>CM067341.1:35310000-35956875 GCA_034376525.1 Nicotiana benthamiana
TATGTACTTACGCTATACTATGCACTAAGTATAGGTGTATGAGGTAATACCGCATCGAATACAGATTTTATATATATATATATATATATATATATATATACACACACAATATATGTACGTACGCAATACTATGCACTAAGTATACGTGTATGGGGTAATACCGTATCGAATACAACTTTTATATATACAATATATGTACTTACGCTATACTATGCACTAAGTATAGGTGTATAAGGTAATACCGTATCGAATACAACTTATATATATACAAGATATGTACTTATGCTATACTATGCACTAAGTATATGTGTATGAGGTAATACCGTATCGAATACAGCTTATATGTATATACAATATATGTACTTACGCTATACTATGCACTAAGTATAGGTGTATGAGGTAATACCGTATCGAATACAGCTTATATATGCAATATATGTACTTACGCTACACTATGCACTAAGTATAGGTGTATGAGGTAATACCGCATCGAATACATCTCATATATATATATACAATATATGTACTTACGCTATACTATGCACTAAGTATATGTGTATGAGGTAATACCGTATCGAATACAGCTTTTATATATATATATATATATATATATATATATATATATATATATATATATATAATATGTAGTTACGCTATACTATGCACTAAGTATATGTGTATGAGGTAATACCGTATCGAATACAGTTTATATATATACAATATATGTGCTTACGCTATACTATGCACTAAGTATTGGTGTATGAGGTAATACCGTATCGAATACATCTCATATATATACAATATATGTACTTACGCTATACTATGCACTAAGTATAGGTGTATGAGGTAATACCGTATCGAATACAACTTATATATATACAATATCTATACTTACGCTATACTATACACTAAGTATAGGTGTATGAGGTAATACCATCGAATACAGCTTAAATATATACAATATATGCACTTACGCTTTATTGTGCACTAAGTATATGTGTATGAGGTAATACCGTATCGAATACAGCTTACATATATACAATATATGTACTTACGCTATACTATGCACTAAGTATAAGTGTATGAGGTATTACCGTATCAAATACAACTTATATATATACAATATATGTACTTACGCTATACTACGCACTAAGTATAAGTGTATGAGATATTACCGTATCGTATACAACATATATATATATATATATATATATATATATATATATATATATATATATATATATATATATATATATATATATATATATATATATATATATATATATATATATATATATATATATATATATATATATATATATATATATATATATATATATATATATATATATTTTGAAATAGCGACCAGGTTGGTCGCTAAAATTCAAAACTGTTTTACCCACCAAAATAACGACCAACATTGGTCGCTATTTTTATTAACGATCTGTCAAAACCGGGATCTCCTCCCATTCTTTCTAAAAAATTTCCAAAATCCATCTTTTCTCTCTCACACTCAAACCCCACCCCCCTTCCAACTCCCAACACCAGGCCCCACCTACGCCACCAACGACCACCGCTCAACTGCCGCCGTCACCTCCGACTCCTCCTAAAAATTTAAGGTTAGAATTAAATACCTAGGGTTTCAATTCGTGTTTTAATTGATTATTGTTTCAACCTAGAATTAGTATTTCAATTGATTATTTAACATTATATCTTATACAAACCTAGGGTTTAGATTGTATTTATCATTATTTAATATTTTATAGAAATCTTGGGTTTAGGGTATGTGTTGAATATTTAGGCTAGGCTTTCTTGAGTATTTCTCCTTCAATATTTTAGTAAGCAATAGGTACTAATTTAATGTTAAAGACTTGATTCATATGTAGATATATATTAGGGTATAAATTGAACTTTTAGTTTAATCTTGATTAGTTTATAGGTAGATAAAAATAATATAGACACATGATAGTATATTTGGATATTTAATATAGACACATGATATATATTAGGATATATTTGGATATGAATCTTTGTATTGTCTTGAAGCTTTTAGGATATGACTTGTACTTTTAGGATATGACTTGAGCCTTTTAGGTATGAGTTGGAGCTTTAGGATATAAATTGAACTTTTTAGTTTAAGTTTAAACTCGTAGGATATGAATATAACTTTTAGCATATAAATTGAACCTTGAATCATTGTATTGTCTTGAAGCTTTTAGGATAAGACTTGAACTTTTAGGATATGACTTGAGCCTTTTAGGTATTAGTTGAACCTTTAGGATATAAATTGAACTTTTTAGTTTAAGTTTAAACTCGTAGGATTTGAATATAACTTTTAGCATATAAATTGAACCTTGAATCATTGTATTGTCTTGAAGCTTTTAGGATAAGACTTGAACTTTTAGGATATAACTTGAGCCTTTTAGGTATGGGTTGAAGCTTTAGGATATAAATTGAACTTTTTAGTTTAAGTTTAAACTCGTAGGATATAAATATAACTTTTAGCATATAAATTGAACCTTGAATCATTATATTGTCTTGAAGCTTTTAGGATAAGACTTGAACTTTCAGGATATGACTTGAGCCTTTTAGGTATGAGTTGAAGCTTTAGGATATAAATTGAACTTTTTAGTTTAAGTTTAAACTCGTAGGATATGAATATAACCTTTAGCATATAAATTGAACCTTGAATCATTGTATTGTCTTGAAGCTTTTATGATAAGACTTGAACTTTTAGGATATAACTTGAGCCTTTTAGGTATGGGTTGAAGCTTTAGGATATAAATTGAACTTTTTAGTTTAAGTTTAAACTCATAGGATATGAATATAACTTTTAGCATATAAATTGAAACTTGAATCATTATATTGTCTTGAAGCTTTTAGGATAAGACTTGAACTTTTAGGATATGACTTGAGCCTTTTAGGTATGAGTTGAAGCTTTAGGATATAAATTGAACTTTTTAGTTTATGTTTAAACTCGTCGGATATGAATATAACCTTTAGCATATAAATTGAACCTTGAATCATTGTATTGTCTTGAAGCTTTTAGGATGAGACTTGAACTTTTAGGATATGACTTGAGCCTTTTAGGTATGAGTTGAAGCTTTAGGATATAAATTGAACTTTTTAGTTTAAGTTTAAACTCGTAGGATATGAATATAACTTTTAGCATATAAATTGAACCTTGAATTATTGTATTGTCTTGAAGCTTTTAGGATAAGACTTGAACTTTTAGGATATGACTTGAGCCTTTTAGGTATTAGTTGAACCTTTAGGATATAAATTGAACTGTTTAACAATGAGTTGAAATTTTGGTTTATGTTTTGGAATTTTAGATTGCGGGAGGTAATCAGAATAGGTTGATGACGTTATTAGATATGCAATGGAACTTTCACCAAGAATAACTAAGATAAAGTACCTGGCAGAATGTGCCTTTAATTGTTGTTCTAATTAGCGACATTGATGATGAGAAGGCAATGGCATGTGTTGCACTAAGTGATGGTGTAGGTAGAAATTTAGTATTTCCTAAGTATATAAAAAAAGAGCTTATAGAGTAATTCTCTACACAGATGGAATGTGTTCCGTCGGTCATGACGGTTCCCATAAAAAGGGGATCATAAGACTGTATGATGACAAAGATTTTAGGAAGCTTTGTACTCGACTTTCTTCCAAGGTTAATAAATACAAGCTTATTTTGATATCGGTGATAGTTTGTCGGATTCAGACGATGATTTGACGGACAGAAGTATGTAAATTTTGATAAAAAGAATTAGAGGTTGAATGCTTTTACCTCTAATTCTTTTTATCAAAATTTCTATACTTCTGTCCGTCTAATCGTTGTCTGAATCCGACGAACTATCACCAAGATCACATTAAGCTTGTATTTATTAACCTTGGAAGAAAGTAGAGTACAAAACTTCCTAAAATCTTTGTCGTCATAGAGTTTTATGATCCACGTTTTATGGGAACTAGCACGACCGACGGAAAATATTCCATCTTTGTCAACCTTGTCGCTATCAATTAAACTTTTTTTCCTCTAGGAAAATAAAGTAGAGAATTTCTCTATAACCTCTTTTATCTACTTAGGAAATGTTAAATCCTACCTTCACCATCACTTTTTTGAAACACATGTCGTTGGCTTCTCATTATCATTGTAGCTAATGAGATCAACAATTGATCAAAGACACACCCTATCAGGTACTGTATCCAAGTTATTCTCCGTACCCAAGCTCATCCCGAGTAAGATTACCACGAAGAGGTTGATGACGTTATTAGACATGCAATGAAACTTCCATCAAGAATAACTAAGATAAAGTACCTGGCAGAATGTGCGTTTTATTGTTATTCTCATTAGCGACAATGATGATAAGAAGGCAATGACATGTGTTTCAAATTGTTATGGTGTAGTTAGGAATTTAGTATTCCTAAGTAGATAAAAGAAGATCTTATAGAGTAATTATGTACTTCATTTTCCATCTGGAAAAAAAAATGATAGAGAGTGACAAGGTTGATGAAGACGGAATGTGTTCCGTCAGTCCTGGAAGTTCCCATAAAGCGGGGATCATAAGACTCTATGATGACAGAGATTATAGGAAGTTTTGCTCTAAATTTTCTTTCAAGTATGGTCCAATAAGTTTAATGTGATAATTGTGATATTTCTTTGGATTCAGACACTGATTTGACCGACAAAAGTATGGAAATGCTCTTAAAAAAAAATTTAAGAGCATTTATATACTTTGGTCGGTCAAATCAGTCTCTGAATCCTTATAAATATCACAATTATCACATTAAAGTTGGTGGATCAGACTTGATAGAAAATTTAGAACAAAACTTCTTATAATCTCTGTCATCATAGAGTCTTATGATCCCCGCTTTATGGGAACTGACACGACCGACGGGAAATATTCCGTCTTCATAAACCTTGTCACTGTTAATCAAACTTCTTTTCCTCTTGTAAAGTGAAGTAGAGAATTTCTCTATAACCTCTTTTATCTACTTAGGAAAGGTTAAATCCTACATACACCATCACTATTTTGAAACACATGTTGTTTGCTTCTCATAATCATTGTAGCTATAGAGATAAACAATTGATCAAAGACCCACCCTGTCAGGTACTGTATCCAAGTTATTCTCTGTATCCAAGTTCATCCCGAGTAATAGTACCGCGAAGATGTTGATGACGTTATTAGACATGAAATAGAACTTCCACCAAGAATAACTAAGGTACAGTACCTGGTGGAATGTGCCTTTAATTGTTCTTCTCATTATAGCGACAATGATAATGAGAAGGCAATGGCATGTGTTCAAATAGTGATGGTGTAGGTAGGAATTTTGTATTTCCTAAGTAGATAAAAGAAGAGCTTATAGAGTAATTCTGTACTTTATTTTCCATCAGGAAAAGAAGTTTGATTGAGATTGACAAGGTTGATGAAGACGGAATATTTCCCGTAGGTCGTGTCAGTTCCTATAAAGCGGGGATCATAAGACTCTATGATGACAAAGATTATAGGAAGTTTTATTCTAAATTTTCTTTCAAGTCTGATCCAACAAGTTTAATGTGATAATTGTGATATTTCTTCGGATTTAGACATTAATTTGACCGACAAAAGTATGGAAATGCTCTTAAAAAAAGTTTTAAGACTTTTTTTACACTGATTTGACCGACAAAATTGATTTGACATTTCTACACTGATTTTACCGGCAAAATTTTTTTTAAGAGCATTTCTATACTTTTGTCGGTCAAATCAGTCTCTGAAGCCGAATAAATATCACAATTATCACATTAAACTTGGTGGATCAGACTTGAAAGAAAATTTAGAACAAACTTCCTATAATCTTTGTCATCATAAAGTCTTATGATCCCCGCTTTATAAGAACTGATACGACCTATGGAAAATATTCCGTCTTCATCAACGTTCTCACTATCAATCAAACTTCTTTTCCCCTTGGAAAGTAAAGTAGAGAATTTCTCTATAACCTCTTTTATTTACTTAGGAAATGTTAAATCCTACCTACACCATCACTTTTTTGAAACACATGTCATTGCCTTCTTATTATCATTGTAGCTAATAAGATAAACAATTCATCAAAGACACACTCCGTCATGTACCCTATCCAAGTTATTCTCTGTATCAAAGCTCATCCCGAGCACGAGGATAATCACCAATGCTACCAGACAATTTTATGATGCCAATGAAGCAAGATGAGCTATTCAATAAACTCGTATTGTAAAGAAGAAGAAAGAGACGGATTTAGAAAGGAGGGTCAAGCCTTGACTTCATACATATAAGGTTTTTACTTATTATTTTATTTTGATTTGCTTTTACATATAATTTGAAATACTAATTCAATATAATTTTTCATATAGGTTCAATTCGCTTCACAACTGACGTGCAGGAATTAATACGCAGTCAACCGCGTAAAGAACTGAGCGAGGCAATCCAACTTTCAGACGAGGATTCTGAAAGAACACTCATTCAGTACTTTATATACTATTGTGTTAGTTCCAATGTGTTAGAATGAATTTACTATTATGTTATAACTAGTTTACATTGTGTTAGAACTAATTTACATACCAATTGAGTATTGTGTTAGTTCTCTTTAGTTCGAATGGGCTTGTAATAAGCGTTAACTTAATTTTATTAGCTTAATGTATTAGTTCTATTGAAGTTTATTTTTTGTTGCTTTTAATTGCTTTTTATTGTTGTTGTTGTTGGCATAAAAAACCTATTTAGGAAATTGGTATGACTGGCAGGTGGTGTAGCTGCAGAAACAGGGCGTTTCTGGAAAAATAATACACAGAAAAGCGACCAAAGTTGGTCTCTATTTGGTCGTTTTTCAAGTAAAAAAAAATTTCTGGAGAAAAACGACCAACATTGGTGGCTATTTTCCAAGATTTCTAACAAAGCGACCAAATTTGGTCGCTATATCATTAAAAAAAATCTGCTAATATAGAGACCAAATTTAGACGCTACTATTTAAAAATTAAATTAATTCACGTATTTAGGGACCAAAGTTGGTCGTTAAATTAATAAAATAAATAAATAATTGAATAAAATAGCGACCAATAGTGGTCTCTAGTTTCCATATTTTAAAATATAATTTTTGGATTAGCGACCACAGTTGGTCGCTTTTTAACGATTAATAATAAATAAATAAATAATATTTTTTTATTTAGAGACCAACTTTGGTCGTAAAATTATATTATTAAATTAATATAGCGACCAAAGTTGGTCTCTATAGTCAACATCCGGAAAAATGGGTCCATTTAGAGTAGAGACCAAAGTTGGTCGCTAATTAGCGACCAACTTTGGTCCCTAAATAAAAGGGACCATCAATATAACAACCAGGCTACTTTGGTCGCTTTTTAGCCAAAAAGCGACCAAAGTTTTTCCCTAATTTCTAGAAGCGATTAATCATTTTCAAATTGAATTGTTTTATAATAAAAAAAAAACAAAAGTCGTTTATGTATATTTTTTGTAAGATCTAGCCTTACTGTTGCAGATCCATTAATTTAGACCAATTAAAAGATGAAGGATGATTTCGATAAACTAGAAAGCGCGAAGACAGAAAACGTCGTAGGGAACCAATATCTATCGCTTTCCCCCTCTAGTGGTCATTCATTCTTTTGATGACTCGCAGTCGAAAGAGTAAAAATGAAAGTTAGATAAAGAAGTCTTAATAAGAACTAGCACTAGACTTCTTCCCCCTTTCTTTTTTACTTTTTCTCTCTCCTTTTGTTACTCTTTTGATTAAGGTTATCAAAAATCTTTCTTAATATTGTGCAAAAATTTTAAAAGATAGATACTATGGACCGAGAGGAGTATTATATAGTGTGTACTTGTATATATACACAGGTATGCCATGCTTGTTTATTTGTGTAATACCTCAGAAAATTTTTCGTTAAGCACTACGTCCTTGTTGAGACTCTTAAGTTAGATGCACGAGAAAGTTATGAAGGGATATAATACCTAGATATTATATTCGGAAGGTCATATGGAAATTTAAAAGTGGACAAAAGTAATTTGGTACAAGTTAAAAATATTTAATAGAAGAAAGCGAACATAGTTATACATGACCAAACTTCAAACAATTATATCTCTCAATGTATGATGAGTTGAGCTATGATCCATACATTAATTGAAAAACTTTTGGGTCTAGCCTTGCAACACATAGTGCGATCCCTATCGCGGGACGCCATGTGATGCGGCAGAATAATTTTTTGTTTGTGTGATCATGCAATGTGTAAATAAAAGGGCACTCGGAAAGAGAAAACCCGCTTTATTCTACAAGTTGGAGAGCTTTCGGGGGAAAAACTATCTAGGGTTCCACCTTTCCACCCAAGATAAGATTTTAATCAGAGATTCAAGTTAAAAACACTAGATTAATGAAACTAATTTATGAAAATAATTTAAGGATGTTATTGGGATTTGTTTTGCTCAAAGTTCTCATACACTTTGTAAGCATAAAATAATCACAATAAATTGAGGGTCAATCATAGCAGATCGTAATAAATCAAAATACCTAATGAAAGAAAAGAAGGGCAAGCTTTATAAATTAAGGAGAAATATGTAAAGAGTTTTTTATTGATGATATTAGTTTGGTCTGCCTCTCCATAGAGAGGTTGAGAGCCTTACAATGGTGTTCTTTATGCCCACCTTAGGGGTAATATTGTGTGTTCCCCTTTTCTTGGGAGTAGCGGTGAAGAAAAAGAAGCAGCCCCCTTCTAGGGTTCTTTCTCTTAGTATTTATAGCTGTAAATCTGATGAGCTGGCGATAAGTGGCCGTGACCGCGCCGATGTTGTGGCTCGTGCGACGATAGACAGGCTGTAGCCTCCCTGATAAAGTCCCATACCCACGAATTATTAATGATTACAAGTGGTCACACTACTTGTAATTTACACTTTAGCTTTTGAAGTAATTAATATCGTTAATTATTGGAGGGTCAGATTTTGACCTATACATGATTAATTCGGTTTTAACTTTTAATTATAGTTTTTTGAAAAGACTGAATACATGAGTCAATTAGTTGAGGTTCCAGTTTGATTCAGGTGCGTTGAGGTTTCTTACCTAAGTCAAGGCTAGATTAGAAAGCGCATATTAGATTGCTTGCTTCCTGTAACGACCCGGCCGGTCTTTTTAAGAATCATATCCTCGTTCCTCAATTTCCTATTCCTTTTATGTTCTAAAACTGTATTATGTCTTACCGGATCAGTTGGTTTGGGTCCGGAGTGATTTTGGAGTGAATTGAGACACTTAATCTCTTAGGAGAAGGTTTAAGTTGGAAAAGTTGACCGGATATTACTTATGTGTAAATGATCTTGGATTTGAATTTTAATGATTATGTTAACTCTGGTAGGTGATTTTGGACTTAGGAGCATGTCCGGAATATGGCTTGAAGGTCTGTGGTAGAATTAGGTTTAAATTGACGAAAGTTGCAATTTTGATAATTTTGGCCGGTAGTGAAAATTTTGATATCGGGGCCGGATTAGATTTTTCGAAGTTGCATTAGGTTCGTGGTGTCATTTATGACTTGTATGTAAAATTTGAGGTCATTCGGACGTGATTTGATAGGTTTCAGCATCATTTGTAGAATTTGGAAGTTTAAGAAATTTATAGGCTTGAATTCGGGGGTAATTTGGTGTTTTGATGTTGTTTTGAGTGATTCGAAGGTTCGACTAAGTTTATATGATATTATGGGATGTGTTGGTATTTTTGGTTGAGGTCTTAAGGGCCTCGAGTGAGTTTCGGGTGGTTAACAGATCATTTTTGGCTTTTGGAAGATGGCAAATAGCTGCTTGCATTTTTCATCTGGCTTCTCTTTCGCGAATGCGAGAGGATAGTCGCATTCGCGAAGGGTTATTGTGAGCTGAGGAATTTAGTTCTTCGCGTTCGCGAAGAGGAGGATGCAAATGTGAAGGTTTGGTCCCGGTGTGCATCAGGATCACGTTTGCGAAGAGATGTTAGGGCAGCTAGGGACCCCAAGCTTTTGGCCTACGCGTTCGAGAGGCGTTGGTCGCGTTCGCGAGGCTGGGTTCGCGAGGCCGGGTTCGCGTTTGCAAAGGGTTAAATTGAGGGGCAGTCAAAATGGCCTACGCGAACGCTAGAGGAAAGTCGCGTTCACCACGAAGGCATCGCTAGGCAGTATAAAAATGTTCAAAAACGAGGGCTTTAAGATTTTTCACATTTCTAACATTTTCGAGCTTGGCTTTGGAGATTTTGGGAGAATTTTAAAGGTGATTCTTGAGGTAAGTTCCTTGTGTTCATTTCTATTCAATAATAGTGTTTTCCCATTGATTTTCCCACCTAGTTGATGTCTTTTTGAGGTGTAAGTTGGGGGATTGAGGTTTGGGAATTGGAGAGATGATTTTGGGGATTTGAATTGACATTTGGTGTCGGATTTTGATAAATTTGGTATGGTTAGACTCATGAATGAATGAGCTTTCGGGTTTTCTCACTTTTGTTGGATTCCAAGACATGGGCCCGGGGGGCGAGTTTGAGCCAATTTCGGGGTTGGAGTCCAATTTAGTAGTTTTTCTTGTAGAATAGATTCCTTTAGCATATATTAATGGTATTGTACTACTTATGGTTAGATTTGGGACGTCTGAAGGCCGGTTCGAGCGGCAAAGGTATCGTAGAGTCGGATTTTTCTCGAATTGAGGTAAGTAACGGTTATAAATCTAGTCCTGAGGGTATGAAACCCTGGATATCATGTCGTATGATTATTTTGGAGGTGACAGACATACTAGATGACGGGCGTGTAGGCGTGCACCATAAGGATTGTGACTTGGTCCGTCCCGTGAGACTATATAATCGATTAGCCTACTGTTTACTACGTGTTCCCTCTAATTTTATGAAAATTTATTTCACTTCATATTAGAAATCCTGTTTAGGCCTTGTGATATCACTGTTGAGACCTGTGAGGTTGTGTTCATGCTGAATTAACTGCAATTCGTTGTTTTTGTTCTCAGTCATGATATTACTTGCATATTTTACCACCGTCCCCTCCTATTTATCATTGATACATGTTACTATCTCTGTCTAGGCTGAATTCTATGTTTTATGAGAGCCCGAAGAACTGGAGAAGTTAGTGACTGAGATAGGGCCTATGTGCCGAGCTGTGAGCTATGTGTGAGTATATAATGGATCGGGTTACACGCCCCAACGAGCCTCAGGGCTATATATGTATATATTGAATTGGGTTGCACGCCGAAACGAGCCTCCGGTCTGATTATTTATATTGGATCGGGTTGCACGCTGCAACGAGCCTTATGGATGTTTATATTGGATTGGACGGCATGCCGTAATGTTATAGCGCTTGAGATGAAGGAACCTCTTCGGAGTCTGCACACCTCCAGTAAGCGCAGATACCTATTGAGTATAATTATTGAGGGCTAAGAGACGTGTGATTGAGCTGTTGAGATGAGCCGAGTGACTCTTGCCTTAAGAGATTGTATTTGCTTTCAGGTAAATAGGTTGAGTACCATCACGTCCCCCCAGTTTTAGTGCGTGGCAGTTTTATTAGTTTTTGTAATTTGATTTATTTATTCTTAATAAAACAAATGCTCAGATTACATTCACTGTAGGAGAAAGAATAATAGTTGAATAAAAATTGTTGAAATTTATAAACAATTAAATTAAGAAAACAAATAAAAGAACGTGGTCCGAAAGAATATACACATCATATTTTAATGAGAGAATACATAAAGTACTCATTAAATTTATCCGAAACAATTATTTATACACCTAAACTTTTACGAGCGATCTTTTATCCTACTATTCTAAATTTAAGTGAATTTAGTATCCCTTTTTGCGCAAAATGTGTAGTTTATTTTGTAGAAGGATTGAGATTCTCGTAAGTAATATTCGAAAAAATTGTTCCGCAAAGAAGCAATCAACAAATCAAGTTTAGATATCAAAGTCTATCCTATCTTCTTTCGTTTCGACCCTGATGTATGAGACGAGGACGTTTTCTTCTCTGCCCTCTCCTCTCCAAAGGCCAAGGGAGAGACTGCATCCCTTTCCTTCGGTAGCTCTTTTGGTTTCCCAAGGATAGCGGTAGCTGGGGCAAGGCCAGCTTTCTTCGCTCCGCGTGAAGGCAAAAGAAAAAACTTAACACTAATTTAGTGGTCCAGGAGTCACTTTTCAATAGGATATTATAACTAATTAGCTTATTATTATTTTTTTCTCTTTTCTTTTTCGTTTTTTTCTCTATCTTTATTCATTATCCGTACCCTTTTAAAAAATAAAAATATTATGTTAAAAAATATTTTTTTTCTGTTTGTACAAATTTATTTTTTCATTTTTAAAATAAGAAATTTTTAAAAAAATTTGAAAAACTGAAGAAAAAAATATTTTTCAAAAACGAAAATATTTTGTTGGAAATATTTTTTAAGTTTCTAAAAAAGGAAAATATTTTGTTAAAACTATTTTTTATAATTTTTACTATTTTTTCAGATTTAAAAAAAATATTTTGTTAAAAAACCTTATTTTCAATTTTTACAATTTGTTATGCAAAATATTTTCAGTATCTAAACTGAGTAGATACAATTTTTTCAGTTTTTAAACTGAGTAGATACTGAAAAGATTTTGCAAAATAAATTGTAAAATTGAGAAAATAGTTTTTTTTAACAAAATATTTTTGTTTTTAAAAACTGAAGAAAAATAAATTCCAGCAAAGTATTTTCGTTTTGAAAAATGTTATTTTTTTAGTTTTTAAATATTTTCTTTTTGTAAAAACTATTTTTTTTGTGAAAATAGAAAAAATAAAATTTATTTTTTAACAAAATATTTTTGTTTTTTAAAAACTGAACAAAATATTATTTTCAACAAAATATCTTCATTTTTTAAAAATATATATTTTTATGTTTTAGTTTTAAAAAAAATTATTTTGTAAAAACTTGGAAAACAAATTTGTAAAAACAGATTTTTTTGTTTTTTAACATAATATTTTTTTTTAAAAAACTGAAATTTTAAAAAAAAAACTGGAAAAAATGATAATGGTGGACTTTATGGCGCGTGTAAACACAACCACCACAAGGCTTGGTTCAGTTTTTTGAAGGGGTATTAAATTTATTGAAGTTTAGAATAATTAGGTAAGGTAGCCCGTAAAGTTTAAATGTGTAAATAATTTTTTCGGACAAATTTAATGAATACTTTATATATTTTCTCTAATTTAATTAATTATATTCACATGGCAAGGGTGAGAAAAAAAGATGAGAGATGAGTGAAAATCCAACCCTGGAAGTCATATGAGGTTGTAGGAACACCGCCGTAGAATTGATGAATTGTTGCTTCCCAGCTACTGCTACGTAATTTAATTTGGTGTAACGCTGTCCTTAAATTGTTTGATATGTCTTCTTTCGAATTAAATTCATTGCCAAAGATGAAATGCATGAATTCTTTAACATATATGATAACGACGCATGTAATTTTTTTAACTCATGAAAATGATTGACTAGCTATTCCTGCTGTAGTAATTATTCATTCTTTTGATTTGTCTTCTCCGATGGTAAGCAAACCCCACTTCCAACCGAGAGTTTGTGAGTTCTGAGTCTCCTCAAAAGCAAGGTAGAAAGTTCTTGGAGGGAAGGATGCCGGATGTCTATTTGGAAACAGTCTCTCTACCCCAGAGTAGGGGTAAGGTCTGCGTATATACTACCCTCCCCAGACCCCACTAAATGAGATTATACTGAATTATTGTTGTTGTTGTTGTCGTCCTCTTCTCTGTGAATTTGCTGGGAATAACATGTGTCGATTGTATACTTTGTAGGTTAGCTAGCTGAAGTTCACTCTGTACATGCAATATTTTTTTTACAATATTAGAGTTAAAGTAATTTAATAATTGGTTATAAACATGTTACTTATCCTTCTTCTGTTTTAAATTACAACTTCATCCTTGGAATAAATTTGACGTATTGGATCTTACATAACTTAGTAGTTTAAAATATTTTTATATTAGTAATGGGTATATAAGTTAAAACTCATATCACAATGGTTTTATATCTAGGTTTACTTGCCATGGAGATGAAGAAACTTGATTTCTCAGTTTGAGTATTTGAAGTTGAAGAAATTTTGTGGTGTAGAGTGTGTAGGCTCTATATATCTTGGGAAGAGCAATATAAAATATAGCATATTTGATAAAAAGAAAGAATTACAAGAAAATATACGCGACTTCATACCATAACAAAAAATGGTTCATATTTTTAAATTTTATATGACCTAACCTATATTCTACATATTTTGAAATCACTTGCATATTCAAAATCTCTATTTTTATAACCATTGCTTCTAAAAGCTATAGAGTTCAATCTGTGTTTTCACAACCATTGCTTTCACTCTCTCTTCTTCTCACATCCTCTACGTGTGTTTCAAGGTGTGTATATTTTTTGCTTCTCCCACTGTATCACATGATTGCAATGTAAGAAATTGAAGGGTAGAAGTCCACCATTGAAGGCCATTCAAAGCTTTGCTTTCGAAAATAAGATTTTTTTTTGAGTTTGTTAGTTGTTTGGATTGGGTGTTGTTCCAGTTGATTGAAAATATCAAAATGAGTTCAAAATTTAAATTTGAAGTAATTTGGAGTAGATTTGAGCAAGATTTGAGTTAAATTTCAGAAAAGACGCAAGGAAGAAGACAAAGTCAGTTTTTTGTATAATTATGTATATTCATGTATAATTGTGCATATGAGCGTATAAACACATCTTACACACCTTTATACAAGCATACGTAGACAAACTTCTTCCACGATTTTCAGTTGTAATTCTTGTTCAAAATTCGTCCAAATCTCCATTAAATGACTTCAAATTTTACATACAATCTCATTATACTATTTCTAACAAGTCTAAATAACACCCACTCCAAATTTCTCACAGAATCAAAGTCGAAATTTAAACCTACATATTTAAGCTTGTTAAAAATTTAATTTTCACCATCCAAATGGATTTGGTTTGTTGAACTAATATTTAAGTTACAGTTAATGATTCGAAAATTAACCTAAAAGCTTGAGCAATTTTTTCCTCAAGCGACAGTTATTTTGAACAGTCGGGCTAAAGTCCTAACGCACACATGTTTTAGTTCAGAGGAGTGGTCACTTGACTTGTAAATAAAATATGAGGGCGTTTAGATTGGCTTTTAAGCTGGTATCTTAAGAATACCATTTTTTTTATTGTTGTTGACAACTTATCTCAGTTAGTTCTCAATAAGGAAAACGCTTGTGGAAGTTAATTTTAGATTGAACTTTCGATTGATGTCATTGTTGTATAATGGAGTTAATAGGTACATGATGTCGGGCTATAGTTTTGTATTTTATACTTTAGTTGTTTTATAATTTTTGTATTAATGCTAAATTGTACAAAGTGTGAGCTCAATTGAGTTGATTTTATATTTAGGAACAGGTGGATATAAAGTGGAGAGAAAGTCGCACGAAATGGTACCTAGAAGCTACAAAATAGAGCATAAAAGAAGATATTACAAGGTATTGAAAAGTTGGTGTCCAGAATAGTGCAAGGCCATAAAAACTCTCTGCCTTAGGTAGCGCAAGGTAATGTCCAGCACGCCAAGATTAGCATCCCTGGTGGTGCAGGGCAGAGTGAAGTTTGCTCCTAGCACTGAAATATTGATGCCTCTGATGGCTCCCCCGCATTGATAAGTCCTATCCGAATTGCAAGATTTTCTTCGGTCTTTCTGCAGTTCGTAGTTTTTGCACTTTCAACTATTAATATGATTTTTCCATAACTATGAGTAGTCAAACTCCATATTTAGAGATTTGATTGAACCATTTGTGCTCGTTATGTTTAATATAATTTTGCCTTTGTACTGCTTTACTTGTTCGACTACATATTAATTGTTGTTGAATGAAGAGCCTTCAATTACCTATACCGATTTATTATATATTGCTTGAAAAGAGTATATATTTAGGTGATTGTTGAGTAATGCCACTCTTAACGTATGTGAAGAATAAATATCGGGGATATAAAGGTGGGTTTAAGAATAATAAATCCTTGACGTGGTCATAGTGAGCGGTAAGATAGTATCAGCTACCGTAGCTCCGGAGAATTTATCTAGTAAATTATTGTAGTTGCTAGAGACAGAATTACGACGCCTAAGTGCTCATGATCAGTAGAGAATAAATAGGCAAACTTATAGGAGGCATAGCAGGAAGAATTCAAATGATTGGGAAAATCATAACTCTAGGCTTTTCTAATCTTGTCTCCAACCCTTAGTATCTTTAGTTGATATTTTTTAGTGCTTTAACATTTGTTAGATAATTATTGAGTAATAAAACTATTAATCTTTATAATTTAGGCTATTATTCGAACTTGTCTTCTTAGTGATAGCGAACAGTTGTAACTAAATCTTAGTTATCTATGGGATTCAACTAGGCTCTTAGTATAATGACTCAACCGATCATTTTGAGTATCTTAGCCCCGTTTCTTATATTTAATGCTTTACATATGCGTATTTGGGGTTACGTGACTTTCCCAGGTGATTGGTTTGGTTTCGGTAAGGTCTTGAAGTGAATTGGGACATTTAGACCCAAGGTTGGAAGCTTAAGTTGTAAGAGTTGATAGGAGTTTTAATTTTATGTAGACGACTCATGAATGGTATTTTGATGGTTCCAATAGCTTCGTATGGTGAATTTGGACTTAAGCATATGTTCGGATGTGGATTTAGAGTCTATGGGTTGATTTGGTGCTTTTTGGAAAAATTGGAAAATTGAAGGTTTGGAAAGTTGATAGGTTTGATCGGGAGTTGACTTTAATGATATCGGGATCAGATTTTTGTTTCGGAAGTTGGAATGGGCCCATTGTGTCACTTGGGACTTGCATGCAAAACTTGTGTTCACTCTGAATTGATGTAATGCGGTTCAACACGAGTTTTGGAAGTTGGAAGTCTATTAGTTACTTAGGCTTTAATTGAGGCATGATTCGTATTTTTGATATTGTGTTGGGTTATCTGGACCTCGAGTATGTTCGTGTTATGTTTTGGGATGGGTTGATGTGACTGGACGGGGTCCCGGGGGCTTCAGAGGTATTTCGGGTAGACTTCAAATCTTTTTGGACTTGGTTGTAGTGCTGAAGTTTCAGGACTTTTGGTATTTACGCATTTGGGGGCACTTGGCGGCAGATGCAGAGCCGCATGTGCAGCCGTTTGAGCACATGTGCGAAGGAGAAGGCTGGGAGCCGGGTTCCGCAGATGTGGAAGCCAGTGGGGGTGCAAGATCACATATGCAGAGAAGGATCTTAGATGCGTGAGCACATGTTGTTCCCATATTTTCCCTATATATTAATGCATACATACTTTTAAAATAGCATATATATATATATATATATATATATATATATATATATATATATATATATATATATATATATATATATATATATATATATATATATATATATATATATATATATATATATATATATATATATATATATATATATATATATATATATATATATATATATATATATATATGCATATATAAGCATGCACAATATTTTTATAATTTTTCTTTAATTTTAAAGATTTTAATTGATTTATTTCCTTTCCTTTTACTCATAAATTCCCAATAATTATCCCTCAAATTATTGTTGTGGTGATTTAGTCATGTAAATTCTATATTTATGCCAAAATATAGTTAAATATTTTTAGTTATTTTTATAATTGCATTTTATATTTTTAAAGCTAAATTGCATATATTGCAATATTAGCTTTATTAATGTATAATTACATTTATATGCATAAAATTGATTTTCCATATTTTTAAAATTTTAAATATCTATTTTAAATTATTTTAGTACACAAAATTATTTTTCAAAAATTATCCGTTATTTATTACAATTTATATATAGGGATAAATTGGCTATTTAAAGTATAACCAGATTGCATTTCAATCATATCCTAAATTAAACTCAATACCCAGCCCAATTTCAGGCAAAAATACCTTATCCAAACCCTAAACCCACTTACCCGACCCATAACCCATTAAATCATGGTCGTTGATCTCTCAGATCAACGGCCCTCGTTCGTTCCTTCCTTTTTTAACTCTAAACGACCCCTAACCCTAATTCATTCTCCCAAACCCGCCGCCTCTGTATTCTCTCATCTCCTCTCCTCTCTCAGCAACTCAATCAAACCCTAGACATTCAACTGCTGACTCTCTTCTCTGGTGATCTCTCATCGACTCCTAAGTCTCCAATGGCTTCTATCATTCCATGATTGCCTTCTCTAAGGTCTTCAAGGGCCCAGGGCCATGCCAGCTTGCACCTAGGGTTCGTCACTTGTCTGTTTTTGGCTACTTCAGTGTGATTTCATTCAAAACCATGTTGTACTTGTTACGATCTGTGGGATTCTAGACAGGTTGTTTCATCTCTGTATGAATTTCTTCTAAAACCCTAATTTCTTCCTGTGTATACAGATCTAGGACAATTTGAGTTTGTTTCTTTAATATTTTACAATGTCCTTGGAGCTCTTTACGATAATCATGTGATTTCAAGTGTTTTCACCTTCCTCTAAAAAATAAGGTTTTAGAACTTCTTTTAAATTTTGTTTAAGCTAATTCTTTATGTTTAAACTTGTATCTCTTGCATATTTCGACTTATTCTATGACTTTACTACCTTTTCGACTCGTCTATGTTGAAAGTCCTAATTTTCTAGATTTCTTCGTTTGGTTCTATGTATTAGCATGACTGCTCGTTTCTTGTTCGAGTTTCTGTGACTATCTTGCTTCGAGTATGTTCCTACTGAATTTTTAGCCTAACTTATATCACCTCTATGTGCTTATGTTCATCTTGATTGTTCAGATTTGCCTCTCTATATCAGTGTTGTTTAACCTGCATATTTTCTATGTCTGGTTATGCTTATCTTCCTCTATTTATATGTTGAATACTGAATCATGACTTCCTCTCTAATTGATTCAGGATTCCATATTTCATGGTTTTATTGGAAGACATTCTTTTAAACCCTCAATTTCTACCCTTTCAATTCAAATTAACTGATTCCCTACCTTGTTTGATGTGGTACTTTATTCTTACTGACTATTTTCTTAATTAGAGTTTTCTGAACTTAGCCCTAATTGTTTACCCTACACATACTGAATTTAAAATCTTTCCTTGTTAGTCATACACTGATTTCTTTCCTTATTTGTTACTTGTTCTTACTGTTTGAATTGATTCCCTTAAATTAATAGAGTACTTATCCTGATTTTGCTCTAATTGGTCATAAGTTCTATAATTACTATATTATTGTGATTCTTGCCTTATTTTTACCTAGTTTCGAACTACTATATATACATACTCTCTTATTAACACAAAGACACAAACACATTGGTTCAAAACTCTCTCGCACACAAAAACTCTCTTCTGCTCTCTTTTATCTGGTTACTTGCTACTGTTCTAGGTCAGCCGGCTGCTAGCCAAAGCTGATTACTCTACTCTCTTGCTCCTCACTTTGTGTTTACTACCTTCTTTACCGGTATGTTCTGACTTCAATTCAAGTTCCAAAAACAATATGGTCCTTTTATTACTTCAATTTATCATGTTTCTAGACTGCTTTTACCTATGGTTTTGCTGTGAAGCATGTAGTTGATATGTTTACATTATTAGATTGTTATGTACTCCCCTTCCTTAGGATCAATATGAGCATGTTACCCCCTCTATGTAGTCTGTCTCCATGTGATCTTGCTCTATCTAGTTATATGTTTGTGGGTGCAATACGGGTAGAAACCATGTCTATTGAACTTTATATTTTGCTATGTTTTCCTTACCAAGTAGAAATCATGCCTATTAGACTTTATATTGTTTCTATGTTTGCCTTACCATGTTAGAAATCATGCCAATAGGTCTCAAGTGGTTCCATATTAGAAATCATGTTTATATGTTTTAAAATCAACTTCACAAGTAGATGCCATGCCTATAGGATATAATCCAATCCACTTTCTGTTATAACATGTATTTACATGTTTTTTCATTTGTTATCATGCCTACCAGTTTCTAGCATCAGTTTCTTTTAAACAATTAGATATCATGCATATAGGGAAGAACACAAGAAATTCTACCTATAGATTTAAACTATTTCACGATTGGTTCACTTCGAAACTAGTTTAATTAGAGTTTTATTTTCCCTGAAATGATTTCTTTCAAAAACTGCCTTAATCTATCATTAGACAGCATGCCTTTAGGGATTCAAGAACTGTGTTTTAAAATCTGCCCTGTTTTACTATATAAAATGTAGTTATCATTATTCCGTGTGTAGATAATCCTATAGGGCGTTTCCGAATCCTGTAACTCTGAAACTATTTTTGTTACTTAATGTCGTTGTGATTTTTAACAGGCTTTAGAATCAGTAGGCAGACTGATAGGGCCATTGCTTTTGAGTTTATAAAACAAACTGCCTATCTAATGTGCCTTCATATTCACTTAGACATTATGTCTTAGGAAAATGTTTAACAAAAGTCCCTTATTTGTGTTTGAGCCGTGCTGCTTATGTGTGTTGTTTGAGAGGTAAACTTGAGTCTCTAGTTACTTTTTATGTGCTAAGGTCCTAATTGTTCTTGCCTGTCACCTTAGTATTTTCACCTTTAAAACCTTAGGGGTCTTTCTAGAACTACATATAGGTAGAGGTCCTAAATTTCCTCAAGGACTATTACGAAGGGACGGGTAACAACACGCAATAGAGATCACCGAGCAACACTCACTTTAATGACCACTAAGGGGATGGAAAGGGTAGTTATGAGATATGATGACAACACGCTAATGTCACGTGTAGACCTCATTGAGGAGTGTTTACCGGACATTATGTGGGATGATCCTATAGGCTAACTAACCTAAGACTCCCCCTTTTCCAAGATTCTTTTGTTTGGACTTTGTTTTATACAACTTGTTCAAAATCTTTGCCTTGTTATTTGAGTTATACAACGTCCAACGTGATTTACTTGCAAATTATTTGATTCAAACTATTTATTTGTTAATGGACTAATTCGTAAATATAAGTTCATCCGGGACCCACCGTTATGGACCGAGAGGGGTGCCCAACACCTTCCCCTTAAGGTTATTTTGAGCCCTTACCCTAATCTCTTGTAATGCAAACCAATCCAAGAGTTAATCGCTCTAGGTTCCCTAACACACCATAATCCGTTAGGTGGCGACTTTTCAAATGCCCAATTCCCAAAAGGAAACATGTTATTATCCCCATGAATGCCGAAACCTGGACTTCTATCCACGGAGGGAAAAAAAGGGTGCGACAGCATGATGACTCTGCTAGGGATACCTTTAGGCTCTTACCATAACGAACTTATCTTTTTACAAATTAGTCCCAAGTATGCTTTGTCCCATACCCTTCTCCCTTAATTGAATTTAACTGTCCTTTTTTAAGCATTTATGGTTCTTTATCCCTAAAACTGACATGTCTCTTTGTTTTATTTTCCTGTAACTGTCTTTAAATTATTTAAATGCTATATTTATTTTTCCTACGTGAAAATACTTGACTACATGTTATTAATTTCTGCATAATTCATGCTCCGCATCATATTTCACTCGTGCGTATCAAATCCTATAGCAATGCTTTAATGAGTGGTCATGCTCTTCCTATTTACTACCCTTAAAGTCGACGGCTCCGTGCCTTCCCTCCAAAGTTGTCTGCTTGAGGGTATGAGTTACGAGTCTAAAATCCCATAGTAGCCTTACTTTGGTCAAAATTGTGCATCCATCATGGTCAAACCTAGTCGGATAAGTTATGTTGTCCACATAATGATTCATTAAGATGAGCTTTATCCAAATTCCACTGGGTTTTCCATAATCATAATGGACACAACTATGTTTGGTGCATTAATTTGGAAAACTAAATGCCAATATGCTAATCATGAATGTATAAGTAGTTGAGTCTGGTGGGGGAGAAAGGTCAAACCCTTTTGTGTCGCAAAAAATGAAGAACGAGGTCACCACATTTGGTATGGTTAGCACACCCTCACTCTTGCTAGATTGGTGGAGGAATCTTCCATCAAGTGACCAAATCAGTCATTGGAAGAGAGGGCCGCCAAATCTAGCTAAAAGTTGGAATACCCGGAATACAGCCTATTGGAATTGGAAGGAAAAGTGAGGAGTAGAGTCACCGACTGCTAGAACGCTGAGGGAAAGGAAGGAGGACATTTGTCAAAGGCATTCTTACTGGTGAACCTGCACAACCTGGAGGATTTGATCAACGATAACATTCAATCTGAGGAAGGTCCTTCTGGGACCAAATAGGCTAGATTTATTTGCTTTGTCCTAAAAATGTAATAAGGCCAAGTATCAGTAGTGACTTATTTTTTATTGTCTTAGTGTTATCTTGGGATTAATATATTTTTATATTATGAAACGAAGCATTTTTTGGCATTAAAGTCCTCCAAATTTACTTGCCGCTAGGCCTACCTCGGGCACAACAAGGTTCTCAAAGTAGGACACGAATTTACATTTCTGTAATATGTGTTTAAATACTGCAAATGTTTCAGGATCCTCACTGACTTGTTACCTTTTTTTATTTTTCTTATTTTTATTATTCCTATCCCCTTAGGTTGGTTCACTCATACTGGCCTGATATGCCGGAGAATTTCGGCACATTTCATTACTAATTGCTTAGATTTTAGCTTGTTTTAAATGGAATTATCTCCTTTACTTACGTAATTTTAGTGTTTTAGTAGTACATGAGGTTTAAGGACCCAAAAGCATGGAAATTGAATCAAGAAGTCACAAAAAGAAAAGAAAAGAACAATCAGGCATCGCAAATGAGAATATGCGATCGCAAAATCCACATGTGAACCACATAATTTACATTGAGATTGCTGATCAAAATGGTGTTATGGGTAAAGTTCAATGTCAAGAATGCATTCCATTATGCGATCGCATAACCTGTTTGCGATCTGCAAAATGGATCGCAAACCAACCATGAAGGCTGCTGAAGGAAGAAATGCGGTCACATTTCTACAATGCGGACTGCAAACCATGAATGAGGTGAAGGCCTGGAAACTACAGTTACAATCTACGATGGACATGTCAATAATTCAGACTGCATGTCTATTTTGTGACAGAAATACGGCCGCATAATTAACCTGAAAGGGCATTTTTGTCCGTTTTTTTCCCGATTTTTTGCCCTCTTTAAATAGATGTATTGGGGGAGTTCTATTTACCCACCAATTTTCCGATCCTCGACTGTGCAGTTGATAAAGAGATCCCTATTATTTTGGGGAGACTATTCCTTGCCACAGGAAGAGTACTCATGGATTCTGAACGGAATGAAATCAAATTTCGTGTGAATTATGAAGAGGTCACATTTCAAGTGAGAAAGGTATGAAATTACCCCATAAGTATGAGAGAATTTTCAGTTATTAATGTTCTTGATGAGGTGGAAGATACAGTCTAATTTAAAATGGAAGAACAATGCCTCGGTGAGGCATTGGTGGCTATCTTGGTAAACTTTGATGGCGAAGACATGGATGGGTACATGGAGTTGGTAAATGCATTGGAGGGACTTGGGTCCTACACTTATGCTCCGACAAATATATCTTTTGACTTGGAGAATAGGGCCACACCTCCAGCAAAGGCATCTATCATTGAGCCACCACAACTAGAGCTCAAATCACTTCCATCGCACTTGAGGTACAAATTCCTTGGCTCTAGTGATACTTTACCAATAATTGTGTCTTCTATATTGAATGATTCACAGGTAGAAAAATTGCTACAAGTCTTTAAGGAGCACAGGAAAGCCATTGGATGGTTAATTGCGGACATCCATGGGATTCCTTCGGGAATTTGTAAGCACAAAATCCAATTGGAAAGTGAAACAAAACCAAGTGTGGAACATCAACAACAGTTGAATCTGTCAATGCAAGAGGTAGTGAAGAAATAAATCATCAAATGGTTGGATGCCGGGGTAGTTTACCCTATTGCCGATAGCCCTTGGGTGAGTCTGGTTTAATGTGTTCCAAAATGGGAGGCATTAATGTAATTGAATATGAGAAAAATGAGCTCATCCCGACGTGGACTGTGACCGATTGGAAGGTGTGTATGGACTATCGGAAGCTAAACAGTGCCACATGAAAGGACCATTTCCATATGCCATTTATTGATCAAATGCTTGACCGTTTAGCGGGAAGGTCATTCTATTGCTTCCTTGATGGTTATTCCAGCAACAATCTAATGAACATCGCCTTGGAATATCTAGAGAAAATGACATTCACTTGCCCATATGGAACATTTGCCTTTAGTCGGATGCCATTTAGTTTGTGCATTGCTCTTGCTACCTTTTAGAGATGCATGGTGTCCATTTTCTCCGATATGATAGAATATTTTCTAAAAGTCTTCATGGATGACTTCTCAGTGGTGGATGATTCTTTCTTGCACTATCTCAACAATCTTCGGCAAGTGCTTATGAGATGTGAAGAAACCAACCTTATGCTCAATTGGGAGAAATGTCACTTCATGGTGGATGAAGGCATTGTGTTGGGGAACAAAATTTCCAAATGTGGCATAGAGGTTGACCGGGAAAAAATTGAGATTATTTCTATATCTCCTCCACCCACTTCTGTAAAAGGTGTTCGAAGTTTCTTAGGGCATGCCGAGTTCTATAGGCACTTCATCAAGGATTTTTCTAAGATTGCTAATCCTATGTGCAAAATCCTTGAGAAAGATGCCAAGTTTGTGTTTGATGAGTAATGACTCAAAGCCTTTGAGGAGTTGAAGCAAAGGCTCACCACGACACCTATTATTGTCACATCTGATTGGTCTCTTCCTTTCAAACTCATGTGTGATGCCAGTGGTATAGCTATTGGAGCAATGCTTGGCCAACATCAAAACAAAGTTCTCCACCCGGTCTACTATGCAAGCAAAGCACTCAATGGGGCACAAATAAATTACACGGTATTTGAGCAAGAACTTCTTGCCATTGTCAATGTCTTTGAGAAGTTCCAGGCTTATTTGTTAGGATCCAAGGTGGTAGTGTACACAGATCATGCGGCTCTTTGCTATCTCATGGCGAAGAAGGATGCAAAGCCTCGATTGATTTGATGGGTCTTGTTATTGAAAGAGTTTGACTTCGAAGTCAAGGATCGTAAGGGAACTCAAAATCAAATGGCAGATCATTTGTCAAGGATTGAGGAGGCAGGGAGACCAAAGGGAGATCTTCAAATCAACGATGCATTCCCGGATGAACACATATTGGCGCTATCTAGCACTTTTGCTCCTTGGTATGCCGTTGCTAACTATTTGTTTAGTGACCTTATCTCGGACGAATTGGAATCCTATCAAAGGAAGACGTTTTTGAGAGACTGCCGGCAATACTATTGGGAGGAACCATTCTTGTGTCGTGTTTGTGTTGACAATATTATCAGAAGATGTGTTCCCGAAGAAGAGGTTATTGCCAATCCTAAAGGCATTCAACGACTCACCGATTAAGGGTCATCATGGAGGAAATTGAATGGAGGCTAAGGTTCTTGAATGTGGTTACTATTGGCCATCCATCTGTGATGATGGCAATCAAATGGTCAAGGCTTGTGACCAATGTCAAAGACAAGGTTCAATCTCCAAGAGGCATGAAATGCCAATGCACTTTGTTATGGATGTAGATATCTTCGACGTGTGAGGAATTGATTTCATGGGTCACTTTGTAAGTTCTTGGTGGATATGGACTATGTGTCCCAATGAGATGAAGTGATTTTCTTACCAAACAACGAGGCAAGGTGTGCGACCTCGTTCTTGAAGAAAAACATTTTCACTCGATTTGGCACTCCAAAAGACAATAGTGATGTGGGGTCTCATTTCTATAACAAGGCTTTCACGGGGTAACTTGAGAAATATGGCATCAAGCATAAGGTAGCTACTCCTTATCATCCGCAATAAAGTGGTCAAGTTGAGGTTTCCAACCGGGAGATCAAGAGTATTCTAGAAAAGACCGTTAATGCAAACAGGACCGACTAGTCGAGGAAGCTATATGATGCATTGTGGGCATACCGTACAACATACAAGACTCCTATTGGTACTTCTCCTTATCATTTAGTCTTCAATAAAGCTTGTCATCTACTCGTGGAATTGGAACACAAGGCTATATGGGCGTTAAAAAGGTTGAACTTGGACTGGGCTGAAACTGCAAATCTAAGATTGACCCAACTCAACAAAATGAAGGAATTTTGTTTCCAAGCTTATGAAAGTGCAACCATGTATAAGGAAATGATGAAGTTCGTCCATGATAAGAAGATTTTAAAAAGAGATTTCAAGTCGGGTGACTTGGTCTTGCTCTTTAACTCAAGGCTCAGATTGTTTCCGAGCAAGCTCAAATCAAAATGGTCCGGTCCATTCAAAGGGGTCGATGTCTCTCCTTTTAGAGCTGTGGAACTAGCATCAGAAGATGGGATCCGGGCATTCAAAGTAAATGGCCAACGAATCAAACACTACTTGGGCACAGATGGAGAAAAATATTTGGTGGAGCAGCTGGCTCTCAAAGATAGTCCGTTCCCAACCATTGAGTGAATCCAATGGAACACCAACTTCGTCATGCTACTACGTTAAATCAAGCGCTTCATAGGAGGCAACCGATGTGTTGGTAAATCCCTTTTTGTTCTATAATTTTTTAAATTTTTGATAGATAGATTTAATTGAGCAATTTGAAGTATGTGTTAGAGTGCAGGGGATTCAAAAGACCACAACACTAGGGAAAATTTCATAAGAAAGGGAAGGAAAATCAATGTGTGAAGTTTGCTGTAAAAATGCGATTGCATTTTCACTATGCGGACTGCATTTTGGTTGCAAACCAAAACAGTGAGTTTGGCTAAATTTTTTGGTAAAAATGCAACATGGTGGTGCACTTTGCGGACCATATTTCAATTATGCGACCGCATTGTGCACCACATTTGTTACCCCTCCGTATGTTAATTGACCTCACCGCATAACACTTATGTTGTGACTTTCCCATCGCAAAGTGCTAGGTACGTTAGTCGCATTCTCTCATCTCTCTCACCTTCAAAACAAATAAAATACAAACATAAAAAAACAAAAATGGGAAACCAAGAAAACACAAAAAAAGAAGAGAAAAGAACAAAAAGAAACAAGAGGCAAACAATGATCGAAACAAAGGGCAAACACGACTAGTGATCGAATCCTATACACCCAGTCATAACCTTCATAGTTATCATACTCATCCTCACTGGTATGTGTTCTTCCCTAATTTTCCATTCTCAGTTCACGTCTATATTTTCTATGTTTTTCTTTATTTTTTGTTTGGTATTTTTTTGGTTGTGTTGTTTTTTCATCAGTGTTTGTACATATCGTGGGCGATTATAGGTAGAAAATATAACTGGGTGTTGTGTAAAAAGAAATAGGACCGCGATTGTTGACGTGATGAATTTATTCTTGAGAACGAAGGCATTTGCGGCCCGCAAAGTCAAAACGCCGTTTGCATGTTGGCCGCATAATTGAACCCTAGTCTTCTGAAGACGGTGAAATGTAGTGACTTTTGCGATCGCATAATTGATATGCGGACCGCAAAGTTACTGCAAACTAAAATAGACAATCGAGTTGAGCCTTGCTATTTGGCGTCTGATTTACGATCGCATTTCACACTTTGCGGTGATGTTTGAGATCATATTTTGTTTTTTTCCTTTGTGAGCAAATCAGTTATACGATTGTTATACGGACCGCATAGTGTTTATGCGATCACATAGCCCATCGCAGATTGAGGTCAAGTAGTGCACCATCAAGAATACGACCATTTTGCGGTCTGCATAGTGGTTATGCGACCGCAAAACACATCGCATTTTTGACTTGCTCTTTTGAATTCTTATGTTTTCTTCTCACAGTTTCTTATGATGCTGCTCCCATCTCACCTTTGTGTAGATATGGCGCCCAAGAAGCATGCTTCCTCTGCCCAGAAAAGGGCATCCTTCATTCGTTGCCAGTCACAAGTAAAGCAATCATGGTCGGAATCGAATGTGCCACACCTCTCCCAGTCTGATGAGGAGGAGCCCTTGCCCTTAGTTGAATTACAAGATGAGGCAAGAAGGAAACGAGGAGATGATTTCCGCCTCCACTTTGGGGTTGAGGGATCCAGGAAACTGTACAGAGAAGGGCTCGTCAAACAAAAAATTCTTGGCGAGAAGCAATTGAGTTTGAATGGGTTACAAGAACACTACCCCCCACATCTTAGAGAACACTAAAAAAATAAAATGGGAGTGCTTCACTGAGCCACCTACTGAGTCTAACGAGTCCCTCGTCTATGAATTATATGCATCATATGGGGCCTCCAGGACTGTGCACCACAAACGCAACAAAACTTTCATTGACACTATACTGGTTTGGGGAAAGACTAAGTTTTACAACAGTGATACCATTAATGAGTTGTACTATCCTGGTTGGAGAGCAAGAGTAGCTGAATACGATGCCAAATTTGAAAACATGGAGAATGAGCGTGGTTAGATTACTTCAGTGATAGAAAAGGGGACCCCTGCTTGTATCAACCCTGGGCATAAGATATATAAGAAGGATCTCTCAAGAGAGGGTCGATTCTAGATCAGCTTTGTGACTTATCGATTGATACCGTCCAGGAACAAAACTGACATAGCCATTGAGAAGGCCTTCTCATTGCATGTATCATGGAGGGCATCAAAATTGATGTGGGAGCTCTAATATTCCAGGAGATAGGGATCCGGGCAAAGCAGCATGCCGCCTCACTTCTGTTCCTTGTTTAATCACAACTCTCTGTAAAGCTGTGAATGTCCCTATCATGCAACACTCTGACAGGACAGGAAAGGAGACCAGGGATATTGATATCACATGGATTATTGAAATTGTTGCCCCACCGGAGGTTCATATTTAGGATCCAGTTGATGTAGAGCCTCCTGAGTCCCAGGATCCTATGACTCTTTAGGTCACTTTGGCATCCACTTCTACTTCAGAGCCTGCCCCTCAGTCCACTACTGTTCAGCCTTCTATGGCACTTCCAGCAGTCTCGAAGCTTGGTCTCCTAGCCCAACATGCTAATGCCAAAGTGGATCAGCTGTTGAAGACCGTGCCCAACCTAATCAAACCAGCCCGGACCCCGATACAATCTTCAGTGGCATCTCTCCAACAACAACAAATAGATTATAGGGATCGCTTGCTGCAACTTTAGTTATAGTTTGAAAAGATAGAGCCCGACGAGGTCAATGGTTTGCCTCAGCTCAGGGAGGAGGTTGCTTCTATGAAGACCAAACTCCACAAGATGCAGAATTTAGAGTTTGATCTATCATCCCTCCTACCCAAGGATGGTGAGCAAGATGCAGGCACGACAACTCAAGATTTGGGCCTTGATTTCTTCACACTTATGACTGATATTGGCCCTCTGAAAGGTGGGGATTCCTAGCCTCCAGGTCCTTCTGCCAATGTTGTGATCCCTTCTGAGAAGGATTCCAAATGTTCTTCGAGGATGAGGAGGCTGATGAGGGCGAGGATGAGGAGAGTTTATGGTCCTTAAAGGATGATGGCCCTCAGGAGAAGGGCAAGCAAATTGCGGATGCTACTATTAAGGAAGTGGAGCAAGCTGAGAATCAGAGAGCGATCAAACACTCACTAGCAGATTTGATTGTCCCGGTAGTTCCATCAGCCACTCAGCCATTAGCGGGCGAAGCTAGCATCTCACAGGCCCCACCTCTAGTTCTAGACCAGCCAAAGATCCGTCCTCCATCAGTGGAGGTCACTCTTCAGGCTAAGCTCTCATCGGTCCCAGCTTCAGCATCAGAGGGTGACCCCACCATCATATAGTCAGGTGTCGACTCCCGTAGCGCTTAGTGTGCCTCAAGGATCCCTTTTAACTCTACTCTATATTTTTGTGCATTCGAGACAATGCATTCTTTCTAGTTGGGGGTGGTAGCCTTGGTTATACTTTTGTGATATTAGAAACTGTTGTACATATTTATTCCTTTATGTTATAAACAAACTTATGTAATCATGTGTATTTTGTGATTCTGTGCTTTGTGATCTCCGTGCATAGAGTTTGTTATCTTGGTGCATATATTTACTTCTAAAAAAAGATGTAGATAGTTTTCCATATTTAGTCATTAGAAATGAATTCCCCTTGGTTTTTCTTTTCCAGGTTCGTCTCCAAGGTCGTAATAGTCGAACCAGGATAGTAGAATGAATCATAATGACCAGTTTGGTGTAATTGTCTAGTCTCATGAGTGTCTGTACATAGCATATACCCTTCCATATAAAAAAAGAGAGATTCAAGTGTGTGAACTTGAGGCTCGCTCTGTGACTCTATGTCTACCTAGAGTTATATTTGTATATATGATGAAGGCTTTGAGTCGCCAAGTGTTGACTTGAGGGCTTCAAACTATGTGAGCCAACCAGTTCGTGCGCCATGTGTGTTAGTTCTTTGTGTAAATGATTCTTATGTTTGCTTCTTCCATCTAGAGCTTGCCCGGTTGGTTTTTCGATGCTTATAATAATTACACTTGGTTGGAGAAATGACCTTAGGTAGTCTTTGTGATTTTTGGAAAACCAGTTAGCTTTTCAAGCCACCAATTGTACAGGTAGTATCACTAGTCACCCCATTTGAGCCTTTTACCTTTTCTTTGGTTACCTCATTACAAACCTTTCCCCTTCTTGTGAAATAATTCCCTATTTTGAGCCCGTCCCTCCTTGAGCATTGGGAATGAGGCTAAAAGCCTAAGTTGTGGGTGTTGTGTAAAGTCGGAAATTGGCAAGGTTGTACAATGAGCGTAGGAAAGTGAACCTCAAAATGTACTCCAACAAAAATGTGTACAAAAAAAGAGAGAAATATTTGTATGTATATAAATCATGGAGCCTTGAAGAAAATTAGAGAGGTAGTTAAGGGGGTTCTATATTGAGAACTAGATGCCAATGAGGCTATGTGGGTTGAAGAGACACAAAGCGTAAAAAGAATGACAAATGTGAGTAATGTTCAAGGAGGATGAAGTCACTTGTATCCATATGCTTATCCGATCCTTCCCTAAACCTACATTACAAGATTAAAAAGTCCTTATGGGATCTCCCTCCGAGCGTTCTTAGAATAAAATGATGAATTAAAATAAGGGCAAACCTATGGTATGGTATGTTGAAACACTTGAAACTCTTTTCTGAGAGTGAGTGTCTTTGTGAATTCATCCCTCTTTGTTGTCATTGTACATATTGTTATTTTGGGACTTTGTTTCTAGTGAGGGCATGTTTCTAGTGAGGGCACATGAACAGTAAGGTTAAACACAAGTTGGGTTGTTGAGTCAAACACAAGTGCACTCAGCTGAGGGTAACATTTTGTCACATTGTTTGAAGCTCAAAGTTCACATGTTGATTAGTTTTCATTGTATATATTGATGATTCAGGAAGGGTAAAACAATCGAAGATTCATGCTTGAAGCATGAACAAGAAACACCATCTATGCTCATTCTTGTTTCATGTTTTGTAGATAGAGTCTAGAATAGGATAGTGTTGTTTTAGTTGCTTGAGGACAAGAAAGAGTTTAAGTTGGGGGTGTTGATGTGCCGGAGAATTTCGGCACATTTAATTACTAATTTCTTAGATTTTAGCTTGTTTTAAATGGAATTGTCTCCTTTACTTACATAATTTTAGTATTTTTGCAGTACATGAGGTTTAAGGACCCAAAACATGGGAATTGAAGCAAGAAGTCACAAAAAGACAAGAAAAGAACAAACATGCATCGCAAATGAGAATATGCGATCGCAAAATCCACACGCGAACCACATAATTTACACTAAGATCACTAATCAAAATAGTATTCTGGGTAAAGTTCAATGTCAAGAATGGAGTCCATTATGCGATCGCATAACTTGTTTGCGAGCCGCAAAGTGGACCGCAAACCCTCCATGAAGGCTGCTGTTGGAAGAAATTGTGATGCAAAATGTGGTCACAAATCTACAATGCGGTCCGCAAACCATGAATGCGGTGAAGGCCTGGAAACTAGGGTTACAATATGTGATAGACATGTCAATAATGCGGACCGTATGTCTGTTATGCGACAGAAGTGCGGCAGCATGATCAACCTGAAAGGTCATTTTTGTTCGTTTTTGTCCCGATTTTTGGCCCTCTATAAATAGATATATTGGGGTTTTTGTAGGCTCATCTTGTCTGACTTTGAAGCTACAATACAAGGCATTAATATTGCTCTCTTTTGGGTCAAGAAGTGTTCACTTTGCAAGCTTTATGACATTAAATATTCTCTCTCTTTTGTATTTTAGCATATGTAGCTAACTTTAAATACTAAGGTTGTGAACCTAGATGGGTGTAATGTTAATGGGTGTTTAATATTGAATATATATATATATATATATATATATATATATATATATATATATATATATATATATATATATATATATATATATATATATATATATAATGGTTGGTTGATATCTATTTACTTCTAATTCTTTATTTATTGTTGGTGGTTGCAAACATTAACAAGTGTCATTAAACTTACTTTGCTTGGGAAAGTGGGCTGGAATTTGGTAAAGGTAAATATCAAAGACTTAAGGCGTTAAACATCGTTTAATAGAATCGCTTAGGAATAAGTGAGTTTTATTTGGCATATATTGATTGTTATTAATTTCAACTCTTTTACATTTTAAAAACTCATAAAACTAATTGAAAATATTGGGTAGTCTTTTAGACATCATTTGCATATCAAAAGAACCTTCCATTAGAAATATATTATATTAAATTGATAGCATTACACTTCATTGAAGGGGACACAACCTTGGTTCCTTTTATCAAATCATTTACATTCTCAATATAACAACTAGATGTTACTTAAAAACAAACTCAATGCATACTCTTGTTACTATTAATCCATACTCTCATTACATCTAACCAGATAGAATTATGACTTTAGTCGAGCAACACACTATTCGAGTAACCTTTTCACACCTATTCCCTGTGAGATTTGATCCCAACCTTGTTGACATCGACCACCTTACACTAATTATTAAAGTGTAATTTGATCATATCCTGGCCTCATCAACTTATCACACCAGATCTAGAGGTCCTCCACCACCACCTCTTCCAAGCAACACAAAGGCAAAGGAAAAGCAAAAATAGGCGACTTAAGTGGGATCCGAAAGGAAAATATTGAGAACGCAGAGACTTCAGATGCCGTAGTACTCCGGCCCCAAATGATCTGGTTTTGAGATGGAACAAAAGATACTGGAACTGCAAGGAGAACTTGAGAAGGCCGCAACTTGGCAAACCTGTCACTTACCCTGAATATAGCCGATATCCACCAACAAAATACAAAGAACCCAATGCATCCTCAGAACACACAAAACCAACAGCCACAAAATCCCCCCGCACCAAATCAATATGCAACTCCACCCCAGAATCCCAACCCATTACCAGCTCCTCCGGAACAACACCGTCACCCAATTCATTACCCACCAACCACCACTTACTACACTCCCCAAAACACAGGACCACTCATTATCTATCCCAAAACTCTACCAATGAAAATCACTATACCCAACTTCCCGGCACTCATGAAAGCAACCCTATATATGTGGAAACTATACCTCATTTTACCCAACCAATCTCCTGTACCCCAGAATCCTCCTAGAAGGACCTACTCATTAAAAACATGGCTGAAGAACTTAAGCGGTTAAGAAGCAGATTTCAAGTTGTTGTAGGCGACATAGTAATAGAAGGTTTAAACTATGAAGACCTGTGCATACAGCCATATGTGGAACTACCCGAGGGGTACAAACCTCCTAAATTTGAGATGTTCGACGACACAGGTAACCCCAGGGCTCATCTAAGGACCTATTGTGACAAGCTTGTCGGGGTCGAAAAAGATGAAAAGATCCGGTTGAAGCTCTTTATGAGGAGTATTATTGGGGATAATTTGTCTTGGTATATCAGCCAAGATCCTAAGAAAGGGTCCAATTGGTAAGTATGGCATCAGATTTCATGTACTAGATTAGGTTCAACACAGCGAACACACCAGATGTTTTCTACATTCAAAATCTTAAGAAGAAACTTACTGAGACTTTCTGTGAGTATTCTACTCGTTGGAGGTCAGAAGCAGCCAAGGTTAGGCCATCTTTGGACAACGAACAAATGAACAAGTTCTTCGTCAGAGCACAGGATCCTCAATACTATGAAAGGTTAATGGTTATCGAAAATCGCAAATTCTCTAACATCATCAAACTTGGAGAAAGAATCGAAGAAGGAATCAAAAGAGAGATGGTGACGAATTTCAAGGCAATGCAAGCCACAAACAAAGTGTTACAATCAGGCGGCATATCAAAGAAGAAAGAGTTTGGAACGGTAATGGTAGCTCAGGGCCCAAAATCTCCATTTGTCTATCATACACCTCCGCAAACATATCAAATACCTCCACCCACATATCAAACACCTCCATATAAAACACCTCCACCCACCACGTACATATCAACCTTCATCTCCCATATATTCTCAATCAGCCTCTGTCAATCAGACCTACAACTCCCAACCATCCCACTTTTAATCACCACCAGCTCGCTAGAATTATCCAAGACCAAGACCCAATTTCGACTGCAAACCACCCAGACAATACATCGCCATTGCTGAGCCTATCGACCAATTATATGAAAGGTTAAAAGTTGTAAGTTGCATCACTCATGTTCCCACTGTGCCATTAGAAAATATATCACAATGGGTCAATCCGAACAAAACTTATGCATAACTTTGGTATAAAAGGACACACCATAGCTGAGTGTCGAATATCGAAGGATAAGCTTGATTGACAACAATGTCATACAAGCAAAGGAAGCCACCCCTAATGTCCGCAACAATCCTTTCCCTGATCACAGAGGTGATGGTGTACATGTGATAGAGACAAATAAAAATGGGACTCTGAGGGGTCGATCGGGCTTATTCGAGAAGGCGATGACTTTTACGTTGCAGCCAAACTTACTCCTATCATGGTTCATACTCAGGCACCAATAAATGTAGAGGTTATTGCATAAGTTCCATTCAAGGTGGAAGTGGCTCCGCCCTCAGCCACCTCCGCTCCATTTGAAGTAGAAGTGGTCACACCTTTTACTGTAACAGTATCAACCACACCCCATTCAATTCAAAAGCAATACCCTGGGATTATGTTGCCGAGGCTCGGCGAAAAGAGAAGGCCAAGATAGAGGAATCTAACGTTTTACAAGGAATGACCAAAACCGAAAGAGTCTATACACCTGAACACCTGGGAGGTTCAACTAAGGAGGCCATTACTAGATATACTATCATTGAGACCGGGCCAGATGACCTGTGGAGGAAAGTACAGGCAAAGGAGTATTCTGTTATTGACCATCCGAATAAAGTTGCTGCTCAGATATCTATCCGTTCACTATTAGAGAATTCAGAGGCATACAAGAACACTTTGATGAAAGTACTGAGCGAGGCTTATGTGCCCAGGAACATCACTGGTAGAGAAATGACCAACATGGTAGGGCAAGTGCTGGAGAGCCATAAGATTATCTTCCATGAAGATGAGCTACCGCCCGAGGGTTTGAATCACAATCGAGCATTGCATATCACAGTGCAATTTGAAGACAAGTTCATTGCCAGGGTCCTGATTGATGGAGGTTCGAGCCTAAATATTTGTCCCTTAGACACTCTGAAGATGCTGGACAAAGGTTTCCACGATATACGGGTAGGAAGGATGAATGTTAAGGCTTTCAATGGGTCCTAGAGAGCCACGATCAGGGAAATAAACCTTTTCTTACAGATGGGGCCAACTTGGTTCGACGTTGAATTCTAAGTGCTTGACATACCAACCTCATATAATCTTCTGTTGGGACGACCATGGATCTACACTGCTAGAGCCGTGCCTTCCACACTACATCAAGCCATGAAATTCGAATTGAACCATCAGGAGGTAATCATCCACGGAGATGGGAGTAACACCATCTACACTAGTCAAACCATCCCGGCCATTAGATATAGAAAAAGGCTAGGAGGGGAAATCTAATATCACATCAAACGGGTCAAAGCCATTGAGAATGATAAGTGGTGGAGTAACAAAATAGAAAGCATACTGGAATGGTCCGGATATGAACCTGGTAAAGGGTTTGGAAAAAACCTCCAAGGCATCACCTAACCAATACAGTTGAAAAATCATGATACCACCTTTGGGCTCGGATGCCAGTATACATGGCAATAGTACAATGATTGGTCGCCTCTATGGCACGGACCCTATTACCCTTTTGAGCAACCAGTGCGACGTTTGGAACAAGCTTTTCACCAAGATAACACAATAAGGGGAACCATATAGGAAGAAGCACTAGCCGGGTGGAAGAATTTGCTCTTGGAGGATGAAGACATGGACTGTAGTGCCATAATTGAGGAGGAAGAAGAAGGTCTCACTATTCAAACTGTGGCGAAGGGAGCTGTTCTCAGTAACTGGACGCTATACTATCCCGATCCCGCCGAGTCCCTGGGTAGCTTGGCAGAATTTACTTCTATAGATATTCTAGGAATTTAAGACTTCCAGTAATTTTGTTTTAAGCTTTACTTGTTTCAAAATAAATGCTTGATTCATCGAGCCGTGCTTTGCTGGACAATTTATCAAATTTTAATCAAATGCATTTGCTCTTTATTATTCACTAATATCTTTACGCTTTTCCTTTCCACAACATTATTGTTACTTTTCCAATGAACTAGTGACTGTGACATGTAATGAGGCAACACAACATGATAATTGTGATTTAGAGGAAGAAGATGAGATACCCAAGGAAATCATCAGGGAATTTGAAAATTTTGAAAATAAGGCTAAGTCCAACCTAGACGAAACAGAAGCAGTGAATTTGGAAGATGTCGAGACCATCAAGGAGACCCGCATCAGCATTCACTTGTCACCAACAGAGAATGAAGAGTATGTCCATTTCCTTAAAGAGTATGAGGACATTTTCGCATGGTCATATGATGAAATGACCTGTTTGAGCACGTCCATAATGGCTCACAGGTTGCTTACTAATCCCATGTGTCCGCCAGTCAAGCAGAAACTTCGAAGTTCAAACCAGATATGATTCTGAAAATCAAAGAGGAAGTTACCAAGCAGATCAAAGCCAAAGTTTTCAGGGTGGTAGAATATCCAACCTGGATAGCTAACATTATGCTAGTTCCGAATAAAGATGGGAAGGTCAGAGTATGTATTGATTATAGAGATTTAAATAGAGCAAGTACCAAGGACGATTTTCCGCTGCTAAATATACACATCCTGATCGATAAATGCACCAAGCATGAACTCCAATCCTTTGTAGATTGATTCGCGGGTTATCACCAGATTTGGATGGATGAAGAAGATGCAGAGAAGATAGCTTTTATTACACCATGGGGTGTAAATTGTTACAAGATGATTCCATTCGGTCTGAAGAATGTTGGGCCACTTACATGAGGGCCGCAATAACCAGTTTTCATTATATGATACACAAGGAAATAGAGGTGTATGTGGATGATGTCATTATCAAATCCAAGAGGGTTGCAGATCACATAGCGGACTTGAGAAAGTTCTTTGACAGGCTCAGGAGGTACAATTTGAAATTGAACCCCGCAAAGTGTGCATTCGGGGTCCCCGCAGGAAAGTTACTGATATTTATTGCCAGTCATCGAGGGATCGAGCTGGATCTATCTAGAACCAAGGCTATTCAGGAGTTACCACCACCTAAGATCAAAAAGGATGTGATGAGCTTCCTAGGACGTCTCAACTATATCAGTCGCTTCACAGCTCAGTCCACAGTCATATGTGAACCCATCTCAAGATGATCAGAAAGGATGCCAATACAAGCTGAATCGAGGATTTTAAGAAAGGTTTTGACAAGATCAAGGAGTACTTGTCCACACCAACACCAGGGCGACCTTTTCTACTTTTATCTATCTGTATTGGATGGAGCCTTCGGATGTGTTTTGAAACAACATGATTAGACAAGAAGAAAGGAGCAGGCCATATATTACTTGAGTAAGAAGTTCACACCTTATGAAGCACGGTATTCTATGCTTGAACGCACTTGATTTTCTTTGACCTGGACGACCCAAAAGTTAAGGCATTACTTTTGTGCCTATACAATATACCACATATCCAGTATGGACCCTTTGAAGTATATATTTCAGAAACCCATGCCTACTAGAAAGTTGGTTAAATGGCAGATACTACTTAGTGAGTTCAGTATCGTCTATGTAACTCAAAAGGAAGTCAAGGGAGAAGCATTGGTAGATCACCTTGCTAAAAATCTGGTGGGAGGAGAATACGAACCCTTGAAAACATATTTTCCTGATGAAGAAGTATCAATCGTAGGAGAAGACATTATCAAAGCATATGACGGTTGGAGGATGTTCTTTAAATGAGACGCAAATTTCAAAGGAGTAGACATTGGAGCAATTTTGGTATCAGAAACGAATCAACATTATCCGATATCTACTAAACTCAGATTTTCTTGCACCAATAATATGGCAGAATATGAAGCATGAATACTAGGGCTCAATATGGTAATCGTAATGAACGTTCAGGAGTTGCTGGTGATCGGTGATTAAGATCTGCTTGTGCACTAGGTACAAGGAGATTGGGCCAAAAAGATTCCAAGATATTGCCATATCTGCACCATGTGCAAGAATTGAGAACAAGGTTTACAAAAATAGAATTCCGACATGTGCCCAGAATTCATAATGAGTTTGCAGAAGCATTGGCCACTTTGTTATCCATGATACAACATCCCGATAAGAACTACATTGATCCCATTACAGTGACAATCCCTAATCAGCCAACATATTATGCTCATGTCGAGGAAGAAGCAGATGGAAAGCCTTGGTTCCATGAAATCAAAGAATACTTATCAAAAGGAGAATACCTGGAGCATACAAATCACACTCAGAAACACAGGCTCTGAAGATTGTCAAATCACTTCTTCCACAGCAGAGGTAACTTGTACAAAAAACTCCTGATCTGGGTTTACTAAGGTGTGTCGACGTGAAGGAAGCTTTTAATCTACTTGAGGATGTACATATCGAGACCTATGGCCCACACATGAATGGTTTTGTATTGGAAAAGAAGATACTCAGATCCCATTATTTTTGGATAACCATGGAGAAAGATTGCATCCAGTATGTCCGCAAATGCTTTCAATGTCAAGTGCATGCCAATATGATAAAGTGCCACCAAAATAGCTCAATGCAACAAGCTCACCTAGAACATTCGTCGCCTGGGGAATGGATGTCATTGGTCCGATCGAGTCCACGGCTTCAAATGGATAAATGTTTATTCAGTTAGCCATTGATTACTTCACAAAATGAGTAGATGATGCATCTTACAAAGTTGTGACCAAGAGAGTCATCACATACTTTGTCTAGGATCGAATTATTTGTCGATTCGGTGTTCCCGAATCCATTGTCACTGATAATGCTGCCAATCACAGTGATCTGATGAAAGCTATGTGTGAAACTTTCAAAATCAAGCACAAGAATTCCACAACCTACAGACCTCAGATGAATGGAGCCGTAGAAACCGCCAACAAAAACATTAAGAAAATACTAAGGAAAATAGTAGAGAACCACAAACAGTGGCATGAGAAGATACCCTTTGCTCTGTTGGGGTACCGCACCACAGGTCGCACAGGGCAACTCCCTACATATTGGTTTATGGTGCCGAGGTTGTCATTCTAGCCGAGGTGGAGATTCCTTCTTTAAGAGTCATACATGAAGCTGAACTCAACAGTGCAGAGTGGATGAAGAGTCGCTATGAATAATTGTCCCTTATTTGTGGAAATAGGATGAAAGCAATGTGTCACGGCAAACTTTATCAGAAGAGAATGTCCAGAGCTTTCAACAAAAGGGTCAAACCAAGACAGTTCGCACCAGGGTAGCTGGTATTAAAGAAACTCTTTCCGCATCAAGATGAAGTCAAAGGGAAGTTCTCTCCCAACTGGCAATGTCCATACATAGTTCACAAAGTACTAATATGAGGAGCACTCATACTTGTAGAGATGGATGGATAAATCTGGCTAAATCCAATCAATTCAGACGCAGTCAGGAGATACTATGCTTAGACTATTTACATTTACTCATCTGACGTAATTGAACTACGCTTGACCTGATTCCTGTTTAAGAGGGGATACGTAGGCAGGCTTATGGGTTCAGTCATATCATAATAAAATTTTCATTTTCCCCCAAGCTCAGAAACTGGGGAAGAATTATAAGGAGGGTCTTCAAAATTTCGGAGTAAGTCTAGCCAACGCCATTACATGCCAGAAGATCAGTAATCAGCTAAGAAACTAAGGTGGGATTCTCAAAATTCCAGAGAAGGCCTAGCAAGATCCACTATTCACAAACGGTCACAAGATCATCTACCAAACTGGGGCGGAATTTTGAGGAGGGCCCTCAAATTTCCTATATGAGATAGATTCAATGCCTTTGAGATATGTTACATTCACTGGTTCATCAAAATTACTTGATATATCAATACGTTCCTAAAAAAACTCTTTTTTATCAATAATTGTATATTTTTGAAAACTTTATTTCCATAACAGTCAGGTATCACCCATGGGAACTTGAAAGGGCTTTCAGAACGGAGCAAAGAAAGGCCGGCGGATGAAGCACGAACTAACCTCCCGTCACTAACTTACAATTTTCCTTTGAACGCATGCACATTTGACATAACGATAACATTCACAAAATATGTATACACACAGATAATTCACTATCAATTAGGCCACCAGACATCGAATACATCTCCAGCTAAGACATACACTACTCTTATTTGTTGCTCACTCTTTGCATGGGACTAATCCATGTCCCCCATATTTGCATGAGTCTAATCCTTTACTCCATACATGCATGAGGCTAATCCCTATTTGCATGAGCCTAATCCTTGTCTCCCTATCTCCACGAGTCTAATCCTTATATCCATACTTGCATGAGAGTAATCCCTGCCTCCCTAGTTGCAAGAGTCTAATCCTTGACTCCCTATTTGCATGAGGCTAACCCTTGCCTCCCTATTCGTATAAGGCTAATCCCTGCCTCCTCACTTGAATGAGTCTAATCCTTGACTCCATACTTGCATGAGGCTAATCCCTTCCTTGATGTTTGCATGAGTCTAATCCTTGACTCCATACTTGCATGAGGCCAATCCCTACCTCCCTACTTGCATGAGTCTAATACCTGCCTTCATATTTGCAAGAGGCTAATCCCCGCCACCTTATTTGCATAAGGCTAATCCCTGCCTCCATACCTACATGAGGCTAATCCCTCCCTTCCTACTTGCATGAGTCTAATCCTTGACTCTATACTTGCACGAGGCTAATCCCTGCCTCGATTTTTGCATGAGTCTAATCCCTGACTCCATACTTGCATGAGGCTAATCTTTGCCTCCCTACCTATATAAGTCTAATCCTTGACTCCATACTTGCATGAGGCTAATCTCTGCTTCCCTACTTGCACGAGTCTAATCCTTGACTCCATACTTGCATGAGGATAATCCTTGCCTCCTACTTGCATGAGTCTAATCCTTGAATCCATACTTGCATGAGGCTAATCCTTGCCTCTCTATTTGCATGAGTCTAATCCCTGACTTCACACTTGCATGAGGCTAATCCCTTCCTCCCTACTTGCATGAGTCTAGTCCCTGACTCCATACGTGCATGAGGCTAATCCCTGCCTCCTTACTTGCATGAGTCTAATCCTTGACTCCATACCTGCATTAAGGCTAAGCCCTGCCTCCTTATTTGCATGGGACTAAGCAATGTCCCACTTTGAACAAATATTGCCTTATTTCTAAGCACTCTTTATTCGCTTTTCAATCGGGCTAAGCTCTACCCTCCATTTTACAAAGACTAAGCATCTTCTTGATAACATCATGACTATCGAATATCATGGGCTAAAATATCGCCAACCTATCCAAAGGCATTATAGTCTAAAAGCATCATCCTCATAATCGGAAGGCACCATACCATGGCTTGAGGATCTCTCAAATTTTCATATCATTATTAAAAGGCGTCATGGTTCGGAGGCACCATCTTCATGGCATGAGAGCATCATTTCATAGATTTCGAATCCCTCACTAAATAATTCATGGCCCAGGACGTCATGTTCTGATGATGTCATCTTTAACCGTCCGAAGACAACTGTCATGGTCTAAAGGGAATTTGCATCATGTTTAATATTTTGCAAATACATGTTTGTAACACCTTTTATCTGCAGGTAACCAATAAGCAACCGCAATCCTAGCAGGAGCGATCTCGCTCAAGTTCCCTCCAACCGTCCCGACCTTAACCGCTCCACGTAGTCGCTTCCACATCACGTGTCTGTTCTTGCAGTAATTTCATCGGCATATTCCCCAGATAAATTCAGAACTATACATGACCTGATTTTTATATAACCGGGGATATGTAGGCATCTCGAAGATTGGACCAGCCTCTATCTTTCAAAACATCCTATCCAGTCAAAATTGGCCATCATTTCTTTACCAAAAAATACTTTCATCCTTCCCGGGTAAAGAAGACAGTTGTTGTATCAGACAATTTTTTCCTATATATTAATATACATAAATACTTTTTCAAAATAACATATATATGCTTATATAAGCATGCACAATGTTTTTATAATTTCCTATAGTTTTAAAAATTTTAAATTGATTTATTTCCTTTCCTTTTACTCATAAAATCTCCAATAATTATCCCTCAAATTATTGTTGTGGTGATTTAGTCATGTAAATTCTATATTTATGCCAAAATATTGTTAAAATATTCTTAGTGCATTTTTATTTGTATTTATTATTTTTAAAGCTAAATTGCATATAATTACAATATTAGCCTTATTAATGAATAATTACATTTATATGTATAAAATTGATTTTCCATATTTTTAAAACATTAAATAACTATTTAAATCATTTTAAAGACAAAATTATTTTTTAGAAATTATTTGTTATTTATTACAAATTATATAGGGATAAATTGTCTATTCAAAATGTAGCAAGATTGCATTTCAATCATAGCCTAAATTAATCCAAATACCTAGCCCAATTTCAAGCTAAAATACCCGACCCAAACCCTAATCCCACTTACACGACCCAAAACCCATTAAATCAGGACCATTGATCTGAGAAATCAACAGCACTGGTTCGTTCCTTCCCTTTTTAACTCTAATGACCCCTAACCATTAGTCATTCTCTTAAACCTGCCGCCTCTATATTCTCTCATCCCCTCTCCTCTCTCAGCAATTCAATCAAACCCTGGCCCTTCAACAGCTGACCTCTTTTATCTAGTGATCTCTTATCGACTCTTAAGACTCTAATGGCTTCTCCCATGCCATGATTGCCTTCTCTAAGGTCTTCAAGGGCCAAGGCCACGCCGGCTTGCACCTAGGGCTTGTCACTTCTTTTTTTGGCTACTCCAATGTGATTTCGAGAAAAATTACGAAGTACTTGTTACGATCTTTGGGATTCTAGACAGGTTCTTTCATCTCTATATGGATTTCTTCTGAAACCCTAATTTCTTCCTGTGTCGCCTAGATATATACATATCTAGGATGATTTGAGTTTGTTTCTTTAATGTTTTACCCTGTCCATGGAACTCTTTACGAGAATTATGTGATTTCAAGTGTTTTCATCTTCTTCTAAAAAATTAAGGTTTCACAACTTCTTTCAAAACTTTTTTTAAACCGATTCTTTATGTTTAAACTTCTATTTCTTGCGTATTTTGACTGATTCTATGATTTTACTACCTTTTCAACTCGCCTATGTTGAAAGCACTAATTTTGTAGATTTCTTCATTTTGTTCTGTGTAATAGCATGACTGCTCGTTTCTTGTTTGAGTTTCTATGTCTATCTTGCTTCGAATATGTTCTGCTGAGTTTCTAGCCTAACGTATATCACCTCTATGTGCTTATGTTCATCTTGACTGTTCAGACTTACCTCTCTCTATTAGTGTTGTTTAACCTGCATGTTTGAGATGTCTGGTTATTCTTATATTATTCTTATATGCTGAATACTGAATCCTAACTTCCTCTTTGATTGATTCTGGATTCCCTATTTCATGGTTAGATTGGAAGACCTTCCTTTAAACCCTCAATTTGTACCCTTTCAATTCAAATTAACTAATTTGTCTACCTTGTTTGCTGTGGTACTTTTTTCTTACTGACTTTTCCTTATTAGAGTTTTTTGAACTTAGCCCTAATTGTTTACCCTATGCTTATTGAATTTGAAATCTTTCCTTATTAGCCATACATTGATTTCTTTCCTTATTGTTACTTGTTCTTACTGTTTGAGTTGATTCCCTTAACTTAAGGGAGTACTTGTCCTAATTTTGCTCGAATTGGTTATGAGTTCCATAATTACTAAACTATTGTGATTCTTGCCTTATTTTTACCTAGTTTCGAACTACTATATATACATACTCTCCAATTAAAACAAAGACATGAACACATTGGTTCAAAACTCTCTCTCACACAAAAACTCTCTTCTACTCTCTTTTCTCTGGTTACTTGTTATTGTTCTAAGTCAGCCGACTGCAAGCTAAGGTTGATTATTCTACTCTCTTGCTCCTCACTTTGTGTTTACTACCTTCTTTACTGGTATGTTCTGACTTCAATTCAAGTTCCAAAAATAATATGGTCCTTTTATAACTTCAATTCATCCTATTTCTAGTCTTCTTTTACTTATGGTTTTGTTGTGAAACATGTAGTATATGTTTACTTTATTAGCATGTTATGTACTCCCCTTCCTTAGGATCAGTATGAGCATGTTACCCTCTCTATGTAGTATGTCTCCATGTGATCTCTATCTATCTGGTTTCTGGTATGAATCTCCTTGTAAAGTAGTTTGCACTCCTAAACTTGTATGATTTTGGGATTGATTTTAAATCATATTGTTCCTATACTAAACCCCTCAAGCATTGCTGATTCTGTGACTTTGTCTAATCAATGTTTTTGAGCATGTCTGCACTAATTCCAAAGATTTCTGTTTGCTATGTGCTTTACCTGTCCCTAATTCCTATTTATCCTTGTGTGAAGGCTTGTGATGCTGAGCCTGTTTTAATTTTGAGGTTTGTCTGTTGTTTGTTGATTGCCCTACTCTTTTCAAAACTGTCTCATTGAATAACTCCTCTTTTTTTTATAAAATTATTTTTCAAGTCTCTTTTCAAATTATTTTCTAACTGAAACCTTTCATCTGTATCAAGCACTCTCACTCTACTCCTAAGTCATTAGGTTCTACTCCCTACAGTATGTGTACTGCTTTGGGATCCTCTTGAGAACCCTTTGAACCCTGGCATACCGAAGTTGTCCCTTCCACACCGCACTTACTCAATTTGGTTACGAAGTCTAGGTGTGAGCATTGCCCAGGATCTTTGAGATCCTTAGGGAACTTTGACATACCTAGACAATCACTAGCTATGGAATTTGGGCATTTAAGGCTGTTGGAGGCTATGGAAATCTATGCCTATTTGTAGGCTCCCTATAGAATAACTTTTTATTTTTCTTATTCACTTGTGTAATTCATTCATATGGTCTGTAATAATTTGTAAACGAATATTGGGGTAACTAGTGAAAAAGGGTGGGTAGTTACATGTTTGTGGAGTAATACGGGTAGAAACCATGTCTATAGGACTTTATATTTTGCTATGTTTTCCTTACCAAGTAGAAACCATGCCAATAGGACTATATATTGTTGCTATGTTTGCCTTACCATGTTAGAAATTATGCTTATAGGTCTCAAGTGGTTCCATAATAGAAATCATGTTTATAGGTCATAAAATCAACTTCACAAAAAGAAGCCATGCCTATAAGATATAATCCAATCCACCTTCTGTTATAACGGGTATTTACATGTATTTTCATTTGTTATCATGCCTACCAGTTTCTAGCATCAGTTTCTTTTAAATAATTAGATTTCATGCTTGTACAGAATAACACCGAAAATTCTGCATATAGATTTAAACTAGTTTAGTTTAAATAAATCAATCTAGTTCACGATTAGTTCACTTCAAAACTAGTTTAATTAGTGTTTTATTTTCCCTGAAATGATTTCTTTCAAAAACTGCCTTAATCTATCATTAGATAGCATGCCTATTGGGATTCAAGAAGTCTGTTTTAAACTGTCCTGTTTTACTATATAAAATGTAGTTATCATTAATCCGCGTGTAGGCAAGCCTATAGGGCATTTCCAAATCCTGCAACTCAAAAACTGTTTGTGGTACTTAATGTCATTCTGATTTTTAACAGTTTTTAGAAATCAGTATGCAAACTGATAGGGAACATTACTTCTGAGTTTTAAAATAAAGTGCTTATCTTCTGTTCCTTGATATTCACTTAGACATCATGTCTTATGATACTGTTTAATAAAATGCCCTTATTTGTGTTTGAGTCGTGCTGCTTATGTGTGTTGTTTGATGAGGTAAACTTGAGCATCTAATTGCTTTTTATGTGATAAGGTTCTAATTGTTCTTGCTTTTCGCCTTAGTATTTTCACCTTTAAAACCTTGGGGGTCTGTCTAGAATTACCTATAGGTAGAGGTCCTAAATTTCCTCCAGGACTATTAAGAAGGGACGAGTAGCAATATGCAATAGAGATCACCGACCAACACTCTCCTTAATAACCACTTAGAGGATGGAAAGGGTAGGTATGGGATATGATGACTACGCGTCAATATCACGTATAGCCCCTCATTGAGGAGTGTTTACCGGACATTGTGTGGGATGATTCTATAGGCTAACCAACCTAGGACTCCCACTTTTCCAAAATTTCTTTTGTTTAAACTTTGTTTTATACAACTTATTCAAAATCTTTGCCTTGTTATTTGAGTTATACAATGTCCAACGTGCTTTACTTGAAAATTATTTGATTCAAACTATTTATTTGTTAATTGACTAATTCATAAATATAAGTTCGGCCAGGACCCACCGTTGAGAGGGGTGCCTAACACCTTCTCCTCAAGGGTATTCCGAGCCCTTATCCTAATCTTTGGTAATGCAAACCAATACAAGAGTTAATCGCTCTAGGTTCCCTGACGTACCATAATCCGTTAGGTGGTGACACTTCAAATTCCCAATTCCCAAAAGGAAACGAGTTATTACCACCCCCCATGAATGTCGAAACCTGGACTTCTCTCTGCGGAGGAAAAAAGGGGGTGCGACACATATCAGGACCCCAATTTCCATCTATAGAATGTCATGATGACACCTAATCTCTAAGACTAGGTAAGTCTAATGTTCATGTAGAAATAACTGAAATAGTGATTAAGGTCTCAATAACTCAACAACTAATATACAGGGGACTTCGCAATTCAACATAACAACTCCCCAAAACTCGAAAAATACAAGTCACAAAGCTCTATAAGATAGTATTGAACAATCCTATAATCACTGTTTACAAAAGAATAAGGAAATAAAATAGACTAGGTAGAGGGGAACTCCGACGCCTGTGCACGCCGACAGTTATATCTTGAAGTCTCCAAACTAAGTTCACCTCATTGGTACCTGGACTGGTGGGGGGATGCCTGGATCTACACAAAAAGATGTGCAGAAGCATAGTATGAGTACACCACAATGGTATCCAGTAAGTGCCAAACCTAACCTCAGTAGAGTAGTGACGAGGTCAGGTCAAGGCCCTACTGGAATTATTAAGAAACGGAATGAGTAACTAACAGTGTAAAAATAATAACAATGGAAATGAAACAAGTAAGAAATATACTAAGATTTGCTAAACAGAACAAGACAAATAGCGCATCACGGAAGAAAACACGAAACAAAGCAATAAACCACAAGTGAAGTAATATAAAAGTATAAAAAAGAATCACTACCGAGGTACCGCCTCGTAGTCTCAAATCACAAATCATTTCACAATCTTTCCTTATATCACCGCAGGAGCATAGCATTTATTTTTGAAAAAACAATTTTTTCCCGAAATGGCTTCTCGTGTTTTAACCCACCTTTCACACCACGTGGCTTCAAGTAGTTCTCCTACTAGCAGCACGCATATCAAGTCTACCTTATCTCATCTCATGCGTTTTAACCCCAAAACCTTATACCATCCCATGTGTATCAATATCACAACATAATACAAATTTCACCTTAAGTGCCCAATATCACAACTTTCCAATTAAATTAACAATAATGATGTTTTTATAATAAAATATCTCATGGCTCAACTATAATATGCACAAGAGTCTCAATAATAATAACTGGAAGTGAATTAACTCAATAAGGATAGTATTTCACAACTTTACAATTTTACCTCAATGTAAAATACAGTCTTTATAACTCATTACCAATTTCAAAAACAAGACATCCCGCAATTTACAACTTCAAGTAAAGAGTTCAACAATTAAATAATGAATATGGAATAGAGGAAACAATACTTCAACTAAACATATAAAGACAATTTAACAAGTAAGAGATAAGACAAGTAGAGCACATGAAGATAGACTAATGATGACGAATATAACATGTTAAGGTAACTCAATTAAGGCATGAAAGGAATCTACATAGCTATAACCAGTCAATTTCCACATTTAGCCCGTGTACACACTCTTTACCTTGCATACACGGCTTTCACATATAACTATTATCACAAAACAACACCAATCCAAAGGGAAAATTCCCCCACACAAAGTTAGGCAAGACACTTACCTCAAAACTCGCTAACTCAATTCACTAGTAAGTTTTTCCCTCAATTATACAACTCTGAACAGCTCGAATTTAGCCAAAACAATTGCATACCATAAATATAAACTATAAGAGACTATTTCGAACAATAAAATTATGATCTTTACAAAAAAACAAAAAGATAACCTGACCCCCATCTCGAAACTTGATCAAAATTACAAAATCTGTACACTCATTCTATAACTAGTCCAACCATACAAGAATTACTCAAACCTCCTTTCAAATTCCCAAAATTTAGCCTAAGGAGTTCACAAAACTTTTCCCAAGTTTCCAACTCAAAGCACTAATTAAATGATGAAAACAACAATAGATTCATGTAATATAACCAAAACCGAGTTAGACTTTCTTACCCCAATGATTTTGTTGAAAAACTATCAAAACCTTGCCACAATCCGATCTTTCTAGTTCCAAAAATGGAAATGAATTTCAATACCTCGAACTAGGCCTTTTCTGTCCAGTGATCTCTCTTCTGCGGGCATGGGGTCGTATCTGCGATGCTGCACATGCGGAATATCCATCACATGTGCGGTTCCAACTTAAGCTCAAGAGATGTCGCTTTTGCAGCCAAATCACGCACCTGCGCATCTACTCGTGCAAAGATTATGCGCATCTGCGCTCTCGCGCCTATGGGGGGGTTCCACTTCTGCGGCCCTAGGCTTGGCCAGCCATTTTTGCTTATTTCTTCCTAACTCACTCCTACGAGTTCAGTTCTGCAGGACTCTAACCACATGTACAGTTCTAACTGAGCATGCCACAATTCGCTCCTGCATTTTCGACGCCGCTTTTGTGGTGACTGTCGTGCCTCCCTTTTTCCCTCCTTGCGGAGACAGGTCCGGGTTTCAACATTCCATGGGATGAAATGACTTGTTTTCTTTTGGGAATTGGGTATTTTAAGAGTCACCACATAACAGATTATGGTGCATTAGGACACGTAGAGTGATTAACTCTTGGGTTGGTTTTCATTACCAGAGATTAGGGTAAGGGATCAAATTACCTTGAGGGAAAGGTGTTAGGCACCCCTCTTGGTCCACAACTGTGAGTCCCAACCGAACCTATATTTATAAATTAGTCCACAAAAATAGTTGAATCAAATAAGTACAACACGTTTGAAGTAATCAAGTACTGAAATAAAGGTCAAACAAAAATAAAAGTTTTAAACAAGAAGAAGGTTTGGGGTAAAGAGGGGTCCTAGGTTGTTTATCCTATTGGATCACCCAATGCAATGTCCAGTAAACACTCCTCAACGAGAGGAAACACGTGACATTAATGTGTAGTCATCATATCCTATGCCTACCCTTCCCATCCCCTTATTGGTCACGCAAAGCGAGTGTTAGTCACTGATTCCCATTGTGTGCGCTACCCGTTCCTTCTTAATAGTCTCAGAGGGAGTTAGGAACTCTACCTATAGGTAGTTCTAGACATACCCCTAAGTTTTCAAAGTCAAAAATCTAAGGCGACAGTTAAATAAAGCAATTAGGAGTTTCACATAAATGGAGCAATTAAACGCTCATAGTTTCCTCTGCATACAAGCATACATGCAGCACGACTCAACCACAAGTAAGGTCTTTAGTAATCAATGTCCTAAGCATGATTTCTATGTGATTATGCAGAAATAAACTATTTTCAGATACAGAAGTCACAACTTATTAGTTGCACGAGATCTCTTTTTAAAATTCAGATATGTTGAGTGGCAGAAACAGCTTCAGAGAAATGCAAGATTCTTTTTTTTTTTTTGAAAATGCCCTAAGGCTTGCCTATATGTAGAACTAATATTTATGTTAATACAAAAACAAACAAGTTTTGAAATAGTCCCTTTAAACCTATAGTCAGGATATCTAATGAGATTACAACAGTTTTGAAAGGACTAATTTTAGAAAAGTTATCGCTTAATGAGGCCAGTTTTGAGAAGTAAACTAGGCAAGGTGCAATTGATCTATTAGGCTAATTAGAATTACCAGACAGAATTGCAAGTTAGATCCCTTATAGGATTGGTATCTAGGCATGTTACCGGTTGTAGGTAATTGGCAGTAATATGTGAAAAACTTACTGAATCAGAACTATGTACTATAGGCATGGTATCTATACTTGAGTTGATTTAAAACATTATGGCTTGGAACCTAGAAACATGGTTTCTAACATGACAAATACATGATTTAGGAACATGGTTTTTATCTGATGCAAGTGACATTAAAAGTGAAGTCCTTATAGGCATGATTTCTATTATGATGCAAATGAAATTGAAAGTGAAACCCAATAGGCATGTTATCTATCATGCAAATGTAATCATATTTAATGAATAAAGAGAAACCTATAGACATGTTTCCTATTTAGTGAACTAGGCAGATTTGAGAATAAATCCTAAAAGCAGGGTTTCTACCCATGTTACCCCACAAAGTATACATCTACCCATCCTTTTACTAAGTACCCAAGTATTTGTTTACAAATTATTACAGGTCAATAAATGAATTACATAGATAAAAATGTAAAATCAAGATGCTATTCTATAGAGAGCCTGCAATCAGGCCCAAGTTTCTCAAAACCTACAATGGTTTCAAACCTTATTTCCATAGATAAATCAGATCTAGGTGCATCAAAGTACCCTAAGGGTCTCAAGGATCCCGGGAAATGCTTACACCTAGACTTAATAGCCAAGCATTGAACCAGTGCAGTGTGGAAAGCCCTCAGTATACAAGAGTTCCAAGGGTATTCAAGAGGATCCCAAGGCAGTACACATACTAGAGGGGGAAGAACTTATGAGTAGAGTGAAAGTGCAGGACACATGTTTGAAAGAAGTTTATGAAAGACTGGACTGAAAGGTCTGTTTTAAAAGCAAATAGTAACAAAGATTGTTGAAAAGAAGTTGGCTTAGTAAACAGAGTTCAAACATTTCAGGATAGGGCCATACACAGCAGGTGAATGAATTCAGTAATCATACAGGGGTTAAGGGATTTGGGGATACAGAGACATTGACTGCTGCCATCTGACCCTGGCACGAGTATTAGGACTAGTATGGACATGATCAAAGAAACTTTGAAACTGGCATAATCAGAAATCAGTCAAGAACATATAGAGGGGAATAAGTATTTGGGATTCACAAAGTGGTAAGTGCACAGTAGGTAAAAGAATACAATTGTCCAAGCATTCTTGAATCACACAAGGGAATACATGAATTCAAAGGGAGGGGAGTCATACTAGCATGCTTAGCTACAAACTTCACAACAAAACCACAAGTAAAAGCAGACAAGAAACAAAAGAAACTAAAACAGGAAGAGAAACATGTTGTTGTTGAGACTTTAAATTAAACTAGGACATACCAGTGAAGATAAAGTAAGCAGAATGAAAGAACCAAGGTTACAGATGATTAGCCTTGGCTTGAAGCCAGATAATAGTAGTAGAATAACACATGGATTTTAAGTAAAAAAGGGGTTTTTGGAAGCCAAGTGTGTGTGGATTTTGTGAAAGACTTAGAGTATTGATAGTTGAAAGTAGGTAGTGGAATAAGGTTAAAATTATAGTAGTATGCTAATTTAAGAACTCAGAATCAATCACTTCAGAGAATCAAGGAAGTACTTCCTTGAGTTAAGGGGGTGAAGGCCAAATGGGAAGATTCAGTACCATATAAGGGGAAAGAAGAGTCATTGCATGATTAATAAGGAGAGGAGCCAGAGTTCATTATTTATAAAGTAGTCAATTAGGACCAAATTCAGAAAGACCCAATTACGGAAAGTCTAAGTAAAATAAAGTATCATGGTAAATAAGGCAATAAAGTCAAATAATTCAAACAGACGAGTAGAATTCTAGGGCTTTGAAGGAAAATCTTTCAATTACGAAAAGTTAAGGAAAATCAGAATCAATCATGGGGAGTCATGATTCTCCATACCTCTATATATAAATCAAAAAAATTGAACAGAAATAGCAAACAAACAAGGTCGATTATACAGGCAGAAAGAAACAAGAGATGAGAAAACACAATCATGTAAAGGTGATGTAAGTAGGCTAGAGATTCATCAAAACATATTAGAAGCATGGTGACCACGAGAGATTAACAAGGCCAAGGCAAAGAAAACCATGCTAACACATAGAGCCAGGGCAAAGAGAATCATGCTAACCAAGGGACCAAAAATGAAGAAAATCATGCTAACACACAAAAGCACAGTAAAGAAAACCAAGCTAACACACAGAAACAAGTAAAGAAAATCAGGCCAACATACAGAAACAAGTAACGAAAAATCATGCTAACTCACAGACACAATTTAAGAATTTTTTTTTTAAAAAAATTAGGGATTTTTAACAGAGTTGAGTTAAAAAGCAGTAAGAACATAGAATATGTCAAGATAAACAAAGGAAAGAGGCTTAATCATAAAGAAATCGATTGAAACAGGTATATAAAGAACTCCAAAACGTCCTAGTTTTCAAAGGGAGTAAAAACGGCTTAGAGTAGAAGAACTTTCAGAAGAAAGCTCGAGAATAAGCAAATCACAGAAGGAAATATGCTTGAGTCATAAAAATAACATAGATCTGAGAGATTCAGGAGGGAGTTAGAGTTGTAAAAGGAAACCCAAGTAAAAAAATCGAAAGAACCTGTTGTAACTCCACCAATCGTGATATATAAGGTGTGATTCTGCCCAAAATCACACCGGAGAACCCATAAGTGACAGAAATAAAAACCCTAGGTCCAAATCGACATGGCCTAGGATCCTTGAAGGACTTAGAGATGATGAGAAAGGTGATGAGAGATCCATTGGAGGCTTGGGTTGGAAGGGATAGTCGCGTGAGATGGCCGATGACAGAGGTGAGTGGATCAGTCTAGGGTTAAGTTTAAGAGAAGAGTGGAGATGAGAGAGCATCTGAAGGCCGCAGATTGGAGAAAATGAATTAGGTTTAGGGTTTGTTTGGAAATTAAAAAGGAATGAAATTATAAATGGCATGGGTCGGGTTTTTAATTGTAAAATTAGGCTGGGAAATTTGGCTATAATTGAAAACCAAATTTGTCTATAATAAAAATAGCCAATTTCCCTATTTTAATTTAAAATAATAGGTAATTTCTGAAAAATAATTTAAGGTTTCAATATAATTTAGAATACATAATTAATAATTTAAAAACGCAGGATCCAATTTTATGCATATAAAACATAATTAGATCTTAAAATGGGCTAACATTGCGATTACATGCAATTTATCTTTAAAAATACTAAAATGTAATTGTAAAAATATATAATAATTACCTTAGCAATATTTTGGTATAAACATAGAAATATAACAGATGAATTATCAAAATAATAATTTTGGAAATAATTATTGGGGATTTTATGGATAAAAAGGAAGAAAATAAATCAATTTAAACCCTAAAAATTATGAGAAAAATAATAAAATTGTTGACTTCGAGTTGCTATGGGCGAATGATGTGTTGATTCGGTTTTTATTGAGATATATCATTCTGAGTTAATCTATGAGTTACTTTTCAGCGTTTCGAGGCATTATCATTTGTTGGTTATAGACTCATAATGCGGTTCCATTAGGGTTTCATAGTGGAAGTCGAGCGGGAAGAGTATTGGGTATTGCACGGTGGATGGCGTATCGATCATGTCTTTTCGGGTTTGTGTAATGTTATGGTGTTTATGATGATCGCTTTGGTATTAGACATCATATTGTGCATGGTTGTCGATTTTAAGCATAGTGACTTGAGGTGTTTCATGCGGACCAGTGTTTGGATGAGGTCGGGCGTCGGAGCAAAGCTATATGGAGGTATGATCGTGCAAGTTAGATTCACGTGTTCCGTTTCTATGATGTTTGACGGGTTCTCAGCATTGTGTGCGGTGATACTGGTGAGCTTGCAGTACAACTCTTCCATTTGAGTCATATTCATGATCTGAGTATTTGGATTGTTCCTTATTGGTGTGTGGATTTAATGAGTTATGGATTTAGCTTGTATTGATGTGTCATGACACTAGAATGGTGGTGTTGGATTAGGTGAGATCATCGGGATATTTAATAAATATAACGGATTTGATTTCAGCATGTTGGAAGGATAATATTGAGGTTCGGCTTAGAAATTTGATATGGTCTTTGCCAAATGAGAAGTGGCTTCATAAATGGTCGATCTTAGAAATGGTTGTGACTTACTGCGTATTTTATTTATCATTGGAAGTTTATGAAAGTGTTGGAATGAGACTTTAGTTGATAATAGGTTTTCTATCGGTATTCGATTGTTGTGTGCAACTACTGTGATTAGAAGTTATCGCTTCAAGTGTTGGAGTTATGTGTTAAATCATGAAATTGCACCTGAGACTGTAGGTCCGGGTCATTACAGCTTGTTCGGGCTTATTCAGAGTATAGATGTGAGATTCTGATCTTGTGGATAATTTCGGAAGTAGAATGTAGTTCTAAGGTTTATGGTCTAGGTTGGATTGTGAAATTTCAGTTACATTATGTTATTGGACATATATGAGATAGGATGACATGGGATCACCCCCGGGTATGTGCAGAGTAAGGTTAGACAGTGATTCGATAATTTTCAGAACAACTCTGGGCACATTCGAGGACGAATGTATATTTAAGTCGGGGAAGATGTAATGACCCGACTGATTATTTTGATATTTTTCACTTTGCTCGCCAGTTCCCAGGCATGACTTGCCCCGTATGATATACTATGACTTATGTAAATCATTGGTTTTGGTTTCCAGGGTAATCACAATAAATTTGGAAGAACAACTCTCAATTTGAAGCTTGAAATTGAAAGGTTTGACCAAGTTTGACTTGTTTGTATATGATCTCGGATTGGAATTTTTAGGATTCGGTTAACTCCGTTAGGTGATTTGGGACTTAGGAGTATGACCGAAATACATTTTGGAGGTCCGTGAAAGGTTTAGGCTTGAATTGGCGAAATTGAGATTTTGGCATTTTTCGGTTGATAGGTAATATTTTTAAATAAGGGTCGAAATGGAATTCCGAAAGTTGAAATTGTTCCATTGTATCATTTGGGATGTGTGTGCAAAATTTCAAGTCATTTGGACATGGTTTTCTTGGGTTTTTTTTATCAAAAGCGTAATTTATAAGATTTTTGGAATTCTTAGGCTTGAATCTAATGTGATTTTGGTGTTTTGATGTTGTTTTGAGCGTTATGAAGGTTAGAACAAGTATGAATGAGGCTATGGGATATGTTGGCATGTTTGGTTGAGATCACGAGGGCCTCGGGTAAGTTTCGGGTGGTCAATCGGACCATTTCCATGTTGTTTAGAGTTGCAGATTTTGAGGTTCAGCTGTTGTAGAGATTTCTGCTTCGCGATCGCTAAGGGTGTATTGTGGCCCGGGCCCGAGCCTAGACGGGCCGAGCTTCGCGGTCCCGGGCTTCGTGTGCCGGGCCTGGTGATCCTGGCGGGTGAGACCAGCCCGTGACGGGCCTAAGCCCACAGTGGTCCTGGGCCGGGCCTGACATTTTTTTAAGGCAATATCTTGTATAGTAGTTATTAGTATAGTATAGAATATATTTTATATAGTGTACTAAGTTATTAGTATAGTATATATAATATATATTTTATTGTATATTGTGTTGTAGTAATTAGTATATATTGTATATTATGTATATATTGTGTTGTAGTGATTAGTATATATTGTATATTTTGTATATATTATTACCCAAAATGTCATATCTTTCTTAGTCTTCCTTCCCCCAATGGAATGAGCACAAAAAGGTACTAATACCACCATTAAAAGGAAAAAAACTAAAAGAAGATGTGCCAATGGTGGTACTAGTAATTAGTATATTGTGTTGTACTAACTAGTATATATTGTATATTTTGTATATATGTATATTCCCTTATATATTTTCTTATAGTATATATTGTATCTTATGTATATATATATATATTCTCTTATATAATTTCATGTAGTATATATATATTGTATATTATATATTATAACATATATAGTTATATATTTTGTTGTAGTATATATATTGTATCTCTTATGTATAATGTATATATATTCTCTTATATATATATTGTAACTTATGTATATATGTTATTACTTATATATTTTCTTGTAGTTTAGGTTGTATGTTATGTATATATATTCTCGTATATATTTTCTTGTAGTATATATATATATATATATATATATATATATATATATATATATATATATATATATATATATATATATATATATATATATATATATATATATGTTGTAGCTTATAAATAATTCGAAATAAAGACAAAGAAATATTGAGAAAAAAGATATTCAAGGATATGTCTTATAATTTTTATTACCCAAAATGGAATATCTTTCTTAGTCTTCCTTCCCCCAATGGAATGAGCACAACAAGGTACTAATACCACCATTAAAAGGAAAAAAAAAAACTAAAAGAAGATGTTCCAATGTACAAGTTACATCATAATCTACATTGTGTCTCTAACAAATCTCATAAATCCGTCAAGGTTGGGAGGAGGTTGTGTTGGTGGTGGTGGAAACGAAGCTTGTTCATCACTACTTCCGGGCGAAGCCGAATCCTCCAAAAGTTCCGCTATCATTTCTTTATAAGCTTCATCTATCGCCGGTTGTGATTCTGCAATTCCAAAGTTTCTTCTTTTCGCGCGGATCCAATCTCTAAAAAGCACCGATTTTTCCAAGCTATCCCTCATCGCCGCTCTATGATCACCCAATAGGAGGGATAGGGAAAAATATTTTTTAATTTTTTGTTTCTTTCATTTATAGCAAGTTCATAAATATCCCCACCCTCGCCAAATTTAACAAACAAATCAGCTAGTGCGGCAATATAAACTAAACAGATTGAAATAGTAGGATAATATTGCCCAGAAAATGCATTTGTAGCAACTTGAAAATGTTATAAAAAATCTAAAAGAATTTTAACATTCGTCCAATCTTGGGTAGTAAGCATTTCATCATCATCCTCACCACCTACCTGAGAATTAAACGTTGCATTAATTGGGTTTCTATATTCATATGCAACTACCAAAATTTCGTACATACAATTCCATCTAGTCGGGCAAGGTTTAGGAACCTTTCTTTCTGCCATATTCATCACATTTTTTAAAATACTCTCTAAGTCTAGTTCTACTGTTTGAGTAAAAAAGCCAATTAAGAGCCATCCGAACCTTTTCAATTTCTATGATTAAAATTCGCATACCATCACCGACAATTAAATGATAAATATGACAAATACATCTAACATGAAAAATATTACTAAATGCAAGATTTAGTATTTTGTAAGCATGCCTATTGCACTAGTGTTACTAGAAGCATTATCCATAGAAATTGCTATTATTATCGCTAAAGCAAAAATATCTACAGATATCTGAAATGGTGTTAGCTATAAACTTACCTGTGTGACGTGAATTAATTATTCTATACGCAATTATACGTTTTTGCATTGTCCAGTCCTCATCTATCCAATGACTTGTAACAGTTAGATAATCACAGTCATTATTACTTCTACCAATATCAGTAGAAATAGAAATTCGATTAGGTATATGAGTAAATAAATAGCGCAAATATTGTTCATATTCATGTTTGAATTTATAAATATCAGGCATAACTGTTGCGCGAGGCCAACCTTTATAAGTAGGATTAAAAACTCTTCTAATATAATGAACCCAATTAGGATTAGAAGCAAAAGTAAAAGGTAAGCACATAACGGTAATCATCTTTGCTAATTCTTAACGATATCTGTTTGGATCGTAATGTAAAATACCTCCAGTGACAGTGTTAATTCCTGGTTGAACTAGATTTGAACCTGTACTATGGTTAACTTGAGAATCTACATTAGGCCCCTCTTTCTGCGCTTGCATTTGAAAAAATCTAGCCCTATCTGTAGGGTGTGTTTTTATGTGCCTAGTCAAACTACTTGTGCCGCTACAGTCTCCAGCAAATTTATGAACCAGTAATTTCCCACAAGTTTTACACTTAGCCTTATTTAGTTCTCTTACTTGAGTAAAAAAATTCCAAACTAATGATGTTTCTGTACGTTTAGCAGGTTGTGTACTAAAATTTGGAGTTTCTACAGGTGGGTGTGCCGGTGCATTACTTGAGTTATGAACAGGACTAGTAGGTGTATCATCTAAAGGTGCTTGGGTTTCATCATCATCATTATTTTCCTCTAAGATAGGTTCATTAGGATAAAGAGCATTCATAATTTCATCATCTAATCTATCACCTACTGCAACATCATGTAGAAATTCACTATCGGTAAATTGAAAGCAAGGGTGATCACTATCAAGCATTATGGGAGGCGGAGTAGGACGTCTAGGTTGGCGACTACTTTCAACTTGCTTATCTTTTGTAGGTCGGGGAGCCGGGGGAAGGGTAGTATTATGGCCACTACTTTCACCGGTTTTACCTTTTCCTTTACCGAACATTTTCTTCAAAGAAAATGCCATACTAATTATAATTATGCAAACTAAACAACACAAAAATATATTATTAAAACGTAAGAGTTGAAACAAGTTTACCGGATTGCCGAACAACTTCTTGAAAGTTGAAAATCGCTGAACACTTGAAAACTTAAATTCAACAACTTCACAATTTTTCACGAATTTTCAACAATAAATTAAGCAATTGTAGTAGAAAGATTGAAAGAGAGATTGAGAGATATTGAGATATATTGATGAATTGGTGAATAAAAATGAAAGAATGAGGGGGTATTTATAGTTGAGATATGGGAAAAATTGTAACTATATACAGTTTGAGGTTAAATTAAAGTTTGGGGGCCAAATGGCTATTTTACAAAGTTCCAAAAGGCTATTTTTACAAAAGAGCCGTTACTAATTTTTTTTTAAAAAATTAAAAAAGAGCTCTTGGGCTCGCCAGGATCGGCCCAGGCCCGTCTGGCGGTCCCGGGCCTGGCGGTCCCAGGCTCACGGTTCTTCACTTCTGAACCGGCCCGTCACGGGCCTATAGGACCGGCAGGACCGGCCCACTAGGCCCACCAGGCCCGCCAGGACCGCGGACCTGGTCCGGTTCCTGTTCAGGCCCAGGCCAGAATACACCATTAGCGATCACGTAGGGAGTCTCGCGATCGCGTAGAGCTGTTGTGGGGGCAGTCCAGTTTGCTCATTGCATTCGCGAAGCTGGGGATCTGATCGCATAAGGTGGAGATATTGCTAATTGCGAACGTGTGGGGAAGGTCGCATTCGTGTAGAGTTAAGTGGACCAGGGGTTTTGGCTTGGAGTTTGTTCTTTACGAACACAGTATCCTATCCGCGATCGTGTAGTGTATGATACCCGAGCATCGCGTTCACGTGGGATTTTACGCATTCGCATAGGGTTAATTTTAGGTGCTGAGAATTTGTACTTCTTGATCGCGAAGGATGTCCCGCGATGAAGGATTTAAGGCCTGGGCAGAAGGTTTAAATAGTCATCTTGTTTGAGGTTTATTTCTTCCATTGTTGGTCATTTTGGAGCTTTCTGAAGAGGATTGAAGAGGGATTCAAGGGGAATCACTTGGAGGTAAGATTCTTGCACTTAAAACTCGATTCTAATGTGAATTCCACCTAAATAATCATGGAAATTAATCCAAAAATTGAAGAACTAGGGCTGGGAAACCTAGACCTTTGATTGAAGATTTGAATGACCATTTGAGGTCGGATTTTAGAACTTTGATATGTATGAACTCGTGGGGAGATAAGGAATCTATTAATATAAAATTATCAAATTCCAAGATGTGGGCCCAGGGCCGAGTTTTGGTAATTTCGGGATTTGTGTTGCATATTGATTAATTTTGCAATGGTTTTATTCCCTCAGTATATTTTGACGCCGTGATTCTTATTTTTGATAGATTTGACATGAGTGGAGACCGATTCGAGGGGCAACACGTCGCGGGCTATAGATTTCATCGGATTGAGGTGAGTAATGATTGTAAATGCTATTCTGGGGGTATGAAACCCCGGATTGCACATCGTTGTGCTATATTGAGGTGACGCACACGCTTGATGACGAGCGTGGGGTCGTGCACTATTGGGGATTGTGATTTAGTCCATCCTGAACGGTTATTTTACCGTGTATTTGACTGAAATCTATTTGCTATCATCATTATTTGGGTTGAATGCTATATTTGGGCCTCGTGCCAACTAGTTGAACCCTTCGGGGACTTTTATTGATATTTCCTCACTGTTTTGGTTTTATACTTGAACTCAATCATGATATATTTCATTGTTTTCATACTCAACCATGTTTTACTATATTTTAGCACTTATATGTACTTTTAAATGGCAATTGGGTAGAGAAATTCTGTTTTACTACTGCTGATTGGCTTGTGAGGATTTTTGAATGAGTAAGGCCAAGGCCTATATTGTGAGGAAACACTGATCATGATTTGATGCTGAGGGCTTCAGATATATACGTCACGAGGTGGTTTGATTGATATAAGGCCGAGAGCCTAGTGATGATGCCATGAGATGACTTGATATTGCGCTTGGTCCGTAAGGGGCCCCTCCAGGAGTTTGCATACCCCAGTGAGCGCGGGTACCCATGTGATGTGAGATGTAGCCCTAAGGGCTAGTATTGTTCTGAGGTATTGCCCGAGGGGCGGATTTGTTGATACTGTGCCATAGAGGAGAACCTTTATGTGTTTATATTTTTTAATTACCTGTCATTATCTAGTTAATTGTTGAAAAGGTATTTCCCAAAGTTTTAACTAAACCTAAATGATTATTCATATTTTTACTGATTCACTATTTTTAATGGTTTTACTGCTTCATTGTTGCATGCTTTGTGCCTTATGTGGTCTCATGCATTCATTTTTTATTTATGATTATTACTCACTAAGTTGGACTACTCACTTTATTCCCTGCACCCTGTGTGTAGTTTCAGGCGCATCTGGTCCCGCTCTTGAGTGTTAATCTTTCCAGCTCACGTGGATCCGAGGAGTCTCTAGGTAGTTGTCGGGGTCCGTAGCCTGAAGCTCTTCCTTATCTTATTTCTTCATGTTCTTAGTTTCTATATTAAACTCTGTAGTGTTTATTGAGTAATCCAGATTGTTTAGATGCTCATGACTAGTGACACTCCGGTATCGGGCTATGTGGGGTTTATTTTCCGCAAATTGTACTGTGCACTGCTTATTCTGAGATTTTATCGCGATTAAGACTTAATATATATTACTTTAGTTGCTTAAACTGAAATGGGAATGTTTTGGCTTGCATTATCTTCACGAAAAACACCATCACAATCGGGTCTGGATTTAGGGTCGTGGAAGTAAGGTTGATAATATTAGCACATGAGTTATCTGTGCAGTACGTTTGTTGTCCGTGCGGATACGAGATAATGATATTATTGGCACGTAAGTTATCCCTTCTGCACGTGATTTGTCTATGCGATGGATATTATTAGCATGTGAGTTTTCCGTACAACAGGTGAGTTTTCCGTACAACACGTGAGTTGTCCTTGCAACGTGTGGATATAGATCCATTCCCATAGGGCCACCATATCATGTCTTGATGGTGTACACACAATATTTTAGGAACACTGATCAGTGGTTTGGTACTATTATAGAAATTATAAGAAAGAACTGACCAGTCATTGATTTAGTTGTTGCATTTTATCTTTACTTGCAACTTCCTTGACTACTATATGCTTTATTAGCATATATTCTTTATATGCTAGATTTTTTACTGAGAAGAGTGCACCAAGGTGGTTCTTTTTGTGATTCATGACTTGACCATATTGTTGTTTTGTACTTGTTGGATTTATGAACTTTACAGTTGATTAGTGAGTATCATTTATAATTCTTGCTTTATAACCTCGCTGAGGTTAGTTATGATACTCACTGAGTACATGGGGTCAGTTGTACCCATACTTTACTCTGCACTTAATTGTGCAGATCCAGGTGATGGATCAAGCCATCAATAGTGGAGTTTTGCTTGTTGAGTTATCCGAAAAAATGAGGTAGAGTTGCATTTCGACCGTAGGATTGGAATCTCTTTTCATTTTGTACTGTTATATTTATTTCACACTGTAATGTTATTTAGAATTTTAGACTTGGATCCATTTTTAAAACCCATGACTCTGTATTTACCAGTTCTGGGGTACTTATTATGTATCAACATTGTTGTTTATGTTAATTGGCTTCAGACTTATACTATTTCTATTAATCTTTTGTACCTAGTTTTGTTACGTTTGGCTTGTCTTTCAAGCGAGTTGGGTGCCTTCATGTCAGGCTAGTAATTTTTGGGTCGTGACACTTAGACCAAATTATATTTTCATCGATCACTTAGTCCTTTTATAAGTAGTAGTTGGGTGTGATCAATTTTGGCATTGTTTCCATGGAACTAATGGTGTAATTATAGATGTGAATAGTTTTAGAATTCATGTTTGAACTTTATCTCTTTCTTTTTTTTAATGTTAATTTGTTCTACTTGTTTATTTGAGAAATATGACATATTGAGATTATGGGATTTTTTATGTTGGAAATTCTACTTTTGATCTTCTTATGCATATTATGGAGAAAATCACTGGTGAAATTTTTTTTCGGGAGCGAGTTATATACACTAAATCAATCTTTTGGTGGAATGTGTGTGTTATGTGTGATAGTCAAGATGGACATCTTTATGATTGTGATTATATTTCTTATTCTCCCCCAACTTCTTACTATGATGATTTTACTTGTTCTTGTTCTTGTGAAATTAGTAAGAAGAAAGAACCAGGGAATAGTGATTTGAAGAAGATCAAGGTTATGTTAATGTTCCTTGTGGAATAAAATAATGAGACTCAATTATAGACACAAAGGAAAAAGGCTACTATCCAAATAAAAGAGGAAACTATTTACAATTTGGAGGCTCAAGTGAGTCACCTAGTTAAAGCTTCAAATGCTCAAGAAACTAATACTGTGAATATTAGTCAAGAATAGCGTAAAATAGAGATAAAAATTGAGGCTCTAATTCAAGCGTTCATAGTAGAATACCAACAACATAACCAAATAGAATTTGATGATGTCGATGTTGAAGTGGTACTAGAGTCAACCAAGGACCTCACGAATACAATTTTCATTGACTCTAGTTGGTGTCAAGAAGAAGATGTCAATAATAAACTGGATTTTCAGTTTGATCGCATTGATCCTTATAACAATCACTTCTGTATATTGTGGTTTAATGCTAAAATGTGAATGAATTCTTAAGAGTATACTAATGAGTCAAGGAAAGAGGTAGATGAGAACTATATTATGATATTTTCAAGGTTGTCTGAGCATTTCACACTTCTTTGTTGAAAGCCAAAAAATGCGTAAGAAATTATTTAGTGTTTAGTTTACAAGAATTTGTACCACCCCAAGAATAAATTATAACCTTGAGTCAAAATTAAGGATCCAATTCATAAGCTTGAGGTGAAGGAAAAAGTGTCCCACATCGTACCACGGTGTTAACTAAGGCACTAATTTGGAGGCATCTTAACTTTATTGTTTTCTTTTGTTTATATTTGTTTATTTATTTTATTTTTACACTGTCATTTTTTATCTTGCAAGAGTATGAGCATGGAAAGTGAAGCTATTGAAAGTGTACAGAAGCAAGCAAGATGATTGAAACTAAATATGAGGTACCCATACAAAAGACCATGCCTGAAAGGAATCTGAGTACCCCGTAAATTGCTATTGCTTCAGCCTTTGGCCTGCCCAGAGTATTTTTTTTGTACCCTTTTATTATTTATGATGTGTATTGAAACACTGTAAAATAAGTGTGGGGTAGAGAAACTGTCGAGGCGATTTCCTTTTCTATATTAATCATGCTATCTTATGTGTATCAGAAAGAAAAAAATTAAAAAGGTCAGACTTTTCTCGAAGATGGATCTCCTAGACAGTTTTTGAGGGATTCAAGTCTAATAAAAAAAATAATAATAACATGTCTTTTAGTTTTCTTTAGGTAGTAATAATTCCTCTTGATTTTTCTTTCTGCATAGGTTCTTTTCCAACAGATAGAGGTTGAACCAGATGATTCTTTTTTACTTTTTAGAGTAGAGTAGGTCTTATGAAATAAAAGGGGAATAATGATGTGATCCGCGCCTTTTAGCTTATTTGATAGAAGCATATTTAGTCCTTGACATGTTTATTTTAAATGTTTGACGATGCCTAGATGAATTGAATAACATGTTTCATGACGTCTATGTCTTGTTTTCTTCACTTATATCATTTTATACTTTATGCTTAATATCTTTTGTCTTTGTGCATACTTATTTTATTTGAAAGCAAGAATGAGACTATCCTTAGTGAGTCATATGCCATGAATTAAGTGAATTTTTGTATAGTCCGTGTTATTACATTTGAGTCTAGAACTTACCCGGAATATAAATTGAAGCGAAATAATGGGGGTTGCTCGGTTTAAAAATAATATTAGGCTATATTTGGTCTTTGTAGCTTTAATTCTTATCACAAAGAAAATCATCCATATTTAACCCTTTTGAGTCGACAAGCTTTTCCTTTGGCACACCATTACAAGCCTATATTTTGTTTATTCTTAATTGAATTTTTCATCCTTTTACATCTTAAAGCACTTGAATTGTAAAAGAGAGCGTTGGAAAGAAGTATGAAAGAATTAGGGGTAGCTCTTGAAGAAACTAATGGAAGGAAGAAAGGTGCCACATATCTTAAAGAAAATACCACTAGCAGGGAGGCATGGTAAAAGAAAAAGAAGAGTGAGAAAAATATATTTTAAAAAAAATATGTAGCTAAAAAAGTATCTTGTCAATGCTGGTGAGTGTGAGTTGTGGTAGCACTTAAAGAACGAGGGAACATGTCTTGTGGTGATCTTAATTGTGAAGCTTGCAGTGGATTGAAGGAATTTGCGCTTAAGATTGATTATGTAATGTGTTAAAGTGCATCGGAAGGTTAACCTCTATGATATATACTTATCCTATATGTCCCTTAGACCATATTATAACCATAATAACGTCCTAGTTATTTTAGACCGAGATGGTACACATTACTAGAGGTTTACATATGGCAAGCCTATAATACCTTTTATATGCATGTGACTTATTTATGAGAGTGAGTAACCTTATTTATATGTGTGTGTCCTCAATGATATTTGATCATTAGATGTGGACGCGGGAATCTTTATTCACTGCGATTTTGTTGTGAGGGCACACGATTACAATGAATAGGCAACGTTATTAGACTACTTGTCAAGATCAAAACCCGGTCGTGATGTCGCCCAACCATATTGCTAGACAAGCCTGACCAATAATCGCTCTCATTTCGAAAGAGAGATACTAGAATTGAATGAAGGTGAAGCACTCTGTCAGCGAAGCCCCCTACTACGAAAATAAATCTCAAAACCGGCAATTTAAAGAGAAAGGTAATAATTTAAGGAAAATAACTCAATAGTATTAATAGAAAAATCGAATAACTGATGAAATACTCCCATAAGATCTGGGGTTACAAGTTTAGAGCCTCTAAAGCAAATTGAATAATAATATCTGAAAGAAAATACCCAAGTCTGGAAATGTATATATATATAAGTAAGAACTAAAATAGGAAGAGTAGCCAGGTCTTGCGAACGTTAAGCAGCTACCTCAACAACTCTGATAAATTCTGGAGACAGCGAATGCTCAGCAAAGCCTCCGGTACACCTGAATCTGCACACAAGATGCAGGGAGTAGGGGTGAGTACCACCGACTCATTGAATAATAAGCATAGAAAATGTAGGAAGATAAGAAATCCACGAAATGCCACAAAGCAAAGCTAAAACTAACAGTCCGACACCTTAACTACGAACTAACAGCAAAGCAAGATCAGTCAAGTATCATGCAAATATGCAATGCAATGATTATGAATCTGCTGCTGCGTATAGCCCGATCTGTTTTTATCGTCGACGGCGCTCACTGGGGGTGTGTACAGACTCCGGAGGGGCTCCTACAGCCCAAGCGCAATATCATCCAGGTATTGGCATAAAACAAGCTCTCGGCCGCAATAACAATATATAATAATCGCTACGGCGAGTAGCCCGATCCATACACAGTCCACAGTATGCAAATGAGTCGCATAACATATTCAATCAAATTCTCAGTTTCCAATTATTAAGGAAATATAACTTGGTTATTTACTTCAGGAAAAGTGACTTAGCATTTTATTACAGTGATTAATCACATGACTAAAATCAATGATCATAAAAATCATGCTATCACAATGATATTCATCCTAGACGGATGCTACATTGTCGGCACAAGGCCCCAAACATGGCAATAAGCCCAATTTTCAACAAAACAATATGTGTATCAGCCGCCAATAAATTATATTTAGCACTCGGGATGGACCAAGTCACAATCCCCAATCATATACGATCTCGCACCTTCCATGGGGTGCGAGTCACGCCCTAACATAGCATCACAATGTGATAAACCGGGGTTTCAAACCCTCAGGCCATCATCTATACAAACTACTCACCTCTAACCGGTTGTAAACTGGTCCACAAAGCCTTTTCCTTTCAACTCGACCTCCTCGCGTGTCGAATCTAGTCAAAATCACAAGGAATACATAAATATGTGCTAAAGAAACATAACCCAATAAAACATATCTCGAAAAGTACTAAATTTCACGAAGTTGGTAAAACCCGAGCCCCGGGCCTACTTCTATAAAATTTCAGAAAATCACATCATCAGATTCCTCGTCTCAACACGAGTCCGTACATATAAAGTTTACCAAAAACGGAGTTCAAGTGGCCTTTCAAATCTCACTTTCAAATTCTTAAAATCCCAAGCCCTAATTCATCCATTTTGGGCTTAATCCCATGAATTTCTAGGTAGATTTCTCAATAAAAACGAGTTTTACGTTCAAAGATCTTACCTCTAATCATTCCTCTTCGAATCCCTCTTCAATTCCCCTCCAAGAGCTCCCAAAACATTCAACAATGGAGAAAAATAACTTGAGCTCGCGGACAAAAGAAAATGTTTAAAACCCTTCTGCCCAGCATGACCCTTCTATGCGGTCAAAACCTTAGCCCTGCGATTGTGATGAACAAATTTCTCAGACCTTCCAAATGTTCTAGACCTGCCATGCTGCCGTGGTGAAAAACTTCCCAAATCTACGTGAACGCGTCAAATTTCATGCGGTCGTGTAGGGTAAAACATGTTGCCCCAAAATCATCTTATGCGAACGCGGGGAGGACCACGCGGTCGCGAAGCTTGACCTCCCAGTGCTATGCGATCGCAGCCCTGATGATGCGATCGCATAGGCCATTTTCCTTCTCCAATATCTGCTGAAAATCAGCAACTTTTTCTAAGTTTAAAACTTCTGTTTAGCCATCCGAAACCACTCCGAGGACCTCGAGACCTCAACCAAACGCACAGATATGATTTATTACTTCATTAAAACTTGCTCGTAGCATAAAAAAACTATCATAAACATCAAAATCATCAAATTATCACGGATTCAAGCCTAAGTTAAACTAAAACTTTCGAAACTTGCATTTGATCTAAACACCTCCGAATGACCTAAAACTTTGCACGCGTATCAAAAATCACCTAGCATAGCTACTGCAACTCTCGGAATTCCATTCCGAACCCCGGATCAAAATCTCACCTATCAACCGGAATTCGCCAAGATTCAAACTTAGCCAAATCAAGCCTAATTTTACACTGGACCTCCAAATTCAATTCCGATTGCGCTCCTAAGCCACAAATCATCACCCAAAACTAGTCGAATTATCGAAAATCCATTACGATCCCTCTAACTCATAAGTCAGTATTTGGTTCACTTTTCCAAACTTTTTTTGGCCAAATTTTTTGTTTTTTTATATTAATATAAGAAAAGAAAATACCACAAATAGGTGAATTACAATAAGGGAGTCATATCGCCGGAGTTGTTACCCATATAACAACCGGTCTAACCTTACCGTATTCAACCTATTATGATAGAATTACATAACAAAAAAGAAAAATAAAGGAAGATAGGTTTATAAGGTAAGGGGGAGTCACCAGTATTGTCACCCATATAACAATACCCGTTGAAACCTTACCTTATAAATCCTATCGAGGCCTTAATAAGCCTCCAAAATAAAAGCAAGGAGACAATGAAAACTAATGTGATGGTAAAGAAAGATGAAGTAAAGCTTTCTTTTCTTCATATTTGAGAGCACATAACTCCAATTGCCTTTAAAATTCACGCTTGTTCCTCGACCGATTAGGCTTTAAAACAGGTGGTTGCATAATTTGCTTTTGCTTTGCAATTCTCATGGGGGGCTTCCGAATGTTAGCATCTACGCACATCCTGCTATCACCATTTGTATCTCTTTGACGATATTTCTTACTTGTTTTACTATGCATTGGTGATAAATCCCCATTTATCGCCGCTTCCGCTCGGCAATGTGATAAGATTTCTTCTTCCTCCCCTTCTACATACATATTCTTCCTATCTCCTCATTCAGAGATTGGCTATTCTGGATGTTGATTTGTGAATCATTTAACACAATCTGTTGCTGTCCCTTCTCCAAGGATGTGATTGACTTAGATGGTACAATCTGATTTTGGGAAACTATTGGCAAGATGTTGCACTGCGATTATCATGTATGGTTTCACCTGTTTTTGTATTATTTTTTGGATAAAATATCGGAGCATTATGGTTCAAACTGGTCCTTTTGTTTGCAACTGCCGGCAGTTTAATAGTGTACTGTACTGAACATAGCTTCCTTTGATTGTTGAACTGATCTTCATATTCCTCTCCAGCGGTATGTTCTGCATCATCTTGATCATCATCTGATGAAGTAAAGGCAGCAAAACCTTCTCCCCAGCTCTCGTCGTCGTCAAAGTCTCGTTGGTCTTTCCACAATTTTGATTTAGCGACCATGCCCCTCATAGGACTTTATTTGTTAAATGCAGATGATGATGACAGATCTCCATAGCAATAGCTCAATGTCTGCATTTCTCCAGTCATGCTTCCAGATTTAGTGGAGAGCACCTCGACCTCTTCAAACTGTAAATGTGGTGCATTTTGAGTTGAATCTTCAGCAGATAGAGAATCTGCTGGAGCAGTGACCTGTTTGCCTTGTTTTGAAATTTCCAGTAGACTTGAGGTCTGCTGATGATCTGACTTTTGAGCTCCCTCCTATTCTGTAGAGTTTGCTAATTGTTTCTCGTCCTCAAAATTTGAATTAGCCAAAACCTCCTGATCATTTGCTTGCCCAGTCTGTTTACTAAAATCTGCAGTTAATTGCATTTCCCCAGTATTAGGTACATCTTTGGAAGGCTTAGCAGGTCCTTTGTCCACCCTCAATATCTCCTCCATCGACTTAACTGAACATGATGTCTGACTTGTATCCTAGCTCTCTGTTGAAACTCCTTGATCAGCAGGTATAAGTTGGAATAGAATAACTCAACTTTGGCACTACTGCAGCTGTAGTAACTATTTCATTAAGCAAAGAAGTGTTGGGAGCATTTTGATCCAAAATGTGTGTTAACTTCTGCTGCAATTCAGTAGATTCAAACACTGTTTCATTCTGCATCAAATGTTGTTGATCAGTTAAACTATGAGTTGGAAAGGTGTAATCCAACTTTGACGCTACAGCAACTGGAGTGACTGTTTCATTTAACAAAAGATTTTTAGGAGTATTTTCATCCTTGGCCTGTGTTAACTTCTCCTGTGATTCAGCATATTCAAAAACTGGTTCGTTGTGCATCAAGTTCTACTGTTCAGAAGCTATACTCTGCACTGAGGAGTTTATCCAGCATTGTTCTGTACTTTTTGCATTTTCATATGCTTGTATGCTTAATGCAATTGTAGGTTTCACATTTAGTGCCACAATAGCTGATTGTTTTTCGGGCAAAACAGTTTCAAGAGACTTCTGTGTAAAATTGTAGGAGGCTTTACTATTTGGAGCATTTTGATACTTGGCATGTGATAACTGCTCTTGTGATTCATCATATTCCACAACTGTTTCATTCTGCATTAAGGACTGCTGTTCAGTAGCTACTCTCTGCATTGAGGAGTTTGTGCAGACTTGATCTATCCTTTTTGTCTTTTCAACTGCTGGAATGCATGATGCAGCAGACTGTCCAGTAAGATCAATGACCTCGTCAATATGCTTCATTGGACCTACTACCTGCGAGACATCTGGTACACTACTGATCACAGCAGTCTGTAAAAATTAGTAGTTGCTCTGCATTTCCCTTATCAGTCTTAACGGATTGGGAATCCTTAGGATCACCATTATGTTTCTCAACATGTTTTGCTACAGCATGATGTAAATCTGAATCAACTGGACCAACACTTTCCTTTAAGACTGCATTACTCTGCATAGAAGATTCTGATGCCTCAAAAGTAATCTGCTCTGGTGCATTGGACCACATCCTAGACACTGCATTAAATGCCTCAGTTGTAGATGAATTGTGTCCTGTTTGGACCGTATTTCCATCTTGACCTTCAGAACAACATGAATCTTCAGAAACAATCTGAGAAGGCTTTTCCTGTGATTCAACTGATACATTAACTGAACTGTGGTGAATCAGTTGTTGCTGAATGGCCTTTTCCAGAATGGACTTTTCCAAACTAACCTTCTCATAAAGAGACTAATTGTCTCATTTCTAACCGAACTCTATTCGAATTACTTCAAATTCTCCAAACACATATAATGAAATATATAGAAGCATAAAACGGGGAAAGCGGGGCAGAGATACTTGAGACAACGGGTTGGGTTGTTACATCCTCCCCAACTTAAACAAACGCTCGTCCTCAAGCGTGCCCAGAGTTGCACAAGGAGCCAACCAATCTCCAAATGACCTTACTAATCATATACCCGGGGTGATTCCACATCACCCTAACTCACATATGCCCAATAATACATCACAGCTTAAATTTCACTGGCCATCTAGACCAGAACTGTAGAACCACATCGCACCTCTGAAACCATACACAGGATCAGAACCTCATATTTATACTTAGAATAAGCCTGAACCGACTGTAATAACCCATACCTGCAACCTCTGGTGCACTCACATGATATATCGTATAATCCTAACACTCGAAACGATAATTTATATCCACAATAGCTGTCCACAACAACCATGTACCGATAGAAACCCCTTATTGGCTGGAGTCTTATTCCAACACTGCTATACTCTATCAATGATAATGAACATGCAGTAGACCATAACCATTTCTCAGATCAACCATTCACGAAGACATTTCTTCCCTTTGACTAATACCACAACAGATCTCCGAGCCAAAACTCGGTATTAACCTTCCAACAAGCTGAAGCCATATCTTTTCGTATCTATTAATGTCTTCAACGATCACCTCGAATCCTACATACCATTATGGTGATATGACACCTTATCATCGGCCTAAGCCACACTTGCATAACACGTGCACCAATAAGGAATGACTTGAATATACTCAAATCATGATATTGACTCAACAAAAGAGCTATTTTCTCAAGCTTATCAGTACCATCACAACACAAGAGGGAGACCCCTTCTCACATCATAGGAATAGAATACCTGAATCCTCCTTGGAAGGTCATAACTTCACGTAGCCTCACCACAATGCGCGATCCTGTCCAAATACGGTTACACATGACGTACCTCGAGTCACCATGCTCGAAATAGACAGCCACGCACAGATTGATGCCTGAAGCCAAGAAATCCATCACACCTACGGTGAAGCAAGTTATATACACCATTCAATCCTGAAAGGACACAACCGATGCGCTATTCACCGAGAAACTCCCAATACGCTCTTCCTCAGAAACCAGAAAGCAAGGCGTACCAAGTAACATACGAAAACTATCCTAAACATCACAATGTTGTGGCGCGCAACCCGATACAGATAACATGCCTTGTGGCAGCGTGCCACCCGATCCACTCAAATATATCCCATAGGGCGATGCACGTCGAGCCGAATTTGCTCATTATAATAGAATACCGAGTATCAGTCATAAGCACATTGAATGCATAATCATATCTAGTTATGACGGTGTAAGCTACAAAACTCAGCTTCCACTATGAATCTCGATAGCACCGCAATATATGTTCCACTGCCCAAAAATCATAATGCCTCGCAGCATATAAAAGTAACTCATAGATCTTCCTAGATCACTGGCAGGTCCAATAACGATCGAATCAACCATCCTTTATTAGTACAATTCCAGACTAACCAAGCTAAACACGTATCGAACAAGCTCATTACCAAGAAGCTTGAAGCTGCCTCTTTCACTACTATAACTCATGCCAAAACCGTACAATACGGTGCCCGACACAAATTAAATACTGAAGTCCACAATCTCGCCCGACGACATGCCGGGCCACAAGGAACGCATCCGAAAGGTCCCTCAATACCGGAACTGGATCAATGGTAGAAACCTCTGCACTGGCATTTGCCACGAAGGCCCAACAAGACAAGCAATCCTTCTCAGCCGCCCGCTGGTCTTTGGAATGCAACCCACTCTTGCTATAACATCACCCGATGCATCTCGCCACACAACCTGTGGCATCTTCTGGCATAGCCCATAACACAATAGTCTAGATTAACCCAACGTTGAGGTAACCAGTCTACATCCAATATCACATCCAAATCCAACATGCCAGCAACGAAAGATTCACTCGAGCCTCTTAATCCCAATACTCGCCAAGCGGTGCCTATACACACGATCCACCCTCACAAATAAATTGCATCAGAGAACTCCCAGTCTCCAACTCCATTTAACATACAAATCAGTACACTCGATTTCCATATTTTGCCGTATGAATGCCTATCACACATCAAGTACCAATTCATTCCACAAAAGATATTCTAAAATTTCCCTATGCCATCAGCAAACTCGGATATTAGCAGTCGATCCAACAAGAAAATGTCAAAACACTATTGATGTATCATTAGTTTGATCACATTATCCTCCTTCCGATACATATACTATCGTCAAATCACTTCCAATTACCAGTACCATTTTCCTTATTCATCTGAGGGTTGATTCATAAATCACCTGCGGCTGCCCGTACTACCTAAGAGTTTAATGACTTTCCATTTGGAGCTGAACCGTACCTTACACACACAAATCTCAATCCTCCACAACAGACCGCACATACCATACCATACTAGGATAACCTGAGAACTCCATCTCCTTTTTCCTAATCACAAGCTAAACTGCCAGGACTAAATCCTTCTATCCATACCAGTCTAAGCAAACTGTCAAACTCAAAAGCTCTGCCGCCCAATACCCATAAGGGCTCATTACCTCGAACATAAACAATGAATTGATCATATCTTTACCGTACCGATTCAGTCTACTAACAAGCTACTTCATTTGTCTAGATTTCCTTCTGATTCATTTTCAACTTGATATACTCTCTTGTTGTAGAACCACAATGCCTCAACCCAGGCTAATCACACGAGACTCCAACGTAATACCACACTTTCTAAGACAATAGGCCACCAAATAGTCTCTCAAATGCTCCCAAAAATATCACCTTTTAAAATACCCTACTTCGAAGAACTTCCTGCGAATTTAAGTCCGCTACCTTTACTTCCTAGATACTGATACATAGAATCCTGTAATTAACGTAAAATACCACAAGTCTTGACTTGTTCTAATGAAACTACTGACTTGGTCACATACTCAACCTTAAAACACCTAAGTGCTACACATAGAATCTTGACCACATCAAAACCATCCTCAAGAGTCATCTACTCTTATACCCACTGCAAATTGCTTGACTTAACGAATCGAACCACTCGTGCCTTATCAGCACTCTGACATCGCAAGTAAGATTGTATTTTGTCCCGAGCCCGTGCTAAACAGGCTCCGCGGGCCGGGCTTCGTAGGCTGGGCTTAGTGGGCCTGGGCTCTGGAGGTCCCGGGCTTCGTGGGATCAATGGGTAAGACCAGCCTGTGACGGGCCTAAGCCCATGTGGTCATGGGCTTAGCGGGCCGGGCTTCGTGGGCCTGGCGGGCTTTTTTGTAATTTTTTTTGTTTAAAGCAATATCTTGTATAGTAGTTATTAGTATAGTATATAATATACTAGTACAGAATATATTTATAGTATACTAGTTATTAGAATAGTATATATAATATATATTTCATTGTATATTATATTGTAGTAATTAGTATATATTGTATGTTATGTATATATATATATATATTCTTTTATATATTTTCTTGTAGTATATATTGTATGTTATGTATATATATTCTCTTATATATTTTCTTGTAGTATATATATTGTGTCTTATGTATATATATTATAACTTATATAGTTATATATTTTGTTGTAGTATATATATTGTATCTCTTATGTATATATATTCTCTTATATATATTGTATCTTATGTATATATGTTATTACTTATATATTTCTTGTAGTTTAGGTTGTATGTTATGTATATATATTCTCGTATATATTTTCTTGCAGTATATTGTATGTTATATATATATATATATATATATATATATATATATATATATATATATATATATATATATATATATATATATATATATATATATATATATATATATATATATATATATATATATATATATATTGTAGCTCATAATAATTTGAAGTAAAGACAAAGAAATATTGTGAAGTAAAGACAAAGAAATATTGAGAAAAAAGATTCAAAGGTATGTTATAATTTTTATTACCAAAAATGGCATATCTTTCTTAGTATTCCTTCCCCCAATGGAATGAGCACAACAAAGTACTAATACCACCATTAAAAGAAAAAAAACTAAAAGAAGATGTGCGAAAGAACAATTACATCATAATCTACATTGTATCTCTAATAAATCTCATAAGTCAGTCAAGGTTGGGAGGAGGTTGTGTTGATGGTGGTGGAAAAGAAGCTTGTTCATCACTACTTCCGGGCGAAGCCGAATCCGCCGCAAGTTCCGCTTTCATTTCTTCATAAGCTTCATCTATCGTCGGTTGTGATTCTGCAATTCCAAAGTTTCTTCTTTCCGCGCGAATTTAATCTCTAAAAAGTACCGATTTTTCCAAGTTATCCCTCATCGACACTCTATGATCACCTATTTTCATTCTTGCTTGACTGAAAGCGCTCTCCGATGCAACGGTTGAAGCTTGAATTGATAAAACATCCCAAGCCATCCTTGCAAGAACCGGAAAATGTTTTTCCCTTGATTTCCACCATTCCAAAAGATCAAAAGAGTCGTATGGATTCTCCTTTTCAAGTCCCTGAGACAAATAAACTTGAAGCTCATTTAGATGTGAAGTTTCATCATAATTATCACCTTGAGAACCCCGGAACTCCGTCCAAGATTTAAGAGATGTTAAGCCCGCAGCTCTTTTAGACGATTGTGAGCTAGACGAAGTAGGGGTCAGAATATTTGGCCTAGCATGCTCTAAGGCAAGTTGATAAGCATTATAAACTGTTAGAGCATTAATTTTAATTGATACTTTTGCATCTGCAAGTGTAGCAACTTCCTCGTTTGAAAGATCTAAAGCCTTATAAATATTTGAATACAAAAAATGAGGACCTCCCAATTTCATTGTAGGATTTAATATTGCTGCAACACCAAAAATAGGAGGGATAGGAAAACAATATTTTTTAATTTTTGTTTCATTTCATTTATATCAGGTTCAAATATATCCCCACCCTCGCCAAATTCAACAAACAAATCAGCTAGTGCGGCAATATAAACTAAACAGTTTGAAATAGTAGGATAATATTGCCTAGAAAATGCGTTTGTAGCAACTTGAAAATGTTCTAAAAAATATAAAAGAATTTTAACATTCGTCCAATCTTGGAGAATAAGCATTTCATCATCATCCTCACCACCTACCCGAGAATTAAACGTTGCATTAACTGGGTTTCTATATTCATATGCAACTACTAAACTTTCGTACATACAATTCCATCTAGTCGGGCAGGTTTAGGAACCTTTCTTTCTCTGAGGGCATATTCATCACATTTTTTAAAATATTCTCTAAGTCTAGTTCTACGGTTTGAATAAAAAAGCTAATTAAGAGGCATTCGAACATTTTCAATTTCTATGTTTAAAATTCGCATACCATCACCAACAATTAAATGATAAATATGACAAATGCATCTAACATGGAAAATTTTTAGTAAATGCAGCACTTGTCCCCTCTTGCTGTGCTTGCATTTGCAAAAATCTAGCCTTATCTCTAGGGTGTGTTTTTATGTGCCTAGTCAAACTACCGGTGCCGCTACGGTCTCCAGTAAATTTATGAACCAGTAATTTCCCACAAGTTTAACACTTAGCCTTATTTAGTTCTCTTACTTGAGTAAAAAAATTCCAAACTAATGATGTTTCTTGACGTTTAGCGGTTTGTCTATTAAAATTTTGAGTTTCTATAGGTGGGTTGGCCGGTGCATTACTTGAGTTATTAACAGGACTAGTAGGTGTATCATCTAAATCTGCTGCTTGGGTTTCATCATCATCATCATCATCATCATTTTCCTCTAAGATAGGTTCATTAGGATAAAGAGCATTCATAATTTCATCATCTAATCTATCACCTACTGCAACATCATGTAGAAATTCACTATCGGTTAATTGAAAACAAGGGTGATCACTATCAAGAATTACGGGAGGAGGAGGAGGACGTCTAGGTTGGAGACTACTTTCAACTGGCTTATCTTTTCTAGGTCGGGGAGCTGAGGGAAGGGTAGTATTATGACCACTACTTTCACCGGTTTTACCTTTTCCTTTACCAAACATTTTTTTCAAAGAAAATGTCATATTAATTATAATTATGCAAACTAAACCACACAAAAATATATTATTAAAACGTAAGAGTTGAAACGAGTTTACCGGATTACCGAATAACTTATTTAAAATTGAAAATTATTGAACACTTGAAAACTTAAATTCAACAACTTCACAATTTTTCATGAATTTTCAACAATAAATTAAGCAATTGTAGTAGAAAGATTGAGAGAGATTGAGAGAGATTGAAAGATATTGATGAATTGGTGAATAATAATGAAAGAATGAGGGAGTATTTATAGTTGAGAAATGGGTTAAAGTGTAATTATATAAAGTTTGGGGTTAAATTAAAGTTTGGGGCCAGATGGCCATTTTTTAAACCTCCAAACAGTCAAATTGTAGCCCAAACGGGTACTTTTTAAACTATTTTCTTTGGTGATTTTAAAAAAATAATAATTTAAATATAGTGGTTGGGCCCGTTTAGGCCCGCCAGGACTGGCCTAGGCCCAGCTGACGGTCCCGGGCCTAACAGTCCCGGGCTCACGGGCTAAATAATGCGGACCGGACCGTCACGGGCCTAAGAGTAACACCAGGCCCAGGACCACCAGGACTGGCCCACCAGGCCCGTTAGGCCCACCAAGACCGCGGGCCCGGTTTGGTCCGGTTCAGGCTCGGGCCACAATACAGGGTTAACCGCAGAACATGATCTCTTTCCGATACAACCAAACAACTTCCTTCCCTTTACATTAAGCATTCTTTACCTACAACTCAAGAGATCCTATTATTTCCTCACCTCTACGAAGCATCATATAACCTTTGTCGAAATTTTGCTTCACTCGTGCTACCCTCGGCTCAATTTCTGCAACTAAAACTGATTCACCCGCATGTATCAAATTGGAACTAAAATATTACATAATTGTACAATCAGCTAACCAATAGCAACCTCCCCAACTTTGCTCGAAGCCATATATACCACAACACATATACTCTTTTACTGGTGTAATAACATGGTGAGATTAAACTCACTCTTTTATAAGCTTGTGGAAACACGAATCATCAGAAATTTTTAACTTTTCTGAAATTCTTGCATTCTTTTACCCAACGGTTAACCCCACTCTGTAGGCGACAAATTTTATACTAAGTCCCAAATTTTTCAAAAATTTTGGCACAGTTTCCTTTGTAATTGAGCCTATCTACTTGCCAGAGAATCACCAAAATCATCCTAACAACACGTCCACAACTTGACAAAGCATCACAATGTATATCAACAACATTAATCTCAATACTACATGTATTCTATTATAAAAATTAATACATGGACGTGTGTTGCACCTATTCGAATCATAACACATAGAAAATACCTTTCAATTACACATGAGATCTTCTAACATACACATATAAAAATCGCATCACTTCAGATCACTCCGCAGGAGATAACCCACCTGCTTCGCCTCAATATAACGTTTCTGTATACCTTCCACCATCATACACATTACATAGTTACTTAGTCTTCTTGAGTCTGAACTTATATCGTATCGTGTAGTTTACTTCACTCCCACTAGGATACTCGAAAATATTCTTCACGCGCTTATAACTCGGGCTACTCATCGGACTACAATAGGAAACGAATCACTTGATAGTTCGTGTATTATCCAGCAGACTTCTTCGTCACTACCAAGTCATATTATTTCATCTTGCAGTACTAACATACTCATCAAACGGATACCAAACTGCCATTCCAGCTAATAGCGACAATACCGAACATCTAAGTTTAAAACACTTGCTCACACGATCAGGACCTCAGTGCTCAAGCCCTAGGCAATATCCGGCCTCAAGTCCTCCAGACTGGCCCAACATCAACCTCACGAATATTATATCTCGCCTCACGATCGGGGAATCACAAGCCATCGAAGCACATATAATATCGAGCGCTCATGCAAGCATGCGAACACGTGGAAGGTATTTCAAGAGTTACTCTTTCAAGCTGAATTAAGGACGCACGATAAGATTTCAAGAAAGTGAAGTATTTTCTAGAGGTTCTGTAGCCTCCCGAGGATAGATACGGACGTCTACGTACCGATCCGAGAGAATCTACTAAACCGGCTCATGACAAGTGAGGCCTAGTAACCTAGGCTCTGATACCAACTTCTCATGACTCAATCCCGATCGTGATGGCGCCCAACCATAACCCTAGGCAAGCCTGACCAACAATCGCTCTCATTTCGACAATAAATCTCAAAACCGACAATTTAAGGAGAAAGGTAATAGTTTTAAGGAAAATAACCCAATAGTATTAATAGAATAACACGGAAAGATACGAAAAATAGAATAACTGATGAAATACTCTCATAAGATCTGGGGTCACGAGTCTAGAGCCTCTAAAACAAATTGAATAATAATATCTAAATGAAAATACCCAAGTCTGGATATGTATATATATAAGTAAGAATTGAAATAGGGAGAGTATCCAGGTCCTGCGAATGTCAAGCAACTACCTCAACAACTCTGATAAACTCTAGAGACAACGATTGCCCAGCTAAGCCTTCGGTACACCTGAATCTGCACACAAGGTGCAAGGAGTAGGGGTGAGTATTATCGACTCTTTAATAATAAGCATAGAAAATGTATGAAGATAAGAAATACACGAAATGCCACAAAGCAAAGCTAAAACTAACAGTCTGACACCATAACTACGAATTAACAGCAAAGCAAAATCAGTCATGTATCATGCAAAGATGCAATGCAATGCACATGAATCTGCTGCGGCATACAGCCCGATCCGTTTAACGTTGACGGTGCACACTGGGGGTTTGTACAGACTCCGGAGGGGCTCCTACAGCCCAAGCGCAATATCAGCCAGGTATTGGCATAAAACAGGCTCTCGGCCTCAATATCAATATATAATAATCGCTTCGGCGTGTAGCCCGATCCATACTCAGTCCATAGTATGTAAATGAGTCACATAACATATTCAATTAAATTCTCAGTTTCCAACTATTAAGAAAATATAACTTGGTTATTTACTTCAAGAAAAGTGACTTCGCATTTTATAACAGTGATTAATTACATGACTGAAATCAATGATTATATAAATCATGCTATCACAATGATATTCATCCTAGACGGATGCTACAGATCGACACAAGGCCCCGAACATGACAATAAACCCAATTTTCAACAATACAATGCGCGTATCAGCCGCCAATAAATTATATACGGGATGGACCAAGTCACAATCCCCAATCATATACGATATCGCACCTGCCATGGGGTGCGAGTCACGCCCTAATATAGCGTCACAATGTGATAAACCAAGGTTTCATACCCTCAGGCCATCATCTATACAAACTAATCACCTCTAACCGGTCGTAAACTGGTCCGCAAAGCCTTTTCCTTTACTATCAACCTCCTCGCGCATCGAATCTAGTCAAAATCACAGTGAATACATAAATATGGGCTAAAGAAAAATAACCCAATATAAAATACTCGGAAAGTACTAAAATTCACGAAGTTGGTAAAACATGATCCCGGGCCCTCTTCTAAAAAAAATCCGAAAATCACATCATCGGATTCCTCGTCTCACCACGAGTCCGTACATATATAGTTAACCAAAAATGGAGTTCAAATGGCATTTCAAGTCCCACTTTTAAATTCTAAAAATCCCAAGCCCTAATTCATCCGTTTTGGGCTTAATCCCGTGAACTTCTACGTAGATTTCTCAATAAAAATGAGTTTTAAGTTCAAAGATCTTACCTCCAATCATTCCTCTTCGAATCCCTCTTTAATTCCCCTCCTAGGGCTCCCAAAACATTCAACAATGGAGAAAAATAACTTGAGCTCGCGGACAAAAAAATGTTTTAAAACCCTTCTGCCCAGCACGACCCTTCTGTGCGATCGCGGCCTTTGCCCTGCGATCGCGATGATAAAATATCTCAGACCTTCCAAACGTTCTAAGCAAACGCGACAGGGGCCATGCGGCCGCGGTGAACAACTTCCCAAACCTACGCAAACGCGTCCAATTTCATGCGATCGCGTAGGGTAAATCATGCTGCCCCAAAATCCTCTTATGCGAACGTGGGGAAGACCACGCGATCGCAAAGCTTGACCTCCCAGTGCTATGTGATCGCGGCTCTGATGATGCGATCACATAGGCCATTTTCCTTCTGCTACATCAGCTGAAAATCTGCAACTTTTTCTAAGTTTAAAACTTCCGTTTAGCCATCCGAAACCACCTGAGGCCCTCGGGACCTCAACCAAACGCACATATATGATCTATTACTTCATTCAAACTTTCTCGTAGCATAAAAACACTATCATAAACATCAAAATCATCAAATTACCATAGATTCAAGCCTAAGTTAAACTAAAACTTCTGAAACTTTCATTTGATCAAAAACCTGATCTAAACACCTCCGAATGATCTGAAACTTTGCATGCATATCCAAAATCACCTATCAACCGAAATTCGCCAAAATTCAAACTTAGCCAATTCAAGCCTAATTCTACACCGGACCTCCAAATTCAATTTCGATTTCACTCCTAAGCCACAAATCATCACCCGAATCTAGTCGAATCATCAAAAATCCATTCCGAGCCCTTTAACTGATAAGTCAATATTCGATTGACTTTTCCAAACTAACCTTCTCATAAAGAGACTAATTGTCTTGTCTCTAATCGAACTCTTTCCGAATTACTCCAAATTCTTCAAACACATATAATGAAATATATAGAAGCATAAAACGGGGAAAACGGGGCGGAGATACCTGAGTGACGGGTCGGGTCGTTACAGTCCTCTATAAGGTTAACGATTCAAGCCTTGAGTGCATTATGATATTGAGTTTATTTTTTAGGCTAGGATATTTTGATACGTTTTTATATTTGGAATATTTAGAAGTTTGGCATAAGTTATGGAAAGTGTGTGTTAAATGCATATGCTAGACCTTAATTGTTGTTGTCAACCATGATCATGGGTGTATTGCGTTTTGAATGTGCGGCATGTTAGGTACATGAATAGGAAGTAGTTAGTCGGTTGACTCGAGGGTGTGCAATATTTAAGTATGGGATGGTGATGTTGGGCGATAATTTTATATTTTATGACATTAATTGCCTTATATTTTTGTGTATGTTGATTGATTGATTTTAAATGTAGGAACATGTGGATATGAAGTGGAAAGAAAGTTGCATAAAATGGTACCTAGAAGCATTAAAATATTGGCACTTCTGATGATGCCCTCGCACTGACGAGACCAATCTAACTAGTTTTAAACCTCAGTCAGCTTTATAATTGTTTATTTCGATCCAAACTTTACCCTAGCATATAAATACTTTTTCAACTTTACTTTTTGAGGGAGAGACATCATTTTGGAGCCAAAAGGCTGTCGGAACGGTTAGGAGCACCGGATCGCAAGTTTTTCTTCTATCTTTCCGTAGTTTGTAGTTTTTATGCTTTCCGCTGTTAACATGATTGTTAGCATGGATATGAAGCTAAACTCCTTATCTAGAGTTGTGATTGAACCATTTGTGCTTGTTATGTTTAACATAATTTTGTCCTTGCACTTCTCTACTTGTTCAACTACGTATTGACTGTTGTTGTTAGAAGGACCTTAATTAGTTTTGCCTATTTATTATGTATTGCTTAAAAAAGAATACATATTTAGGTGGTTGTTGAACAACGCTACTCCTAATGTAGGTGAAAAATCAATACAACGGATTTAAAGGTGGTTCTTGAACAACGGTACTCCTAATCAATACATCTTCTTAGTGATAATTAATAATCATAGCTAAACCTTAATTTTCTATGGGATTCAATTTCAGCCTCTTAGATCGGATTATATTTGCATTAGCCGTTTAATCCGTTTATAAGGTGTAGTTGGCGTGATCAGTACATTTGTTTAAATTAATGTAAAAAATGCTTATGTTATGTATTTTCTTCTCTTTAATGATCGTCGACAAATGTCTTGAATACCATCTTATTGCAAATTTGGTTTTAAAAGAATGCTTTATTTCAGAAAATAAAAATATATACTGGTCTCACGTCCTTAAATATATATATCTTTTAATCTTTTAAAGAAGGCAAGAGAAAGCAAGAGAAAAAGGAAAAAGAGAAAGCGACAAAGGTGTCTTGCAAGAGTAAGAGGGGAATGATGCAAGGGAGAATATGTGTCCCCAGAACCAAATCTGTTAAGGTGGAATGTGCTTGACTTTGCCTGCTCCGTAGAATCTTTGAGACCCCATAAATAATGTTTAATTGGCTTTTTTGATGGCAACAATTCCCCTACTTCTAACCATTTTCTCATATTTTATCTAGAGTATATGCCGCTTTAGCTTTCTATTATTATTTTGCTGCTTGGATTAAATAACTCTTAAAGTTTGGCTGTTTTCTGTTTATTTAGATTCCAAAGAAAATTTTATTATTCCATTGAATGTATTCATTCTCTGCTCTGTCCCATTCCCTATTATATGCAGGATTGTCAACAAAGAACTACATTTTCTGGCGACAAAATAGCTAGCGAATAAATGGGTCCATCGCAATAGGCACTGCTTGTTTAATTCTGGATCCTACTATCATCATCTTGTTGAGCCCGGAGAAATTTCAGACGCAGGCCTAGGCACTACCAAACCAGCTCAACACTTAGATCAGCTCGGTTCGATTATATTTAGCTTGATTCAGCTGAGTTTGATTATGAAAGTTCGGCTTGTGAGTTGGCTCGTACAAGCTCGAGCTCAATTGAACCATCTTATAACAATCCGGCAGGTCATTTTGTGTATTGTAGCCATGTCCCCCTATTTATTGCCTACTCTATGTTCATATGTGGTTATGTGACTTTCCAGGGTAGGTGGATTGGTTCCGGGGAAGTTTCAGAGTGAACTGGGACACTTAGCCCCAAAGTTAGAAGCTAAAGTTGAGAGAGTTGACCGGAGTTTGACTTTAATGTAGACGATATCGGGAATGGAGTTTTGATGGTTCCAACAACTTTGAATGGCGATTTTGGACTTAGACGTACGTCCGGATATTGATTTGGATGTCCGTAGGTTGTTTTGGCTTGAATTGGTGTAATTGAAAAAATTGAAAGTTTGGAAGGTTGAGAGGTTTGATCGAGAGATGCCTTTATTAATATCGGGGATGGATTTTGTTCCTGAAGTTGGAATAAGTCTGTTGTCTCATTTTTTACTTGTATGAAAATTTCAAGAACAATTGGATTTGGGTTGGTATGTTTCGGCATTAGTTTTAGAAGTTGGAAGTTCCATAGTTTATTAGGCTTGAATTGTGATGTGATTCGTGAATTCGATGTTGCATGATGTGATTTAAGACTTCGACTAAGCTCATATCATGTTTTAGGACTTGTTGATATGTTTCGACAGGGTCTAGGGGGGGGTGTCTCAAATGAGTTTCGGACATTACTCCTCATGTTTGGGAGGTTGTTCTGATGTCTGGTGTAGGCTTCATCGGGTTTGCAACACAGGGGTCGCGTTCTGTTCCTAGGTGATAGATGGTCTTATCTTCATGTTCGCGAAGAAGAAGACGTGTTCGCGAAGGTTAAGTGGGGTTGTGCATTGCGATCACGAGAGACGAGTCGCATTCACGTAAAAGGATGAGGCTAGCTTGGACACCAGGCCTTAAGCCTTCGCATTCGCGGTCAGATAGACGAGTTTGCGTAGGTAATGCACTATGAGGCATCGCATTCACAACAGGGGCATCACATTCGTAAAAGAGGTTTTGGCGGCTGGTATATTTTGTGCTTTCGCGTGCGAAGAAGAGAGAACTGAGCAGCAGAATGTTAAAACTCAAATCGAGGGTTAGATTATTATTTTTATATTTTGAGTAGTAGAGCTCGGTTTTGAGTGATTTTGGAGGGAATTTTCATGTCTTGGATCGGAATAAATGTTTTGACTCGGATTTTTTATAACAATGATTACATCTTAGTTTTATCATATATTTAATGAATTAAAGTGAGAAAAATGGAGGATTTTTGTAAAACTTTCTAAAGTGAAAATTGGGGATTTGAAAGTCGATTTAAGGTCGAAATTAGATAATTTTGGTACGGTTGAATTCGCTATGGAATGGGTGTTCGGATTTTATAAGTTTAGTCGGGTTCCGAGGTGCATGGCTGGGGTTGACTTTTTGAGTTGACTTTTTGATTTTCTTTAAAGACTGTAGCTTTATTATCAAAAATGGTTTCCTATGGTTTGTATTTATGGTATTATATTTTGGCTAGATTCGAGTCGTCCGGAGTTGGATTTTTGCGGAAAAAGCTTGCTAGTGGGTTGATTTAGCTTGTTTGAGGTAAGTTTCTTGCCTAACTTTGTGTGGGGAAATTATCCCTAAGGATTTGAGTTGATTGTGCTATTTGTGTTATGTGAAGGCCTTGTACGCAAGGTGACGAGCGGGTATACGGGTTGTATGTGATATTTGACCGGTTTAGGCTATTTAGATTCTTCACATACCTTCAATTGAATTGTTATAACATGTCACGTCTTTCATTGATAATATATTCTTACATTTGTTGATCAATTCTTACATAATTATTTGATGTTGTAGCACTTGTTCTACCCTTTGCTTGTTATTTTGCTCTTATATGATTTAGTTGAAGTAATTGCTTCCCTTATTAGCTTGTTACTCCTTTAATTATTGAACTACCTTACTTGGAGTTGTTATTTCTTGGAATATATTCTTGTTAAGTTATTGGTGTTGAAATTGTAAAAAGTGTTATCAAATTGAGGCGAGGTTGTTAATTGTTGAGATATCTCTTTTGTTGAGATATTCACTTTTATTTTGTTATTGTTGAGATTCTAGTACACATTGTGGTTGAGCCTTATGCTATTTATTGCGAAAATATTGGCATTGTTAACTTTGTGCAAGTTATGGCATATGGGCAGTTGTGGTGCGAGTTGTAATTGTGTTGCGATATTGATACGCAAACAGTGGTATAAGGCTAGGGGTTGAAATGCATCTGGTGATATAAGGTCGGCTTGATACGCGTGTTGCTACTAGGGGAACTACTTGAAGCCACACGATGTGATAAGGTGGCTAAAATACGGGTAGTTATTTCAGAAAAAATAATTTTCAAAACTAAATTAAGGCTCTCACGGTGATATAAAGAAAAAATACAGTACCTTGATTTGATTCTTTGTTGTGGCGCTACAAGCAGTGCTAGGATAGGCGCAAGGTGTGTATCTCTTCCTATTTTCTTCATAGGTTCAACTCGTGAACATTCATTTTATTTCTCTCTTGATCAATTCTTACACATAGGAACACCAAAAGTGAGATCAACTAATCATAACTCACATCAAATTACACAAGATTCAAGTAAATGTGAAGTGATGCTATTACTCTCCAAACACGGAGGGCACGACCGGCGCTCAATCGAGTGAATTTGGCCAAACAAATCTATTAGATTCATTCTACCCAAACTCTCTCATGATTAAAGAGAAGACGTATTTTCATCCATTAAACAGTAGGGAGAACATGCATGCAATACTAATTCATTTTCATTAGTTACATCATTTTTAAGTCTCAAAATACACACATTCTTATGGTTTGAACGGAACAAGTGACCAAAATGTGACATATCTTTGTTTGAGTTTTCTAACACCCATGTGCAATCCACACTGTGTCTATGGATCCTCTAAAAAATACAAAGAGTATTATGATAGTACCAGCAACAAGGCCTCGGCCATACCTCAAAGTTAAAAAGTAATATGAACAAAAGACACAATACCTGACCCCGGGATGAAGTGGGATTCATCAAGTCTGCTGGAAAGAGGATGTACCACTAACGCTGATTAACACTACATGCTATGGAACTACCTGCATCCATTTAAAAATGCAGCGCCCCTAATAAAAGGGACGTTAGTACCATCGAATAGTACTAGTATGTATATCTAAACACCACTTCAAAAGAATGAACAATAATGCAAGAAAGAACAATCATAATAACAGTTAAAATATTGAATATTTATCAAACATCAAAAAATGGATAAGATAAGTTTCTAATTAAATTTCCATATTTTAAAACAGGGAAGTCTTTAGTACAAATATGCCACTATTCACCATTTTGATTTCAATTCCCAATACAGCCACCACCATGTGTACGACATGGCGTCCGATCATGATCCGATCGAAAAGGCCTCTCATTAAGATATCAACCATAATCACGATTTCAGTTACAGTTTTCCAATAAAGTCACTACCATGTGTACGACATGATGTCAAATCATGACCCCATCGCCTAGGCCATCTCATAAGAGACATCAACCAAAGTTGCAATTTCAATTATAATATTCAATAGAGCCACCACCATGTGTACGACATGGCATCCAATCACGACCTGATCGGCCGGGCCATCTCGTTAGAGACATCAATCATAATTATATTATTTAACTTGGCACGTTGGCTGTATTTCATATTTCACATTTCATAATTCACCTTTAGTATTCCTCCCTTTGTATCTCATATTTCGTATTTTGCTTTCAACAATCATCATAGATTTCTAACAATAAGGCATTTCATTTCATAACATTTAAGCACGCATATGAGCAACTGAGAGTAGGCACATTAAGAGTTCTTACAAAATTGTCATTAGCTTTCACTTAAAACACAACTTCATATTGAGGAATTTAAACATGTCACCCATACTTTGAACATATTCTTCAAATAAGAGTATAACACAAAAAAAGCATTTAAATTGCATATTGAGCATTGGTATCTTTTGGCGCAAGCTTATTCAGAATGTTCAACCCATAATGAGCAACTCGGGACTTACATGGATATTGTGGGGTTCAATTCTAAGAGAAGAGTTTAACCATGCATACTTAATTGAGCTCCCTTATACTCTAAAATGTTCAGGGAATCTTAGCAACACAAATATATTTTATAAATATAACAAATTGAACTAAAATTAGGGAAATGATCATGGTTCTAGTTCATTTGAGAATTTTATCAACCACCACGTGTGCATTAAGGTTTTAAGGCCCTTTTTATGAAAGACTTTGCCATCCCACACCCCATTCTTTACCATTTTTAGCTCACCATCCTCCGTACACTCTTTTATTACACATGCATGCGAGATAAACAACTTCCCTACCCAAGAATTGTGTTGCTAATTACCCATTTATTTTAGTTAATTTACAAAATTAAGGGCTAGGATATAGATTCTTACCTCTAGGATGAGGACTTCATGAATTTCTCCTTATTAATGTTCAGTGATTTGAGCAAGAATTGATGGATAATTGATTGAAGATCACTCCCCAACTCTTTGCACTCTCTCTCACTCTAAAAGTATCAGGTTTTACAAGAAAAATGGTCCACAATGCTTATATATAACGGGATTGGGTCGTGTTATAAAAATTAGAAAAATAGGATCCCAACACAGATCTGTGGTCGCATATGTAATCGCATAACACTTATGCGGTCCGCATAATTGGTCCTCCGGAGCTGACATTCTTTGCTTCAGTCCGCGACCAGTTTGCAGTACGCAGACCTATTCTGCGAACGCATAATGTGCTGCAGAACCACCATCTAAAAAATTTCCAGGTTGGATATGCGATCAGAGTGCGGCCCGCAAAATAGTTTTGTGGTCGCATAACAGGCCGCAAAATAACATCAATAATGACCCAAAAGACTACCTCACTATGCAACCATTCTACGGCCCGTAGAGTGATTATGCGGCCGCATAATGAGCCGCAGAAATATCCTCTTCTATAAAATATTTTTCTTTAAACCTTTAGCGTACTATTCAACCCAAAAGGTTTGAACCGCATTGAAGCAAGAATTTCTACTATTTTTAACACATAAGCATATATCGACACCATAAATTTACGGGATTTTTAGGTAAAATTTTACGGGACCTTACAGACGCGCATACAAATGGACACACTTTTAGAAGAGTATCAGAATGCCCTCATCTCTAGGACTATCAAAAGCAATAGCAAACAAAACATCAACTGATTTCAAAACTGGAGCAGGAACTATATCGTCAGTGTATACATTTAGAATCGCCTCTTCGTCATCTTCCATATTAGTAATTGTGTATCTTGAAGTTCTCTGATTACCCTAGATCTCTTAGACTTTTTCTTGCTATATTTTTCCTTCTTTTTTGAAGGGCTGGCAAGATCACCCTCTAGTGCAAAACTTGAACATTTTTTATATTTTCGCTTCAAAACGTCCAATGTTAGAATCTAATCTTGGACTTCACTAACCTCAGGTTTTCAATCAAAGCCTTAGGTTGGGTACTCCTTGGACAAAGGCCTATATCAATGGAATGTCTATAAGTTGAAATCCATAAAGGAAGATCATGTAAATACCCGATCGGTCATTTTGAGTTTTAGAACCCTTATTCCTCTATCTGAGACTCCCCATAGTTTAGTTTGATGGGTTTTGACTTGTGGGGAAAGGAGATTCAGGTTCCGAGAAATTCAAAAGCGTTTTGGGATGATTAGTTCCTGACTAGATGCTTAAGGTTAGAAGAGTGAACCAAAGTCAACACTACAGGCAAATAACACTTGATTGGTGATTTGAAGGTTTCAATAGGTTCGTATGCTGATTTTGGACTTTTTTGGTGTCCTAGAGTTGATTCGGCAGTTCAAGTTGAAAGCTAAAATTTTGAACTTAATGTTGATACCCAATGTTTTCCCTGTATATTTTTCATATGCAAAACACTTTCAAAATAGCATATGTATGCATATATAAGAATTTCCAGATATTTTATTATTATTTTTAATTTTTAAAAAAATTTAAATCAATTTATCGCCTTATTTTATCGTCAAAAAATCAATAATTATTCCCCAAATTATTATTTTTGGTAATTCATTTATTGTATTCTCATATTTATACCAAAATATAAGCTAGGGTAATTTTTGCACATTTTTCACAAATTTATTTAGTATTTTAAAATTAAACTGCATACAAGTGCAATTTTACCTTATTTCAAGATTTAATTGTGTTTACAATTACAAAATTGCTTCCAGTATTTTTAATTTAATATTTGTATATTATTAATTAATTTAGCACCTTTAATTTGTTTCCATAAATTATCTTACTATTTTTTATAAAATAAATAAGGAAAAAGTGGTTGTTTAAATACTAGCCCTAACCATTTCGATTTTAGCCTAAATCAGCCCCCCAATTAAATCCATCTTCAATATCATCCTTACTTTTTTTTAATCCAAACGACCACCCTAACCTCCTTATTTCTCACCTACCAGGTGCCTATGATACACTTCATTCTTTCAAACTCTCTCGAATGTTCTCAAACCCTAGCCGCCTCTTACCATCTCCGCCCCGAAAGCCACCGGAATCCATGGCTTCCATGGCTATGGGAGTTAGGGATGTCAATGAATATTCGAAAACCGATTAAACTCACCGAACCATACCGCACCGAACCAATTTTTAGGTTTCTTTTTAAGAAACCGTAGGTTTTAGATAAATCTATAACTGCACCGATAATTAGGGTAGGTTTTTTATTTTATAAAAATAAATTGAAAAAATACCGAACCGTACCGAATAAATTTTACATGTAGAAAATATATTTATTTAGTTAGTTTAAAAATAATAACACATTAAATTTTCTTTGATCCTAGCAATTACGAAAACTAATACAAGTCAACAATAGTAATTAAACTCAAAGTACTAATTCTTAAAACCTATTATGCTACTTCTACTTAAACGAAGTTATTTCAAGTATCTTTATTAGCAAGACACAAAGCATTCTAGCAATTATGAGTAGCAAACTATAATGTATTTAATATGCTTCCTTTAATATACTTTAGATTTATCTTTTTGAATATTTAATCTTATATAAACTTTATTCTTGAGTCACAGCTTGGTATATCTTTCAACTCGTGTGATTAATATTTTTTTTGCCTTTGATTAATTTCTTTTACGTTGTTGTAGAATAATTGATGGATCTATACTCTAGCCAGCTTTTTTTTTAATTTATCACCCTTTAAATAGTAAAAATGTCTAGAGAGTGTTTGCTAGGTCCTATAAAAGAATGTATGTTATTGCAATTTTACTTCTACTGGTAAATTTTACATGATATTAAAAAAATACCGAAAATGAACCGTACCGTACCGAAACCAAAGAGAAAGCTACATGATTGAGACGATTTTGAAAAGTCTAATTTTGGTTATACATAATAGAATAACTAAAAAATTGGTATGGTATAAATTTTAAAAAATAACTGGCCGAACTGAACCAGTGACACCCCTAATGGGAGTCTTATACCTACCTCATGTACTCATACACACCTGATCTCTGAAGATTCAAGGCCTGACCCAGAAGGATTAAACCCAGACCTCTGTCAATTCAAAGTTTCACGGCCATCTCCGACCTTATTCTGGCGTACCATGGTCGATCTAGCCTGATTCTAACCTCTCCAACTCAGATCGGTGACTTTTCAAAGCCTATCTCACTTTTAGGGTTCTTCTGAAATCCTAACCCTTCGAGGTTTCTCCGATTCCTTTAGATCTGTTGGGTATCTATGCTTTCCTTGGGTTTTCAAACGAGTTTCTTGACTCTTCTTTCTAAATACTATTTTTAAATTCTTTTTTTCCGATCTAGGGTTTTCTGAAAAAATGTTTAAGAGTTTCTATGACTTTCTTTCCCTTTTCTTTTGTGTGTATTTTTCTCTACTGTGCTCCTATATTTTTCTTCTACCATGTTCTTGTATGTTCTTCTACTGTGTTTTTACACCCCGTTCTTGTATGTTCTTCTACTGTGTTTTCTATACTATGTTCTCGTAAGCTTTTCTACTATGTTCTGGTATTTTCTTCTACCATGTTCTAGGATGTTTCGTCTACTATATGTTTCTACAGTGTTCTTAAGTGTTTTACTATTTTCCTTCTACTGAACTTTGTTTAAGTTTCTTCTAAAAGATCTTGTTAAGCATGTTTCTTCTATTGTTCTTATCAGCATTTTCTCATTATGCATCAAATTAGTTTATTCCGCTCTTTTTGCTTTGACCCCTTCTAGTGTTTGCATGTTACTTTTCTATCATGTTTCTCATGAGTTCTGTTGCTGAAAGAAGCATGTTAGAATTTTTAGTTCTTTTCTAAACATGTTTCGATTCAATTGCTTTCCCTCTCATCTTTGCTTTGTGATTTTCCTGAACTAGGGTTTTTATGCCAAAACCCCCAACCCTTCCTGAATAATTTCGAGTTTCATAAGATTTTGACCTTTTGCTAAACTCTTTTTTTACTGGATTTTTCTATTGATTTTGCAATGGCACAACATCTTCTCTCAACTCCACATGTTTATGTGCTCTTTATGTATGATGAACCTGCCTCTAAAAAAAGGTTTTCAAACTTGTGATTAATTCAGAATTCCTTTTAAATAGGTCTAATTGATTCCATTTCCATTGTTTGCTGATTTCCCTTAAGTAAGAAACCGTTCCATCTTTTTAACTCGGTTCACTCATACAAATCTCACACCTTGTGATTTGCTGGTTGTTAATTAATTTCCTTACCTTATTTGTACAAGCCGTGTATTTCAAAATCATGTCCTTAAATAACCCTTTATGTATTTGCCCTTAATTGCATGATGTGCACAATGTGTTTATTCAATTTCTTTCCTTAAATAGTTTTCACCCGTTTGAATCTGAATCCCTTAATTAAGGGAAGTCTTGTGTAATTGATTGACAATCAGTTCCTTAACTATTTTCTTACCTTTGTTCCTCATGATTTTCACACCATAAAAGGCACGTCCCTTTTTCTCAAACACACCACACAATTTCACAATCCCTCTGAACTCTTGCTTACACGTAATAGTATTCTCTCTTCATGTCTGCTCTGCATCTTTTAAAAGACTACTGCATTTTCTCTATTTGTTTCCTTGAAATTGGTATGTCCTAATTTAAGTTTCAGCATCACCACAATGTGTTCATTTACAGCTTATATATCCATGTCTACTTTATTGTTTCTATAGAGTTCAACATTTAAATTAAGTATTCTCAGATCTTTCTGCCTGTTTCTGTTGTGAATCCTTGCTCCCCTACCCCTATTACCCCTATGTGTTTGTGAGTTGTGACTTAAAGCATGGCAATATAAGTTGTTGACCATGAATTAAGTTTGAACAAATGGGGTTTTAACCTCTATTTAAACAGTCTAGAGGGGGTGCCAGCATCTCCAATTGCTGGGTGCGTCCATCAGCCTACTTTTCTCTTCCCTATTGCAAATTCCCCACTCCCATATACCTTTATTTGTGCTGATTTTAAGTTTTTCCCTTTCCCTTTCCCCTTTCAGAATTTCACTTCTGCACTTGCACTCTCTCTTAGTTTCTAAGTTCTTACCCCCTCTTGTGGGCCTTGCCTTGGGACCTTGAGTTCCCTATAAACTGGGATACCTAAGTCCTGGCCCTTCTACACTGCGCTATGGCTAATATGGTGATACATTTAGGTGTAAGCACTACTCGGAGTTCTAGTGAAAATCTTGGGGGAACTCTGATATACCCAAATGGGAGAAAGACTTTGAAATATGTCTTTGTAGTTGGTTTACTTCATACTTAAGGCAGGAAGTCTAAATCAGGCTCTCCTTGGTTGTACTTTTAATTTCTGATGTATTTTTCTTCACTTTATTTTGCTGGGCTGTAATAACTTTGTAATAAAACTCTTGGGGATAGCTATTAAAAAGGGGGAGGGGTAACCATGTATGTAAAAGAGGCAGATAACCTGCCTATAGGAATTTCTGATTTCTATGTTCTCATGTATAGATACCATGTCTATAGAATTTCTGCATTCTCACATATAGATAACCTGCCTATCGGAATTTCTGATTGTTGCACTCTCATGTATAGATACCATGTCTATAGGAACCCTGCACTTTCATATAGATACCGTGCCAACAGTTATTCGAAATCAGAATTTTGCATCTGCATGTAGAAAATATGCCTATAGGTATTCCTGAATCTTGCATATCCACTTCTCATTAGGCAAACATGTTTATAGGTCTTAACAACCAAATGCAATCAGATATCACGTTGGAAATATAATGCAACACCTAGATATCATGTTGTAGGATTTCTGCATTTCTCTATATCTTTAACAGTGTTTTAAAGTTGACAAACATATTGAAAGCATGCCTATAGGGGCTCTAATCAAATTTGAATCGCCTCGGTCGTTTATAAGTCTAAAACTAGCAGTAGTAATGTATTACCAATTGCAGAACTTGTGCTCTTCTTCTAAAACTCGTCTTTAACTGGAAACTTTTATTAAATCAGTCTGTAATCAATTTACTTCTTTGATTCTAAAAATAGTAGATATCATGCTTATAGGTTTTTGTCTAACACTTAGGCAAGCCATAGGATAAACTAATAAACCAAATCAGATTTTATTAACTACAACAAGCAGGCAAGCATGATTTGGGCTTCTTATATGAAATATGTAATAAATCAATCTGTCTCAACTTTTAAGTTCTATTCAGACCCTAAACAGAATGTGCAAGTCATGCTACATTATGTTTTTGTTTTTATTTAAAGGAGGTCTGTTTGAGCCCTTTATTTGTTTACATGCTTCCCCAATACTTGATATATGTGTTTTGTTTGTCGCCCTAGTATTTTTTACCTTTGAAACCACAAATAAGCCCGACTTCTCCTCCCTTTAGGATTAGCAGTCCCAAGCACCTCCAGGGCTGATAGGATTGGGGCGGGTAATAGCATGTAATAAATAAACGAGACTGTTCTGCGTTTTAATACATTAACGGGGTGGGAAGAGTAGATATGAATATGATGACCACGCGGTAATATCACGTGTAATCCCACATTGAGGAGCGATTATCGGGCATTGTTTGGAGTGATCCATATTCTTAATAAACCCAGGACCCCTCCTCTCTTTTTGTTCCTTTATTTTAATCTTTTAAACAGTTTCTTTAAAGAAGGAATCAACTTATCATTAGTTTCTTACTTTTGTTTATTTTTAACCCTTATGTGAAAAATCCCCTCTTATATGAAGTCTTGCTTGCCTATGTGCTACTTGTATTTAAAGTCACAACAGTAGTCTGGTCCGGAACCACACTAGTGGATCCTGAGGGCTACCTAATGCCTTCCCTTTGAGATTATTACAAGTCCTTACCTAATCTATGGTTGTTCAAACCAAACCTTTCTTTGTGTCCTAGTGCACTTAAATTATTAGTTGGCGACTCTTCAGTCTAAAAACCCAAATTTCCAAAGGAAACGAGTATCTTCCCAAATGTCATAAACCCTATTTCGCGAGAAAAAGTGGCACGACAACATGGTGACTCTACTGGGGATATTCTCTTCCAGGATTTTACCATTTCATACTATTATTGTGACTTTACGCTTCCTTATATGTCTTTATTTTCGTAATATCTTAAGTATTGGATTCCCTCTTCTACTACAAAACTGAGTTGTCTTTTTATTTCTTTCCTTTGTTTCTTTTATTTCTTTACTTCCCTTCATTACCGCTTTAAATTACGAGGAATTGTTTTATAATGTGAAAATACGTGACAACTTGTTTTAATTATTGCATAAGCATGTTTTAAATATCATATTCCACTAAACAAAATACCATAGCAACACTTATAACGAGTTGTTGCGCTCTTCTGATATTATTACCCCTAAATCTAGTAAAGGCATATTTGCGGTAAAACTAGTTGTTCAATGGTGTAGTCGACGGTTTCGTGCCTTGCCCTCTTGAGTTGTCCGCTCAAACGTACCAGTCTAATACCCCATAGAACACTTACTCTATTTAATTGTGCATACGTCATGGTCAAACCTAGCCGAGTCATTTATGTTGTTCGCATAATGACTATTTAAGATAGCCCTGTCCAAAGTCCACTGGGTTTCCCTAAAATCCGAACGGACACTATCACATTTTATGCATTTATTTGGAGATTTAAATGTTTTATGCCAATTATGATATTTAATAGTCGAGTCTGGTGCGGGTAAGGGCCTAACCCTTTTATCTTACAGAAACATGAGGCACATAGTCCCCAGATTCAGCATGGTCACTAACATCCACGCACAATTGCTAAGCTGGTAGGAGGATCTCCATTCCAGTGATGAGACTCTTGTCCGGAAATACCTAGGAAATATACCTTTCCTCCTGGAAGTCCAACCCAACAACAAGATTATAGAAGCTGCTACTCTATTCTGGGATTTTGATAGGTTTGTATTCCGCTTCGGGGACATTGAAATGACACCCCTGCTAGAGTAAATAGGAGGATTAGCTGGTATACCATGGGAACATCCGGGCCTGCTAATGCCGGAAAATTGCAAGGGTAGAGGTTTCCTCAAGATGATGGGTCTAAAGAAGAATCCAGACTTAACATGCTTGAAAGAGTTGTACATTCCCTTTGATTATTTGAATAAGAGGTACGGTCACAACAAATCTTACCGCACTTATCCTCATGAGTTCGCCTTTACATCATTGGGGCATATTCACCGAAGGGTCTTTGTCTACATGTTCTGCTTCTTGGGGATGATAGTGTTTCCAATGAAGAAAGCAAAGATCCATACCAGGCTAGCTATGCTAACCAAAACCTTAATGGAGGGAATTGGTGGACAGCCATTTAGCATAGTGTCGATGGTTATTGAAGAGATATACCGAGCCTTGGAGAAGTGTCAACAAGCAGCCAAACACTTCGAGGGATGCAATTTGCTACTCCAACTCTGGCTCATGGAGCACCTTTAGAGGGGTGAATATAGGCAAGAGATTCAATGAAGGGATTTGGACGATCATATAGCCTTCCATCGCCAAGGTGAATGAACCAAATGCCCAATACGTTTACCCAGCCGAAAGACGCCAAGGGATGGGTGGAGTTGTTTGAAAATCTAACAAAAAACCAAATACAATGGATGTTCGAGTGGTTCCCTACCTAGGAATTATTGTCCGATCCAGGGATGCACCGTTTCTGATACTTCTTAGTTTGAGGGAAACCTACCCTTATGTCCCACTCTGAGTTATGAGACAGGCTAGTAGGAAGCAGGTTATACCAAGGGTCGACAAGATGAGTCACTTTTGGGCTGAATTTTAGGATGATGATAGTCCCCACAAGTGCCAAGCTCAGCATATGTGTCACTGCAAAATCATCATGGGAAGGGATACCATCGAGCCAGACAGATACCATGTTTGTTTTGCCCAATGCTATTCAAGTTGGATGGAGGACAATCATAATGGTTTGGGTCAACCCAAATTTGTTCGAGGTCACAGGATCATAGATGAATAAGATGAAGCACATGTCAAATACAACCAACTACGCAAGAGGATTTGGGAATGTGAAAGCGAACAGCGTCAGATACAAGAAGCCAACCAAAAACTAATTGAAGAATGGAAAGATATGGTTGTCAGTGCCAATAAGCGATTGGGGTACCTGGAGTGGATTTAGTGGAGCTGAAAAGGAAATTCCTTAAAAGAATCTTGATCTGCCAAAATGCTGAAGGAAACGAGGGCAGACATCTAGCCGGATCCTACCTACCGCTGGGGCTTTGAGAGTTGGGAAAGATGTTCGATGGAGCCAAAGATGCCGAGTCCGAGGAAGATCCTTCTGGGACCAAGTAGATAGGAATTTACTTTTTCGTTTTATGAATGTAATAAGGCCAATGACCATTAGTGACATTTTATTTTCTTTTATTTAGCGTCGTTTTGGATTTGTATGCTTTTATCAATAAATTGAGGTATTTAGAATTGTAAGCTCTCCAAATCAACTTGTCGTTATGCCTACCTCAGGCACAAAGCGGTTCCCCCAAATTAGGACACGATTTACATTCTTGCACTATGCTTTTAAATATCACAATGTTTCCTCTTATAATCCTCACTGACTTGTTACCTTTTGTTTTTAATTTTGTTTTATTCCCCTCCTCCAAAGGTTAGTTTGTGCACTCTAGCATCATTATCCTATTCCATAATATCCAAGGGCCCTCCACCCACTCCTCTTGCCAGCCCCGTCAGAAACAGGAACAAAATAAAGATGGAATATTTGAACAACACAAGAAAGGAAAACTCAACTAAACGGGTAGAGTCGCCCATGGTATTCAGGTTTCCAAAGAGGATGCATCCTAATTGGAACAAAATCTATTGAAATTTTAGGAGGAACTTGATCAGGTTCGGAATCTGGAAAATCTGCCATTTTCCCTCAATACTCCAATGGTCAACTTCTAAAACACTCATAACCCCACACCTCCACAAAATATCCCAAAATGATAAAACCATCCCGCTCCTCACCACCACTGCAATATTTGCCACACTTCTAACAATACTCCACTACTTATCCAGGAGCCTCTGAACTCTACAAATGACAATCTCCACGCCACCATAACACCCCTATTTATGTGGAAACTCTCCATCCAACCTATCTCAAGCACACCTTAGTCTGATGATAAAGACTCACTCATCAGGAACCTGGCTTTAAAACTCAAGAAATTGACTAGTCAAATTCAGGGTGTCGAAGGAAGTAAGGGGATTGAAGGGTTGAACTACGAATACCTTTGTATACAACCTGATGTTGAACTGCCCAATGGGTACAAACCTCCTAAGTTTGAGATATTTGATGGTACAGGGGATCCAAGAGTCCACTTAAGAACATGTTATGACAAGCTGGTCGGAGTAGGGATGGACGAAAGGATCCGCATGAAACTTTTCACGAGTCTAAACGGAGATACTCTATCTTGGTACATTAGCCAAGACCCGAAGAAATGATCGAACTAGGTGAGTATAGCGTCTGACTTTATGGACAGGTTCAGTTTCAACACAAAAAATGCGCCAGTTGTGTTCTACATTCATAACTTAAAGAAGAAACCAACGGAAACATTTTGCAAGTATGTTACTCGCTGGAGATCAGAAGTCGCTAAGGTCAAACCGGCTTAAGAAGAGGAACCAATGAACAAGTTTTTCGTCTAGGCTCAAGACCCACAGTACTATGAAAGGTTGATGTTGATTGAAAGCCAGAAAGTTTTTGACATCATCAAGTTGGGTGAGAGGATCGAGGAAGACATCAAAAGTGGTATGGTCACGAACTTTGAAGCTTTGCAAGCTACCAATAAGGCTTTATGGTCTGGTGGTACGTCCAAGAAAATAGACGTGGGTGCCGTAATGGTTGCATAGAGAACCAAATGCCCTATCAAATACCAAACTTATCCAATGCCTCAACTCACATATCAACCTACTCCAAATTACCAAGCACCCTCACCTTCCTACCAAGCTCCACAATCTACTTCTCAATCACCTCCACCTCCTACATACCAACCTGCTTCACCCAAATATTCCCAATCTGCACATGTCTACCAAGCCTACAATAATCAAACATCCCACTATCAATCACCTCCCCTACGCTAAAACCTTTCTAGACCTCGACTAAATTTTGACCGCTGACCTCCTAAACAGTATACTGCCACTGCTGAACCTATTGACCAGTTGTACGAGAGACTCAAAGCTGCTGGTTATGTTACCTTATCCTTCCTATAACTCTTGAAAATCCTTCTTAATGGGTCAACCCAAATAAAACTTGTGAATACCATTCCGATACGTAAGGACATACCATTGACGAATGTCGCTCTCCGAAAGACAAGATACAAACTCTTATCGATAACAAGATTATTGTGGCAAAGGAGCTTGCTTCAAATGTCTGAAATAACCCTCTACTAGACCACAAGGGTGGAGGCATTCACATGATTGAAATAGAGGATGACTGGGACCCCAAGGGATCGATAGGTCTGATCATAAAGGGCGACGAACCAAAGAAGCCAATAGTCACCCTCAATCCAATCATAGTCCAGATTCAGCCTTCTGGGGATGCCGAGGTAAACATCTATGTACCACTTGAGTATAAAGTACCATTCCCAGAAAAGATGCAACCGCCGATTGAGGTCGAGTATGGATATCCAACAAATGCATTGGTACCATTTGAAGTAGTAGTGTTTCCTTCCAAAGTACGTCTTCCGCTCGAAGTAAAGGTTCCCATTCCAGTGGAAATGTCAACCGTACCACCAGTCCATACAAATGCCATCCCTTGGGACTACACAGCCGAGGCAAGAAGAAAAGGGAAAGCCAAGTTCGGGGAAACCATTGCGGCACAAGGTATGTCAAGAACCGGCAGGGTTCTCCGGAGCATTTGGCTGAGTCAAGTAAGCAGGCCTCTAGTCGGCCGACCATCCCTAAAACCGGGCTCAAAGATCTCTGGATAAAGATACAAGATAAGGAGTACTCAGTCATTGACCAACTAAACAAAACACCAGCACAGATTTCTATCCTAGCTTTGTTGCAGAATTCCGATGCACATAGGAATGCCTTGTTAAAAGTGTTGAGTGAGGCATATGTACCAAGCAACATAACCGGAGGAGAGATGGCAAACATAGTAGGGCGGGTATTGGAAAGTCACAAGATCACTTTTCATGAAGATGAGCTACCGCCAGAAGGTTTAAGTCACAACAAGGCATTGCACATCACCATGCAATGAGAAGATTATTTTATTACCACAATCTTGATTGTTGGGGGATCCAGCTTAAATATTTGTCCGTTGGTAACACTCAGGATATTGGGAAAGAGTCTGCATGAGATCAAGGATGGGGCCATCAACACCAAATCCTTCAATGGTTCCCAAAGGTCTACTTTTGGGGAAATTAGTTTGTGGTTTGCAAATGGGGCCTAACTGGTTCGACGTCGATTTCCAAGTGATAGATGTTCCAGCATCATACAATTTACTGTTGGGACGACCATGGGTTCATGGCCGTAGCATCAACACTATATCAGTTAGTAAAGTTTGAATGGAATCATCAAGAGGTGATCATTCACAGCAATCGGAGCAACCCGATGTACAGCCGCCAGATCATCCTAGCAATCAGGGGCAGAAGAAAGATAGGTGGGGAAACCCATCACCATATCGAGTGAATCAACATTGTTATCTAGGACAAATGGTGGGACAATAATATTGAAAGCATATTGAGATGGTGAAGATATAAACCTAGCAAAGGACTTGGCAAGACTCTTCAAGGAATTTCTAAGCCTATCAAACTGAAGAAACATGGTACCACCTTTGGCTTAAGATACGAGTACACTTGGGAGGAGTTAAACAAGTGGTCGCCACCATGGCGCGGTCCTTACTATCTGCTGGAGCAACGAATACACACTTGGAGCAGAATTTCCAACCAGTAGATGTTATTTATGGGTCAACAGAGGAGGAAGCATTGCCAGCAATGAGGAATTTGTTCCTAGAAGACGATGATATGGATTGATGTGTTGTTTTCGAGGAGGATGGGGAGGAAGGCCCTTCTATAGAGGCGGTAGACCAAGGAGCCTGCCTCAACAACTGGACCATCAGAACCACCAAAGTCCGAAAAGCCTTGGGGTACCAAGGCTAAAACGAGTAATGGTTTGATTTACTGAAGGATTTTATTTTCTCGCATGTTTTCAATTCCTGCAATAAGACCTACGATGTTCAAAAGAATTATGCAATTTATCAAAGCATGTTTTGACTTTTCTTATAAACCTTACTCCTATTTTCCCTCATTACTTTATTTATACAGCATTACTCTTACTTGTCTTGATGAACCAATGACTGTGACATAAAACGAGACAACGCAACAAATGGACATAGATTCAGAGGAAGATTACATACCGGAAGAGATTGTTAAGGAAGTTGAGAATTTTGAAAAAAGACCTAAGTCCAAATTGGATGATACTGAGGTTGTTAACCAGGGAAATGCAGAAAATGTTAAAGAAACACGAGTCAGCGTTCACTTGTCACCGTTATAAAAGAAAGAGTACACATGATTTTTGAGAGAATATGAGGACATATTCGCTTGGTCGTATGATGACATGACTAGCCTAAGTATGTCCATTGTGGCACACAAACTGCCAACTGACGCAACATGTCCACCGGTAAAGCAGAAGCTTAGAAATTTCAAGCCTGATATGAGTCTGAAAATCAAGGAGGAAGCCACTAAAGATAAGGTTCTCAGGGTAGCAGAATATTCGACATGGTTATCCAACATTGTGCTGGTGCCAAAGAAGGATGGTAAGGTAAGAGTCTGTTGACTATCGGGATATCAACCGTGCTAGTCCAAAAGATGACTTCCCCTTGCCAAATATACACATCCTGATTGAAAATTGCGCCAATCATGAGTTGCAATCATTTGTAGATTGTTGATGAAGAAGATGCTGAGAAAACGGCTTTCATTACGTCGTGGGAGATGTACTATTACAAGATGATGCAGTTTGGATTAAAGAATGCTGGGGCCACCTACATGAAGGCCATGACTACCATCTTCCACAACATGATACACAAAGAGATACAGGTATATACAGACGACGTCATCATCAAGTCCAAGAAAGCCACTGATCACATGGAAGATTTGAGGAAGTTCTTCAATAGACTAAGAAGGTACAACATGAAACTGAATCCCACGAAATTTGCATTTGGGGTTCCTGCCGAAAAACTACTTGGATTCATTGTGAGTCGTTGTGGAATAGAACTGGATCAATCAAAGGTCTAAGCTATTTAGGAATTCCCACCGCCAAAGAACAAGATGGACGTAATGAGTTTCTTTGGGAGACTCAACTTCATCAGCCGGTCATAGCACAATCTACGATCATATGTGAGCAAATCTTTAAGATGTTGAAGAAGGATGTTGCTACAAAATAGACTGATGACTGTCAAAAAACCTTCGATAGAATCAAGGGGTACCTGTCAAGATCACAACTTTTGGTCCCACCCGAGCAAGGTAGACCTCTATTACTCTACCTCATAGTATTGGATTGAGCATTCGATTGTGTTATGGGGCAACATGATGAAACGGGGAGGAAAGAGCAGGACATCTATTATCTTGGTAAGAAGTTCACCCCATATGAAGCCCGTTATTCATGTTGGAATGAACCTGTTGTGCTTTGACTTGGGTAGTCAGAAGCTGAGGCACTACTTCTGTGCATATGCCACATATCTCATATCAAAGATGGATCCCTTAAAGTACATATTTCGGAAGCCTATGCCCACTAGCAAGCTGGCCAAGTGGAAAATCCTGTTGAGTGAATTCGACATTGTTTACATAACTCAGAAAGCAAGTAAAGGACGCTAGCAGATCACCTTGCTGAAAACCATGTGGATGGAGAATACGAAACCTTAAAATGTATGGATGGAGAATGTTTTCCTATGGAGCAGCAAATTTCAAATGAGTAGGCGTAGGAGCAGTCCTAGTATCAGAAACCGGCCAGCATTATCCGGTATCCGCCAAATTCAGATTCCCTTGCACAATAATATGGCCGGGTACGAAGCCTGCATCTTAGGGCTCAAGATGACCATTGACATGAACATTCAAGAATTGCTAGTGATCAGAGATTCAGACTTTTTTATACATCACGTCCGAGAAGAATGGGCGACCAAGAACTCCAAAATACTCATTTATCTAGATAATGTGCAGGAGTTGAAAAAGAGGTTCACAAATACATAATTCCAGCATGTTCCTTGAGTCCAGAATGAATTTTCCGATGCACTGGATACCCTATAATCCATGATACAACATCCAGAAAAGAACTTCATTGATCCCATGCCGATAAATATCCATGATTAGCTAGCTTACTGTGTTCATGTCTAAGAAGAAGCAAATGGAAGACCGTGGTTTCATGATATCAAGGAATACTTGGCAAAAAGAGAATACCCAGAGCTCGCAAATCCTACTCCGAAGTGCACACTTGGGAGGTTATCCAACAATTTCTTTCACAGTGAAGGAATCATGTATAGGAGGACTCCTAATTTGGGATTACTAAGGTGTGTCGACGCGAAGGAAGCATCTAACCTACTAGAAGAGATCCATGCTGGGACCTGCAAGCCACATAGGAAAATTTTTGTTATAGCCAAGAAAATACTCCGGGCTGGTTATTTTTGGATGACTATGGAAACAGACTGCATCCAGTATGTCCAAAAGTGCCACCGTTGTCAGATACATGCAGACATGATAAAGATGCCTCCAAATGAGCTTAATGCAACAAGCACACCGTGGCCATTCGCCGCATGGGGAATGGATGTTATCGGACCAACCAAAACTTCCGCATCAAACGGGCACAGGTTTATCCTATTAGCAATTGATTATTTCACCAAATGGGTTGAAGCAGCATTTTATAGAGCAGTGACCAAGAAGGTCGTGGCAGACTTCGTCCGCGACCTAATCGTTTGTCGGTTTGAAATCTAGAGTCAATCATTACTGATAACAGTTTCAATCTCAATAGTGACTTGACGAAAGCCATGTGTGAAACCATCAAGATCAAAACACAAGAATTCTATAGCCTACAAACCTCAAATCAATTGAGTTTAAGAAGCCGCTAATAAGAATATCAAGAAGATACTAAAGAAGATGATAGAGAAGCATAAACAGTGGCATGAGAAGCTATCATTTGCTTTTTTGGGGTACCACACCACAGTCCACACATTAACTGGGGAAACCCCTTATATGTTGTTACGATACAGAAGTTGTCATTCCTGTCGAGGTAGAAATTCCCTCCTTAAGGATCATACAGGAAGCAAAACTCAACGATACAGAGTGGGTGAAAGTCATTACGAGCAGTTGGCTCTTATCGATGGGAAGAGGATGAATGCAGTTTGCCATGGTCAACTCCATCAGAACAGAATGTCCAAAGCCTTCAACAAAAGAGTCAAGCCAAGACAGCTCATACCGGAGGATCTAGTGTTAAAGAAGATCTTCCCACATCAAGATGAAGCCAAATGGAAGTTCTCTCCCAACTGACATGGTCCATACATGGTTCACCGGGTTCTGACACGAGAAGCCCTCAAACTTGCTGAAATGGACGGAGACGTTTGGCCAAAGCCAATAAATTCATACGCAGTCAATAGATACTATGTGTAACCATTTATGATTTCCTTTATGATGTAATTTGAATTATGCCTGACCTGATTCCCATTTAAGAAGGGATACGTAAACAGCCCTATGGGTTAGGTCGCAATTCAATAAAATTTTCATTTTCCCCGCTATTCGTAAACTAGGGCACCCTCAAAATTCTGAAGTAATTTCAGCCAATCACCACAAGCAGCGATCAGAAGCATCAACCCAGTAAACTGAGGCAGAATTTTGAGAAGGACCCTCAAAATTTCGTAACAAAAAGGGTTGCAATGTCTTGGACCAAGTCACAGTAGTTGGTTCATCTAAAGAAATTATTCTTAATTATAAATTTATTTTACATTTTCTCTACTAAAATCATGCATGTTTATTTCTAAAGTCGCTTTGTTTAGCAACGCTACCCTAGTGATACAATTAGTATCACCAGTTCAAAATCGAGCAGGTCAAGCAAAGCCAGCAGGGACACGAACTAATCTCCCCTAAAAAACTCATAATTTTTCTTTGGATGCAGGCACCCAAGTTGCAAAGTCATCAAATATATTACACACTTATTCCGGAATACAACTCTCAGAACCACACACCAATTCACAGCTTTTGTCCGCACATAGTGTCCCCAGCAGCTACAATATCACAATCAGCTATCAACTAAGAAAACTATGTTATCATTTTACTTCCTGCATAAGGCTACCATTCTGCCTTCCGAGACTAAGCACTATCTCCATCTGCATTTCCTGCATTGCATAAGGCTACCATTCCTCCTTTCGAGACTAAGCAATATCTCCATCTACATTTCATGCATTATATAAGGCTACCATTCTGTCTTTCGAGACTAAGCACTGTCTCCATTTGCATTTTTTACATTGCATAAGGCTACCATAATGCCTTCCAAGACTAAGCAATGTCTCCATCTACGTTTTTTTGCATTGCATAAGGCTACCATTCTGCCTTTCGAGACTAAGACATGTCTCCATCTGAATTTTTTGCATCGCATAAGGCTACAACTCTGTCTTTCGAGGCTAAGTTCTACCTCCAACTGCACTTCTTGCATGGCTGAAAGATCACCACTTCATTCACTTCTTGCATGGCTGAAATATCGCCACATAATTTACATCTGCACCGGCTGAAAGATTGCTAACTTCATTCACTTTTTGCATCGGCTGAAAGATCGCCAATTCATTTACTTCTTACATCGACTGAAAGATCGCCACTTTATCTACATCTGCATCGGCTGAAAGATCTCCACTTTATTTACACTTGTATGGCTGAAAGATCGCCGCTTTATTTTGCACTTGCATGGCTCAAATATCGCCACTTTGTTTACATCTTGCATGGCTGAAAGATCGCCACTTTATTTACTTCTTGCATGGCTGAAATATAGCCACTTTGTTTACTTCTTGCATGGCTGAAATATCGCCATACATCCTGCACCGGCTGAAAGATCGCCACTTTATTTACATCCTGCACTGGATGAAAGATCACCACTTTATTTACACATGCATCGGCTAAAAGATCGACATTTCTTACACATCATGGGCTGAAAGATCGCCAATTTGTCCAAAGGCGTCATTGTTCGAAGGCGTCATCTTCATAGCCGGAGAATAACATGCCGTGGCCTGAGGACCCCTTTTATCTTTAGCATATAATTATTCAAAGGCATTATAGTTTGGAGGCATCATTCTCATAGCCCGAGAGCATCATTTCATGGCCTACGAATCCTTTACTATATGCTTCATATCCCAGGACATCATGGTCCGAGGACGTCATCCTAATCATCAGAAGACAACATTCATGGTCCGAGGGGAACTTGCATCATGTTTGAATTTCTGCATAATATATGCTTGTATTGCTTATTCGTAGGTACCCGGCGAGATACGACCATCTCACCAGGAGCAATCCCTCTCTAGTTCCCACATCCCTATTAGATTTTAACCATCCAGCCCAACCTAAACATTGCGTCCGTTCTTAAAAAACCTCCTCCATCGTCATACTCCGCCAATGGATCTTAAACTACAGATGGCATGATTCTTGTAAGACCAGGGATATGTAGGCAGCTCAGAAACCAGAGCACGGTCAACCTTTTTCAAACCATTTCGTTCGGTCAAAATTGGTCATCTTATCTTTACCCGACAACTCTATCATCCTTCCGTGGTAAAGAGGGCAGCTGTTGATACCCAATTTTTTCCCTGTATATTTTTAATATGCAAAACACTTTTAAATAGAATATTTATGCATATATAAGTATGTCCAATATTTTATTATTTTTTCTAATTTTTTAAAGATTTTTAAATCAATTTATCGCTTTATTTTATAAACAAATAATTAATAATTATTTCCCAAATTATTATTTTTGATAATTCATTTATTGTATTCTCATATTTATACTAAAATATAAGCTAGGTTAATTATTATACATTTTTTACAAATTTATTTAGCATAGCAAAATTAAAATATATATAATTGTAATTTTAGCCTATTTCAAGATTTAATTGCGTTTATAATTACAAATTGTTTTCAGTATTTTTAATTTAATATTTGTATATTATTAATTTTAGTACCTTTAATTTGTTTCCAGAAATTATCTTACTATTTTTTATCAAATAAATAAGGGAAAAGTGGCTATTTAAATACTAGCCCTAACCATTTCGATTTTAGCCTAAATCAGCCCCCTAATTAAATCCAATTTCAATCTCAATTCCCCACCTAATTTTAATTTAAACCCGCCCCTGACCCAATTAATCCTACCCGACCCAGACCCCCTCTCATACTGGCCGTTAATCTCTGAGATCAACAACCCCTATTCATTCTTACATTTTTTAAAACCCAAACAGCCACCCTAACCTCCTCATTTCTCACATACCAGCCACCTATGAAACCCTCTACTCTCTCAAACTCTCTCGAATATTCTCAAACACTAGCCGCCTCTTACCATCACCGCCCTGAAAGCCACCGGATCCATGGCTTCCAAGGCTATGAGAGTCTTATACCTACCTCTGGTTGCTCTTCCACACCTGATCTCTAAAGATTCAAGGCTTGACCCTGAAGTATTGTACCCAGACCTCTGTTGATTCAAATTTCCACGGCCATCTCCGACCTTATTCAGACGTACCATGGTCGTTCGAGCCTGATTCGAACCTCTCCGACTCATATCGGTGACATTTCAAAGCCTATCTCGCTTTTAGGGTTCTTCTGAAACCCTAACCCTTCGAGGTTTCTCTGATTCCTTTAGATCTGTTGTGTATCTATGCTTTCCTTGGGTTTTTGAACAAGTTTCTTGACTCTTCTTCCAAAAAACTATTTTTAAAATCTTTATTTTCCGATCTAGGGTTTATGAAAAAAAGTTTAAGTGTTTCTTTGACTTTCTTTCCATTTTCTTTTGTGTGTATTTGCCTCTACTGTGATCCTATATTTTCTTCTACCACGTTCTTGTATGTTCTTCTACTATATTTCTATACCCCGTTCTTGTATGTTCTTCTACTATGTTTTCTATACTATGTTCTTGTATGCTTCTCTATCATGTTCTAGTATTTTCTCTACCATGTTCGGGTATGTTTCACCTACTATATGTTTCTATTGTGTTCTTAAGTACTTTACTGTTTTCCTTCTACTGAAATTTGTTTAAGTTTCTTCAAAAAGATATTCTTAAGCATGTTTTTTCTGATGTTCTTATCAGTCTTTTCTTATTATGCTTCGAATTAGTTTCTTCCACTCTGTTTGCTTTGAACCCTTATGCTATGTTTGCATGTTACTTTTCTATCATGTTTCTCAAGAGTTCTGTTGCTGAAAGAAGCATGTTAGAAGTTTCAACTCTTTTCTAAACATGTTTCGATTCAATTGCTTGCTCTCTCATATTTGCTTTGTGATTTGCCTGAACTAGGGTTATTATGTCAAAACCCCAACCCTTTCAGACCAATTTCAAGTTTCATATGATTCTGAATTTTTGCTAAACTCTTTTTTTACTGGATTTTTCTATTGATTTTGCAATGGCACAACATCTTCTCTCAACTCAACGTGTTTACGTGTTTTTTTTTTTGTGATGAACCTGCCTCTAAAAAAAGGTTTTCAAACTTGTGATTAATTCAGAATTCCTTCTAAATAGGTCTAATTGATTCCATTCCCAGTGTTTGCTGATTTCCCGTAAGTAAAATACCTTTCCCATCTTTTTGACTCGGTCAAATCTCAGACCTTGTGATTTACTGGTTGTTAATTGATTTCCTTACCTTATTTTACAAACAGTGTGCTTCAAAACCCAGTCCTTAAATAACCCTTTATGTATTTGCCCTTAATTGCATGATGTACACAAAGTGTTTATTCAATTTCTTTCCTTAAATGATTTTCATCTATTTGAATCTGAATCCCTTAATTGAGGTAAATCTTGTGTAATTAATTGACAATCAGTTCCTTAACTATTTTCTTGCCTTGTTTCCTCATGATTTTCACACTATAAAATGCACGACCCTTTTTCTCAAACACGCCACACAATTTCACAATCCCTCTGAACTCTTGCTTAAATATAATATTATTCTCTCTTCGTGTCTGCTCTGCGGCCTTAACAAGACTACTGCATTTTCTCTATTTGTTTCTTTGAAACTGGTATGTCCTAATTTAAGTTTCAGCATCACCACAATGTGTTCATTTACAGCTTTTATATCCATTTCTACTTTACCGTTTCTGTAGAGTTCAACATTTAAATTAAGTATGCTCATATCTTTCTACATGTTTCTGTAGTAAATCTTTGCTCCCCTACCCTTATTACCCCTATCTGTTTGTGAGTTGTAACGTAAAGCATGGCAATATGAGTTGTTGCCCATGAATTAAGTTTGAACCAATAGGGTCTTAACCTCTATATAAATAGGCTAGAGGGTGTGCCAGCATCTCCCATTATTGGGTGTGCCCATCATCCTGCTTTTCTTTTGCCTCTTGCAAATTCCCCAATCCCATATACCCTTATATATGTTGATTTTAAGTTTTTCCCTTTACCCTTTCAGAATTCCACTTCTGCACTTGCACTCTGTCTTAGTTCCTAAGTTCTGCCCCCCTCCTGTGAGCCTTGCCTTGGGATCTTGAGTTCCCTCAGAACTTGGACACCTGAGGGCTGGCCCTTCCACACTGCACTATGGCTAATATGGTGATACATTTGGATGTAAGCACTGCCCGGAGTTCTTGTGAAACTCTTAGGTAATTCTGACATACCCAAATGGGAGAAAGGCTTCGAAATATGATCTTTGGAGTTGGTTTACTTCATACTTCAGACATGAAGTCTGAATCAAGCTCTCATTGGTTGTACTTTTAATTTCTAATGTATTTTTCTTTACTTTATTTTGCTGGGCTGTAATAACTTTGTAATAAAACTCTTGAGGATAGCTAGTAAAAAGGGGGAGGGGTAACCATGTATGTAAAAAGGGTAGATAACCTGCCTATACGAAATTCTGATTTCTGTGTTCTCATGTATAGATACCAAGTCTATATAATTTCTGCATTCTCACATATAGATAACCTACCTATAGGAATTCCTTATTTCTGCACTCTCATGTATAAATACCATGTCTATAGGAACCCTGCACTTTAATATAGATACCATGCCTATAGTTATTCGAAATCTGAATTGCGCATCTGCATGTAGAAAATATGCCTATAGGTATTCCTGAATCTTGCATATCCACTTCTCATTAGGCAAACATGTTTATAGGTCTTAATAATCAAATGCAATCATATATCACGTTCGTAATAAAATACAATCACCTAGATATCATGTTGTAGGATTTTTGCATTTCTCTACGTTTGTAACAATGTTTTAAAGTTGACAAACACATAGGAAGCATGCCTATAGGGCCTCTAATCAAATTTGAATCGCCTCGCTAATTTATAAGTCTAAAACTAGCAGTAGTAATGTATTAGTAATTGCAGAACTTGTGCTTCTGCTAAAACTCGCCTTTAACTGGCAATTTTTCTTAAATCAGTTTGCAATCAATTTACTTCTTTGTTTCTGAAATCAGCAGATATCGTACCGATAGGTTTTCTTCTAACACTTAGGCAAGCCATAGGATAAACTTATAAACCAAATCAGATTTTATTAATTACAATTAGCAGGCAGGCCTGATTCGGGCATCTTATCTGAAATATGTAATAAATAAGTCTGCCTCAACTTTTAAGTTCTATTCAGACCCTAAACAGTACGTGCAAGTCATGCTACATTATGTGCTTTCTTTGATTTAAAGGAGATATGTTTGGGCCCTTATTTTGTTTACATGCTTCCCCAATACTTGCTATATGTGTTTTGTTTGTCACCCTAGTATTTTTGCCTTTGAAAACACAAATAAGCCCAACTTCTCCTCCCTTTTAGGATTAGCAGTCCCAAGCACCTCTGGGGCTGATATGATTGGGGCGGGTAATAGCATGCATATATATAGATATGATGACCACGTGATAATATCACGTTTAACCCCTCATCGAGGAGCAATTACCGGGCACTGTGTGGAGTATCCATATTATTAATAAACCTAGGATCCCCCCTCCTCTCTTTTTGTTCCTTTCGTTTAATCTTTTAAATTGTTTATTTAAAGAAGGAATCAACTTTTCTTTAGTTTCTTAATTTCGTACCATTATGTGAAAAATCCCTCTTCTATGAAGTCTTGCTTGCCTATGTGCTACTTGTATTTAAAGTCACAACAGTAGTTTGGTCGGGACCACACTAGTGGATCCTGAGGGGTACTTAATACCTTCCCCTTGAGATAATTATAAGCCCTTACCTAATCTCTGGTTGTTCAAATCAAACCTTTCTTAGTGTCCTAATGCACTTAAATTATTAGTGGTGACTCTTCAATATAAAAACCCAAATTTTCGAAAGGGAATGAGTTGTCTCTCCAAGTGTAATAAACCCGATTTCGTGAGAAAAAGGGGCACTACAGCATGGCGACTGCTACGACTATTATATTTCTTTTGTGTTACGGCTATTATGGTAATAATCAGAGAGGTCCCTGAATTTGCCGGATGGGTGAAAAAGATTTTTATATTCTACCTCTATGGAAGAGAGAACTTGAAAACATATTTTTGAGTGTCTGGATGGAAAGCTAGATATCATGGTATGTTCCCGAGAAGCTGATCTTTATTTTATTTGGATTTCACCTTATACATCTTTCATTGATATAGGTATTTGGCCATAGAGAACTTAGCCTAAGACTTCGATTGACAAACCAAAGGTTAGTGAAGCCCAAGCTTTGCTGAGATTAGCTGCTTTGAAGCAAAAAAAATAAAGGTTCCTCAAATTCTGCCCTTGAAGTGTTACCCTTAAATTAGAGCGACATATTAAATCAACTAAACTATAATGTAAAGCCATAAGCAATCGATTTATATCAACTTTACAAGTACAAGATAGGTGATTTCAGCAATGATGATAGTATAGGTAAGTCTAACATGCATGAAGAATTTAGCGGAAATAGTAATAAAACTCCCAATTTAAAACACACAATTATCATAAAGAATGCCCCAGCAATAAAGCTGAACATAACACCCAAAATCTGATGAACCGAGTCACAAGCTCTACACGAGTATATTAAAATATCACTATACAACGATATCTATAAAGGGGATGAAATGGAAACTAGATAGAGGGTGAATCCAAGGCATGTGAATGGCGACAGGTATACCTTGAAGTCTCCAATCCAAGATTGACTTATTGATGCCTAGGCTGGTATGAAGTACCCGGATCTGCACAAAAAGATGTGCAAAAGTACAATATTAGTACACCATAACGATACCCAGTAAGTATCAAGCCTAAATTTGGTATAGTTGTGACGAGGTAAGGTCAAGACACCTACTGGAATAAACAAAGAATGAATAGGTTTAGTCAAGTATAATAATGGAAACAATGAAATGATATAATGGAGAAATATAACAAGAATAGCTACACTGAAACTAAGACAATTAAGACAGCACGAAGAAAATACGTAATAAGAATGCCAGGAAAACAAGGCAAACAAAACACGAGCGATGTAAATGAAAGGTATCAACAAGAATCAATACCGAGGTATCGCCTCATAGTCTCATTTCACAAATCGATTCACAATCTTTCCTTATACCACCGTAGGAGCCTTGCATTTAGTTTTGAAAATTATTTTTCCTAAATAGATTCCCAATTTTCAGCACATTTTATCACAACGCGTAGCTTTAAGTAGTTCCTCTACTAGCAACACGCATATCTGTCACGACCTACAATCAACTGTCGTGATGGTGACTATCAAGGAACTAGGCCAGCCTCAACTCAACAATCCAACACCAACAACAATAAGTTGAAAAACATTAACGGAAGCATTTGACATTTTAAAGAAAAACTGTTTAAAACAAAATAAAATCCCAAAGTAATACAATCCAACCCAAAACTAGGGTGTCACTGAGTACATGAGTGTCAATATGGAATACAAACCACTACAAGGTCTAAAAAAATAACTAAAAATACAACGAAGGATAAAGAAGGGAAGTCAAGGCCCGCGAACGCAGTGCAGCTACCTTGATAATCTCCAAATTTTGGGGATACTAGATCAACAACCGCCGCCACGAACAGAGTCGCCTGAATCTGCACACGAGTAAGGTGAGTACACCGACTCAATAAGTAACAAGTTCAAACTTTAGGCTGAAAGGTAGTGATAAACTCAACCTCAACAAGTATAATAGATATAAAGGTGGCGAAATGTAGGCATACTTTCAAGTCAAATATACTACTCAACCAGTAAAGTAAATACAGATCTGAACAGTGTATAATATACAACTCAACTATCTCTACATGCTAATGCACAGACTGTATGAAATGCATTATGTGCCTCCATTCTCTAGTTCTAAACCATTCGGTACTGTATATGGACATCCGACCTATGAAAATCCATCCCAGAACATATACAACACTAACTCAAGTTACCCACTACCGATGAAAAAGGGCAATCCAACCCTATGGAGAAATCCATCTCCAGGTATCAAGTACTTTGGACAAATCAAAATCTATCCTCCAATAATATCATCCGCGCTCACTGGGATGCGTTACATGCTCCAAATGGGCTCGTGTATCCCAAACGCTATTATAGTCATCAATATAATCACTGCGACTTGCAGCTTGATCCCGTAGCTGTCACTCATAACCATGCACTTGACCTCACTTAGTCATCAATCTCTTCAGTCTTACCATGGGCTTACAATGTCATGAAAACAACCCGGAACAATGATATGATAAATCAATAAATAACTAAGACTAAGATATCATATAAAAATGCATGATCATGATTGAGTATGGAATATTAAATGAAAACTATGGAGATGATAGCAAGAAACGACCGCAAAGGGTCCAAACAATATCGGCACAAAGCCTAAATATGATATCTAGCATGACTTATAGTTCAAATACTTTATCACATGATGAAAAAATAGATATCAACAGGATAGAGTCATTAAATGGTGCCATGGAATTGTTGAAACACGTTCTCAAACTAAACGTGTGTTGATCTATGTAGGTTTTGATAAATGACAAACCAACGAGGATGGAACGATAACAGTCAAAGTACAAGAGAAACAGTACAAGATCAAGAATCGCAATGAAGTTATTGTTGAGTTTATTGTTGAGTCATTTTATTTTGTGATCTTGATTCAACGACATATTCAAGTATTGGCTTCTCTCATAAAATCTTTTTTCATCAAACCATGCATCTTTAAGTTAAAACAAATGAGTTGCATTTTAGCCAAAATAATTTTTTAAACATGTCTTTTGAATCTGGACAACAACAATCGATTGTCTAAGTCCAACAATCGATTGTGTTAAAGACCGCCAAAAATGGAACTTTCAAAATTAAGAAAACAATCGATTATCTGATTTAAACAATCGATTATGAAAATTAAGAAAACAATCGATTATCTGATTTAAACAATCGATTATGTCATGTCACAATCGATTATATGCTTTAAACAATCGATTTTATTAAGACAGTGTTTAAACAAAATTTTCAAAACAGTCATACAATCGATTGTCTGCTTGGTACAATCGATTGTCATGAGTCAGTGACTAAATGAATTTTTCAAATAAGTTAGACAATCGATTGTTGACTTGGAACAATCGATTGTTGTGAGACAGTGTCTAAATAAATTCTTCAAAAGCAGAACAATCGATTGTGTTATGTAAACAATCGATTGTACTGAGGCAGTGTGTTACCGAAATTTTTCATAAAACAAAACAATCGATTGTCATGGTCTAACAATCGATTATTTTCATACCGTTGTCGGAAATGTTTTGAAACCTTAAACAACAATCAATTGTAATAGGTTGACAATCGATTGTTGAAACTACAAAATCCTAAACAGATTTTTCACAATCAATTTTCTTCTTAAAGTCAAGATCTGTTGGTTGAAAATGAATTACACAATTTGTTATATTCAAACCTTTGTCAGAAATATTTTGAATATTTGAACCACAATCGATTGTACACATCTGACAATCGATTGTTGAATTACCGAATCCAATAAAAGATCTCTGACAATCGATTTTCTACTTAAAGTCAAGATTTGTCTTTTGAAAAATTAGTCACACAATCGATTGTTGAGTCTTGACAATCGATTGTCGCAGCACAAATTCAGGGACTTTGTTTGACAATTAGGCAACGGTCTGATACTCTTTGAATGCTATAAATACCCATCTGAAATACGTTTTTCCAAACAACAACAGAGCATAAATCTTACATATTATTATTGCAATCATTCAATCTTAAATTCATTATTTTTGAGAGCCAATCTTTGATTAAGTTATTGTGTTTCTTGAGCTGATTATTTTGTACTCATATCCACTCTTTGAGAGAGCTATTGTATAAGTGAGTATTGAGTGTTCATACACTTGAAGGGAAATCTATAATTCCTTGTTGTAAGAAGGAACGTTCTATTCCTTCGTGTGAAGTCTTGAAGCGCGGCATCTTCGAGCAACGTTTGTTGAGGCTTGTGTGATTCAAGCTCTCAGGTTGTAACGGTTTGTTGAGCACCCGTAAGCTTAACGGATTTAGTGAAAATCTCGAGAGAGTCTCTCGGGGACTGGACTAACCACAGGTCGTGGTGAACCAGTATACATCGGTGTGTTCTTTCCTGTTTATTTTCCGCACTTATTTCATTCGCGCAGTTTTTAATTCCGCAATTTGATTTCATTTCTGCATAATTTTTTATAAACGCTATTCACCCCCCCCCCCCCCTCTAGCGTTAAGCACTCGTTCTAACAATTGGTATCAGAGCCTAACTCTCTTTAAGACTTAACAGTTTGAGAGGATATTTCTATGGCTTCCACTTGTAGTGCTTATGCAGGTATAGGTGAAGGTTCATGCATCACAAGGCCTCCACTATTTGATGGAACCAACTACACCTACTGGAAAGAAAGAATGAGGATATTTATCCAGTCCAATAATTTTCTAATCTGGAAAATCATTAAAGATGGTGAGCAAATTCCCACTAAAGTAGATGGTGATAAAATCGTCCCAAAGCTAGAAGAGGGATATACTGCGGACGACATTAGAAAGGTGGAGAATAATGCAAAAGCCATCAATATGTTGTTCTGTGCCGTCAATCCCGATGACTATCGGAAGATATCATGTTGTTCCACTGCCAAACAAATGTGGGACAAGCTGGAGATTACATATGAAGGCACTGACCAGGTTAGGGAAGCAAAAATTGATTTTCTAACCCATAAGTATGAGTTATTTCATATGCAGGAAGGAGAGAAAATAGATGAAATGTTTGAACGATTTTCAAAAATCGTCAACGATCTACACGCCCTGAAAAAGACATTTACGGATCGAGAACTTGTCCGTAAAATTCTGAGAAGCCTAACTTCGAAATGGCGTTCGAAGGCTGACGCTATTCAGGAATCAATAGGCGTCACAAATGTCACAATCGACGGGTTAAGAGGTAATCTTAAAACGTACGAATCTACTATCCTTAAACCTTCTTTAATTGATCAAGGGAAAAGGAGAATTGCTCTAAAGGCAGGCACGGCTCAACCCAAAATCGAGGAAGAGTCAAGTGATGAAGAAAATGAGTTTGGACTCGTTATTAAGAGGTTCAAAAAGTTCATGCGCAAGGAGTATGAACGAAAAGGGAAGCGGCTAGGCGGACCATTAAAATGCTACGGATGCGGGGAAATTGGACACATCAAACCAAACTGTCCAAATGTAAAGAAGGAGAAGAAGCCCGAGAAGAAGCAACGGGCATACATCTCGTGGGAAGGCGACTCAGGAGACGAGTCAAGCGACGGAGAAGAAGAAACTGCAAACTTGTGTCCTATGGCACATGAAGAACCGCAAAACGAGGTAAGTAGCAATTCTAAAAATATTTTTTCTTTAGAAGAAATGCGAGATGCCTTTGATGAGCTTTACGTTGAATTTATTAATGCTTCAAAAATTATAAAAGATTTGAGAAATCCACTTTCTGTAAAAGAAAAAGATTTTGAAAAATTAAATCTGGAAAATGAGAAATTGAAAGAGGAAAATCATTTTTACGGCAAAAGAAGTGTCGATAAACCGGAAAGCTCAAGCAAAGGTTGTTCTTCTTGCAAATCTTTGAAAGAAGAAGTAGATAGTCTTAAAAGCACTTTGCACAAGTTTAATTCCTCACACAAAAACCTCAATGTTGTGCTTGATAATCTGAAATCCACTAGGCACGGAATAGGTTTTAAAAATGAAGAAAAAGTTGAGTACATTCATAAATCACCTAAGACTCAACCTAGGCAAGGTAAAACAAATCCACCTAGAAATACTAATCATAGAGTGAATAATTTTCCTAAAAATAATAATAGAAGAAATATTGGCATGTTTAGATCACCTAGACATGAATTTCGAAAAATGCATGAAAATAATTTTCATACAAATAGAGTGAACAGATTTAGACCCTCGAACTATTATCATCCTAGACGTATGCATAATCCAAATGTCATATGCCATTATTGCAGTAGAGTAGGGCATATAGCCCCTGTATGTTTCACTCGACATCGGCACATCAACACGATCCAATCACACTACCACGCTGCACCTAACGTACAAGGACCCAAAATGGCTTGGGTACCAAAATCTCAGTGATTTGTTTTGTAGGTATATTTGAAGGGGTCAAGTGTACTTTGGTACCTTGACAGTGGATGCTCCAAACATATGACCGGGGATGCATCTAAGTTCCTTCAACTAGAACACAAGGAAGGAGGAAGTGTTGTTTTTGGAGATAATAACAAAGGAAAGATTATCGGCATTGGATCGGTCGGTAAGGATGAATCCTCCTCTATTAAGCATATATTACTTGTTAAAGGTCTTAAGCATAATCTCTTGAACATAAGTCAATTGTGTGACAAGGGAAATCTTGTGTTATTTGATTCCAAAGAATGCTTAGTCTTTCATCGCAGTGATTTTAAAATCATTCTTCGTGGAATTAGAGTTGATAATATTTACACGGTTGATTTAGAAAATTCCTCATCAAATTTTGTAAATTGCCTTATGAGTAAGGAAGGCGACATGTGGTTATGGCATCAAAGAGTAGCTCATATTAATATGAATCTGTTAAACAAATTAGTTTCCCAAGATTTAGTTATTGGCCTTCCAAAAATCAAATTTGAAAAGGATACAATTTGTGAACCATGTCAAAAAGGGAAACAAACAAAAGCTTCTTTTAAATCGAAAAATATTGTTTCATCCACTAAACCTTTACAACTTCTTCATATGGACCTTTTTGGACCATCTAGAATTGAAAGTCTTAGTGAAAATCGTTATGCTTTGGTTATTGTTGATGACTACTCTCGATTCACATGGACTCTATTTCTTGCTCATAAAAGTGATGCTTTTCAAGCCTTCAAAATTTTTCTCAAACGTGTGCAAAATGAAAAGAGCACAACCGTCACTTCCATAAGAAGTGATCATGGAGGAGAGTTCGATCATAATCTCTTTGCGGATTTTTGTGACGAACTCGGTATTGAACATACCTTTTCGGCTCCACGAACACCACAACAAAATGGAGTGGTGGAACGGAAAAATCGTTGCCTCGAAGAGATGGCTAGAACCATGCTCGATGAGTCAAAGATTTCCAAAATCTTTTGGGCGGATGCCGTAAGTACCGCTTGCTATGTTTTAAATAGAGCAGTCATTCGACCGATACTCATGAAAACTCCATACGAACTCTATAAGGGAAGAAAGCCTAATATTCCCACCTTAGAGTTTTCGGTTGCAAATGTTTTATCCATAATAATGGAAAAGACAATTTGGGAAAATTTGATGCTAAATCTGATGAAGGTATTTTTCTTGGCTACTCGTCACATAGCAAAGCATATAGGGCATTCAATAATCATACTAAAACTGTCGAGGAGTCCCCTCATATTGTATTTTGTGAAAGTGATGCTCGCTTGGCGAGAAAGGAATTGTGTGATGACATTGCAGAAACTTTAAACAAATTGGATATTCAAGACAAGGAGCATACGGAAAATACAAAGGAAATTGAAGATGAAGGTGTGGAACAACCAACGGAAGAAGCACCCCAACAAGAGGAAACATCGGTGATGCCAAAGGCTTGGAGGACGTCTAAAGACCACCCACTCGACAAGGTAATTGGGAATATCGAGAAAGGGGTAAGTACTCGAAACCTTCTCAAAGACACCGTAGGTCAAATGGCTTTTGTTTCACAAATTGAACCAACTACCATTTCCGAAGCAATTGGGGATGAGCATTGGACCTTGGCAATGCAAGAGGAGCTTAACCAATTTAAACGTAATGACGTTTGGGAATTGGTGCCAAGACCCGATAATCATACCATAATTGGTACGAAATGGGTTTTTCGTAACAAACTAGACGAAAATGGTATTATCACTAGAAACAAAGCTAGGTTAGTTGCTAAGGGTTATAATCAAGAAGAAGGCATTGATTATGAAGAAATATATGCACCCGTAGCACGTTTAGAAGCTATTCGATTATTACTTGCATTTTCGTCTGCTATGAATTTTAAACTTTATCAAATGGATGTCAAGAGTGCCTTCCTCAACGGATTTATTCAAGAGGAAGTGTATGTCGAACAACCCCCCGGGTTCGAAGACTTTAAATCTCCGGATTATGTCTTCAAGCTTAAGAAAGCTCTTTATGGTCTTACGTAAGCTCCGCGAGCTTGGTACGAACGCTTAAGCAAATTTCTTTTGGAAAATGATTTTAATAGGGGGAAAGTTGATACTACACTGTTTATCAAGAATAAAAACAATGACATCCTTTTGGTACAAATATATGTTGACGATATTATTTTCGGTTCTACTAACGAGTATCTTTGCAAGGATTTCTCACAATTAATGGCAAATGAATTTGAGATATCAATGATGGGTGAGCTTACTTTCTTCTTGGGACTACAAGTTAAACAAATGAAAGAAGGTACTTTTATTTGCCAATCCAAATATTGCAAAGAGTTATTAAAGCGATTTGAAATGAGCGACGCCAAAGTGATGGCCACCCCTATGAGCACATCCGACCATCTCGACAAAGATGAGAAAGGTAAGATAGTCGACACCAAGAAGTATCGAGGTATGATTGGATCCCTTCTTTATCTTACTGCTAGTAGACCGGACATTATGTTTAGCGTATGTTTGTGCGCTAGATATCAATCGTGTCCGAAGGGGTCGCACTTAACCGCAGTTAAGCGAATTATGAGGTATCTTGTTGATACTATAAATATGGGACTATGGTATCCCTAAGGCTCTTCATGCCAACTTGTTGGCTATTCCGACTCCGATTTTGCGGGTTGTAAATTAGACCGCAAGAGCACTAGTGGCACTTGCCATTTGCTCGGAAGTTCATTAGTCTCATGGTTTAGTAAGAAGCAAGTAAGTGTTGTGTTATCCACAACCGAGGCTGAATATATAGCTGCGGGGAGTTGTTGTGCACAAATTCTTTGGATGAAGCAACAACTCTTGGACTATGCACGTCCCTCTTCGATGTGACAATACTAGTGCCATAAGCTTGACGAAGAATCCTATTCTTCACTCAAGAACGAAACACATAGAAATTAGGCACAATTTTATAAGAGATCACGTTCTCAAAGGTGATGTCGAAATTGAGTTCGTTGAAACTAAACATCAATTGGCTGACATCTTCACCAAACCTTTAGATAAAGAGTCGTTCTTCCGTATTCGAAGTGAACTCGAAATTCTTGACTCTACGTTGATCTAATGCATACACTTAGGTTGCATTTATCTTTTGAATAATTACTGACTTGAGCGTCCGAGGCGCTTAATTTTGTTTTGCAGGTATCGCCCCAAAGACAGGGGAATTTATTTCTAGTGAAATACAATCGATTGTTAAATTTTGCATAATCGATTGTCATTTATCATCTGTGTTGTCCGTTTTTGCACTGCTATCCCACAATCGATTGTCAAGCATCCATAATCGATTGTTCAATAATTATTTAGGTCCTTATAACTCTCTGCCTCGTCACAATCAATTGTCAAACGTCCATAATCGATTATTCAATAATTATTTAGGTCCTTATAACTCTCTGCCTCGTAACAATCGATTGTCAAACGTCCATAATCGATTGTTCAATAATTATTCAGGTCCTAATACCTCTCTGCCTCTTTACAATCGATTGTCATATATCTATAATCGATTGTCTTAAAATCACTGGACCATGAAATACTCACTCCCTTCATACAATCGATTGTCATATGTCTATAATCGATTGTTCAACGAATACTTATGTCCTTATAACTCACTGCCTACATACAATCGATTGTCAATATTCCACAATCGATTATTTGTCTTCTGACCATAATTCAAAATCTTCAATAATCGATTGTTTGGACTCCACAATCGATTGTCAAACGGTAGTATTCAAATTTTTTACCGTTCTGACTTCTGCAAACACTTACACAATCGATTATTTTTTGTTAGTTCCAAGTACCGTTCAAATATTCTTTCACAATCGATTGTGACAGTGCAACAATCGATTGTGTAACGGCAGTGGCTCAAAAATCTTACCGTTTCAGACTGTATTTCTGCCAACCATCTCCCTTCATTGCTATCTCTACTTCCCACTCTATAAATTGGAGTTACTCTCTACATCTTTCTCACTTCAAATCAATTCAAGCTTCAAAAATCTCTTGAAATCTTTCAAAAACTCTCTAGATCAGCACTCAATATTCCATCAAAATGTCAAGCAGACATCAAAAACGATCCCGTCATGGCAAGAACATTGCCTCTTCCTCTACTGCTCCTACTCCCGTCTTCCCTTATCAAGACGGTTCCTATCTAAAATTCGAGTCTGAAGCAGAACATACTAGATTCATAACCAAATTCGAAAATCGAGAAATTCTACCTCCTCGCTTTTCTACTATTCAATATCTTGAATCAAGCGCGCCCGCAGCAACTGCGAATATGCTTCGGGAAAGCAAACTTATTGACTTTTTATTTCTTAACTATCCACATATTCATCCTCCATTCATTCGTGCCTTCTATTCCAATCTTAAGGAGGACGATGATGGTGATCTTGTCACAAACATAAATGGTGTTCAAATTCTTTTATCTGAAGAAAACATTCAAACGATTTCTCGACTTCCTCGAAATGGGGAAGACATCTCTATGTACATACGAGAAGGCGGCGTATTATTTGATGAACAACTCCTCCTAAATTTAATCGGGCTTGGATTATTTGATCCTAATCTTACCACTCGTCGTCCTACCATCACGGGGATGCTCCCTGAATATCGCTTGATTTTTTACTTCATAACTCGTGTGCTCAAACCCAGTAAGCATAGCCACACCACTATATCACAAGAGGACGCAAAACTACTTCACGCCATTATCACCGGGGCTCGCATCAATTGGTGCAAGTTCGTCAAGCTTCACATGCTCGATGCCGTTGGGGACGATAAACCCCTTCCTTATGCACTTCTTATAATGAATATTCTTGAAGCTACCGGTGCTAACACCTCTAATGGTCCGATCAAAAGGGGCACCAAACATTGGGAAATTTCAGCATCTTCCTTTCCCACTGGTGGTGAACACGTTGCTCCTCCTCCTCCTCGTCCTCATCCACGTCGTACTCAAAATCCCACTCTTCAATCTATTTCCGACCAGCTTTCTACACTAACCACTTCCGTCAATCAATTGACATATGAACTCCATGGATATTTCGATCATGTTAATTATCCATATGCTGGTCTTGTCCCGTATGAAACAGTGCCGGACAACGTCGACGACAAAGAGAATGATGAATAAAAATTTTTGTTTTATTTTGTATAATGTAATTTATTTTCTGCCCAGTTTTTTGTATTTGTGTTGTACTTCTTGATCGTTTAATGAAATGTTTCTTCTTGTACTTTTTGTTAATGTCAAAAGGGGGAAGAAAACGGGCTATGCATACTATAATATATTTGCATAAATTAAGGGGGAATCACAAATTGAGGGGGAATACTTGTCTTGAACTGTTATTAATATGCATATCCCGATATAGGTTTGCCATTATCAAAAAGGGGGAAATTGTTGAAACACGTTCTCAAACAAAACGTGTGTTGATCTATGTAGGTTTTGATAAATGACAAACCAACAAGGATGGAACGATAACAGTCAAAGTACAAGAGAAACAGTACAAGATCAAGAATCGCAATGAAGTTATTGTTGAGTTTATTGTTGAGTCATTTTATTTTGTGATCTTGATTCAACGACATATTCAAGTATTGGCTTCTCTCATAAAATCTTTTTTCATCAAACCATGCATCTTTAAGTTAAAACAAATGAGTTGCATTTTAGCCAAAATGATTTTTTAAACATGTCTTTTGAATCTGGACAACAACAATCGATTGTCTAAGTCCAACAATCGATTGTGTTAAAGACCGCCAAAAATGGAACTTTCAAAATTAAGAAAACAATCGATTACCTGATTTAAACAATCGATTATGAAAATTAAGAAAGCAATCGATTATCTGATTTAAACAATCGATTATGTCATGTCACAATCGATTATATGCTTTAAACAATCGATTTTATTAAGACAGTGTTTAAACAAAATTTTCAAAACAGTCATACAATCGATTGTCTGCTTGGTACAATCGATTGTCATGAGTCAGTGACTAAATGAATTTTTCAAATAAGTTAGACAATCGATTGTTGACTTGGAACAATCGATTGTTGTGAGACAGTGTCTAAATAAATTCTTCAAAAGCAGAACAATCGATTGTGTTATGTAAATAATCGATTGTACTGAGGCAGTGTGTTACCGAAATTTTTCATAAAACAAAACAATCGATTGTCATGGTCTAACAATCGATTATTTTCATACCGTTGTCGGAAATGTTTTGAAACCTTAAACAATAATCGATTGTAATAGGTTGACAATCGATTGTTGAAACTACAAAATCCTAAACAGATTTTTCACAATCAATTTTCTTCTTAAAGTCAAGATCTGTTAGTTGAAAATGAATTACACAATTTGTTATATTCAAACCTTTGTCAGAAATATTTTGAATATTTGAACCACAATCGATTGTACACATCTGACAATCGATTGTTGAATTACCGAATCCAACAAAAGATCTCTGATAATCGATTTTCTACTTAAAGTCAAGATTTGTCTTTTGAAAAATTAGTCACACAATCGATTGTTGAGTCTTGACAATAGATTGTCGCAGCACAAATTCAGGGACTTTGTTTGACAATTAGGCAACGGTCTGATACTCTTTGAATGCTATAATGAAATATGTTTTTCCAAACAACAACAGAGCATAAATCTTACATATTATTATTGCAATCATTCAATCTAAAATTCATTATTTTTGAGAGCCAATCTTTGATTAAGTTGTTGTGTTTCTTGAGCTGATTATTTTGTACTCATATCCACTCTTTGAGAGAGCTATTGTATAAGTGAGTATTGCGTGTTCATACACTTGAAGGGGAATCTATAATTCCTTGTTGTAAGAAGGAACGTTCTATTCCTTCGTGTGAAGTCTTGAAGAGCGGCATCTTCGAGCAACGTTTGTTGAGGCTTGTGTAATTCAAGCTCTCAGGTTGTAACGGTTTGTTGAGCACCCGTAAGCTTAACGGATTTAGTGGAAATCTCGAGAGAGTCTCTCGGGGACTGGACTAACCACAGGTCGTGGTGAACCAGTATACATCGGTGTGTTCTTTCCTGTTTATTTTCCGCACTTATTTCATTCGCGCAGTTTTTAATTCCGCAATTTGATTTCATTTCTGCATAAATTTTTATAAACGCTATTCACCCCCCTCTAGCGTTAAGCACTCGTTCTAACAGGAATCACCCAGGTCACAACTCTCATAGCACATCCGCACGTCCATCACTTGGTATGTGTATCATCTTAATACAACTCGCATAACACATAGTTTGAGGTTTCGAACCCTCATAACCAAGTTCGGAAGCGTTACTTACCTCAAACTAAGCAAAATCCTACTCCACGATACCTTTACCTCTTAAATTGACCTACAAACATCCCGAATCTAGCCAGAAGCAATACAATACGATCAATATAGGCTAAAGAAACCAATTATACAAGAAAAATACCAAATTATAGCCAATATCAGAAATTGACTCAAACTCGGCCCCGGGCCCACGTCTCGAAATCCGACAAAAGTCACAAAACCCAAAAGTAGATTCACTCACGAGTCTAACCATATAAAATTTACTCAAATCCGATAATAAAATCCTATTCAAAACCTCAAAATTCCATCTCAAGAACTCTTTCACTTTTCCCCCAAATTTCACCCTAAATCAAAATTTAGATGATAAAATCAAAGATATAATCATGCGATTTAACCAAAACCAACTAAGGAACACTTACCCCAATCAACTCCGCAAAATTCCTTTCAAGAATCGCCCAAATCCGTGATCTCTAGCTCAAAATATAAAAATGAGCTCAAACCCTCGATTTTGAATTTAACACTGTCTGCCCAGATTTCCTTCTATGTGAACGCGACCTTCCTCTCCATTTTACCCTTCACGAACGCGATACATGCCTCGTGAACACGATGCTTTACTAGCTGAAACCTTTGCGAACGTGACCACCACCTTGTGAACGCGTAGAACAATGAACTAGGGTCCCCAACTGCCTCACTCCTCTTTGCGAACGCAACCCTGCTCCCGCGTTCGCGATGCACATGCAAACTACACCTTCGCGTTCTCATCCTCCTCTTCGCGAACGCAAAGAACAAAATATCACCAGTCAAAAAATGTTAGTTTTTATGAGTCCACCAAACAATAGAGTACCTGGTCCTCTATGAGGTTGTACTAAAAATGCTAATAAAACAGTAAATAAATAAGACGGGATTATTACGTGGAAAAATCCCAACTCATGGGGAAAAAAATCACTACCTAAACATGTAGGCTTTCAACTTCACTAACTTGTATACACCTATTACAAGCCACTTTGTAATGACTCAATTACAAAGAATTTAACTCAACTAACTTGTGATACTCTTACCACAAGCCACTTTGTCACTCTCTAGTTACAAAGACAACTTATGACTAAACCTAGTCACAACATAAACTCATAGAGTTAATGAAATTTACAAGAGGGTTCCTAATCAACGCTTTTGGCTATGCAATTTAGGAGATACAATAAGAACAATCACAAAGTTACAACTGAACTAAGGACAACAAAATACTAACTTTAGGAATTGGTCCGTAGTAGCGTTTAACTTTGTTCTTCAAGCTCTTGAGAATTAAGTTCACATTTTTGTAAAAGGCTTGAGTAAGAACTGAAGTGTTCAAGTGATGTTTTTATATAAACTCCTTGTTGATATACCTTGATGACATCACTTGAATAATGTAAGCACTTTAGTTGGTCAAAGGATAAGTGGTCACTGGAAACAGTGCAGGTAGAAACAATGCAGTTAGTCACGTCACTTCCAGCTGTGTCCAATTGACTTCGTATTGCTATGAGGGAACCACAGGGGTATCAGGTCTTTCTTTGATTTTCTATCTCCTGAAGCTATAACAGTTCACATTTAGCTGGAATCTATTGACTTGCAGTGTAGCCCAAGTGTGTCAGGTTCCCTATTTGGTCCTTGTTAGTAAGTTTGTTAGATCATCAAAACATAAGACAAAGACATTGAAAACCTATTAATTTCTCCATTTTTGATGATGACAAACTTACACATTGACAACGTGTATTTAGAGTAAGGAGAACTAGATAAAGTAACAGGAGCTCACAAGTTCCCCCTGACCGTATGCCTTTTTTTTGAAAATTTTAAATTTAATCATGTTATCTACACTTATTTATTTATACCCCCCCTGGCATCATTAAAAAGACACAAACAGTCAAACAACATTAAAGAAGTCTAGCCGAGCAAACTCATACCACGTGCACACAACATGATAGAGAATAGAATCATAAAATTCAAGCAATGGGGTAATGAAAGAGGATAGATTTTATATAGATAAAAAGGCAAAATACCTTATACACCCATAAACTTGGCTCAGATTATTAGTATCCTCCCCGAACTATACTCGGTCTTAATTACCCCCCTCAACTTGGCATTTTGAGGGCCATTACCACCTTAGACGCTGACGTGACAAAAAGTGTGGGTGCACTCCCCTGCCAGGTGGATTTTTTTGTCTATATAGCATTTTTTTGAAAAATAAAATATTTCTTTTACCCTTTTAAGAATATCATTTTTTTAGATAATTTTTTGGAATAAAGTTTAAAATAAAACTTGGATACAACTACATTATTTATGCTAAATATTTTTGTTTGGCCAAAATAATAAAGTTTTAGTTAATTTTTTATTTTAATTTGACCTGGAAATAAAGATTTATACTATTGAAATAAATAGTCAAGACATCTAAAAAGTTATAAAAAAATACATAGTTGAAACAATAGTCACTGCATCAAAAGAAGAAATAAAAAAATGTATATAATTTGCACTTGTAATTTCTTGCAATTGTACACTCTTTTATTTATTCTTTTGATGCAATTTTTAACTGTGTATTTTTATTTTTTTAGGTAAAATCTACAAAAATTAAAAAATAAAAGAAAATTAGAGTACTGTAATTAGAGCTATATAAAAAATTATAGCCAAACTAATTAATTTCAAACTATGTATTTTTTATATCTTTTTAGATGCCTTGACTATTTATTTCAATTGTATAAATTTTTATTTTCAGGTCAAATTAAAAAAAGATTAACTGAAACATTATTATTTTTGATCAAATATAAATATTTTGCCTAAATAATGTAGGTATCCAAGTTTTATTGAAAATTGAATTCGAAAAAGATTATCTAAAAAGTAATATTCTTAAAAAAGGTAAAAAAAAAATTATCACATAGACATAAACATCCAATTGGCAGATGAGTGCACCCATACTTTTTGCCACATCATCGTCTAGGGGAGGTAATAACTCTCAAAAGTCCAAGTTGAGGGGGTAATGAAGACTGGACATAATTCAAGGAGGATATTAATAATCTGAGCCAAGTTTAGGGATGATTTAAAGTATTTGCCATATAAAAATATATGCCTTTGCTTAAAAAGCAAAGGAAATATTGGACTATTAAGACGGGAGCAGTACTGTTACATCCCAACCATATAAAAAAAGAAACAAAATTGAATATGTTAATATAATAATTTATATTACATTAGGTATACCCATCGATCTTGTACTCAAATTTTTCTTACACACTTGTTAAACATGAGAATAATATTACACATCAAAACTTTTAAAAGTGTGTCAATTACACACCGCTTTTGCCATATGTCATACGTTTGTATTACACATAAAAGAGGCGCGTGAAAATTACAAAATTCATCTGATTTCTTTTTTTTCCCTTTTTAGCTATTTTGTTTCCAAATTAAAGAAAAAAATAACACGTCCTCTTCCCCAACCCACACCCCAACGTCCCTCCCCCTTCTTCTTCTCCAACCTCCATCCTAGTTTTGTCTACTCCTCTTATGTTTCGTCTTTCCAACCAACCCACATGAATAAGAAGAAAAAGAAAAAAAAAAGAAAGAGGAACTATTGGGTCTTGTAAAAATTAACATTATTGACCCTTTGAAAAAACTTGAAATTTAACAAGTTTGAAGCTTTAGGTTTGAGCTTGAATATGAAATTTGTATAAGAATTTGTGACGAATATTGTTAAAACTTGTTAAAAATGGGGCAAAGAGTTGAATCTATAGTTAGGGAAGAATAATTGTAAAAGAAGGGTTGGTGGGTAATGTGGTGTTGGAGAAGATGATGGGGTTGGAGAGATGAGGAGGGGGTTTCTTTTCAATATTTTTTTCTTTGGGAAAATGAGGACATGGGATGGAGTTGGGGGGGCAGAGTTTTTTTTCTTTCAATTTTTTCTTTTTCTGATTTATGACACGTGTCAGAATGCTGATTGATGCGTATAATAGCAATCTTTAAGTAGATGTGGACAAAACACTGAAATGGTGTGTAATTGACACACCTTTAAAAGTTTTGATGTGTAATATGATTCCCATCTTTAACAGGTGTGCCACCGGGATTTGAGAACAAAATCAATGGGTAAAGTATTTATTTTACCTTAGGATAAATATAGTGTATAAGTTAGTTACACCGTGTAGTTTTCCCTATAATATTCTACTTAATCCTAAACATTCTTTTAAGTTTTTCATAGTTGACCAAAAATACTCTTCCGTTAATATTTTCATCTATAAAGGTCCCACCCACCCCCCAAAATATTTTCCTTTCTTCCTCCTTTGAAAAAACAAAACGTGAATTTTGAGAAGCTTAAAAAAGGTTTCTAATGGTTGAACTACTTGTTCTTCGCCAAAGTTTCTACCTTTCATTATAAATTTGACATTACTTTCAGATCTGTGATAAATGCCTAAATCTGGGTTTCACATAGTAATTTTTTATCATTTTAGTTTTTCTTAGTTGTTTTAGTTATTAACATTACTTCTTTACATTCTTCCTATAAAAATATGTGGTACCAATAATGGGTCAACCTTTATTATAATATACCAAAATCGGAGAAACCACTTTACAAAAAGAATTTGATGCAATTATATAAAAAATAGCTTCATTTATTTATAATATAACGGGTAAAATATATACTTTACCCATCGACCTTGTCTTCAAAACCCGCTTATACACTTGTTAAAGACGGGAATCATATTACACACCAAATTGTTTAAAGATGTGTCAATTACATACTACTTTAGTGTTTGACCACATCTGCTTAAAGATTGTTATGACACGCACCAATCAGCATCTGACACGTGTCATAGATCGAAAAAAGAAAAAGACAATTAAAAAAAACCTCCCCCCACTCCACCCCTCTCCTCATCTTCCCAAAGAAAAAAAAAAGAAGAAAAAACCCCACCCCCTCCTCATCTCCCCAACCCCATCATCTTCTCCACCATCACCATAGAAAACACCAACCCTTCCACTACAATCATCTTCTTCCCTAACTATAGATTCAACTCTTTGCCCTATTTTAACAAGTTTTTTAACAACATCCATCACAAATCCGTACAAAAATTTCAAATTCAAGCTCAAACCCAAAGCTTCAAACTTGTTAATGATATTTTTTGAATTTTATCAAAATTAATCACCTAAGTAAATTTTTATTTAACAATAATTACGAATTCAAATTAATTTTCTAGGTCATGGAACACCAAAATCAACAAGACCGAATTAAATTTTCAATTTTTTTTCAAAAGGCCAATAGTGATGATTTTTACAAGACCCAATAAATCAACTTTTCTTCTTCTTTTTCTTTTTCTTCTTATTCATGGGGGTTTGTTGGACAGACGAAAATATAAGGGGAGTAGATAAAACTATGATGGAGGTTAGGGAAGAAGAAGGAGGGGGGGGGGGGAGGGGGCATCGGAGTGTGGGTTGGGGAAGAAGACATGAGTTTTTTTCCCTTTAATTTGGAAACAAAATAGTTAAACGAAAAAATCAGATGAATTTTGTAGTTTTCACGCGCCTCTTTTATGTGTAATACACGCATGTGACACATGAAAAAATTGTTGTGTAATTGATACACTTTTAAAGGTTTTGGTATGTAATACTATTTTCATGTTTAACAAATGTATAAGAAATATTTGAGTACAAGATCAATGCGAAAACTATGTATTCTGCCTAACTATAACTTAAAATAAATATCATTTGTAGCTAATTTTGTATTTTATAACAAAATATATCTACATGCGTATTATAGGTGATTTAGGTATTGCTAAGCTCCTTACCGACCGCTTTTTCTTCTTCTTATTCTCTTATCTTCGATGCTATGCTTCTTCTTCCTTTAGTTCGCCATTTTCTTTCTCCTCTTTTCTCGATTTGGCCATTTTCCCTTGATGATATAGATTTCCATATTTGGCTGTTGTCACCACCTCCACCACTGTTGTCGGTGTCAACTAGAACCACCGTTTTTTCGACGACCTTGCTTGTATAATTTTGGAAAAAAATACACAATTATCACCCTGACCTATACCCGAAATCTCAATTACACACTTTTTCTTTGCGAAAATCTTATTACCCCTCTAAACTTATTTTAAATATAATTATTTGTACCCTTGACACTGACATGACACAATGTGTGTATTTCACTCTCCAAATGAGAGTGAGAAACAAGACCATTTTTTCTTACCTTTTTTCCCTTTCCTTTTCCTTTTCCATTTCCTTTTCCTTTTACTCTTTTTTTATTTCTTCTCTAATTTCGATGGATATTCATTCACCGACGACTTTGTCTAACCATTTTTTCTTATTTTTTTCTTTTCACACATAAATTAAACTCCAAAAAAGATCTATTCATAAGCAAAGCAAAATACACTCAGATTTGAGGGGAAAAATTCATCATCATAAAACCTTAAATAATGTATTGAAATTTTAGCTAAATTTTTTTTTCTCGACTTATATTCGTTTTTTATTTCTTTTTCTCTTCCTCCCACACATAAATTACACTTTCAAGAAATTATATATATAACAAAATACACTTAGATCGGGATAAAAATCTGTCATCGGAAAAAAAATTTGCCGGGAAAATGGTATTTGTAAAATTTCAACGACCACTATTTTATGTCGCCGGTGACCAAAACAAAAAGAAAGAGAATGAAATAACAAAAAAAAGAGAATAATAAGAAAAAATAAAAAAGGAAAAGAAAAAGAAAAAGGAAAAGAAAAAGAAAAAGAAAAAGAAAAAGAAGAAAGAATAAAAAAGTACTAAAAATATATGGTGGGGCGCTTGTAGCTCATCAGTTGCCAAGAGTTTGGTTGTCAGCGTTAAGGGTGCAAACAATTACAGTTAAAATAAGTTTAGGGGGAGGTAATATGATTCCCACAAAGAAAAAGTATGTACTTGAAATTTCGGGTATACGTGAGGGGGTAAATGTGCATTTCCCTTCTATTTTGCTTTCTGTATTTCTCAAATCTAGCCGGCTCAGATCTTACAGAATTTGTGTGTATTATATACTTTTGAATGTAATTACAGTTTATTTTTATGTTTATGTATTCGGAAGGAGGTCTTTTTTGTGGGATCCCAATATTTTTAAAATTTTTGTTGTTTGAATATCATTGAATTAAATATAGTAAATTGAATACAATGCAAAAGTAGCTATAGTAAGTTGAATACATCCAAATATCCCTGTATTTTTCTTTTGTTGTTGTTTGAATACAAATTCAATACAATATAAAATATCTATATTCTTACCGAATATTGAATACACCATATTTCTTATTTTTTGTTTTTTGAACAATACATTTGAATATAATGTAAAATATTATAGAACAATTACATTCTAATTGAATACCATATAAAATATATAAGAACATAAATTGAATATAATATGAGCCCGTTTGGACATAAGATTTTTGTAAAGAAAATCAGTATTTATTCATAAAATTTTTAATTTTCACTTGAAGATACATATTGGAAATTTTAAAAAATTTGAACACTTCAAAAAGTTATTTTTCAAAATTTTTACTAAGATTAATCACAAAACTTCAAAAATAACACAAATTATATTTATATCCAAACACAACTCTAATTTCAAATACCATTTTCACTTTAAAAAAGAGTCATTTTTTTTTTGGAATTTTACAATTGTCATAGCTATGAAATATAAATAGCTATAACTTGCAATAAGCCTCCTAGTATCTCAGATTCCTTGTTTCCTACTCCATTCTCTCTCTCTCTCTTCCTATTCTCTGTCAGCTGTCATTGGTCTCTTCCAGTCCCATCAATGGCAACACCAATGGTTCTCGATCCAACACCCGCTGCGGAGCCACCGGCAACTCGGCCGTACTCCTCCGTACACGACGTTACCTCCGACGGCGGCGAAGATGACCTCTATGGCCGCCTCAAATCTCTTCAACGACAGCTCGAGTTCATAGACATTCAAGAAGAATACGTGAAGGACGAGCTTAAGAATCTCAGGCGCGAAAACCTACGAGCTCAGGAAGAGGTCAAGCGGATCCAATCGGTGCCGCTCGTAATTGGCCAGTTCATGGAGATGATTGACCAGAATAACGCCATAGTCGGTTCCACTACTGGTTCCAATTACTACGTCAGGATACTCAGTACGATTAATCGGGAGCTCCTTAAACCCTCGGCTTCTGTTGCTTTGCACCGCCACTCGAATGCCCTTGTCGATGTTTTACCTCCTGAGGCAGATTCCAGTATTTCGCTGCTTAGCCAATCGGAGAAGCCTGACGTTACTTACACTGTAAGTCTTTGGTTCCTGAATTTTGCACTTAGGTTTTTTACCGTGATATTTTGAGTATGGTTCTTATGTCAATTTGTTGATTAAAATTTTTGCTTCGCTGATAATGATAGTTCTTAATAGTACTTATTGCTGTACTATTTGTGAAATTAGGGCTGTTATTCATGATTGGAACTAGAGTGTATAATTTAATCTATAGTTTCTGGGATGCGCTAGGGTTTGCTATGTCGATAATAGGAGTTGCCGATTTAGGCATAATTGAGACTAGCTTCAAACTCTTTGCATTGCAATCATAGTTTTAAAACTTCAAATATGAATTAGGTTTAGATAAGGGGTTATTGCCTCAGCCCTCAAATAGTTATAGGGAAGTATTTATTAGCTGCCTAAAAATTAGATACTTAGCTTTTCAACCTCGAACATCCTAGAGTCTGATGCTACATTCTCGATTGTTGCAGATAAAAGAAGAGATTGAAGTTGATCTGTCAAATAATGGCAAAAAGCATATTATTGCAGATTAAAGAATAGATTGGAAGTTGATTTTCAAATAATGTCAAAAAGTATATCAACTCATTTTATTATAAATTTCATTAAATTATGAGCAACCAACTTTCACTATCAGTGAGAGCAATTATATATACAACTATTAGTTGTGACCACAATGCATGTGGTTTGGGGGTAATCATAGTATCCTAATCCAGTAATGTCCATTGGATTTTGTAGAATTCTATTTATTCCTTGCTCCAAAAGGCAAAATGGCTTTCAGGAGAAATTTGCGACCACTAAAAGTTGCAAAGCTAACTAAAGTCTCTAAGAAAAAGTATTCATCACGTACCCAAGGATGTGGCCTAGTGGTTTTTCAAATAGGTTGAGAACCATAAGGTCTCAGTTCAAATTCTTGCGGAGGAAGAAGACAGAACCCGTTACTTGAGCTGGTGGGGAGGTAGTAGGTAGCAGGTACCCTTTGGAATTAGTCAAGGTGCCCGCAATCTGGTTCGGACACCACAATTAGCATTAAAAAAGTAGATATATGTAACTTGACGATTAACTGGAGTCTTCCATGAGTACTTACAAGGCCAGACTCTGTTTCCTTTCAATATTGTACCATATTTTTTGCAGCAATCACCAGTCATTCAGTTTAGCATCTTATTGTCCATAGTGTGTCATAACATTTACTCTTTATCTTTTTTTTTTTTAAATTTTGTAAAAAAAATTGTGGCCACTAAATAAGATTTTTCCACTGGCCTCAACTTGCAAGAAACTGTAGATAGTTAACTATTGTTAGGAGTTGCGTGGACGTGACATGTGAAATATTGCATCACGTATACATGGACTAACAATTTTTTGATTCACATGTAAATAGCATGTAGGTGATTGGAAGGGAACTTGGAAATTTTACTGACACAAAAAGGAACTTTGTCATTAGATTCACTTTTCCTTATTAGCAGCAGGGAAGATGAATGTGGAGGGCACAATTCTTAACATTTCTCCAGTTTTGTGCTTAAGACTGAAAAAGACTACTGCTGTTAGAGGGAAAATATTGTTCTAAGCTTAGAATGCTTATAGGGACAACTATGTGGGCTTTTGGTTTAGTAATGGCAGTATGGCACCTTATGTACATGTGCATGCAACATGTGTCTGGCTACCATATTGGAAGTAAATTTCTGGTTTAATCCAGTTCCTGTTATTAGTTTTTATTTATTTCCTTACTTTTTTGCATCCATTTTCCCTGAAACCAGGATATTGGAGGATGTGACATTCAGAAGCAGGAAATCCGTGAAGCTGTTGAGTTACCTCTGACCCATCATGACTTGTACAAGCAGATTGGTATAGATCCACCCCGTGGTGTTTTGCTGTACGGTCCACCAGGTACTGGAAAAACCATGCTTGCAAAGGCTGTTGCGCATCACACGACTGCATCCTTCATAAGGGTTGTTGGCTCGGAATTTGTTCAGAAGTACTTGGGTGAGGTAAGCATTGAAATCTTGAAATGCCCTGAGCCTTGATATTTTATGTGTTAATCTGCTGTTACCATCTATTACTCATGACTGTTGAACTCTTCCAGTTGCATCCATTCAAACAAAAACTTCGCATTTAAAGTCTTTCCGGTTCTGTCTCATGAAGGGGGATTTGGAAGAAAAGCAACTTTTTTTTGCGTGAGAGGTCCCATTTTCCTTTTAAATGACATAAGCAGTAGATAGTGCAAGAGCGACAGAAGTACTCCTACTATGGTCTTGTTTAGGCAATTAACACTGCTGCCCACGTTTAAAAGGTTAGAATCATGTTTGGAGCTCACACATGAGTTTTTGAACTGTTTGGCTACCTAAGGTTGTTTTGTGTTTTAGGCCAGCGAACCATGATTTTTTTTGGAAGAAGCGGTCTCCAAGTAACCATTCTTAATGTTTAGAACTTAGTAAACTTTTGCTTAGTTTTAAAGTATGATAACACGAGGATAACTTAATCTTAGCTACACCGGTAGAATTAGGTCTATTGAAGTAAAGGATGCAAAGCAATGGGGAATATGATATTTGGAAAAACTTCTTGTTCAAAAACTATTCTTATCGAGGTTTGGAAGTATTTTGAAAAGGTTGAGTTAGATGACTAATCAAGGTAATTCAATATTATATTAAGGAGAAGAAAGATGCTGAATGAGTGGAGAAACGATACCCTTGTTTCAATAAATAAGAACAAAGTGTGAATTATCGTTGTGTTTATCTTATGAGTAGTACGGTGGAATTTGTGAAAGAGTGTTACAGCATAAACTTTGGGATATTCCAATTGTGATAGAGAACCATTTTGGATTTATGCCTGGTTGATATACAATAGATTTTTTTTGGCCCATAAAACTGATGAAAGTTTACAGGGAAAGAAATGCAGATTCCCACGTGATACTCGTTGGTTTAGAGAAAGCACATGACATAGTATTAAGGGAAGTCTTTATCAAAATGTTATGTTGAAGAAAAGTCTTTTTGTGTGTGCTTAAGAAAAGAGGAAAGGAATTCGCATAAAATATGTAATGCAATGACGGATATTATGTAAGAACAATCATCAGTGTGAGAGAGCGAGAATACATGGATGATATATAGAGAAGTTCCCAATTACGTATCCTGATTATTGACAAACCAACCAATAGCAAACAAGATAAGGCTGTTATTGTGTGTTATTTTAAAATAATATTGTGTTAATGAACTGGCAAAGAATGAGCAAAAGTAGGAATCATGGAGATACACTATAGAATAACGATTGTTGAAGAACTAGAAGTTAGAATTTATCACTGTAGGTTTAGCACATAAGAAGAGTAAAAGTGCACTTAGATTCTATTGGAGTATGATGTCTAAATGCAAACATTGCAAATATCAAAACCAGTGCTATGGAGAATGGAAGTGTGACGGCAGAATGCAGAAGTGTAGTGGGATTGTTACATGATAAGAAGATACCTAAAAAAGTGAGACAAGTTGTATAGAGTGGTGGTGAGTCTAAAAGGAACATATTGGTTTTGCTATGTCCTCTATGGATCTTAGCACACACTATTTTTAGATGCGGCATAATGATGATCGAAGGTAGAAAAGATGGACGAGATAAAAATTACATTGAGGGTAGTTACTTCAAAAGACCTACAATCTCTCGAAAGCACATGGACATAGCTAAGAGTAGAAGATAATATAAGCAAAGGATCGAAATATGTGATAAACATCTGTTGGACTAAGGTGTAGTTGTGTTTGATGAACTAAGAAATATTCATTAATGGCATCAAGCAGATTAACAACAAGAATAACATACCCAGTATTATTCCACACCGTGGGGTATGGGGAGGGTAGTGAGTACGCAGACCTTACCACTACCTTATGAGGATAGAGATGATGTTTCCAATGGCATCAAGCAGATGCAAAAAGAAAAGAACAAAAGAATGATGAGTACAAAATAAAGTCTTAGCTCCAATGCAGGCTAGCTAAGGTAATTCCAAGGATCTAAAAAATTCAGAAAAGCTAGGGGAAATTATGGGGGAGAGAATTGCACCAACTACTTGGTAACAAAAAGCATTTGAGCAAAGGTGTAGTTGATGAAGACATTAATTTTTTGAGAATTGCCCAAGTTTTCTTTGTTTTTGTAAGATGCTTGTACTCCAATTTGAGGATAAGCGTGTGATTTACTAGAGAATTTCTAGTTCTAGAGATTTTATTATTCACTATTGGCATGAAATATGGTCGAATAGAGAATAAAGATTTGAAAGATTAAATGTTGTCGACCACATTCAGCCAGGATGGCCGAGTGGTCTAAGGCGCCAGACTCAAGTTCTGGTCCTCGTGAGAGGGCATGGTTTCAAATCCCACTTCTAACAATACTATTTGTTTGATGGGCTTTGGGAATAGGTGGCTAAAGTGGGTTAATTTTTGCATAACTACAGTAAGATATTCAGTTCTTGTTAACAGGGACCACCACTGTGTTTCTTCTATCCATAGAAGTGTTTGAGACAGGGTGATCCCCTTTCACCTTTCCTCTTTATTTTGGCCATGGAGGGTCTAAGCAAGATGCTTGACAAAGCCAAACAACTACAATGGCTCAATGGTTTTCATGTAAGTCTGAGTCCTGAGATCTCTGTCTCCCATCTTTTATACGCAGATGATACACTCATTTTCTATGGGGCGTAGAGATCTCAAGTATTATATCTCAATCTCACATTACAATTTTTTGAGGCTATCTCAAGCTTGCATATCAATATGTTGAAAAGCAAGGTATATCCGGTCAACAATGTCCCCAACCTAGATGAATTAGCCGGAATCCTATCTTGTGATATAGCTTAGTTGCACTACCAACTACATATTTGGGGCTCCCCCTTGGTGCTAAATTAAATCAACTGAAGTTTGGAGTGGTATGATTGAGAAGTTTGAAAGAAAGTTAGCCTCTTGGCAGAGACAATATCTTTCGGGGGGGGGGGGGGGGAGATTGACACTCATTAATAGTGTATTGGATAGTATTCCTACTTATCTCATGTCTCTGATTCCAATTCCGATCAAGGTAGTCAAGCAGTCTGATAAAATTCCTCTGGAAAGGAGGCAGCAAGGGTCACAAACTTCACTTAGTCAAATGGTCAAAAGTTATCATGCCAAAGCAACTTGGTGGACTAGGTATCAGGGACTTCAACATACATAACAAGTGCATACTTATGAAGTGACTATGGAGATATTGTCAAGAAGGGAATACGCTATGGAAACAAGTGGTAACTGCAAATCATGGATCTCAAAGCGAGTGGTGCACCAATCTGTCAAGAAGATCATATGGAGTAGGGCCTTGGAAATTTATCAGGAAACTTTGGAATGAATTCTCTACGAATACCTCCTTCAAGTTAGGTAATGGCATCAACATCAGATTTTGGAAGGATAGATGGTCAAGGGTCACAAACTTCACTTAGTCAAATGGTCAAAAGTTATCATGCCAAAGCAACTTGGTGGACTAGGTATCAGGGACTTCAACATAATTAACAAGTGCATGCTTATGAAGTGGCTATGGAGATATTGTCAAGAAGGGAATACTCTATGGAAACAAGTGGTAACTGCAAATCATGGATCTCAAAGCGACTGGTGCACCAATCTGTCAAGAAGATCATATAGAGTAGGGCCTTGGAAATTTATCAGGAAACTTTGGAATGAATTCTCTACGAATACCTCCTTCAAGTTAGGTAATGGAATCAACATCAGATTTTGGAAGGATAGATGGTTACAAGGGACTGCCCTAATGAATGAATTCTCAGACCTCTACCATATAGCTAATGATCAAGATTCCTCTATCTCTCAGAATTGGCAAGAGGCAAATCCAATTAAGAAGGGACTTCCAAGACTGGGAAATTCCACAGTTGTTGAGCCTCCTGGCTAAATTAGAGGGATACTCAGTCAACCACAACATTGTTGACAATATTAAGTGGATGGATGACCTCTACTCAGTAAAAGCGAGGTACTCTCATTTATGCTCAACTAATGAAATTATTGATAGATGGTCTTGGAAGTATATCTGGAAGACAAGTCTTCCCCCAAAGATCATTTGCTTCAGTTGGATAGCCCTCAATGAATCTTGTATAACACAAGACAACCTTAACATAAGAGGTATGCTAATTGTTAACAGATGTTTTATGTGCCGGCAACATTTAGAGTCCAACAGACACCTTTTGCTACATTGCTCAATTGCCTCAGACATGTGGTGTATGTTTCTTTCTATCTTTAGTCTCAGTTGGGTTATGCCACAAAGCATTAGAGAAGTCTATGAATGTTGGTATGGTTGGAAAGTAGATAGAGTCATCATGAAAGTCGGGCAGATGATTCCCTGCTTGTATATTTTGGTGTGTCTGGACAGAAAGGAATCACATATGTTTTGATGGGATATCAACTCCAACACACACTTAAAGCTAGATGTCTCCTTTGGTTATTTAGTTGGCAATATTTAGCCCCTGTAGACTGCCATATTAACTTTTTGGATTTTGTCAGCTCTTTTGTTTTAGCTTAGTATTTCTTTTTTTGTATCAAAACTGACTCTTTCCCCTTCTTGTACTTCTTGCATCTTCTTGATGTCTTTTTTTATAGAACTCATTACTTTATAAAAAAAGATTAAATGTTTTCAACCACAACTAATTTGGGATTGAAGTATAGTTAATTAATTTATAGTTTATTATTAACTATTGGGATGAATTATGGCCTAATTGAGTTTAAAGATTTTGGAGAATAAATTTTGTTGACCGCAATTAATTTGGGATTGAGGTAGTTAGTTAATATTCCAAGGAATGTATCAGAAACTAACAACTTGTAATTATGTAGCACTTCATCCGTTTCAATTTATGTGTCTTATTTTGCTTTTTGATTGTTTAAAAATAATGTCACATTCGATTTTTAGTTAGTCATTCCCTTGTAGGAACCACATAGTTTGTTTAAAGACCACAAAATTCAAAGAGTATTTTGGTATGTTATATACATCTTTATTTTAAGATCACAAGATTCAAAGACTTCTTGCATCAAAGGGTGTGACCTAATGGTCAATAAAGTGAGAAAAGAACCATGGTCTCAGGTTCAAATCCCAACAGAGGTCAAAAACACAAAGTGCTTTCTTTCCATCTGCCTAAACCTTAATGGATAGAGGTATTTGGTACCTTTGCTGGTGGAAGTAAGAGGTACCCGGTGAAATAGTCAAGGTGTGCACAAGCTACTAAAGCAGATGCCACCATTATAAAAAAAAGAGAAGTCTAATTTTCCCTTGAACTCTACAAAATGGTCTAGATTGGCCTCCGTTAATAGTTGGGGTCAAATCTACCATATCATTACAAATGGACTAGATTTACCCTTATTGACTAATGATGGAAGATTAGTCTCCAATGACACTTTTTTCACAAGGAAAGATGATCAAATTTGCCCATGAAATTTTTGAAATGGTCTAGATTTGACCACCATTCTTCTCGGGTCGTGCCCTCCTCAGTAGCACATGGTAGGAGGCCGTTGATTGGAATAGAAAATTTCGGAAGAATTAGGTTCGAAATTTTTTCGTGGGATCCTCTTCCTTTTGAACTACAAACATGGGAATCGTTGAAATAGCTATTTGATTGAAAGATGATCATTCCTATATTATATTACTCCAGTCGAGTCCAATGGAATTTCAACAACAACAACAACAACAACTACCCAGTATACTCCCACCAGGTGGGGTCTGGGGAGGGTAATATGTAGACGAGCCTTACCCCTACGCGAAAGGGCAGAGAGGCTGTTTCCAATCGACCCTCGGCTCATAGGATAAAAGGAAAAACATCAGTAAAACAAAAACAAAGACAAAAACAAAAACAAAATCAATAGAGCATTAGTAACTCCAGCAGAAATAGCGTAAATAATTATCTAAACATAAGAAACAGAAATACAATCGCATGCAATAATATCATACAGTAACTACCATAACTAACAGCCATAGGGGGACATAAGCTAAGCTAAAACACAAGTCATCTATGGGTAACCTGCTGACCCACACCCAACCCCAGATGAGGCGTACGAAAAACTCTAGGAGCCCCTATCCTACAACCCTGATTCTAGACCTCCAGACTTTCCTATCAAGGGTCATGTCCTCGGAAACCTGCATTCTAGCCATGTCCTGCCTAATCACCTCTCCCCAATACTTCTTAGGCCTCCCTCTGCCTCGCCGACCGCCAACAATCTCCAGCCGCTCGCAGCTCCTCACCGGGGCATCGGGACTTCTCCCCTACACATGCCCGAACCACCTCAGCCTCGCTTCTCGCATCTTCTCATCCACCGGGGCGACCCCCACCTTCTCTCGAATAACTTCATTCTTAATCTTATCTAGCCTGGTGTGCTCGCACATCCACCTAAGCATCCTCATCTCCGCAACCTTCATTCTCTGAACATGAGAGTTCTTCACGGGCCAGCACTCCGCTCCATACAACATAGCAGGTTTAACCACGGCTCTATAAAATTTTCCCTTGAGTTTGTGTGGAACTTTCTTGTCACACAGGACTCCTGATGCAAGCCGCCACTTTGACCACCCCGCTCCTATACGATGAGTGACGTCCCCGTCAATCTCTTCGTCCCCCTGAATCACAGACCCAAGATATCGGACACTGTCCCTCTTGGCGATGGCTTGAGAACCAATCATCACGTCCCTGCCTACTTCGCTCGGCTCGGCGCTAAACTTGCACTCCAGGTATTCTGTCTTAGATCTGCTTATTTTGAAACATTTAGACTCGAGAGTCTGTCTCCATACCTCTAACCTTTCCATAACACCGACCCTCGTCTCATCTATCAACACTATATCATCAGCAAATAGCATACACCAAGGCACATCCCCTTGAATATGTCGGGTTAGAGCATCTATCACTAAGGCAAACAAGAGGGGGCTCAGCGCCGATCCTTGATGGAGCCCCATAACCACTGGAAAATGGTCTGATTCGCCACCCACCGTCCTAACCCTAGTCTTAGCTCCATTGCACATGTCCTTGATTACTCTGATGTAGGCTTCCGGCACGCTTTTCGCCTCCAAGCACCTCCATAGCACCTCCCTTGGGACCTTGTCATACGCCTTTTCCAAGTCGATAAGCACCATGTGTAGGTCCTTCTTCTTATCCCTGAATTGTTCCGCCAGCCGCCTGACAAGGTGGATAGCCTCTGTAGTGGAGCGGCCCGGCATGAAACCGAACTGGTTCCCAGATATAGATGTCACCTCCCTCACCCGCGCCTCAATCACCCTCTCCCAAACCTTCATGGTGTGACTTATTAATTTGATACCCCTATAGTTGTTGCAGCACTGGATGTCCCCTTTATTCTTGTACAAGGGCACCACTGTACTCCACCTCCACTCATCCGGCATCCTTTTGGTCCTGAAGATCGCATTGAACAACCTGGAGAGCCACTCCCCTCCCGACTTACCCATGCACTTCCAGAACTCCGCCGGGATCTCGTCAGGCCCGGTCGCTCGACCCCTACTCATCCTACGCAAAGCCCCTATGACCTCCTTCACCCTAATGCGCCTGCAGTACCCAAGGTCTCTATGTTGCTCTGAATGCCTCAGCTCCCCTAGCTCTATGTTACGATCCCCCTCCTCGTTAAGTAAGTCCCGAAAGTACGCCTGCCACCTCTGTTTGATTTGAGATTCCCCCATCAGAACTCTACCATCCTCGCCCTTGATACACCTAACTTGGTCTAGATCACGTTCTTTCCTTTCCCTTGCTTTAGCTAACCGGAATAACTTCTTATCCCCGCCTCTCTCCCCTAGTTCCTCGTACATGCCTAACGCCGCGTTTTTAGCTTCCGTGACTGCCATCTTTGCTTCTTTCCTCGCCACCTTGTAGATTACCCTGTTCGCTCTCCGTTCTTCCTCGCTTGTGCTCCCTGCCAACCTATCGAACGCCGCCTTCTTCACTTTCACTTTTCCTTTGACTACATCGTTCCACCACCAATCACCCTGATGTCTGCCTGAATATCCCTTTGCTACCCCGAGCACGTCCCGTGCTACCCCCCTAACCAAGTTCGCCGTCACTGTCCACATAGCGTCCGCTTTCCCAGAACTTCTCCAAGCTCCGCCCTCAACTAACCTCCTTTCCAACTCCTGTGCTTTCTCCTTAGTCAAAACACCCCATCTAATCCGTGGTTGTCCCCGAGCGCCCCTCCTCTTCCTCTTCACCCAGAGACCGACATCCATCACTAGGAGTCTATGAAGAGTTGAAAGAGACTCTCCCGGAATAACCTTGTAGTCCTTGCACATACCCCTATCGCTCCTTCTGATGAGGATGTAACCAATCTGAGTCCTCGCCGCCGAACTCTTGAAGGTGACCAAATGCTCCTCCCTCTTCTGAAATGTTGAGTTCGCAATCAGAAGCTCGGAAGCGCTGGCGAAATCAAGCAACGAAGTGCCTCCTCCGTTCCTAACCCCAAAGCCGAAGCCAATGTGCGCCTCATCATAGCCACCAGCATCAGCCCCAATATGACCATTAAAGTCCCCTCCAATAACTAACTTCTCAGATTGTGGAATACTACTCACCAGATCATCCAAGTCCTCCCAAAAGCGCCTCTTAGCCTCCTCGTCTAAGCCCGCTTGCGGCGCGTAAGCGCTGATGACGTTAAGGATGCAACCCCCAATAACCAGCTTAATAGACATTAACCTATCATTCACTCGCCTAACCTCGACCACGGACTCCCTTAGGTCCCTATCTACCAAGATGCCCACTCCATTCTTACCTCTCACGACCCCAGAATACCACAGCTTAAGCCCATCTACATTCCTCGCCTTCGACCCTTTCCACCTAGTCTCCTGGACACACGCTTTGAAGAACCTTCGCCAACTCTATGGACTTACCCGTCAGAGTGCCCAGTTCCATGACCCAATCCTTAATCTATGGGCGTTCGCTACCCTCTTCCCACCCTTACCTCCCGCCCTACCCGTAGGGCCACCCCCTGCTCCCCTACTCACTCCCGCCACCACCCCCACCCCCCGAGGACATGACCTTACGCTATCATCCCCCGCCGCGGCCACTATCCCTCCAACCGACTATGGGAACAGTAGCGCACACACGCACTATAGCGAAATACGCAAAAAGGTGCAAACTAGATAGCAACAGAATAGACCTCACTCGAAATGCTAGCTAAAATACGTAAAAAGGTGCACAAAGTAAACTAGAGAGCGGGAGGTACCAACTCCCGGTGGAAAAACCTGAAAGTATGCTTTGATGCGCCCAAGTTTTCCTGAAGCTTATCAGAACGTGTAGTTCTATTGCGTCCTGCCGCGAGTCTGAACAGGAGGCACCGGGAGTACTGTGGCTTGCCGGAAATCCTCGCCGGTAAAATAGGCACCTGTCCAAGAAAACAGAACACACCCACACGCACCCACAAAAAAGCAGAGGAGAGAATAGAAAGAAAAGAGCAGGAGTTGCCGGAAAAATTTTCGGCGAAAAGCAAGAATTCAAAACCTGTAATACGGTTAAAATTATACTAATATATTGTTTTTTTTGAAAAATCGAGAGGTAAAAGTATGAATAACAATTTATTATGAAAACCCTAACTCTAGATCCCCAAATTCAGATACAACTCTTCAATCAAAAAATAAATTAATTAAATCAACAAAAAATTGGTTCAAAGAATTTAAAATTGAACAAGAAATCCCAAATCCACAAATTATTTACATGGGAAGAAGATCAGCCCTATTTTTCTTTCAAAAAAACCAGAGAAATCAAGGGAGAAAAAAACAAAATTAAGATATAATAACGAATAATTTTACAAAATAACTCGGAATTGAACGGATCAATAGAAAATAGAGGAGATCTGAAACCCTAAAATCGAATTTTAATTTTCAAAACGGCGTAAAAAGGGCTTTTAGGAGAAGCTGGAAAATTAGGGGATGAGAAATGAAGGTGTCGACTGGAGTGGTGGTTGACGGCGGTAGTTGCGGCGGCGAAAATCGAGAAAGCTGAGAGAAATTGAAAGAAAAAGTAGTATAGAAAAAAGACGGTGAAATGTACAAACTGTAATGCACGGCAAGACAACTTACAAGCATGCAGCTGCCGGAGTCGGAGAGTCTGAAGAACGGAACCGTCGTTACCTGGGATTTAGGCTGAAAGAGAGAAGAAAGCAAAAGGCAAAAAGGGAAGGGCGCAATAAATTCTAGTCAATGGAATTTCAAAATGAAGATATTTTTATTTTGTTCAAAACGTGTTACAGAACGATCTAGAAAGCAATTGATATTGATACAGTTTGCTTCCTTAACTCAAATAGTAGGACCCCTAGAGTCCACTTCTTCCCCAAACTACGAGTGAAAGGAAAAAAACTAAAGACTACTATTAAATTAACCCAAACAAAACTTACTATATCCATATGAATTATGTCCCCTACTCTCATCCCTTTAAATTGATCACTATCATAACGATTAATTTTTCAGTCTCAAAAACACCATATGAAGACCATCATTAATCTACGAGCACTTCCCCTATGCACTGTTGTTAAAGGGGTGCTTAAAGCGCGCTTAAAACCTCAAGCGAGGCTTAAAACATGTTGAGCGCTTCGCTTAGCTGGCACTTCAGCGTCACCATCAAGGCTCTAAGACATACTTTCCTTGCCAATGGGTGCAATATGAAGAGGCGATATTAAACAATTGATTTTTGACTTTATCGTAATACTTCCTCCATTTTAATTTATGTGAACCTATTTTCTTTTTAGTCCGTGCAAAAAAGAATGACACAGAGAGCACACAAAAATCTAAATGAAAGCTAAAACGATTTATATCACTCCATCTTTACCATTTCCCTCATTCACTATTTTACCTCCGCCAGAAGACCACCTGTCCTTAACTACTATAACCCCACCATTACCAGCACAATACTGCTGCAAATGATTTAAGAGCTGAATTTTGTGTGCCTTGTTTTTGAATTCTCTGTACGTGGGTCTTGTTTTAGCATTAGGAGTATGTAGAGTTTTGGCATTGGTGATCTCAGAAGAATTGGTGATGAAGTTGTGTCGATGGAGTTCCAGCAGAGGTGGAAAAATCTTATTTGGTGATGCAATTAATCATTGTTTGATTCCATTTGGGCTTATTGAGGCTTGACTCTTGAGCTTGGGAATACAGATCTAGTCGTGGAGTTTTGAGTCTTGAAGAAGATGACGGGGAACAATGACATGTAGTAAGTGGCGATGCTATCAAGGACGCTGTTAATGAAAGTTAATCTCTTCTCTCCCATGGATAAGTACTGTATCTGCAAAGCTGGCAGTCTCTTTCAAACTTCCCAATGATCTCATTCCAGATTTCAGCATTCTTGCATTTGCTCCAAGAGGTAGACCTAGATAGGTGGTAGGGAATGGCCCAATTGTGCAACCCATGATGTTTGACAGATCTAATTAGGCACATAGAGCCACCACTGACGCGAGTCAACCGCTGCAACTCACAACGCCATTAGATCTACCACGCGCGGCCAGGCGCGGCCAGGCGCCGGCGACCACCACCATGCGTCGGCGCGTGAGACTCATCCCAGGCATCTTTTCAACTTTTTTCTTCGGGACAACATCTTAAGCACCCTATTCCGACCAAATCTATACTGGAAGTTCTAGATTCCGATCACCTTTACTTTTCTCCGGCGACTGGAAATCCTTTTTCCGGCCATCTGCTAGACACCTACTCTCAATCATGCAGAATGATAACACGATCTATTTTAGGGTGGGTCTTAAATCTTATGACATTGCAAGGGACGAAGCAAGAGCAGAGACTTGGTATAATTGGACAGAGCGAGGGCACAGCTTGATCAGAAGAACATTTTTCAGTCAAAAGACGATGGACTGGCTATGTTATGCCATTAGTGAAGCATCAAAAGTGAAATGAAACTCAATTAAAAGATGGAAGTTTCAAGACCACTTTACAGAATTCTTTTGCTCGAGGAACTACAACAGCCAAGGACGATATATAAGCATCATTAGCTTGCAAGGGAAGGCAAAAAATAAAAGAAGATCAACCATTATTATTCCAGAAATAGCATTTAATACAGGTTGGGCAGACATTGCAGTTAAGATCTCAAACTTATCTAAATGCAAGACCTAAAAGGCAGCTACATTTGAGTCCAGAAACACAGAAGATAATCTTGCATACTAGAAAAGATCAGGAGAAATAAATGGACCACTAGAGAAATGAATGAGGCCTTTGTTCAGGAAAAGGATGGTATCATCAGAATCTCAGATGAACCCAACTATCCCCAAAACGAACTACTCTCCAGGAGTGTGGTAGGTTGCCTCCCAGTGGAAACCTCTGACATTCCCACTCTCTCAGATATTCGTCGATGGGCTAGCAGCACGTGGAAGCAAGCACGCGGATTCAACATCTATGAGATGGGTCAATCGTTTCCTCTTCGAATTCCTATCGAAGAAAACAGCAAAACACGTCCTCAAAGGGGACTGGCATTGGAAACACCACAAATTCTCTCTTCAATGTTGGTCTCCGACAGCAAGCTGTATCTCAAAAACCCAGGACCTAGATCAGGTTTGGATTAGACTAGTTGGACTCCCTCTACACCTATGGTCCCAACAAGTGTTCATCGGTAATTATTTCGGAGGTTGGATTCAAACCGAAGAAGAGACTGAACTCAGAAATCACCTCAAATGGGCGATATTGAAGGTGAAAGGGAACCGAGATTTAGTCCCAAAGATGGTTGATGTGGAGAGCGAAGGGATCATCTTTACGATTCAAATATGGTGTGAAGCACCGGTAAGATTCAGCTCCGGCAGTGGCAGCATGGAGGCCTTTAACTAACAGATAATAAAGCAATCTATGGCAGCAGGGGAGGGACCCAAGATCTTAGTGATGGGACAGGGAACGTGGGATGTTCTAAGGAAGTACAACCCACGCCTACAGTTTTAAAAGACTCACGTGTACTGTCAAGCGAGAATGGCCCAGATTCTTTGGTCCAAAGTCTTTTGGAGGCCAAGCTGCTAAAAGGGATTTCTACAAACTCAGACCAGACCCAATATCTGTAGAAATAGATACAATATCTCCATCTTCTTCACTTATCCAACAAGTTACACCCCACGAAATAAAGCCAAACTCGGAGGACACAAACAAAACATCTGAAGAAGAGAGAAGCACAGAAGCCAATTTAACCCAAGCAATGCAGAAGATACCTTGTCTACCGCCAAAAAGATAGAAAATTCCCCAACAGAACTGCAAGCAACTAACAACATGCAGATAGTTGAAGCAAGTGAAGATGAAAATTGGACAATTAAAGAGGCAAAACCACTGAATATGCAAAGCAGAGAAGATGAAAAGGACCCAGATTTCGACACTCCAATTTGGATTCACCAAAACATCATCAAGGCTCAAGCTAAGCAAAGAGTTTGGATTAGATTTTCAAGGCTGTGAGAAGGAGGCACTACAATTATTCATGAAGATTGATCACATGAGGCAAGCAAACAAGGGAGAAGTAGAATTGGTGGCGGCAACAACTCCAAAAACTAAGGGTTTCAAGGAGAGCTTAAAAGTCTGGATATAGGGATCAACTTTCAAAGCAATGGCACCAGAAGCAGGGAGGATAACTTATCATCAACGATCAATGAAAGTCAACGACATATCATGGAACGTAAGAGGGCTCAACAGGCCAAGGAAGAGGGAAAAGATCAAGAGCTGTATCAATACCTGGAAAGCTGATGTGTATTGCTTTCAAGAATCCAAATTGGAAGGAGATATCAGAAGAATTGTTAAAGATCTATGGGCAAATAGATGGGGAAAATTTGCACAGCTGGAAGCCAGTGGAACCAGAGGAGGCATCCTGCTTATGTGGGATAGTAGGATTTGGGATGGTGAAATAAGTAGCTTAGGATCTTACTTTATTACATCCAAATTCATTGGAAAAACCCAGGATTTCACATGGCATTTAACTAGTGTTTATGCTCCAAATGATAGAAAAGAAAGAGAAGAGGTGTGGAGGGAAGTTGGTGGAGCTAGGGGATTATTCAATGGCCCCTGGACTGTATGTGGAGATTTTAATACAGTTAGATTTCCATCCGAAAAGAAAAATTGCAACAGATTCACTAGAGCAATGACTGAATTCTCTGAATTCATTGAAGACATAGGTTTAGTGGACTTGCAACTGTTAGGAGGTAGATTTACTTGGAGAAAAGGAGATAGACACAACTCTGCAGCCAGGCTTGATAGAACTTTTATCTCTGAAGAATGGAATGAGGGTTTTAGAAACTTAAAACAGTCAACTCTTCATAGAGTGACTTCTGATCACACCCCACTACTGCTTCAATGTGGGAACCCGCAAACTCATATTTCAAATTTGAAAATTGGTGGTTGCAGACAGAGGGATTCAAAGACATGATTAAAAACTGGTGGCACTCATTTACTTGTGAAGGAAGGCCAGACTACATCTTGGCTTTCAAGTTGAAAGCATGAAAGATAAACTCATAAATTGGAGCAAAACAATCCAAGGGAACTTGGAGATGCAGAAACTCAGCATACTATCTCAATTGTCTGATCTAGATGAGATTCAAGATCACAGAGACCTGAATGAGGATGAAATACTTACCAAAGCTACCTTGTCTATAGAATTTGAAGAAATTGCTAGACATGAAGAGGTGGCACGGAGACAGAGATCCAGGGCAACATGGCTGAATCAAGGGGATAGGAACACAAGTTCTTTCATAGAACATCCAATACACACAGAAGACAAAACAACATTGATTTCCTAGAAGTCGAAGGACAACCTGTGAGGAACCCAGCTGACATTAAAAGTGAGATTGTGACATACTATCAAAGCTTGTATATAGAAACAAAAGAATGGAGGCCGCAAGGCAACCTTAGAGTATGTCCCACAATCACAGCAGAAGTGAACCAAATGTTGCAGAGTCCATTTGAAGCTCAAGAGGTATGTAATAGTATACTAGCATGCGCTGGAGACAAAGCCCCTGGATCTGATAGCTACACCATGGCTTTCTTCACCAATTGTTGGGAGGTGGTCAGCACAGAGGTAATAGCTGCTGCACAGAACTTCTATGACAGAGGAATCCTTGAGAAAAGCTTCAATGCAACCTACGTGGCTTTGATCCAAAGAAGAATGGCGCCAAAAAACTGAAAGATTTCAGACCCATCTCCCTTGTAAGTAGTATTTGTTAGAAGTCTAACTGTATTAGAAGTCTAGTCTAAACTGTATTAGGAGTAGGCTAGGTTATGTGTATTATATATAGGGCTCATTGTATTATGTTTACATATCAATTATATATTCTTCTCCCGTGCCTTCTCACATGGTATCAGAGCCTTGGTGAGAATATTATAGCTGTGCGTCATTCCAGCTACTTCCGGGAAGAAAGACCTCGTCGCCGTGCAATTTTCCGGCGACTTAAGAGGCTGTCCGTAACTAAAACTACCCTTTTTGTTGGTTCTGTGCAAAATCCGAGACCACCACGAGGTTCGGAAGAGAATTCCGACCAACCCCAGAAAAAAATCACCGGAAACCAGCCAGCCACGCGCCCCCACGCGCCGGCAATACCCTCGGCGCGTGAGCCCACGCGCCGGCGCGTGAGGGCCTTTCCGGCCTCTTTTTCAGTTTGCTCCAGAAGGACAGTTTGGTCGGCCTTCAATTCCGACCCTACCCATCCTTGTTTCGTTCGATTCCGACAACTTTCAGTTTTTTCCGGCGACTTTATTGAATTTTCCGGCAGCTACAGTACTTTCCGGCCAGAATTTCTTCAGGACAGTTTGCTCAACCTTGAATTCCGAGCCTATCCATATTTTTATTTTTCAATTCCGACAACTTTGTATTTTTCCGGCAGCTACAGTGCTTTTCCGGCAGCTACAGTAATCCTGTTTTCCGGCAGCGACAGTTTTCAGTCCTCTGTTCAGTTTCAGCGAGTTTTCAGTTGATAATCCAACGATGTCTTTGGGACTAGATGCTTTCGGGCCTAAAAACCAGGGTTCTGGCAGTTCCGGTATTATGATTACCTCAGAACCTTTAATGGGAGGTTCAAACTACCTAGCTTGGGCTTCGTCTGTCGAGTTGTGGTGTAAAGGCCAAGGTGTTCAGGATCATCTAACCCAAGAGTCTAGTGACGGAGATGCAAAAGCCAAAGCACATTGCGAGAAGATTGATGCTCAGTTATGCAGTATTTTGTGGCGATCTATTGATTCCAAGTTGATGCCCTTGTTTCGTCCATTCCAAAAATGTTATTTGGTTTGGGAAAAGGCTCGTACTTTATACACTAATGACATATCTCGTTTCTATGACGTGATATCGCGGATGACAAATTTGAAGAAACAGGAATTGGATATGTCTACTTACTTGGGTCAAGTGCAGGCAGTTATGGAGGAATTTGAGACGTTGATGCCAGTTTCTGCTAGCGTTGCAAAGCAGCAAGAGCAACGACAAAAGCTGTTTCTAGTTCTTACTCTTGCTGGGCTTCCTAATGATCTTGACTCAGTACGCGATCAGATTTTGGCTAGTCCGACTGTCCCCACAGTTGATGAATTATTTTCTCGCTTACTTCGCCTTGCTGCAGCACCAAGTCACCCAGTGAGCTCATCACAGACACTTGATTCATCTATCCTCGTCTCCCAATCCGTGGACAATCGGGCTTCTCATACTATGGAGTATAGACGAGGAGGAGGTCGTTTTGGAAGATCTAGACCCAAGTGTTCTTATTGTTATAAACTTGGTCACACTCGTGATGTGTGCCATTCTTTACATGGTCGACCAACAAAAAATGCTTATGTTGCTCAGACCGAGCCTACAGGTAACCAGGGATTTTCTGTATCTGAAAGGGAGTATAATGAGTTCCTTAAATATCGAGCAAGTAAGCAGACGTCTCCACAAGTAGCCACTGTTGCTCAGCCTGATACTTCTGTTGCTGGTAATTCTTTTGCTTGTGTTTCCCAGTCTAGTCCTCTTGAACAATGGGTGGTGGACTCAGCTGCTTCTGATCATATCTCTGGTAATAAATCCCTTTTGTCAGATATTACGTATTCACAGTTTCTTCCCAACGTTACCTTAGCTAATGGGTCTCAAACTAAAGCAAAAGGAGTTGGACAAGCAACTCCTCTACCCTCTGTCACTCTAGATTCCGTCCTTTATGTCCCTGGTTGTCCTTTTAATCTTGCATCTGTGAGTCGTTTGACTCGTGCCCTCCATTGTGGAATATACTTTATTGATGACTCTTTTATTATGCAGGACCGCAGTACGGGACAGACGATTGGAACAGGACTTGAATCAGACGGACTCTACTACCTTCACTCCCTAACATCCTCTAAGGCCTGTCTAGCTGCAGATCCTCCAGACCTACTTCACAGTCGTTTAGGACATCCTAGCTTGTCCAAACTTCAGAAGATGGTGCCTCGTTTGTCCAGTTTATCCACATTAGAGTGTGAGTCATGTCAGCTCGGGAAACATACCCGCACCTCCTTTCCTCGTAGTATTGAGAGTCGTGCAGAGTCTGTTTTTTCTTTAGTTCATTCGGATATATGGGGTCCTAGTAGAGTATGTTCAACCTTAGGATTTCGTTATTTTGTTAGTTTCATTGATGATCATTCAAGATGTACTTGGATTTTCTTAATGAAAGATCGTTCTGAGTTGTTTTCTATATTCCAAAATTTTTGTGCTGAAATTAAAAATCAATTTGGTGTTTCTATTCGCACCCTTCGCAGTGATAATGCCTTAGAATATTTGTCCTCTCAATTTCAGCAAGTTATGTCCTCTCATGGAATTATTCATCAGACCTCTTGTCCTTATACCCCTCAGCAAAATGGGGTTGCAGAAAGAAAGAATAGGCACATTATTGAGACTGCTCGCACACTTCTCATTGCATCTCATGTTCCGCTGCGTTTTTGGGGCGATGCAGTTCTCACATCTTGCTATTTGGTTAATCGGATGCCTTCATCTCCCATCCAAAATCAGATTCCGCATGAGGTATTGTTTCCTCAGTCACCCTTATACTCTGTCCCCCCTCGTGTGTTTGGGAGCACTTGTTTCGTTCATAACTTAGCTCCTGGGAAAGATAAGTTAGCTCCTCGTGCTCTCAAGTGTGTCTTCCTTGGTTATTCTCGTGTTCAGAAGGGCTATCGTTGTTATTCACCTGATATTCGCAGGTACCTTATGTCAGCCGATGTCACATTTTTTGAGTCTAAGCCTTTCTTTACCTCTTCTGACCATTCTGACCATCTGGCTATATCTGAAGTTTTACCTATACCGGCCTTTAGTGAGTCTATCTCTCCTCCTTCACCTTCCGCTACAGAAGTCTTACCCATTCCGAACGTTGGACCACCTACTGTGGCTCCTCCTAGACTCCATGCACAAGACACTCCACTCTTGACATATCATCGTCGTCCTCGCCCAGCATCCGGCCCGGCTGATTCACTTCCTGCACCTGCCCCTGCTCCTACTGCGGACTTGTCTCTTCCGATTGCACTTCGGAAAGGTATACGGACCACCCTTAATCCTAATCCCCATTATATTGGTTTAAGTTATCATCGTTTGTCATCACCCTATTATGCTTTTCTATCTTCTTTGTCCTCTGTTGCCCTCCCTAAGTCTACAGGTGAAGCATTGTCTCATCCAGGGTGGCGACAGGCTATGACTGACGAGATGTCTGCTTTACATGCGAGTGGTACTTGGGAGCTCGTCCCTCTTCCTTCGGATAAATCTACTGTTGGCTGTCGTTGGGTGTATGCAGTCAAGGTTGGTCCAGATGGTAAGGTTGATCGTCTTAAGGCTCGTCTTGTGGCCAAGGGGTATACTCAGATATTTGGGCTTGATTACAGTGATACCTTCTCTCCAGTGGCTAAGATAGCATCAGTCCGCCTTTTTCTCTCTATGGCTGCTGTTCGCCATTGGCCCCTGTATCAGCTGGACATTAAAAATGCATTTTTACACGGTGACCTTGAGGATGAAGTTTATATGGAGCAACCACCTGGGTTTGTTGCTCAGGGGGAGTCTCGTGGCCTTGTATGTCGCTTGCGTCGGTCACTTTATGGTCTAAAGCAGTCTCCTCGAGCCTGGTTTGGTAAGTTTAGCACTGTTATCCAGGACTTTGGCATGACTCGGAGTGAAGCTGATCACTCTGTATTCTATCGGCATTCTGATTCACGTCTCTGTATTTATCTAGTGGTCTATGTTGATGACATCGTTATTACCGGCAATGACCAGGATGGTATTACTAAATTGAAGCAACATCTCTTTCAACACTTTCAGACTAAGGATCTGGGCACACTAAAGTATTTTCTGGGTATTGAGGTCGCACAGTCTAGCTCTGGTATTGTGATCTCACAACGGAAGTATGCCTTAGATATTCTTGAGGAGACAGGAATGACAGGTTGTAAACCTGTTGACACTCCAATGGATCCGAATTCTAAACTTCTTCCAGGACAGGGGGAGCCTCTTAACGATCCTGAAAGATATAGGCGGTTAGTTGGTAAACTAAATTATCTTACAGTGACAAGACCTGACATTTCCTTTCCTGTGAGTGTTGTGAGCCAGTTTATGGGTTCGCCATGTGATAGTCATTGGGATGCAGTTGTTCGCATTCTTCGGTATATAAAATCAACTCCAGGTAAAGGTTTATTGTTTGAGGATCGAGGCCATGAGCAGATTGTTGGATACTCCGATGCTGATTGGGCAGGATCGCCTTCTGACAGACGTTCTACTTCTGGATATTGTGTCTTAGTAGGAGGAAATTTGGTATCTTGGAAAAGCAAGAAACAGAATGTGGTTGCTCGGTCTAGTGCAGAAGCAGAATATCGAGCAATGGCTATGGCGACATGTGAGCTTGTTTGGGTCAAACAGTTGCTCAAAGAGCTGAAATTTGGTGATGTTAGTCAGATGGGACTTGTGTGTGATAATCAAGCAGCTCTTCATATTGCGTCAAATCCAGTGTTCCATGAGAGAACTAAGCACATTGAGATTGACTGTCACTTTATCAGAGAAAAGATACTCTCGGGAGATATTGCTACAAAGTTTGTAAAGTCAAATGATCAGCTTGCAGACATTTTTACCAAGTCCCTCACTGGTCCTCGTATTAACTACATATGTAACAAGCTCGGTACATATGATTTATATGCACCAGCTTGAGGGGGAGTGTTAGAAGTCTAACTGTATTAGAAGTCTAGTCTAAACTGTATTAGGAGTAGGCTAGGTTATGTGTATTATATATAGGGCTCATTGTATTATGTTTACATATCAATTATATATTCTTCTCCCGTGCCTTCTCATAGTATTTATAAAATAATTTCAAAACTACTTACAGAGAGACTCAAGGAAGTTATGCACAAATTGGGACACTCAACAAATGACCTTTATCAAAGGGAGACAAATTATGGATGCCATTCTCATTGCCAACGAGTGTATAGATGCAAGGATACGAAGTAAGAAACCGGCGACATTGTGCAAACTGGACATTCAGAAGGCCTTTGATCATTTGAATTGGAACTTCTTACTTGGGCTCTTGGTGAAGATGGGTTTTGGAGACAGATGGGTCAACTGGATCAAGTACTGCGTAAGCACAGTTAAATTTTCTATTCTGGTAAATGGCTCACCGGTTGGCTTCTTTTCATCACAGAGAGGACTGAGGCAAGTAGATCCTCTCTCTCCCTTCCTTTTTATCATAGCCATGGAAGGCCTTAATGACATGATGAAAACTGCTCAAATCAACAATTGGGTCAAGGGCTTCAACGTATCTCACAGGTCAGCCAACAATCTGGAAATCACACACCTCCGATATGCCGATGACACACTGGTGTTTTGTGATGCTGACAGAGAACAACTGAAGATGCTGAGGGTGACATTTGTTCTATTTGAAGCTATTTCTGGGTTACATATTAACCGGAGCAAAAGCCATTTATATCCAGTTAATAATGTAATTGAATTTCAAGACCTGGCTAACATTCTTGGAGGAAAGATAGGGGAACTACCGACTATCTATTTGGGCATGCCTCTAGGAGCTAAGAGCAAGTCCAAAGGGATTTGGAATGATGTACTGGAGAAGTGTGAAAAGAAACTGGTTAACTGGAAAAGTCAATACTTGTCCTCGGGAGGAAGACTATTCTTGATTAACTGTGTGTTGGATGCCTTACCTACTTACATGATGACTCTATTCCCCATTCCTGTCAATGTGGTGAAAAGAATGGATGCAATGAGAAAGAAATTTCTGTGGCAAGGCAACAACAACAACAACAAAATCCATCTGGTCAAATGGGATGCTCTATCAGTCAGCAAGAAGAAAGGGGGGGGGGGGGGAGGTTAGGAATCAGGAATTTGAGAGTACAAAATTACAGCTTGATGATAAAATGGCTTTGGAGATATGGTTCCAATGAAAATTCACTTTGGAAGGAAGTAATCAAAGAGAAATATGGAGGAGAAGGCAACTGGACAACCAAACATGTTAGTGGTCCTTATAGAGTAAGCCTCTGGAAGTCTATTAGAAACTTATGGCCAAAATGCAGAAACAAAGCCCACTTCAGAATAGGTAATGGTTTGAAAACTTCTTTTTGGGAAGACAACTGGCTTGGCCAAAATCCACTTAAGCAGCTATTTCCTGACGTCTACATCCTGAACCAGCAAAAACAAGCAACTGTGGGAAAAGTATGGTCTACCACTGGTTGGAACCTCAGCTTCAGAAGGTTACTCAATGACTGGGAGATAACCAGGTTAACAGAATTTTACAAAACACTAGATCAGTTCAAGGGGACATCACTAACTGAAGACTGTATTCTATGGCAAGGGAACAAGCAAGGTATTTTCTCAATCAAATCAGCATACAAGGAATTCAACGCCTCTTATAACCAGATTGATTCCTGGCCTTGGAAGTTAATATGGAAAGTCAAATTCCATATAAAGTTGCATGCTTTACTTGGCTCTTGGCTAGAAAATCAGTTCTGACTCAGGACATTCTCATCAAAAGGGGCTTCCGCCTATGCTCCAAATGCTATCTTTGCGGTGAAGCGGTCGAGACAATCAACCGTCTCTTTTTGCATTGCAGGATTACAGAACAAATATGGAAGATTTTCATTAATCTAAAGGGGATCATGTGGGTAATGCCTAGGGATATAATGGACGTCCTAAGTTGCTGGAGCACTTATAATACCTTATCCAATAACAAAGAAAGATGGAAAATAGCCCCAGCTTGCATTTGGTGGATAGTTTGGTCAGAGAGAAACCAAAGATGCTTTAAAGACAGAAGTAACACCATACAGAAATTGAAACTGAAATGTTTAGTTCTTTTCCATTTCTAGTGTAAGCAAGAGTATACAGAAGATACAGATTCCATTATTGATGTCCTAGGCTCTTTGTAGTACAATAGGGATTTAAGATCTTCATATACGATTTTCTGTAAATTTGAAAGAAGCACCTCCTTGGTGCAGTTGATATATATAAAAAATTTTGACCTTCTCAAAATAAAAAATTAGGCACATTGTTGACGGATACATGATGCTTTTCAGCATGTCGATATGTAAACCTGATAAAGCTTAAAAGAGGAGAAGAATTAAACTCAAATACAACATTTGTGATGTTATAGCCTCGTAGAAGATAAGTGTATCATCAACATATAGCAAGTGTGACACTGTGATTGAGTTCCTATGATCAATACTCACGTTGAAACCCTGAATCCACTGCAGTTGCGTAGCCTTTTCCAACTTGTGCTCAAACCTTTCATTGTTATAATGAACGAAAAGGGGGAGAGGGGTCTCCTTGTCTGGCCCCTCTCTGAGGTGAGAAGAAACCTACTGGACCTCTGATGACTATCACCGGATATTTCATGGTTGAGATGCTAATTTTGATCCATCTGTCACCAAATCCCATTTTCCTAAGATACCAGCTGAGCTGGTCAAATGTCATTTCTATGTCAAGCTTGCACATCACTCCAGGTTCTCCACTTATAATCCTCCGGTCAATTGCTTCATTGGCTATTAGTGCTGCATCCGTGATTTGCCTGTGTAAAATTAAAAGCATTTATTAGGTGTCAAGCAGAGCTTATTGTCTGAAAAATTCTTCAAGTCCCAGAACAATCTTGAGGAAGTGGTTGGCCAAAAACTACTCTCAAGGATGCCCTATGTTCTGGTAGCATTTTTGGAAATACTTATTCATGAAGTATTTCTTCGATCCTTATGAAACAAAGAGGCAACAAAGAAAGAGGCCTAACCACAGAATGAAAGACTATAGATTCGCTAGATCGGTAAGAACAATCAGAATAGAAGGACGCATGGACATGACCGGGCTAGAGGACTCTTTATCATCCCCATCGTCCTAACAGCCGATCACGTCACACAATTAGAGTTACGAACTGTTTGATTGTTCTTGGGAACTGAATCCGTAGCACAATTAGGGGTGCCGGGCTTGGCTCAATAACGGGATAGAAGGAGGCCTAGTTTCCTAGGCTGCTTTCCAGGCTAAGGTAACAGAAGTATGGTGAAAGCTTTGGTACTAATAGTAGCTCACTAACTTTTTATATCTTACGGGCAGAGTTTAATATGTCTTTCAGATCAAATGCCTGGGACCTAGAAGCTAACAGATTTATAGTTGGGTCCTAACTGTTAATTACGAGATACATACTGTATATGTTCTTATATTCTAGCTGACTTTACTTTAAGAAAATCCTTAATATGACCAATATGTATTTTTGGCGTTGCAGCCTTGTTCCTTATGTATTTTTGGCATTGCAGCCTTGTTCCAACTGCTGTCCTTCCTATTTTGGATTTACTTTCATCCATTGTCTTACAGGCTATTGATACACTGGTTTCTTGAGTTCTTTCATCTCCGTTTTTTTATTTTTTTATTTTTGCAAAATAGAAAATACAATAACGACGACCCAGTAAAATTCCACTAGTGGATTAAGGAGAGGGTAGTGCGTCCGCAGTCCTTACCTCTACCATGAGGGAGTAGAGAGGCTGTTTCCGAAAGACCCTCGGCTCAAGAAGACATAAAGAGATAATATCAGTACCACCAATATAAACCATATGAAAAATACCATCATGCAAATGAGTAAGTAATGCAAAGCAAAAGCGATAGACAATACATAGAACCAACACTATGGAAAACTAAAGAGTAGTAAGACACAACATTGCCACCGGCTGACTTCGACAAAAATCCTACCAGACTAGCCTCACAAAGGTATCAATCTGGAACAGAATTTACTACTTGGCCTCTTCCTACATAAAGACAATTTCCAAGAACTTCGGCTTTCACCCTTGCTGGAATTGTGTAGTTATGGGCAGCCAAAGTATCTGGGGAAAAAGAGCCCTGAGTACCATGGTCACTTGGTTGGATAGTTTTATGAACTTCTCAAGCATCTTACTGGCTGTGTAAACTGAAGTTTTGAGGGTGCCACTAACATGGTCAAGTGATCAGGCATGATAGTTTGGGAATATGCAGTTATCACCTTTAAAATGAAACTCAGCTTCTAACATTATAAATAATGTTTGTAATTGCATAGTATCGAGGTGCTTATCACTTGCCTTTGCTTAAAAGGAATGAGGAAATTCCACATTGGTATACGTCTTTGTGGATGAGGTGTTCACCTGTATGCTCTTTTTTGGGTGTTTTTTTTTCTTGGGGGGGGGGGGGGGGGGTGGTGTCTTTTCTGACCTGGGAAAAAGAACTCTTTAGTACATTAAAGTTTCTCATTGATGAGCATCAAGTTAAACACATTTAATTGTCTGGTTTTATTATTTTTGAAGAAAGAGCAAACTCATGATCAAGTTCTAGCTTGCAAAGGCCGCCCCCCCCCAGCGCCCCATCTCTCTCGAAAATCCTTGCTGTTGTTGATGAATTGACCTCGTTTTGATTTCCTAAAACATAAGCAGATCGGAACAATACACCTAATAGTAAAATTAATTGAGACAAAACAATATCAAAACTTGGGAAACATTCGAGTCCAAATAAAAACTTATAATAGGGATTTTTCCATGTGTTGAAGGAACATTCACTCTCCTTTGAGAGCAGATACTCCATACATGACACCTGATAGCTGGTGCGCATCTGTATTCCAGTTTGTGACGTAGTCGATTTATTCTCTAGTCTTTGCTACTCTATTTTCCTCTATACATTGCTTATGGGTTTTCCCTTCTCTTTCCTTGTCTTTTGTATTTTTGACTTACATTAATTAGTATTCGTATGCCAAAGATGATAAATCCTGAAAGCTGTTTGCCTTGTGCCTTTTAAATCACTGCTATAAAGTAACATGGAATGTCCAGCAATACCTCCAACCTTAAGGAATACAATGATTGGGACATCAGGTTCTTTGGTTTCAATCATCTCTCACTAGCAGGCATCATTTATGAGCCATTTTTCGAAATACAGGAGTTTTTGTAGACAGATCTGCTTGCAATCAGGTAGCAGAGTCCAATTATCTCAAAATGCAGTTTTGCGTTGCATTTTGTATGTTTCGTTGCAGCATGTTCATCTTGATACAACCTTTTTGATCCTGAATGAAGATTGGTGAAATGGGATTGCTTCAAGCCACCATTGGCTTTAATTTTATACTAGTTTTGATCATTTCACTTAATCTTTGACTGTTGTAGGGCCCACGAATGGTTCGTGATGTCTTTCGCCTTGCCAAAGAAAATGCACCAGCAATCATATTCATTGATGAGGTAGATGCAATTGCTACTGCTAGGTTTGATGCTCAGACTGGAGCTGATAGAGAGGTCCAGCGTATCCTTATGGAGTTGCTAAATCAGGTATGCTTCTTTATTTAGATCTAAAGTACTTCTGGTTGTATAGATGTAAATACTTTGAATATTTATGGAATTTCTTTCTGTCTTTCGACTGCAGATGGATGGTTTTGACCAAAATGTTAATGTGAAAGTTATTATGGCTACTAATAGAGCTGATACATTGGACCCTGCACTTCTGCGTCCTGGAAGGCTTGATCGTAAGATTGAATTTCCTTTGCCTGATAGGCGTCAGAAAAGGCTTGTTTTTCAGGTGAGTTTTGGTTGTTAGATGATCTTCCACTCATTTTTGTCTTCTTTCCTCTCCCTCGTTCCTTGGGAAAAAAAGAAGTGAAGAGGAAGGACGAGTATAGCAGTTTAGATAGATGAACTTGTAAACTGTGCATCTCCGCAAAAGTATTTCCGCTTTTTCATACTAAATGAAGCACAATTTAAAATTGATTATTTTGGGCAGGTCTGCACTGCTAAGATGAACTTAAGTGATGAGGTCGACTTGGAGGACTATGTTTCTCGCCCTGACAAAATTAGTGCTGCTGAGGTTAGTCTTTCAACTCTATATCTGCTTTGGTTTGGTAAATAGGGTCCTTTGCTACTTATCTAGAATGTCAAGAACAGTGGTCAGTGCTCATGGTTCTATAGTTTGGTGGAAACTGTTTTTGTCCTTTCTTCCTTTGTATTGCATAATATTGTGGTTAGTAATGATAGAAATGCAAGTAACCGTTATCAATGAGCCAATTTGTGGCAATGCATACATGTGATGCATGTTGCAATATCTGCAGATTGCTGCAATATGTCAAGAAGCGGGTATGCATGCTGTGCGCAAGAATCGATATGTCATTCTTCCCAAGGACTTCGAAAAGGGGTACAGGACGAACGTGAAAAAGCCTGATACTGATTTTGAGTTCTACAAGTGATCTGTGAAAGTGGCCAAGCAAATCTTTCAGAAAACTTTTATGCATGTCCGTGAGGTTTTTAATCATATGGTTGGTTGGTTGGTTCTATGTCCAAAAGTTGTTTTTTATGCTTCTATTATAATCAATCATTTGTTATTTCAGAAATAGTTTATAGGTAGCCTATGGTTTGGCTTTAGGTGCAGAGTTCTTATATCTCGATTCATCTTTCGTCAGGCCTCAACTTATTCTCCTGGTGTGGATCGGTCGGGTCTTGCCACTTGTGGAATGCTGTAATATGTTCAACTTGTTTTACGTTGCAATGATTCCATTGCTATTTTTAATGGTCATATGCAACATGCAATCAGATAGGAGGTAATTTCTCTTATAGATGTGATGATCTGTCTCTTATAAAAAAGGTGTGATGATCGCTGTCTGTTGGGAGCTGGAAAACAAAACCGACAGTAATCTGTTATAGCAACTGGCGCCAACATGTCTTTTATCCACATTACAACTACAACAACAATAACAACCCAGTATAATCCTACTTAGTGGGGTCTGGGGAGGGCAGTGTGTAGCAAACCTTACCCCTACCCTTGGGTAGAGGCTGTTTCCAAATAGATCCTGACATCCTTCCCTCCAAGAACTTCCCACCTAGCTCTTGGGGAGATTCGAACTCAGAACCTCTCGATTGGAAGTGGGGATTGCTTACCATCAGAGCAACCCCTCTTGTCACATTTCCCCCTTTAAATGTTAACTAAATATTAAAGTTGGTTACCTGGTGTCTTTTCATTCCTGCTGGAAGAGGATTATATCAACCTTTGGTATGCAAAAGAAGTACAAATAAAAAAAACAGATTGTCGTCTGTAAAGGAAACCTATTGAGAAATGTGTCGTGGCTACCATGAAATGCTTATTTATTTTTTCCTACTGAAAAGGGAAAGAAATAAACATGATTTATGTAGGCATACATTTCAATATTGGTGCTTCCTGAAATTGGGATCAAATGACTTTAGTGCCACTCATAGCTACGTCTCTTCTTTTTGGGTCCCGATTTTGGTTTAATATCTTTTCCTGCGCTTATCTTGTATTGAGGTATTCCGAAGAAATGTGTAAAAGCATGCAGGGATTGTTGCTTTCTCTGTAGTATGCACTAGGAAAAAAGTGGAGCTTGTTGTGCTTGTTCCCCAAAGCATTGAAAAAGCAAAATTTGTGGCTGATTCAATCTTATCTATTGCTACTTTTGAATAGGTCAAAACATAAGTAATGTCAGGTTTAGCAATTGTAAAATATTTAAATTTCCGTCCATCCCCTTATCAAATTTGAACGAAAATGGCGTCTGCATGCTTTTGAAATTATGCGATCGGCAACTTTGAGATAGAATCTGTCAAAGCATGTTGCATTGTCTTCCTCCAATTTTTTGTAGATGTGTTATGCTCTTCTCAATTTCAACACAAGCAGATGCCAGAGGAAATGGCTCTTGCCTAATCAGGAAGTCATAATGTTAAAGTGAGTGCTTCCAAGGATTTGTCTATGACCTTGGTCTTTAGTTATGTATACAAATACAATACTAGAAAGACTCATAAATAAAGAATACAAGATTAAACGAGAAAAATCACCCAATTCAAAAGGTGCAAAAGTTACGACCTACCCTATAGGATTCAACTCAAACTCCACTAAAACAAATGAGCCGAGAAAGAAGTATTAGATTACAACTCGGGTAATTTAAGACCCAAATCTCACCCAAACATGCCTGTTATACACTTTCAAGTCACTCTGCCTTGAGAAACTAGAGTTTACACGAACTACAATTGTTCCAAAAGTGTTAAGTAATAATACAATGAACTAAGACTCAATAAACTTGCAACCAGATAACTTGTAAGAACGAAATCCTCAAGTACTGCACTTCACACACTCAACAACGGTGATAGTGAATACTTCAATAATCAAGGTGCTTGAATTGTTCTTTTGCCAAAATGTTGTGTGTTTAGCTCAAAGTTTTCATTTACTTTAGAAGCATAAAACAATCAAAATAAATGGAGAGCCAATCATAGCAGATCATAATAAATCCAAAGACAAAAAAGACTAAAATTTAAGAGGCAACAGTTATAGATTAAAGGGAGGAGGGCGAAGATCTGTTATTAATGATGTTGGTTTGGTCTGCCTCTCCATGGAGAGGTTTAGAGCCTTACAATGATGTATTTTCTTTTCTTTTAGAAGGAGATGCCAAGAAGAAGAAGAAGCCCCCCCTTTTAGGGTTCTTTCTCTTAGTATTTATAGCTAGGAGGTTCGCTAGCTGGCGCCTAGGGGCTGGGACCACATAGAGAGGATGCCCTTGTGAGGACGGCCATGCCGTGGCCTTAGTTGTCAAACTGGATAACCACCTGATAATCTTGTGAATAAATAGCCATACCATTTATTAATCATAAATAGGCTTTAATAAATGCGTTGATCTCATTAATTATCGTGAGGTCAAGTTTTAACACATACAGATAGTCCCTCCGGTTATTGAGGTCGGTTTTAGGTCAAGCTCGATGAGCGTATTCCGCCACTAACTGCAGTCGTTTATGCATTAGGGACAATCATAATCTTTTATTCTTCGGAAACGGCCGTAGCCGTTTTACTTTTACGGATAGCCGTAGCCTTTTTCAATCATTTGGAGAAGGCCGTAGCCATTGTTAATTTATAGGTGACCGTGGCCTTTCATGGCCATAGTTATTTCTACTCTTGAGATAGCCGTAGCCATTTTTACTTTGGAGAGAATACGATCACGCTTGCCGCGCGTAAGGGGGACATCATGTGCATGGTGACGCATGGGGCGTGCCAATAGTATCTTGAGGTCGCCACGATCGTTTCATAGGGGACATGCCGATTGACGGTTGAATGACCGTTCAGTTGTATCTGTGAGAGGGATGCCCGTGCTGCAGCAGACCAGATCGCGGCCTTGGAGTCGAGAACCAGCGCCTGAGGGACTAGGCCGCTTCTTTCGGTCCTGCTCGTGAGCTTTGGATGTATGCCGAGGCCCACCTTGATGTGTACAGGAGGTTGCGGGAAGCCGGCATAGTGTATGAGGCCACTTATGAGTAGGCAGGTCAAAAGTCTCATGAAGCCCGCTTTGATTGTGGTTTTGACTTGTCTACGCCCGGGGGTGATGATAGCGCCGAGGGCGCTGATAATGCTGAGGGGGGCGCTGGGGGCACCGAGTAAACAAGTGGAAAAATTTGTAATGTTTGTTTAGTTTTTATTTTCTCTTTTTTTTTTTGTTTTCTTTGTTGGCCTTGGGCCGATGTAATTGGGGGCAACCCCGTGTAAATATTGGAAATGCATGCGATTTTCTGCTTTCCTGTTTGTTTTGTGTCGAATACATTATATATTCTATTACTATTATTATTATTATTTTTGTGCGTGTGCCCGTTTTCAAGGGCTTTGCTTTAGAGTTTTTCTAGTAATTATGTTAATAGTCTCAACCGGTTAGGTGATTTTGACCATTGTCAAACTGATTCCTTGCCTTAAGGAAAGTTGGCGCAGATGGCCTTGGCCATAGATAGACGCTTTTGATTGTCGCTTTCCTCCACCTATTGGGAGTGGGTTGTAGCCGCATTTGGGCAGTGGCGGCACATAGCCTTAGTCCCAGTTCAACCGTAGTTGAACTTTTGTAATTCGCATAGCTTGAGTCCCTGTTCAACCGTAGTTGAACTTTTGTAATTTTTGAAGGCGCATAGCCTGAGTCCCGGTTCAACCGTAGTTGAAATTTTATAATTTTTGAAGGTGCATAGCCTTAGTCGAAGGCGCATATCCTGAATTGACGTTCAACTGTAGTTGAACCTTTATGATATTTGAAGGCGCGTAGCCTGAGTCGAAGGCGCATAGCCTGAATTGACGTTCAACCGTAGTTGAAATTTATGACATTTGAAGGCGCGTAGCCTGAGTCGAAGGCACATAGACTGAATTAACGTTCAATCGTAGTTGAACCTTTATGATATTTGAAGGCGCGTAGCCTGAATTGACGTTCAACCGTAGTTGATCCTTTATGATATTTGAAGACGCGTATCTTGAATTGCCATTCAACCGTAGTTGAACCTTTGTAATTTTTAAAGACGCGTAACTTGAATTGCCGTTCAACCGTAGTTGAACGATTGTAATATTTGATACCGAAGGCACGTGGCCTGAGTCCCGGTTCAACCGTAGTTGAACCCTTTGTAATATTTGATGTCGAAGGCACGTAGCCTGAGTCCCGGTTCAACTGTAATTGAACCTTTGTAATTTTTTGAAGGCACGTAGCCTGAATCCCAGTTCAACCGTAGTTGAACTTTTATTTCCCCGCATAACCCGCTTCGTGTTGGGCGTTGGGATTTGCTTTTGGTTTCAGATCTGGCCTGGCTTGTGCTTGTAGTTTTTCGACCGGTTCGCTCGAGTTTCCCTGTTGCAGATCTCGGCTAGAGGTACACTATCATGCTGTCCTCTGGCAGGATCCCGTGTGGAAAGGGGCGAGGTACCTTAGGCTTATCTTTGCTCGGAGACGCGGGGATGCGGAAGCAGGCTTATCTTGAGGTTTTTGGCTTCCTATGACGCGATATACCGCTAGGATTTATTCGAGCTGGGCTGTTCATTTTCCTTTTCGGTCTAAGGATAAACTACGCGATCTGCTCTGAAATTTCCACCGACGGCGCCAAATTGTTTAGCTCAAAGTTTTCATTTACTTTAGAAGCATAAAACAATCAAAATAAATGGAGGGCATATCATAGCAGATCGTCATATATCCAAAGACAAAAAGGACTAAAATTTAAGAGGCAACAGTTATAGATTAAAGGGAGGAGGGCGAAGATCTTTTATTAATGATGTTGGTTTGGTCTGCCTCTCCATGGAGAGGTTCAGAGCCTTACAATGATATATTTTCTCTTCTTTTAGAAGGAGATGCCAAGAAGAAGAAGAAGCCCCCCTCCCCCCCTTTTAGGGTTCTTTCTCTTAGTATTTATAGCTAGGAGGTTCGCCAGCTGGCGCCAAGGGGATGGTACCACATAGAGAGGAGGCCCTTGTGAGGACAGCTAGGCCGTGGCCTTAGTTGTCAAACTGGATAACCACTTGATAATCTTGTGAATAAATAGCCATACTATTTATTAATCATAAATATACTTTAATAAATATGTTGATCTCATTCATTATCGTGAGGTCAAGTTTTGACTTATACATTGTGCTCTCAATCTGTGTGAATAAATATTCCCGCAAGACAAGGGAAGTAATATATACTAACGCATTAGTCAACCCCAAATTAGGTGACCAAAGATTTTAGAGTCCTAATTATAGAAGGACTCAAACGCGTGAATATTTTCTTTTCCATAAAAATCACCACTGCCAGCTAACTTATACTCTGTTTGGATCATTGTCCCCCATCGTTTTATAATATATTGTATTATATTTATATCGTATTGTATCTGGCTTATGAATACAATGTTTGGATAAATTCTATTGTTCGTTCTTGTTAAATAATATTTTACTGTTTGGTTTGACTGTATCATACTTTACTAAAATACCCCCAGTTGTTTAAATATTAAATTTATCAAAAAGTATGCATAAAATTAAAAAACAAAACAGAGGAAGGCAAAACACCTTAAGAAAGCAGAACAAAGGAGCGAGACAGAATAAGGCAAAACAAAGGAGCACAACTAATTACAATTGAGTTAAAAGAAAATTAGGAGAAAAAATAAAACAGAAGGCGGCAAAGCACCTTTAACGTTGGCGGCTGAAGTTTTGGAAAAAAAAAATTAGGTTTATAGGTTGGAGATTTGGAGTTAAAATAGAAAAAAGAGAAGTTGAAGGGTAAAATAGAATCGTTGAGTAATAAGTTAGGGCGTAATTGGAAAGAAAAATAGGAAACACCCATCACATCAAATCGGTTGTTTAAAAAAAGATGACTTTTTATTGTTCCAGAACAATAATTTTAAAAATACAATCCAACTAATTTTGATGAAACAATCAAAGCAAATATTATTTTGGGATAACAATACAATACGATACAATAGAAACAACCATCCAAACAAGCTGTTAAGGATCCTGAAAGATATTAACAAAATATTGTTAAATATCTCAGTAAATCAGTATATATATCTTGAAGATCTTTTTCCTATAATATCACAAAGGCAGTAACTTTTATAATTTTACCGTAAAACACTGTAGTTTCAAAGGAGTTTCTAATACACCCTTTAAGAAATTGGTTCTTAGCACATGTTCATTTATTATTTTATATTATCAAAACACACAAGATTCAATATATAATATTGAAAAAATCAAAATCTAAACCGTTAATTAATTATTGAGTAATTAATAGAGGCCATCTGATTCAATGGTGTGAGGTGGAAGGGGTCAAGGCCTTGAGGAGTGCAGCAATTTGCTGTGCATGCATGGGCCTCTTTTTCTTTCCTCAGCTCCTCTAAGCTCCTTTGTTTCCTTAGATAATCATTCTCATCTCTTAGCTTCTTTTTCCTCCTCCAAGGCCAAATCCAGTCTCCAGAAAGCTCAGCTGCTGCCTGGTATGAAGTTGTACCACAATCTCTGGACTTTATGTCACTATGCACACTGCTTTAGAGTCACATTGTCCATTACATAATTATAGTTTTCACACTAAAGCTCAGGAAGATCCAGTCAACATGAATCAAGTTGCGGTCAAACGCACACGCAAATATACACGGTCGTCAAGTAATAAAGTGACTAAAAATCGGATATCGAACCCACGAGGACTTGTGATTAACTATTAACTAAATTAGACTATCCTAATTATCTAAACAAGAATTAAATCTAGAAATATTCGATTCTAAACTAATTAAATAAAAAAATATAAATAATGAACTTTGAACAGAGAAAAAGCAGATTTTTATGATATTAATGTAATAAAAACGATCAAGGGTTATGGGCTATCTAACATTCCTATTGTATTCTTCGATTGAATTGACTAACTAATTTATCTAGTCTATTGGCTGACATGATTAATATTGCTCATAAGAATCTGTCGAGTTCTTACTCGCTTATTCAAGCTAACCTAATGCCTGCATGTCTATGGAGTTAGAATCAACAAGAAAGCATTTATAATTCCTGTAAATCAACCAAGCAAGGCAATCAGGTATATGTCTATCCTAATCGGGAATCCGTTTCCCGATGCCCAAGTTCAAGAACTTGCTTTTCTCAATTCTTTATGCAATCCAGAATTTCCACTTTCGAGTTCAACTCTAGATTCTTAGATAGTTAATGGTGCACTGTAGCCCGGGCCTGAACCGGACCGGGCCCGCTGTCCTGGCGGGCCTAACGGGCCTGGTGGGCCGGGGCCTGGTGTTACCTTTAGGCCCGTGACGGGCCGGTCTGCGACCATTAGCCCGTGAGCCCGGGACCGCTAGTCCCGGGACCGTCAGCCAGGCCTCGGCCGGTCCTGGCGGGCCTAAACGGGCCCAACGACTATTTTTTAATTTTTTTTTTGTTTTAAAAATCAGCAACGGCCATATTTAAATATAGCCGTTTGAGCTGAAAATATGGCCGTTTGGAAGTTTACAAAATGGCCATTTGGCCCCCAAACTTTAATTTAACCCCAAACTTTATATAATTATACTTTTTCCCATTTCTCAACTATAAATACCCCCTCATTCTTTTATTTTTATTCACCAATTCATCAATATCTCTCAATCTTTCTACTACAATTGCTTAATTTATTGTTGAAAATTCGTGAAAAATTGTGAAGTCTTTGAATTGAAATTTTCAAGTGTTCAACGATTTTCAATTTTCAAGAAGTTGTTTGACAATCCGGTAAACTTGTTTCAACTCTTACATTTTAATAATATATTTTTGTGTGGTTTAGTTTGCATAATTATAATTAATATGGCATTTTCTTTAAAAAAATGTTTGGAAAAGGAAAAGGTAACACCGGTGAAAGTAGTGGCCATAATACTACCCTTCCCCCGGCTCCCCGACCAACAAAAGATAAGCAAGTTGAAAGTAGTCGCCAACCTAGACGTCCTCCTCCTCCTCCCGTAATGTTTGATAGTGATCACCCTTGTTTTCAATTTACCAATAGTGAATTTCTACATGATGTTGCAGTAGGTGATAGATTAGATGATGAAATTATGAATGCTCTTTATCCTAATGAATCTATCTTAGAGGAAAATGAGGATGATGATGATGATGATGATGAAACCCAAGCACCAGATTTAGATGATACACCTACTAGTCCTGTTCATAACTCAAGTAATACACCGGCCGACCCACCTGTAGAAACTCCAACTTTTAATTGACAACCTGCTAAACGTCAAGAAACATCATTAGTTTGGAATTGTTTTACTCAAGTAAGAGAACTAAATAAGACTAAGTGTAAAACTTGTGGGAAATTTATGGTTCATAAATTTACTGGAGACCGTCGCGACACGGGTAGTTTGACTAGGCACATAAAAACACACCCTAGAGATAAGGCTAGATTTTTTTCAAATGTAAGCGCAGTAAGAGGGGACAAGTGTAGATTCTGCGATTAACCCTAGTACATGTTCAAATCTAGTTCAACCAAGAATTAACACTGTCACCGAAGGTATTTTATATTACGATCCAAATAGAGATCGTGAAGAATTAAAAGATGATTAGTGTTACGTGCTTACCTTATACTTTTGCTTCTTATCCTAATTGGATTCATTATATTAGAAGAGTTTTTAATCCTACTTATAAAGGTTGGCCTCGCGCAACAGTTAAGGCCGATATTTATAAATTCAAACATGAATATGAACAATATTTGCGCTATTTATTTACTCATATACCTAATCAGATTTCTATTACTATTGATATTGGTAGAAGTGGTAGTGATTGTGATTATCTAACTGTTACAAGTCATTGGATAGATGAGGACTGGACAATGCAAAAATGTATAATTGCGTATAGAATAATTAATTCACGTCACACAGGTAAGTTTATAGCTAACACTGTTTCAGATATTTGTAGATATTTTTGCTTTAGCAATAAAATAATGGCAATTTCTATGGATAATACTTCTAGTAACACTAGTGCTATAGACATGCTTACAAAAATACTAAATCCTGCATTTACTAATATTTTCCATGTTAGATGTATTTGTCATATTTATCATTTAATCGTCGGTGATGGTATGCTAATTTTAGACATAGAAATTGAAAAGGTTCGAATGGCTCTTAATTGGCTTTTTTATTCAAACCGTATAACTAGACTTAAAGAGTATTTTAAAAAATGTGATGAATATGGCCTTAGGGAAAGAAAGGTTCTTAAACCTTGCCCGACTAGATGGAATTGTATGTACGAAAGTTTAGTAGTTGCATATGAATATAGAAACCCAATTAGTGCAACGTTTAATTCTAGGATAGGTGGTGAGGATGATGATGAAATGCTTACTACCCAAGATTGGACGAATGTTAAAATTCTTTTAGATTTTTTAGAACATTTTCAAGTTGCTACAAATGCATTTTCTGGGTAATATTATCCTGCTAGTTCAAACTGTTTAGTTTATATTTCCGCACTAGCTGATTTCTTTGTTGAATTTGGCGAGGGTGGGGATATTTATGAACTTGCTATAAATGAAATGAAACAAAAATTTAAAAAATATTTTTTCCCTATCCCTCCTATTTTTGGTGTTGCTGCAATGTTAAATCCTACAATGAAATTGGGAGGTCCTCATTTTTGGTATTCAAATATTTAAAAGGCTTTAGATCTTTCAGACGAGGAAGTTGCTACACTTGCAGATGCAAAAGCATCAATAAAAATTAATGCTCAAATAATTTATAATGCTTATCAACTTGCCTTAGAGCATGCTAGGCCAAATATTCCAACCCTACTTCGTCTAGCTCACAATCGTCTAGAAGAGCTGCAGGCTTAACAGCTCTTAAATCTTCGACGGAGTTCCGGGGTTCTCAAGGTGATAATTATGATGAAACTTCACATCTAAATGAGCTTCAAGTTTACTTGTCTCAAGGACTTGAAAAGGAGAATCCAGACAGCTATTTTGAACTTTTGGAATGGTGGAAGTCAAGGGAAAAATATTTTCCGGTTCTTGCTAGGATGGCTCGGAATATTTCATCAATTCAAGCTTCAACTGTTGCATCGGAGAGCGCTTTCAGTCAAGCAAGACTGCAAATAGATGATCATAGAGCGGCAATGAGGGATAACTTGGAAAAATTGGTACTTTTTAGAGATTGGATCCGCGCGGAAAGAAGAAACTGTGGAATTGCAGAATCACAACCGGCGATTGATGAAGCTTATGAAGAAATGATAGCGGAACTCGCCGAGGATTCGGCTTCGCTTGGAAGTGGTGATGAACAAGCTTCTTTTCCACCACCACCAACACAACATCCTCCCAACCTTGACGGATTTATGAGACTTGTTAGAGATACAATGTAGATTATGATGTAACATGTACTTTGGCACATCTTCTTTTAGTTTTTTTTCTTTTAATGGTGGTATTAATATTTTGTTGTGCTCGTTCCATTGGGGGAAAGAAGACTAAGAAAGATATGCCATTTTGGGTAATAACAATTATAAGACATACCCTTGAATATCTTTTTTCTCAATATTTCTTTGTCTTTACTTTAATTATTTATAATATATATATATATATATATATATATATATATATATATATATATATATATATATATATATATAACATACAACATAAACTACAAGAAAATATATAAGTAACAATATATATACATAAGATACAATACATATAAGAGAATATATATACATTATACATAGCAGATACAATATATATGCTACAACAAAATATATAACTATATAAGTTATAATATATATACATAAGATACAATATATATACTATTAGAAAATATATAAGAGAATATATATACATAACATACAAGAAAATTTATAAGGGAAAATATAAGGGAATATATATATATATATACATAACATACCATATATACTAATTACTACAATACAATATACAATGAAATATATATTACATATACTATACTAATAAATAGTATACTATATAAATATATTCTATACTAGTATATTATATACTATACTAATAACTACTATACAAGATATTGCCTTAAAAATTACAAAAAAAGCCCGCCAGGCCCACAAAGCCCGGCCCTCTAAGCCCAGGACCACATGGGCTTAGGCCCGTCACGGGCTGGTCTCACCCATTGAGCCCACGAATACCGGGACCGCCAGGCCCGGGACCGCTAGAGCCAAGGCCCACGAAGTCTGGGACCGCGAAGCCTGGCATGCGAAGCCCGTTTAGGCCCGGGCCCGGGACAAAATACAACACCAGATAGTATTCAATTGGTGATCAAACAATCAAATAATTAAGTGCAGTATTAAATAAATAAACCAAAATGATAAACTAAGAAATTAAAATCAATATCCGAATAACAATAGTGATAAAAGAACCACAACCCTAGAACATGAAGTTTAGCTCCACATAGACATGATAGCCAAACAATAACTCATACAAAGAAATATAAAAATTACTAAGTTTGGAGGAAGAAAGATGGAACTTGATGAATTTCGGTCTCTACGGCGACTCGGTGTTTGTATTTTACTCTCAAAAAACGTTCTCTCTCTTAAAATAGGTTTAGGACCCCTTTTATTATACAAGTTAAAACCGTATAGGGCTGAAATAATATTGTCCCGGTCGAAATAGAACACATCGTCCAGTCCAGCAACCAGCGCTGACCGTGGCGCCGGAGGTAGTGAGCTTTCACGTTGTCTTTCAATTCAATTTGTATTCCTTTTTTTGTTGTCCTACCCTTGGGGTTTTGAGGGGGGGGGGGGGGGGGGCAAAACCAAAATAGTGTTCCCCCATTTTTTCTCCTTTTTATATTTGTTTATTTTTCTTTCTTTTTCTTCCGTGTTTTATTCAATTTTGCTTCAAATTTCTTGATTTTCACACCGTATTATTCCTACACAGTTAAAATATAATATTAAGCACAAAACAATATAACTAATACTCAAAAGATGATTAAAAGTACTATAATGTGAGATAACAATGGGTAAATATATGTATTTTTAGCCGAACATCAACACTCCGCACTTAAACTCTTGCTCGTCCTCGAGTAAGCATAAAAATCACTCTCAATAAATCAAGCCTAGAAACACCACCACTTCAGTAAATACTAACATTTAGGCCCTATAGCAACTCAAACCATAAGATATGCATTTCCTAATCATCGTGCAAGATATATAAGTCACAAACAATAAAAATAACAAACTGCTAACCTCCTAACCTCAGAGACGAACTCTAACTTACCACATTTAAGCTCGTTCACCTACTCTGTCAATGAAGCTAATAACATTACCTATCTATCATGAAACATGTGCCCTCACAAGAATAAATAGTCCATACAATCAAATCAAAAAATAAATATAATTTAAGGACTTAACATCAAAGAACAATTCTTGCATTCACAAGCGAATTCACATGTATGCACAAAGAACCATATTCTTGCCCATTATGTACATCTCTACTAATTAAATATGCTGAAATAGAATCAAATAGGACTTTAACGGGTTGTAATGTTGGCTAAAGGACGAATAGGAGAATTATATAATAGTGACTTCTTCCCAAAGCACTTTGCACTTTTAGACTTCATCACCTATTGTTTTCTGATCTTCACTTTATCTTTCAGCTCTATCTTCATCTATTGTTTCACAAGTATTTCCCTCATATCAAGAATGTTTCATTTTTTTTCAAAATATTTTTTTTTCATGTAACATTCTTTTCAAGAAGGCCTTTTCATCACCTTTCAGCCATCATTAGTTACCATTTTTCACTTAATCATCCCATATATTTGAACATCGATCCTGACAGATTTATTGGTCTCGTAGTTTCTAACAACTTCATCACAGTTATGTCTAGAAGAGTATCTTCATGCCTCCTTTCAAATGTACGAAGTATGCAAGAGTTCACAAAGTAAAACTGTTAGAAATATGCTTTAGAAGCTGCTCTCAATAAAATTATTTTACTGTTTCAGCTTAAGAATTATTTACTGCAAGGTTATTATTGCCGCATTTGCAAGTCGGCAGGTGCAAACAAGGACTCGCAGAAGCAGATTGATGCTGGACAAGGTAGGGCCCGTAGATGCGGATGCTGATACCCAATTTTTCCTCGGTATTTTTGTACCCAAAATACTTTCAAAAAACATATATGTGTATATATAAGCACACCCAAGAGTTTTGGTACTTTTTCAAATTTTAATAATTTTTTTTAAAACCAATTTATTGTCTATTTTAATGCTACAGAATTCAATAGTTATTTCTAAAATTATCAATTTTGTTGAATAGCTTTTTTATTCTCATACTTACACCGAAATATAATTAAGGTAATTTTTTACATATTTTTACGAATTTATTTGGTATTTTCAAAGTTAAATTACATATAATTGCAATTATAACTTATATTATGATTAATAGCGTTTTACAATGATAAAATTACTCCCAGTATTTTTAGGTTAATGTATATATATTATTAATTAATTCAGTACTGTGTTTTGCATGATTGTTCTTTTAGTATGTTATTCATGAGTTTCTTCTACTGGAAAGTATGTGTTCCTTTACGATTTCTGCACTTATTTCATTGTTATATTTGCCTGATTTACTTGCTTTCGTCCTTGCACTTGATTAGTAGTAAAAACCCTATAATTTGGGGTTTATCCAAGTTTTGAGGCTATTTGTTACGTGATTTGTGTTTTTTCTCATCTTTGAACTTGTTTGATTTCAAAACCCTAGTCTCTTTGGACTTATCTGAGTTCCTGAAGTTGTTAAAAGGACAAAAATATGGCTGAACTATGGTAAATAGCTCAGTTATGTCCTCCATTACGAAACTGGGCCGAAAAATTCCTTTCCGTTAGCAAAATGGCCCATTAATACCCTTCAACCTAACTCTAACCATCAGTGTTTAATATCCTACATGGAAGCCACATAAGCCATGACATGGAAGCCACATAAGCGGGTTTTTATTTTAATACCCGCTTACTCCTCACGTGAGTTGTATAACAAATATCAAAGAAGACCGTAAGCCCCCATTTCCAAACAATTTCTGATACTCATTCTTCCATGGCGATTTTTTTGGAGGTGATGATAAAATCGAGCAAGATTAACAACACAAATTAAAGATCACTATAAGATATTCAAGTAATTTTTCCTTCCATTTACTGGGTCTTTGCTCGAACTTCATTCTTTTTTTTTGTAATTTTCTAGAGTTTTGACATGTTCTGGTATTTTGGACCTTTTTCGTCACATGTATAGTGCTGGCATGTGGTACTGTTACTCTTTTTGTTTGTATCTTTGTTGTTTCTTTATGTGGTGTCAATTTGTGCCCTAAATGTACTTTGTCTTTGGCTGCAAGTGTCATTTTCACACATATTTTATTATAGTGTGGTAGGGTTGGGTTGTTGAAATTGACAGAAGTATGTGCATTTATTCCTAAAGACTGTTTTTTTTCTTGCTTTCCGCTGTTGAAATCGAGAAAACATGTATAGATCGTGTGTTTTTTCTATTAAAGTGTGTACTTTATCTTTCCACTATATTATATGTAATATTTTATTGTATGTTTAATATTTTATTGTCAAAGTTGTTAAATTATTCATGTGGGCCTTCTATGTTTTCCTTTGTGTTTATATTATAGATATTTCAATATGGGGGACCACGAAGAGCCAGTTTCAGGTCAATATCAATGTGAATTAGGTACTGATTGTGAATCAGATAGTGATAAAAGTTCAGAGTATGGTTTAGATGCTAGTGAATATGATTTTGACGACTAGAGTCACTTAGGAAGCAAAAGGGTAAAGAAGTTAATGATAAGATCAGTAACTACAAAGAGCTTGATAAGTCTATGACATTTAAGGACTTGGAAGAGGCCAAAAAAGTCATGAACTTCTATGCTATTGCAAATTCCAAACCTTTGAAGCTTAAAGAAAGTGATAAAATAAGAGTAAGATACAGATGTGTAGCAGGCTGCCCTTTTGAATGCTTCATCTCTGAAGATAAGAATGGTCCTGGATTTAAGATAAAAACATTTAAGAAAGAGCACAACTGTGAAGATGCATTTGAGAATCCTAGAGCCAAAACAAAAACTTTAACTGAATATTTTAGGAGCAAGGTATAGAATAACCCCAAGTACAAGATAAAAGATATGAAACTAGATTTGAAAAATCAATTTTCGTTGAATGCACATAACTCCACATTGAAAAGGGCTAAGAGGATGGCACTTCAGCAATTGCAAGGAAGCTTTTTAGATGACTATAACAGATTAGAAGCATATGCAAATGAGAATAGGGAGAGCAATCCCAGTAGTGATGTGGTTATCAATTTATCAAAAGATGCCATGGCTGAAGGTAAAAGGAGATTTCTTAGAATGTACATATTCTTCAATGAAATGAAGTTGGGGTTCAAACAAGGACTGAGACCATTCATTGGACTAGATAGGACTTTCTTAAAGGGTCATTGCAAAGGGAAATTATTAGTGGCTGTTGGACAAGATTGTCAGAATCATTTCTATCCCTTGGCTTGGGCTGTAGTTGATAAAGAAAACACCTTAACATGGACATGGTTTCTGGAGCTACTGAAGCACTCATTGAATCTGAAATATGGAACCAGTATTACCTTTATGTCTGATATGCAAAAGGTAAAACTTATAATTTTGTTTGTCTGACTATTCCCATTTTTTTGAGTTATTATATAGTTAATTCTATTTAAATTTACATGTGCAGTGTCTGTTGGAAGCCGTAAGAACTGTCCTCCCTCTTTCAAATCATAGGTTTTGTGTGAGGCATATTGAAGCCAACTTGAGTAAAAGGATTAGAATTTCAGGAGAAATGAAGAAATACCTATGGTGGGCTGCTTGGAGCACTTATGAGGAGGACTTTAAAGATCAACTAAAGAATCTTGGTGAATTGTCTGTTTATGCTGTCAAGGAGTTGCTTATGGATCCACCACATAATTTGTGTAGGTTCTACTTTGATATATTGTGCAAAAATCAAATGGTGGACAACAATTTTACTGAGTCATTCAACTCTTGGATCTTAGAAGCAAGAGGCAAGCCTATCCTAAAGATGCTTGAGGATATTAGAATCAAGGTCATGAATAGGTTGAGAGAGAAGGAAGAAGAAGCTAGAACATGGGGAGGTGAGTTTAGTCCTAACTGCATGAAGTTGTATGCTTCTTATTCGAAGGTAGCCAACTTATGTACTGTTCATTTCAATGGTGAAACTGGTTATGAGGTTTCAGAGGGTGGTGATAGACATACAATGAACCTAGTGGAGAAGAAATACACTTGTAGATCCTGGTAGTTGACAGGCATCCCATGCCCTCATACCATCAGGGCACTAAAATACAAGAAAGAGGATAAATGACTGAAATTAGTTGGTGGCACAACAAGGAAGCTTACCTGATGACATATAGAGCTAAGTTGATGCATGTTAGAGGTGAAAACTTCTGGAAAGTTTTACCAGAACATGCTATGGACCCTCCTCCACTTGCCGAAACTGTTGGAAGGCCAAAAGTAAAAAGAAATAGGGAGAAAGATGAGGCTAACAAGAGACAAGGAGATTGGGCTACATCAAGAAGGGGAACTAGAATGACATGCAACATTTGTGGTGATCTGGACCACAATTCAAGAACATGCAAGGTACTTGCTTCTTAACTTATTATCTTTCTTCTTATATAATTGCCGTTATTTTTAATTTAATAGAAAGTTTTCTTATTAATAGGTTGGTGGTGAAGGAAATGTTGAGGATGTTAGTTGTTCTGCCCCTCAACCAACTCAACCAACACAAGAAGGTGAACGTGAAAAGTGAATTTGTGTTCATGTCTACACCAAGAGTACCAATACAACAAGAAGAACCCTTTGGTGATGATAGTGAGCATGAAAGTGACACTGCCTTAATGCCTAAGATTATTTCTGAAGATCAAACACGACTACTGATGAGGCATCAACAATTGGCCTCGGCAGGGACAAGAGTCACCTCTTTCAAAGGAGATCATACTAGTGTCTGTTATCCCGTTGATCTTTCTTACTCACCTACTAAGCTCACTTGGAAAGACAAAGAAGTTGTGACTGGAAATCAATTGGAAGTGGCAAGAAAAAAGAAAGTCGGGAAGTTGAAGTGCAGGAAACTCAATGAAAACTCACAAATCTAGAAATCTTGGTTATTGTATGTAGTTGCAAATCTGTAAACTCACAGAACCCTTTGTTTTGATGGTTTGTTAGGTACATTAGAGCTGTTTGGTTTATGTTTAGTTGCAAATATTACAGCAGTGCTTTTTATATTAGTAGTTGTTTTGTAAACATGTTTTGATGGCTGGACAGTGTTGTTTCTGTTAGCAGCAGTGTTATTTCTGTTAGCAGCAGTTAATTAGTTTATAGCAGTGTTGTTTCTGTTAGCAGTAAATTTTGATGCAGGGCTGTTATTATAGCAGTATTGTTATAGCAGTGTTGTTACAGCAGCAGTTTATAGCAGTGTTGTTACCACAGCAGTTGGCATCAGTCATTTTGCACAGCACAATTGGTCCTGTCTGATATTTAGTTTGCTAGACAATGTTATTTGTTCATTTGCACATCTGCACGTATTATTGCCTGTTAGCAGTTAGCAGCAATTAGCAGTTTGCTAGACAGCAGTTAGCAGCAGTCATTTAGTTGACTCTGCTTTCTGTCTCCGAATGTATTGCAAAAAGAGTATTGGATGAGCATAGAAAATTGGCCACGTTCTAAACAAAACAATGATTCTATTTCCATTTAATTTGAATCACGGTTCACATCCCATAGAAAAAACGACTTGCAAAGTCACATGCCTCCATTTTTCATCTTTCATAGCTTCAGAAAAGTCACGTTTTCTCATAACATTGCCTATAAAATGCATTGTTTTACTTGTATTTTATCACCTATAAAACTATACTTCTTTTTCTGTTACAACTGCTTGAGCTGAGACCAGGTTTGGTAACACTTGCATCCAGCATAGATGAACTAACTTCAATGCTATTTCATACTCAAGTAGCAAGTAGATATGTTTATACTGCATATTATTTTGCACAGCAGAGTGAACTACAGTGAACTACTCACAGTTCTTTTAACAACAACAACAACATAACTAGAATAACTTCATCGCACATAGATTAACTTTATCATATTACAAACTACTAAACATACATAGTTTAATTTCATCACCCCTATAACTAAACCAAAATAATACAACAATACATTAAAACAATATACATTTACTTCATCATCCCTACGACAACCAAAGCAAATAATAAAGCCCATGAAACCAAAATGATATTTCTCATCTTCTTCACTTTGACCTCTAACTTACTAGCTTTTTCGGCTTCCACAAGTTGAAATTGCTCCATTTCGTCAAGCTTCGTCTTCAAAGTATGCCTTTCAACCATCGTAACATCTTCCATTTCATCAAACAAGTTCTTAGACCCCCTTTGAACCATCGTAGCTTGTTCCATAAGGTAAACTTTATTCCTCAAATTGTTCCTCTCAACCTTAGCAGCATCAAGTTTAGTTTTTAAATCTTTGATCACCATCACCGCTTGACGAGGGAGCTCTTCGTCAATCCATTCAAAATACCCGCAAGAACGAACCTACACCATTATTATAAATAACAGCAGTTCTGATTTTGTACATAAACAATAAAATTCAAGAACGACCTAACTCGACAAAAGAAGAGGAATCCCATAAATCGACAAAAAAAAATATTCAAAACTAACCTTGGATCTTGGACATTTGTAGAACCTTCTCCCAACATTGGCATCTGACCAAGCTGTCAAATATAGCACAACCAATCCGCAATGACACCTTCTTGCATATTAAATTTCATGTGCATCCACAGATAAGTCAGACATTGAGCAGAAATGTGAAAATTTGAGCAGAAATGTGAAAATTTGAGCAGAAATGTGAAATTTGATCTTCAATTGGTGTTGTTATACCTTGATCAAATTTTTCATCCTCTCACCTCTCAAATCTCCATGGAAAGAGAGGAACTTAGGATTTTTTCTGAAAATGGGGGTCTTCTGCCTACGCTTTGTTTTATTTGGAACTGGAGCGGGTATTAGGAAATAAGCCGCTTATGTGGCTGCCATGTCATGGCTTATGTGACTTCCATGTAGGATATTAAACACTGATGGTTAGAGCCGTTAGGTTGAAGGGTATTAATTGGCCATTTTGCTAACGGAAAGGACTTTTTTGGCCCAGTTTCGTAACGGAGGACATAACTGAGCTATTTACCATAGTTCAGGGATATTTTTAGCCCTTTTCCGTTGTTTCAAATTTGTTTCTCCATGTGGTTCTGACTTTTTGCTAAACACTATAAGACCTTGTTTACTTGACCTCTTTGGCATGCTTCTGATACCCCCTTCTCCCTGTTATTAGATTAGCCTATACGACTACCATGTTTCGTTAGCACTGCTATTTCTCTTTTCCATGATTTAACCTCATACGTCCAATGTTGTACAATCTTTATATACAGTGGGTGTCCCTCTAGAATGACGTTCAATTTTGGGACTGATTTCAGATTCCTTGTGTAAGCATGATTGATGCTTTCCTTGTTTAATTTAAAAATTCTCTTTCACCTTTCAATTCCCATATTCCTAATTTGGTTCATTAGTGATTTTGAATCCCTGATTACCTGATTTACTATGTACTAATTGATTTACTTAACCGTATATTTCAAAAATTTTTTCCTTAATTAAAACCCCTATGTATTTACCCCTTATTGTATACGATGCACAATATGTTTACTTGATCTCATTCCTAAAATAACTTCTGCCCTTTATCGTTCAAATTTGAACTCTTTAATTAAAGGGATTTCTGCTATTGATTGATCCTAATTGACACATGATTATTTTCTTACCTTGTTCCCTGCCTGATTTCAAACTATAAATACCTGCTTCTTTCTTAACACAAGGACACCACAAACACTTAAGTATTTTCTAACTCACACTAATACACAAAAGTATTCTCTTTTGTACCGTAGCTTATTTGCAAGACTCTTGTTTTCTTCTGCTTGTCCCTTTCTGAAATTGGTATGTCCTAGTTCTAATTTCAGCACCAACTCTAATGTGTTTACTTACCAGTTCTTATGTCTATGCTTACTTTAAACGTTTGTATAATTTAACCTTTGTGCAACGTGCGTCTATCTTGTTCACTTCTTGCAATGAATCCCATTCCCATACCCCATATGGGTTTGAGCTATAGTTTAAACATGGTAGTATATGTAAGTTACTATCCATGAATACAAACTGGACCCTTTTGGGTCCTAAGCTCTTTCAATTTCTCATCCCCATTCCCTTTCTATGTGCTGAGTAAAAACCTTGGCCTGACAGTATTCTAATTACTGCCCAGACCATGGCTTGACCTTCAATAGGTCTTAACTCTCCAATGTTTGGCTAACAGGCTGGTCAGGGGTGTGCCACCACTCCATGGGTAGGTATGACCACCAGCCTACCTTGACATCCACCTAATTACCTCTATTGCACTTACACTTGTTCGTAGACTCTAAGTTCTGCCCCCTCCAATGAGCCTTGACTTTGGACCTTGAGTTCTCTCTGAACTTGGACATTGGAAGGCTGGCCCTTCCACACTGCACCTTAATTCAATTCTGTAATGATATATGGGTGTAAGCATTGCTTGGGGTTCTTCGAACTCTTTGGAACTTTGATGCACTCCAGATAAGCGAGAGGCCTTGGAAATCTTGATCCCGAAAGTTTGGTTCATCTCATGTTGTTAGATATTAAGTCTGAATTAGGGTCCTTGGATGCAGCTTAAATTTCTGATGTAATTTTATTTCCAGTTAAATTCATTTGGTCTGTAATAATTTGTAAAAACTTATGGTGCTTTAGTAAAGAAAGGGATGAGGGGTTACTTTATGTATGCATAAGGGTACACATCATGCCCATAGGATTTGTTTCTAAATCTTTGCACTTTCACATATAGAAATCACGTATTCTGCATATCATATAGAAATCATGTTCATAAGTTTATACATTTGCATATATAAATCATGCCTATAAGTTTTTTTCACTTATATATATGAAGATTTTGTCTATAAGTTTATGCATCTGCATATAGAAATTTTGCCTATAAGCTTCTGCATTTCTATATCTACATATGTCATTTGGCAAACTGTCCATAGGTTTAATAATAATAACAAGCTGCACTATAGATACCATGCTCGTAGGATTTCTGCACTCTTGCTAACGTCTGTAAAAGATGTCTAAAATCAGTAAACGCCTAGAAAGCATGCCTATAAGAAATAATTCTGAAACGTCTCACTCGCCTAAGAAATATCAACTGCCAAACTTGTATTATTCTGTTAAAACTGGCAACCCTTTTTCTGTAATCAGCTTGCCTTTTTTCTGAAACTAGTAGATACTATGCCTATAGGTCGGTTTAACGCATAGGCCAAAAGGTTAGGTAAATTGGGTCAGTATTTGACAACTGCATCGAAGCGGACCTACTACGGATTTCTTGTCTAAAAATTATATTGAACCAGTCCGCTTAATGCCCTAATTTAATCCAGACCAAACCAGTATGTGTAAGACATGCTAAACTATATGATTTTCTTAATTTAAGGAGGCTTATTTGAGCCATATTTGTTTACTTGCCTACCAATACTTGCATTATATGTTTTGAATTTTCGCCTTAGAATTTTATCCTTTGCAAACCCTAAAAGGACCCAAACTCCTTTCCCCTTTAGGATTAATAGTCCCAAATACCTCCGGGACTGATAGGATTGAGACGAGTACTATCATGCAATAAGTAACGATTCTTTTTCGCATCTTAATATCTTAATGGGGTGGGAAGGGTAGAATATGGATATGATGACCGATGCGCTAATATCACGTGCGACCCTTCTTTGAGGAGTGATTGCTGGATATTGAATTGGTGTGATCTATATTAATCATAAACCTAGGACCCCTATTCCTTTATTTGCTTTTTATCTTTTCTTACTCCTTAAATCTCTCTTCTTTTATAAAATTCTATCTTCTCTGCTTATCTTTGCAATTTTCAACTTGTTGCAACATTATATGAAAATTCTTTTTCGAGCCTTAAGTGTTTATGTGTTTATGTGTAGTCACAATTGTAGCATGGACAGAACCACACTAGTGGATCCTGATGGGTGCCTACACCTTCCCCTCGGGATAATTTCTAGCCGTTACTTTAATATTTTGTTTCTTCATCTCAAACCCTTTATAAAAGTTCCTAATGCACTATAATCATTAGGTGACGACTCTTCAACTCCTAAACTCAATTCTTGAAAGGGAATAGAGTTGTCCTCCAAATATCATATACCTGATTTTGATTCATAGAAAAGAGGGCGTCGACAACGGACACGTAGATGCGTAGGTAAAGTCGCAGGTGTGGAACTGCATATGCGCTGAATGATCTGCAAAAGAGAAAGTTTGGGCTGGGGATCATAGATGTAATCTATTGACCACATAAACGGTATGGCATGTGTCAAAGAGTTGGAATATATTTTTTTTTTAGGAATTTTTGAACTCGATCTAGTGCAACTTTTGGATTGCTTTTCATCACAATTGAATAGGTAAGTGATCCTTATTCCTTTTTGGTGTAAGATATTTATTATTAGTTGATTATTACACCTAATTTATGAGAATTCAAGGTGGGATTTGAGGGGTTTGGACTATGTTATTAGAGAGTGAGATTTCATGATTTGAGGGTGGCTTATTTGATCACCTTCAGGGTGCTAGAGCGTTCTCAAAGATCAATTTGAGATTGGGGTATCATCATTTGATGATTCGGGATGGTCACTACGTATTTCTATTGATGTCTTTTGCGCTGGCCAATGCACCAACAGCCTTTATGTACTTGATGAACGCTGTGTTCCAGCCATATCTTGATTCATTCGTCATAGTTTTCATTGATGATATATCAGTGTATTTACTTAGCTAGGAGGAACATAAGCAACATATGAGGATCATGATCTAGACTTTGAGGGAGAAGAAACTATATGCTAAATTCTCCAAGTGTGAGTTTTGGCTTGATTTGGTGGCAATTTTGGGAAACGTGGTGTCATGTTAGGGGATTAATGTAGATCCGAAGAAGATTGAGGCAGTTCAGAGTTGGCACAAATTGTCTTCTGCTACTGAGATTCGGAGTTTCCTTAGTTTTGTTGGTTATTGTTGCCGTTTTATGAAGGGTTTCTCGTCCATTGCTTCACCTTTGACTAGATTGACCCAGAAGGGTGCCCTATTTAGGTGGTCTCAGGAGTGTAAGAGTATCTTTTAGAATCTTAAGATTGGCTCGACTACAAATCCTGTTTTAGTTTTGCCTTCGGATCGAGTTATACAGTTTATTGTGATGCTTCACGAATTGGCATTGGATGTGTGTTGATGCAGGAGGGTAGAGTGATTGCCTATGATTTGCATTAGTTGAAACCCCATGAGAACAACTATCATGTACATCAATTGGAGTTGACAGCCATTGTTCATACATTGACAATTTAGAGACACATAAGCCAACAACACTTATTAAAGCAAATGGATGTAAACTTGAGGCAACAGAGGTGGTTAGAGCTGCTAAAGGACTATGATATCACCATTCTTTATCATCCAGGGAAGGCCAATGTAAGGTAAGATGCTTTGAGTAGGAAGGTTGAGAGCATGGGAAGTCTTGCTTATATTCTAGTTGGGGAGAGACCGTTAGCATTGGATGTTCAGGCTTTGGCCAATAGATTTGTGAGGTTGGATATTTCAGAGCCTAACATTGGATACTTCTGGACCTTGCATTTTGGTCTTGGAGTTGAGTTGCTCTGGATGTTGAAGGTTGGCATTGATGTTGTAGCTGTATTCCAGATTCAAGCTACTATTTGTTCATGGTAGTTTAGGACTTCATTTCCGTTTATGTAAATTTCAAATAGATTTGTATTTATTCTTTTTTTGCCAGTCCTTGCGATAATTGTATTTAATTCTATTCTATTTTACATTATCACTGTTGGTTTCTCATTATATTAGTGACTCATACTTTTTGGATTACATAACGAGTTAGGTTAGGTTCCATCACGACTTTGTGAGATTTTGGGTCGTGATAAGTTGGTATCAGAGCTCTAGGTTCATAGGTTCTACCACACATGAGAAAATTCCAAATAGAATCTTGTGGATAGGTATGATGACGTCCATACTTATTTTTGAGAGGTTATGTGGCATGTAGGAAAATTCCCTTCATTCTTTCCTTATTATGCGAACTTGAATTAGATTGAAGCCTAAAGCTCTAGTTTCTTTCTCTTTAATTTGTGTGCAATGTTAAGTACTCGGATTCAGATGTTCACCAAAGTCTTATGATGTTTTGGATGGGCTGCGAAGGGCTATGGATACTTGATCACCATCTCGATGTATTGTATATTCTTGAGATAAGGATATATTGGTGGATCTTTCAGTTGCTCATTTGAGGAATAAAGTGGATTCGTAGATATTGTTGATAAGTGTAGACACGAGAAAATTAATTGGTTGCCTCGTTGTTGTGACCACTGTAGGTTTAGGGGAATATGTCGATTCAAGGCTAGCAAGTATTAAGAAAATATGTCTCTTTATGATAAGTTATTATTTTAAATTTGTTATAATCATGAAACATAGAGACATGATGTGCATGTTGATTGTTGATGTGTTGCGTATAAGGGTGGCATTGTTGGTATTGATGTTACGTAGAGTATAAGGGTGATATATTATTGGGAATTTTCCCTCCTACATGGAGGAAGAGCCCAATTATTTTTTGGGCTCCTATATTTTAATTTGGACTCTTTATAATTTAAGTCCAAATGTATTGCATTTTGGCCCAAATATTTTATGTTGGTCTTGGCCCATTCTCTTAATATTTTGCAACCTAAGTCTGCCAGCAGTAAAAAAAAAAACAGTAGAGAAAAATCAGAAATACAGTAGAGAGAATCAGTGAAGAACAGAGAAAAAGACAGCAGTGCAGCAGCCTGGTTTTTCTTTCGGATCGGAGGTCAAACGGAGTCCGTTCGTCCTCAAATTTTAGTATGTTGTTCGTGAGACTCTCCTCTACAAGTACACGAAATAGTTTTTCATTTTGAGGCCCGGAAGGTCGATTTTTGCTGCGTTTTTTACAGCCCTGCGATTTTGGTATTTTTCTCTATTTTGGTGAAATTGTTGGCTGTTGGTTGTTGTTTGATGATTGTATTTGCCTCTAGTGTTTACTAGAGAGGAGAACTTGTTGTACCCACTTGGTTCTTGTTGATTAGTGGAAGTTTTGGATCGTTGTTGATCGGTCCCGTGGTTTTCTCCCCAATTTGGGGTTTCCACGTAAATTGCTTGTGTCTATTTTATTTCCACTGTTTTACTGAATTGTTGCTGCTGGAAATTATTTTGGAAGTTATTGTGCCTTTGTCATTCATTGTTTTTTATTTGGGGAAAAAGATTGTATTGCGCTTCCGTTGTGTTTTTTTGTCGTAGCTTCCCCAACAAAGTGGTATCAGAGCTTGGTTATTTTTTGGTTGGGTTCTTGTGTTGTTTATAATGGATGACAAAGTAATTGTACAAGGGATGGTTAGTTTGGACTCCACGAATTATTCTATTTGGAAAATTCGGATTGAGGATTATTTGTGTTCAAAAGAATTGCTTGACCCAATTTTATATAAAGATCGTCCAACAGGTGTTGTTGAGAAAGAATGGACTATCTTAAATAGAAAAGCCGTTGCCTCCATACATCAACATGTTTCTTTAAGTGTGTTGCAACATGTTGCTAATGAAACTAATGCATTTGATATGTGGAAGAAACTTGAATCAATGTATGAGAGAAACAACGCTATGGGCAAAGCTTCTTTGATTAGGAAGCTTGTTAAATTGCAATATAAAGATGGTGATAGCATTGTAGTTCACATGAATGAGTTTCAGGGTGTGGTAAACCAACTAGCTGGAATGAAGATGAAATTGGAGGATGAACTTCAAGCTTTGATGTTGCTTTCCTCATTACCTGATAGTTGGGATACTTTGGTAGTTTCACTTAGCAATTCTGCTCCGGATGGCAAGATGACTATGGATTTGGTCAAGGCTAGTCTTTTAAATGAAGAGGCTAGGAGGAGAGAATCAGGTTTCCCTAGCCAAGCTGAAGCAAATGTGATTCCAGAATCCAGCAGGGGGAGAAGCAAGACAAGAAATCCTCAGTTCAGGGACAAGTCCAAGGGGAGATCCAAATCAAGAAAAAGAAATTTCATTTGCCATTATTGTCAGAAGCCGGGTCACATTGAGAAATTCTGCTATAAGAAAAAGAGAGATATGTCCATGGAGAGAAAAGGAAAAACTGTGAATTCCGAGCAAAAGCCAGATGAGAAGAACACCACAGCTTTGGTATCTAGTGATGATGACTTGTTTATTATCAGTGAACATTTACTATTAAATGCAGCAATATGTGATGACTGCACCTGGGTGATTGATTCTGGTGCATCTTATCATATTACTTCACACAGGGAGTATTTCTCGTCCTATTCTGGTGGCGATTTTGGTCATGTGAGAATGGGAAATGGTGGTTCGTCTAAGATCATCGGTAGAGGCACTGTTTGTTTAGAAACTTCCACTGGTTGCAGGTTGATGCTCAGGGATGTGAGACATGTCGCAGATATTCGACTGAGTTTGATTTCAGTTGGCTTGCTTGATGATGAAGGCTATGCCAACAAATTTTGTGATGGAAAATGGAAACTCTCTCGTGGAAATTTAATTGTGGCTCGAGGTAAGAAGCAGAATTCACTTTATGTTATGCAGGCAAATGTATGCAGCGGGGATGCCAATGTCGCAGGTGATGCCTCCAGTGAAGTGTGGCATAAGAGACTTGGCCATATGAGTGAAAAAGGCTTGCAGATACTTTCCAGGAAAGATTATCTTCCAGATATTTCAGGTATGCCTTTAAACTCTTGTATTGATTGTTTGGCTGGAAAACAGCATAGAGCTGCATTTCATACACGTTCCCCACATAGAAGTAAAAATGCTCTAGATCTTGTTCACACTGATGTTTGTTCTATGGATGCTAAATCACATCGTGGTGCACAATATTTTGTGACTTTTATTGATGATTTTTCTAGAAAAGTGTGGGCTTTCTTGTTGAAAAATAAAGACCAGGTACTTGATGCTTTCAAGGAGTTTCATGCCAGAGTTGAAAGAGAAAGTGGCAGAAAACTCAAGTGTGTCAGATCAGACAATGGTGGTGAGTACAGGGGTCCATTTGAGAATTATTGTAAGATTCAGGGCATCAGGCTTGAGAAAACAGTTCCCAAGACACCTCAGCTTAATGGAATTGCAGAAAGAATGAACAGAACCATTGGGGAAAAGATCAGATGTTTGCTATCTCATGCTAAGCTGCCAAAGTCCTTTTGGGCGGAGGCAATGTCCACTGCAGTATACTTGATTAACCTTTCCCCCTCAGTTCCTCTTGAAGGCAATGTTCCTCAGAGAGTTTGGTCAGGGAAAGATGTCTCCTACAAGCATTTGAGAGTTTTTGGCTGCAGAGCATTTGTTCATGTTCCCAGAGATGAGAGGTCCAAGCTTGATAAGAAAACCAGAGAGTGCATTTTCTTGGGATATTCAGAGGATGAGTTTGGATACAGATTATGGGATCCACTTAATAGAAAAGTGATCAGAAGCAGAGATGTGACTTTCTTTGAAGATCAGACCATTGAAGATTGTGAGAAGAAGCAGGCAAATCCTTCTCCATGCATCACAGTTGATCCAGTTCCATATAATCCTCGTGTTATAGTCCCTCAAGATCATGGGGGAGATATGCAAGATCATGCAGATGACACTCCTTAAGATGATAATCATGATGCTGGTAATGATGATGTTCCTGAGTCACAGCCACATTTAGAGCCACCACCACCACCTCAGTTGACAAGGTCCACCAGAGACAGAAAACCTTCCACAAGACTTTCAGAGGATGATTTTGTGTTAGTCACTGATGGAGGAGAGCCAGAGACATATGATGAAGCTATGTCACATGTGCACTGTGAGAAGTGGCATGATGCCATGCAAGAGGAGATGACATCCTTGCATCAGAACCACACATATGAGCTTGTGGAGTTGCCTAAGGGCAAGAGAGCACTTAAGAACAAGTGGGTATACAGATTGAAGTGTCACGAGAATAGCTCACAACCAAGGTACAAGGCAAGATTGGTTGTGAAGGGTTTCAGTCAGAAGAAAGGCATAGACTTTGATGAGATATTTTCTCCAGTTGTGAAGATGTCCTCTATTCGAGTTATACTTGGATTAGTTGCTAGCATGGATCTGGAGATTGAGCAACTTGATGTAAAAACAGCATTTCTTCACGGTGACCTTGATGAGGAGATCTACATGGAGCAACCTGAAGGCTTTCAGGTTAAGGGAAAGGAGAACTTGGTGTGTCATTTGAAGAAGAGCTTGTATGGTTTGAAACAAGCACCTCGGCAGTGGTACAAGAAGTTTGAGTCTTTTATGGTTGATCATGGCTTCCACAAAACACATTCTGATCATTGTGTCTTTGTGAAGAATTACTCCGAAGGTAACTTTCTTATTCTCCTTTTATATGTAGATGATATGTTGATTGTTGGCCAGGACACCAAGAAGATTGCTAGCTTGAAGAAGTCTTTGAGCAAGTCCTTTGAAATGAAGGACTTAGGCCCTGCTAAAGAGATTTTAGCCATGAGGATCGCTCGTGATAGAAAGAACAAGAAACTTTGGCTATCACAGGAGAGATATATTGAGAAGGTGCTTAACAGATTCAACATGAGCAATGCTAAACCCGTGAGCTCTCCACTTGCAGCACACATGAAGTTGAGTATGGATCAGTGTCCTTCAAGTGAGGAAGAAAAGAAAGAGATGAATAAGGTGCCTTATGCTTCTGCCGTGGGCAGTTTGATGTATTCCATGGTATGTACGAGGCCAGACATTGCACATTCAGTTGGGGTTGTTAGCCGATACATGTCGAATCCAGGTAAAGAGCACTGGGCAGCCGTGAAGTGGATTCTCAGATATCTTAGAGATACTTCCAAAGTTTGTCTATGTTTTGGTATTGGACAACCTGAGTTGTCTGGGTACACAGATGCAGATATGTCTGGAGATGTTGATACTGCAAAGTCTACCTCTGGATACTTGATGACATTTGCTGGAGCTGCAGTTTCATGGCAATCAAGATTGCAAAAATGTGTTGCTTTGTCCACTACTGAGGCTGAATATATAGCAGCTGTTGAGGCAGGTAAGGAGTTATTATGGATGAGAGATTTTCTTGAGGAGCTTGGTTTGAAACAAGAAAATTATCTTCTACACTGTGATTCTCAGAGTGCCATCCACCTTGCCAAGAATGCCGCTTTTCATTCTCGAACCAAACATATTAAGAAAAGATATCATTGGATTCGAGAAGTTGTGGAGGACAAGTCATTTGAACTTGTGAAGATTCACACAAGTCATAATTGTTCAGATATGCTGACCAAGACTTTGCCTAAGGAGAAGCTCGTGTTTTGTCGAGAGAAGGCCGGTTTGTTTGCTCACTCCATGTAGGAGTGAGGGGGAGATTTGTTGGGAATTTTCCCTCCTACATGGAGGAAGAGCCCAATTATTTTTTGGGCTCCTATATTTTAATTTGGACTCTTTATAATTTAAGTCCAAATGTATTGCATTTTGGCCCAAATGTTTTATGTTGGTCTTGGCCCATTCTCTTAATATTTTGCAACCTAAGTCTGCCAGCAGTAAAAAAAAAACAGTAGAGAAAAATCAGAAATACAGTAGAGAGAATCAGTGAAGAACAGAGAAAAAGACAGCAGTGCAGCAGCCTGGTTTTTCTTTCGGATCGGAGGTCAAACGGAGTCCGTTCGTCCTCAAATTTTAGTATGTTGTTCGTGAGACTCTCCTCTACAAGTACACGAAACAGTTTTTCATTTTGAGGCCCGGAAGGTCGGTTTTTGCTGCGTTTTTTACAGCCCTGCGATTTTGGTATTTTTCTCTATTTTGGTGAAATTGTTGGCTGTTGGTTGTTGTTTGATGATTGTATTTGCCTCTAGTGTTTACTAGAGAGGAGAACTTGTTGTACCCACTTGGTTCTTGTTGATTAGTGGAAGTTTTGGATCGTTGTTGATCGGTCCCGTGGTTTTCTCCCCAATTTGGGGTTTCCACGTAAATTGCTTGTGTCTATTTTATTTCCACTGTTTTACTGATTTGTTGCTGCTGGAAATTATTTTGGAAGTTATTGTGCCTTTGTCATTCATTGTTTTTTATTTGGGGAAAAAGATTGTATTGCGCTTCCGTTGTGTTTTTTTGTCGTAGCTTCCCCAACATATATCACTATTGATATTGTGTCGAGGTTAGCCAAGATACCTAGTGAGTACATGAATTCGGTTTGGAACCGAGCTGCTGTGGACGACGAAGACAAGTATTGAAGTTGTAGCTGCATTGCATATTCAAGCTACCATTTGTTCATGGTAGTTTAGTACTTAATTTCTGTTTATTTAAACTTCAAACAAATATTGTATTATTCTTTTTGTCAGTTTGTAAATCTAATCAAAGCGGCCCATGACTTGTAATATCAGTTCTTCAATAACTGTATTGAATTCTCTTCCTATTTTATTTGTTATCACTCTTGGTTTCTCATTATAGTAGTGACTCATATTATTTTGATTTATCTAGCGTGTTGGGTTGAGTGTCATCATAATTTGATGAAATTTTGGATCGTAAAATTATATTTTATATTTGTTGGTTCGTCCAGCGCGTTAAGTTATTGGCACTAGGTGGGATTTGAATAGTGAGAGTTTCTCAAACCACTTTCGACATGTACCACTAATAGATATTCACGCATCCCAATGACCTCGACATCTTGTGTGAGCCCGTTCACTCCTTGTGATCAATTTAATCACTTCATTAGCCTGAATTTAATGTTAAAACTTACGTCACTTTCCATTATTAATTTTAGCTAGACAATACAAATCCTATTTTGGAAATATCCAATGGTGCAGAGTAATGGATCTTTTAACTACTTTGATTTCAGTCCACATAACAAACAATTTAGAGGAATGCAATAAAGAGATGTAATCTTTTGTCTGATCACTTGTGATCCATATATATAGATAACAGAGTTGGGTATACAATCACATGAATTAACACAGTATTGAAAAAACAAGTGTTTTCTACTTTATAGTAACATTAGAACACGGGGATATAATCCTAAAAGGAGAACAAACAAACAAACAAACAAGAGAATCAATCCTTTACACAAATTCAATCATTCTCACTCAACATAAACTAAAACCAAATATATAATTAAGCTAGGAAATGGAAAATCTTCTCCTCCTAGGCTTAGTAATATCTACAGTGGCATCATCAATCATAGAAGTGTCCTTTGATCCATGCTTAAAGGGATTCAATTTACCCAATCTTTTGGAGACAGAAGAAAAGAAGGTTGGCTTTCTGCTAAGACTGGGTTTAGCTGAAGTAGTCCCTTGATTTGTTTTCTGTCTATCCGATATGTACATTTTCATCTTCAACAGTTCAGTTCTTAGAGCTTCGTTCTCCTTGACAAGCGAAACATCGGCTTGTAATTGATTCCTTGTTGCCATGGCTTCGGGTAAATTGCTAGTATCATTTCCCCCACTCCTTATCTTCAGTTGATCGAAGTAGAGAGCATGAAGGACTATTTGCACTGGCAAACGTTTGTTTTGTGAAGCATGAACTCTGGCTTCATACGAAAGTTTCAGTGTATCCATCACGCTGCAAACTTTCTCTCTTTCAATTTCATCCAAATTTGGATGTGCCTGCAATTATTTTACAAAGATCCAATTACTCTTTCTGATTTCTTATATAACTGCTACATTATTCGAAATTAGTTGGTAAGTCGACACTAATCTAAGTCGTTAAGCATAATATCTTGCTACAAACAACAACAGTAACTATAACTCTAAACAAGCCGGAGCTGGCTATATTAAATCCTCACAGTTCCACAAGCATCACCGTTTTTGCTCAACCCCACCCGTTGTTAGACAGCTTAACCTACAGCATATCCGGCAGCACTTTTGTATCCCCGGAAATGGATTTCCCTAATACTAGTTTCCAACAGGCATCCCCTTTTGGTTACGACCCACCACGAGGCTGTTGTATATGTTGTCTTCTGCTCCTTGTAATGTTGAACCTTAGTATTATATATTAAGTATCTTTTGAATCCAAATAGAAAATAAATAAAAAATTCTCGCACTTCTTGTCATTCCACTTAATTAATCAAATATTATAGAAATTAGTTTATTTAGGACTACAATAACAACAACCAAGTGAGATTGCCATATTATTTAGGACTAAGTAATTGTACTAACATGACTAGAATATTTTTGTTAAAATCTGCGAAAAGGATTTATTACCTTTAAGTAGATATCGACGGCTCTGTAAAGATCATCATCAGCCTTCCTAGCTCCCTTAGGAACCAAAATAGCAATTCCATTGAATTTGGCTATAGTGAGGTCCCCAAAAGTGGCTATTTCACCAAGATACGCATCAACAGTCTTTGCAACTCTCTGCATCGCCGTGGAACAAACTTGTTGTCCCAAATCACCACCATTAAAAACCGCCACAGTCTTCTCTTTCTCCATAAATCCAGAAATTATTCTCCTGACGCTCTCGAGATCGAATAATCTTTCGCCATCATAAGTAAAAGACAACACGAGCAGATCATCTACAGTCACATGTTCTAAAATTGCTGATATCCTTTTCTCCAATTCATTCTTGCAACTATTAGCCGCTCTTAAGAAAATTGCTGTACGAAGGAGACAACATAGGAAATTGATGGGAAAAGCTGCTTTGTCTGAAGGTAAGAGTTTTACAATTGACTCGAGAAGTTGGCGTTGATGCATCCTGATGTCGGAGTCCTCTGGCTCGACTAATCTGGTTCCATTACCGGAGTGGTCACGTACAAGGTCACGAAGAGATCTCTCTGTATACGTGATTATAGCACTTGCTGCTGTCAACGCTTTTGCTCCCCGAGTTTTCATCGAAATGATAATTCTCTCGAAAAATGTTATGTCTAATATGGTTAACTCTTCCGTCCACCAATTTGGTGGTGATCTGCTTGGAAAATTCGCCTCCACACATGCCTACACAATAGTATAATATTATTGCTTTCAACAATTACCTCTTGAATTAATATTTTAAATGACATGAATTCAGTACCTTAGCACTGGCGATTTCAACACATCTTTGAACGATGTTGAGTTCCTCAGCAAGGGGAAGAAGATTTTCACAAGATTTTAATACGACAAGTGCGCCAGAAAGGCTAGTCAAGGCAACTTGGGTAAGGAAATCTTCTGTCCTGCTAGCAAGATTGTTATCGCAGTATTTATCAGTCATTTGTAAGTATTCAGCAGCACAACGAAGAGCAGCTACATTATGAACTGTGATTTCAAAGTTGACTCCATAGCAAAACTTGGCTGCTTTTTCAAACATCTCAGGACCTCCAGGTATCTCAGACAAGTTTATCCTCGTTACTTCTGTTTCTTTAGACTCTAGTATAAGTTTCCTTATGTAGTTGCTCTTCGCCACAAGCATGAACTGCTATATCAGAACAACAACAAATTAATGACAACTATAATCCATGATACGTTTCCAACTCAAACGAATGATAACAAGCTCATAAGTAACGTACCTTGTGAAGATTAAAGTTTGCTTCACCTACTTCAACAACAACATCAGTTGGAATTTCTTGGGAAAACACCCTGTAATATATAAAGTTAATACAAACTGAGACAGGAAAAGAGATGAATAATGGTGCGTTAGGAGGAAAAAGAGAGAGAGATAGTAACCATTGTCCAGTTCTTTCCATGGCAAGAGAGAGTCGATTTGTATTCTTGATAGGAACAGCCATGTGAGAGAGAAGCTTCAATATTTAGTGCATGGAGGAAAAGCTTCTGATAATAAAACTAGAGGTCTAATTATAGGATTTATAGAGAGAGAGCTTGGTTTATCTCGATGTGGCTTTTTCATCCAGTTTATTTGTACTTGTAACTTGTTTCTACTCTATTTTTTCGGTTGACAATTAATTAATTTATTAATTAAACGCATCACATTTTCAAGCACATTGTCCATTCTACCCCGGATGCCTATTGCAACAAATATCCAACAGCCAATAAAGCAGCTTATCTTTTCAGCTTGTAATCTCTCAACTTTTACTGTCGCTTCTTGTTCTTTTTCACGTCGGATCTTGACTTGTTTTTTGGATCTTTCTTGGTTCTACTACGGATTTCATTTTGATCCACTCCAACAAATTAAAGAGAGGTCAATTATCATATTATCCACAGCAAAATTCAAGTTCTCTTGATTTCATCATAGCTAAAACCGAAGTAGTATCATGATCGAATTTGATGTAAATTAAAATGACACACATTCACTTTGTTGTTATGATATTTTCCCCTGTGAGTTAGTCTGAAGTTATTGTGGAATTACATTGTTATTCCTTCTCAAACAGTTTCTATCCTATGAAAATAGAGGTGCTTTCTTTTCCTTTTCCAAATATTTTCAAGCGGTCAAAAGATCAAATTGATTACGTATACAAAAAGATCTAAGGTGAAAATGACTATACGAACGACACAATTAGGTGAATGTCTTCCTAAAGTGATAATTAAAACCATCTTTGTTTGAAGTATTCCTTTTTTTCCACAAAGAATGCAACTATATACTGCTCCCTCCTTTTCAATTTAGATGAGGTAGTTTGATTCGATACGGCATTTAAAAAGTAAAGAAGATTTTTAAAACTTACGGTCTTAAAAACTTAAGGGGTAAAAGCTTAAGGGGTCATGACATTTGTGTGGTTATAAAAGCTTCTCATTAAGAGTAAAAATGAATAAACTGAAAAATTTAAAGTTGAATTATTTCTAAATTTGAAAAGGTATCATTTATTTTGAAACATACTAAAAGTAAAGTACCTCATCTAATTTGAAACAGAGAGATAATACAATATTGATGGAGTCACACAATATAATTTTCATACTGAAGTTAAGAAAGAATTCAAAACAATCTCAAACTTGTGATTTGGATGATTATTTGACTTTGGAAAGGGTTTCGATACTTGTGTTATTATATATGCCATAATATTTATATTAAAAAGATTAAACTAAATTGTTTTTCCAGTTAGAAAGATTCTATTCTTCTTGTTAAACAAACTAATATGAAAATAGTGTCTTATAAAATAAAAGGGATGGAGTATTACTTTTTATATAGTTACAGCATAGGTAAGTTATCTTTAATAAATAATAAAGTATGATGAGAGTGATATCAAGTACTCCTATTAGATATATTAATCTATATACTTCAAACATCACTTAGTTTTTATACCAAGGAAATACAAAATAATTATCACGGGCCGACTCCTCCATAGTGTCAGCGACACTCAAATAGCTCGTGCGACGCCCATAGACCCACCTGACTAAAAGTCAGCCCTCTCTTATCCCGGGTTTTCTAGCATGATCCTATGCTTATGTCAAAGCTTGCCTCAGAGGCTTAGCTTCTCCCGTGCAGCCCATTTGATGCTAAGGCTTTAGTCTTGTCTTGTTGACATATTCCTATGTCACATTTCATAAGTTGGGTCTTAACATTGCGTACACCCGGGGTTGCTAAAGACACGTCAATCCATTGCCTGGCAGTGAGCATCGCTCTCGCATGCATAGTCCAATCCTCAAGCTTGACACTTTCCTTGTGCCTTGGCACGTAGCTGTGCTTTGCCGAGTATGTCAACGTTCAATCCTTGGCCTTTGTCATATGTGCCTGTCGTAGGATGCCTATGGTTGTCATATGGCCTTTCCAAACATAGGCCTCACGATATACTTCCATCCTGCATAGTACAGTGTCTCCCCAAAACTACATTTCTAGGCCAACGAACCCTTCCTTGCAAGGCTGAAGCTAAGCCATGCTCACAAGTCGACACACAAGGCTCTTAAGAGTGAGGCCTCGAGTATCCAATCGGAACTAAGCTATTTATCCATCCCAATGGTAATTCATAGGTTCTAGTAATTCCATACGTCAAGCCTCTAGCACTAGCTGTGCACCCTGAGGCGTGACGTGGTCCATTGAATTTCCTAACTCGTATGGATACCTTGGACACTCCTTAGAGATGCTTAGGCAGGCTCTTAAAGTTCCTCTCAAGGTTTTTCACTTGGTGCGGCTTGGTTGCAGCATGCACTGGGAAGGTTGCCTAAGCATTCAACACCTCTCCTCCCCCCTCCCCCCAACAATATATGTTTATAAAAAAAGTCCATATTTTCCCTCTTGACATATTTTAGCTAGAGAATCATAATGGACTTCTCTCTATTCTGAATGGGGCTCATTTGTTCTTTGTAATTTGTCTCGACTTCCTTCACACTTTTCTGAAGTTTCTTCCCATTCACATATCCAAGGAAAGAAATATAGCCTTTACAAGATTCAGCTAATTTACGACAATGCTACTGAACTTGGTTTAGTCAATCCCATAGGCAAACGAACTCTGAATGACGCCAAACTATGTAAGTATATATAAGGACATATTACGAAAAAGGCATGTAGCCGGAATCCCTATATTCCATACATAGCTTTAAAATATGATATGCTAACATTTATGGCATGGACGCGACTGTCGCTATTAGGCTAGACCCTTGGGCTCCTCCCAATTTCTTGCTATACTTCCTTGGCACTCTTAGGACATTCAGTACAACATTTCTAGATGGTCCTTGCCTCCTGCATAGTCTCTTTGCCTGATGCTCATTATTGAAGCTCATCGTCAGCACGTGCCGGTAGCACAGCTAACACTCGCACAGCCCGCTCGGATGGCACAACGTTACAGACACTGAGAGTCAACTATAGACCTCTGAATCATAATCTGGATACGCTCCTAAGTCCAAAATCACCCAGCGGAGCTAACAGAACTATCAAAACTCCATTACAGAGTCATTCCATATAAGTCAACATCCGGTTAACTTTTTCAACTTAAGTTCTCAACTTTTAGACAAACTGTCCCAACTCATTCCGAAATCTCTTCGGAACCAAACCGACTAACCTAGCAAGTCAGATAATAGCTATAAAGTATAATATAAGCAGTAAATGGGAGAACGGGGCTACGAATCTCAATACGACCGGCCAAGTCGTTACATTTTTACTCTTAGGACATGCAATGCAACATTTTTAGATGGTCCTTCTCTTTTCCTAATGCTCATTCTTTAAGCTAATTGTTAGAACATGCAGCCGGCACGGTTGACACTCGCACAGACTGCTCATAACACGCAGCGTTACGGCCACTGTGAGTCAACATGCCATAATATTTATATGAAAAAGATTAAATTAAATTATTTTCACACAGAAAGGTTCTATTCTTCTTGTTAAACAAACTAATATGAAATTAGTGTCTTATAAAATAAAATGTATGGAGTATGAGTTTTTATAGAGTTAAAACATATGTAAGTTATTTTTTATACTCCCTCTGTTCCAGTTTGTGTGAACCTATTTCCTTTTGGTCCGGTCCAAAAAGAATGACCCCGTTCTAAATTTAAAAATAATTTAGCTTAAGTTCCCAATTCTACCCTTAGTCAGAAGCTTTTATAACCTCAAAAATACTGTCGACCCCCTTTTGAGTAGTTTAGGCCAGAGAATCATAATGGACTTATCTTTACTCTAAATGTGGCTCCGTTTGTTCTCAATTATTTGTATTGACTTCCTCCACACTTTTATGAAGTTTCTTCCCATTCACATATCCAAGGAAAGAAATATAGCCTTCGCAAGATTCAACTAATTACGACAATTCCACTAAACTTGGCTAGTCAAGCCCATAGGTAAACGAACTCCAAATAACGCCAAACTTGGTAAGCGTATATAAAGACATCTTAGGAATAAGGCCTTCTACCAGAATCCCTATATTCCATCCATAGCTGGAAAATTCGCAGTGCTAACATTCATGGCATGCACAGGTGTCGCTAATAGGTTAGACCCTTGGGATCCTCCCAATTCCTTGCTATAATTCCTTGGAACTCTTAGGACATGAAGTACAACATATCTAGATGGTCCTTGCATCCCACATAGTCTCTTTGCTTGATGCTCATTCTTGAAGCTCATCGTCAGCACAGCTGACACTCGCACAACCCGCTAAAGATAGTGCAATGTTACTGCCACCGAGAGTCAACAAAGGCAGCTCGTAACTTATGCAATCATAAATTGACATTAACTTCTTGGAACAAACCACCAAGGGATGTGACAAAATGGTTGGCATTTATCCCTATTTAACTAAAGGTTTTATGTTTGATCTCTGTGTGAAGTACAATTCGGTTCACCTCACCACTGTTTAAGCAAGCACGCCCTTATAACGAGGCCACCTCGAAACCTTGTCAATCAGGTAAGGACGGATTGACCAAGGACGTCCTGATCAACTAAGCAGAGGAACGACACCGTTTTAGGCCTGGCTTCTTCTGTACGTGGAAGCCACAAACTTTTGTACTTTTATTTTTGTGTATTTCGAGAAAAGGTCTCCTAAGATATAAATGAGACCTTCACCTTGTAATAAGACAGATTGATCATTCTTAATAGACCATATCTCTACTTTCTCTCTCTATTATTATAAGGCAAACATCTCTCTCATCTCTCTACCTATCTCCTTTTGATATTGAAGCTTTCTATTATCTTTTATCTTTTATGCTTTCAGATCTATTGCAATTGTAGTGAAATAACCTCACATAGGACTCGTTATACTTGATTATGATTTACCCATCTATCTTTTTAATTGTTTTTAAACTCATAAAGTGTGTATAACGTTTGAGTAAAACAATTTGGCGCCGTCTGTGGGGATTTCGAGAATTAAAATTATAGTTTGTGCCTAGAAAACCACTAACAACCATCCCCCACACCACGCAAACAAGTATGGGTGACAACTGTGAAAATGAAAGCAATAGATGGGATTGGGGTCAACCTCCTGGATTCGCTCAACGAGGAAGGTGAAGATAATCTCTTTAACAAAACTCCCAGCACCACGATGAGTGGAGGAACCCCACCTCCGCCACCCAGAGATATGACACATCCGCAAGAAAGGGTAGCTTCTACTTCAATATCTAAGGAAGCACCCCCGGAAATCAAGGAGCTACTAAAAGGATGGCTCACACGCACTCTGAGTGACCTAGTCGAAAAGTCACCACAATGTGGCGTAAGACGCACGCCAATAATGGACCTCACCACAGCCGAAGATGAACCCGAGGTCGTGCAAGCCAACAAGATTCTCACTAACACTCAAACCAACAACGGAGCGCTCGAAATGGAGCACGAAAACAAATAGCTCTATAACCAAATGAAAGAATATCAAGAAAGGGTAGGCAATATCCCGGGCGCCGCTAAACTACTGCCAAAGCGCGACGTGGGAAGGTTTGTAGAGCAGCCCTACACAAAGGAGGCCTCACCATAAACTATCTTCAAAGTGACTCCCTATTTGAGGGTATACGATGGGACTACGGATCCCGAGGACCATCTAATCCACAACATTATAGCTGTGAAAGGTAACGATTTGGCAAATGAACAGGTACCGTCCGTGCTTTTGAAGAAGTTCGGCGAAACATTAACAGGCGAAGCTTTGATGTGGTACTCCCAGCTGCCAGCCAAGGGAATCTCCTCCTTCGAAGAAATGGCGGACAAGTTCGTCACGACACATGCAGGGGCAAAGAAGGCGGAGGCAAGGGTCAACGACATCTTTGCTATTCGACAAACCATGGGAGAAGGGCTCAGGGACTTCCTAGCTAGATTCAACAGGGTGAGAATGGGCCTACCGAATGTGTCGAAAGGCATGGCAGTTGCCGCGTTCCAGAACAGGCTAAGCAGGGCGGCTCAAGGGCGACCAAGAAACAACTAAGTCGTCTCATGAAGTACCCTCCCACTATCTGGGAGGAAATCTATAATGCCTACTGTGCCGAGGTGCACGGAGATGAGGACGACCTCAACGGTCCCACCAGGAGACTGGCAACGATACTCCCAGAGATCAGGAGGGACTGGCGGAATGAGGGTCGATGAGAGCGAATCTCGCGTCCCCATAGGGAAAGGCATCAACCATACATCATATCATCTCATCCGCCACCACCGAGGCACGTAGATACACTACTGCGCCACATCACCCCCCTACGAAACGAACGAGGTATGCCTCCTTTATTATCTGTACATAACATTTGTGTTTCTCCTTCAGAGGTGGTGTACGCACTAGAAAAGCTGGGCAACAAAGTACAATAGCCAGCAAAGATGAAGTCGGACCCTACCACCCGAAAATCAAATTCTCTGTGCGATTCCACCAGTAGCGAGGGCATAAGACCGAGGGCTGCATAGGCCTACGACAGAAAGTAGTCAGGATGCTGAACCAAGGGTTCCTGAGAGAACTGCTCAACGATAAAGGGAAACTCAACTTTGCACGAGGGCGGGATCAACCCAACGGGCCACCAAGGCCGTCCTCGCTAACGCGCAAGATCAACATGATCATCGGGGACGCCAATGACTCGACAATCAATAACGTCAAATTGACCATCACTCACAAGTTAAAGCAAACCATCGCTCGCGAACGGTATGACGACTTCGAAGATAGTATCACCTTCAATAAGTTTGATACCGACGGTTTGTATTTTCTTCATTACAATGCTTTAGTCATTACTTTGCGCATTGTGGATACAGATGTTAGGATAATTATGATTGACAACGGTAGCGGCGCTTGTATTATCCACCCAAGGGTCCTTGCGCTTATGGGACTCGAGGATAAGATAATACCGTGTTGTATAACGCTGACTGGTTTTAACAATGCAGTGGATGGAACCTCCGGAGAAATAACGCTGCCCGTCCTGGTGGGAGGAGTCACGTTGGAAACCCCCCTTCCACGTGATGAACCAGGAAACGACGTACAACGCCATCATTGGACGACCATGGATACATGCCATGAGAGCAGTCGCCTCCAGCTTCTATCAAGTGATCAAATTCCCTACCCCATGGGGGGTGTTCAGCATATGGGGCGAACCCCACACTGCCCAAGAATGCTACAAAATAGCTCAAGACTATACCCACACCAAATAACTCCAAGAGGCGAGCGCGAAAGCATAGCAATCAGCTCTGTCGGGGACTAAGGTTCACCCGGCAGAGGACGCCATCAAAGATCCAGATATCATAGAAGCCAACAAAGCTACGGTCGAGGACCTCGGCCCCGTACAGCTAGTCGACAACGACCTCACAAAGAATGCCTACATCGGGCACGGCCTCTCGAATCTAAGTAAGTATCATGAATTTTTATCTAACCAAGTAGACTTGTTTACTGTTTCCCATTCAGATATGCAAGGGATACCGCGAGACATCACTACCCACAAATTGAACGTTGATCCGCTACACCCACCCCTGAGGCAAATGACGAGAAAATTCAATGTCGCCATTAACGAAGGTGTAAGTGAAGAAGTAGATAAACTATTAGCAAATGGTTCCATCAGAGAATCCAAATACCCCGAGTGGGTCACCAACATTGTCATGGTCAGGAAGAAAAACGGGAAGTGGCAAATGTGCGTGAATTTTACCGACCTGAACAAAGCATGCCCAAAAGATTCATTCCCACTTCCCCACATCGACTAGCTGATAGATGCGATGGCTGGACACGAAATATTGAGCTTCCTAGACGTATATTCCGGCTACAATAAAATCATGATGGCCAAAAAAGATTAGAAGAAGACGACCTTGATCACTCACCAAGGGACATACCGCTACAAAGTGGTGCCCTTCGGACTCAAAAACGCGGGAGCCACGTACCAAAGCTTGGTGACCGAGATGTTTTAGGAACAACTCGACAAAACAATGGAAGTCTACATCGACAACATGCTGGTAAAGTCGTCTTGAAAGGAGGACCACCTCAACCATCTGAAGGAGGCCTTCGAAATATTGAGAAGATACATGATGAAACTGAATCCCGAAAAATGCACCTTCGGCGTGGCCTCGAGAAATTTCTTGGGATTCCTCGTATCTTTGAGGAGTATCGAAGTTGATCCAGATTAGATCAATGCAATAGACGCAATCCCAGAAGTGCTAAGCAGCAAAAAACCGGTACAGAAGCTGACGGGTCGGATATCCGCCCTTTCCAGGTTCATCTCGCGATCCTCCGACTGGTTCCATAAGTTCTTCGGTGTGTTGAAGAAAGATAAGAGGCTCCAGTGTAACGAAGAATGCGTTGAAGCCCTAAAAATCTGAAGGCATACCTATCTTCGCCACCCCTAATAGCCAAAGCAAGCCAAGGTGAACCACTTCTGGTGTATCTAGCCATGTCTGAGGTCGCCGTCAGTGCTGTCCTGGTACGTGAGAACGAAGGTACTTAATCTCCCATGTATTACATTATCAAACATTGGTAGATGCCGAAACTTGGTACCCGCACCTTGAAAAGCTGGCACTAGCACTATTCATAGCTTCACAAAAGTTACGACCTTATTTTCAATGCCACCCCATGAGAGTGGTAACGACCTTCCCACTAAGGAGTGTCTTACATAAGCCTGAGCTATCGGGCCAACTCGCAAAATGGGCCATTGAGCTCACCGAGTACAATATCTCGTACCTTCCAAGAAAAGGAATCAAGTCCCAAGTTTTAACCGACTTCATAGCCGACTTCAGCATGGAAATCTTGCTGAAGGCAGAGCTCGAGGCCCGACACGTCTTCCCCAGCAACAACCTTTGGGTCCTCCACATTGATGGTGCCGCCAATGCGTCGGGATCGGGACTCGTCCTCGAGGTCCCCACAGACGAAAAATTTTGCCAATCCATACGATACCACGAAATGACTAACAACAAGGCTGAGTATGAGGCCGTTATTGCAGGTATGAAATTAGCCATCAAGTACGGAGCCCAGCAGATCCTTCTCCATTGTGATTCGCAACTCGTGGTAAACCAGGTCTCTGGGACTTACCAGGTCAAAAAGCAGAGGCTACAAAAATACCAGACGGAAATCCGCAGGTTAATGGCTGAGTTCGAGTGCCGCTTCAAACAAATTCCAAGAGCACGGAACATCGAAGAGGACTGCCTAGTGAAATTGGCCGCGACCACCAAAAACATCAACATGGAAAGCGTGGTCACCCTCCTCCATTCAGCCATCGACCACACCGAGGTATTTTCATTAAATCTAACCTGGGACTGGTGCAACCAGTTCATGTCCTATCTACAGGACAGAACCCTGCCGCGCGACAAGAAAGAAGCAAAGAAACTCCGCTTGCAAGCCGCCCGGTACTTCCTGATCAACAATGACCTCTACAAGAGGACGTTAGGCGGACCCTTGGCCAAGTGCCTAGGTCTGCACCAAACAAGGCCAGTACTCGAAGAGGTACACGAGGGTCACTGCGGTGCACATAGAGGCAACCGCGCCCTCGTACAGTGCATCATCCGCGCCGGCTACTACTGGCCCACCATGAAGAAAGAAGCAGCAGAATACGTCCGCCGATGCAAACAATGCCAAAAATATGCACCAATGATCCACCATCCAGGGGAACCCCTACACTCAGTCACCTCTCCATGGCCATTCCTCAAATGGGAATGGGCATAGTCGCCCCCTACCTTCAAGACCGAGAATGGTACGATTTTTACTTGTCTTAACTGACTATTTCTATAAGTGGGTGGAAGCAGGTGCGTACGCACAATATGCGAACAAGAGGTGATCGCCTTCATATGGAAGAACATTATATGCCGTTTCGTCATTTTCAATGAAATCAGCTGTGATAACGGATGATAGTTCATCGGTCAAAAAACGACCGAGTTCTTCGAAAAATGGCGCATCCAGAGGATACTCTCCACACCGTACCACCCCTCTGCCAACGGCCAAGCAGAATCATCAAACAAAACAATACTGAACATACTGAAGAAGAAACTTGAGGATGCCAAAGGGCTATGGCCCGAACTGCTACCGGAAGTGCTGTGGGCATACATGACCATACCAAAATCCAGCACCGGGGAAACTCCATATTCGTTGGTTTACGGAACCGATATGGTCATACCCATCAAAGTCGGCGAACCAAGTCTGAGGTACTCACACTCTAGTGGAGCAGAAAACGACGCAAATAGGCTGCAAGACCTTGAGAAGCTGGGGAAAGAAGAGAATTGGCCCACATCAGAATGGTGGCCCAAAAGCATCAAGTCGAAAGGTACTATAATAAGAAGACAAAAGTAAGGAAGCTCAAAGTAGGAGACTACGTCCTCAAAGACAAGACATTGGCCTCCAAAGACCTAAGTGAAGGGAAATTGGGCACAAACTGGGAATGGCCCTAAAAAATCATAGCAACAGTTGGCAAAAGGGCATTTCAGTTGGAAACAATGGAAGGAAAAATGCTCCAGAACAACTGGAACATCACCCACCTCAAATATTTCCATTTATAAAAGGTGTCCCCCAAGTCGCACTCTTTTTTCCCTTACTCGAGTTTTGTCCAATTGGGTTTTCTCGAGGAGATTTTTAACGAGATGACGATGGGAACACCTGGAGATATTTGCGAAACAAGTGTATCACGTCAGCCTCTCTGTACGCTCTCAAGCCCTACCTTATACAAGGACTGGACCAGAGACATCTCCAATGTGTAAAAGGCTACGACATCTTCATCTCTAATGAATAAAAGGCTACGGCCATCTTCATCTCCAATGTGTAAAAGACTATATCCATCTTCATCTCCAATGTGTAAAAGGCTACGACCATCTTCATCTCCAATGTGTAAAAAGCTACGACCATCTTCATCTCCAATGTGTAAAAGGTTAAGGCCATCGACATCTACACGGCTAAGGATATCCGATTCAGCATGGCTAAGGCCATTCTGTTCTACATGGCTAAGGCCATCGATTTAAAATGGCTAAGTCCATCGCCACTAACAGTCGACCCAATGTCGACTACGGCAGAACGAAAGACTCAACGACAGTCGAATTCAACTACATGGCTAAGGCCATTCAGTTCATCATGGCTAAGGCCATTCGATTCATCATGGCTAAGGCCATTCTGTTCTACATGGATAAGGCCATCTATTTAAAATGGCTAAGGCCATCACCGCTAAAAGTCGACCCAATGTCGACTACGGCAGAATGAAAGACTCGGCGACAGTCGAAGTCAACTACAGGGCTAAGGCCATTCAATTCATCATGGCTAAGGCCATTCGATTCATCAGGGCTAAGGACATTCTGTTCTACATGTCTAAGGCCATCGATTTAAAATGGCTAAGGCCATCGCCGCTAACAGTCGACTCAATGTTGACTACGGCAGAACGAAAGACTCGACGACAGTTGAAGTCAACTACTTGGCTAAGGCCATTTAATTCATCATGGCTAAGGCCATTCAATTCTACATAGCTAAGTCCATCAACATCACCCTGGCTAAAACTAGGGATCCAACATAGCTAAGCCATCACCGTTAACAGTCGATCCAACATCACTACGGCAAAATAGAAGACCTGACGAAGGTCGAGTTAAGCTCAATCTACGAGTTGCAAACACGACAGAAGTTCCAAGGAACAAAGAAAGAATAAAAATGGAAAAAGGTATGTACTATTATATCCAAAAAAGTAACTACATGACAGGCCAGAAAAAGGCCTCATTTACAACAAAAGGGTACAAAGGCAAACCCTAGGAACCCACGTTACCCTGGCCGGCACTATCAGCACTCGGGCTGTCGCCACTTCCTGGCGGGTAGTCCTTAGAAATCCAAGAAGCAGACGCCAGACGGTTAATATCTTCTGAGTTATACCCTTCCCTAAAGGGCGAATCGGAGAGGTAACCGGACGCCTCACAAGCAACCGGGTCAGGCTCAACTGCCTATCCACGTCCTCTTCGGAGACTCGACCGGCTGCCAAGAGCTCTTCAAACACGACTAGCCTGGCGTCATGGTACACCCACATGTCATGGGCATCCTGGGGCTCAGCTCCTGTGGAGCGTCCCACGCAAGAGCCTCAATATCATCCTCCTTGGCTTTGAGCTCAGCGGTTAAGGCCGCAACCCGAGCCCGAAGTTCAGCAGCCTTTGCCGCGACGGCACGACCAAGTTCTAACTCATCATCCTTCGCTAGAAGGAGAGCCTCTAACTCAGTGTTCTGGGCGACCGCGGTCACGAGCTGCTCGTCTGCCCTCTCCAACTCGGCCAACCGCTTCTTCAGTTGCTCCTCCGTCTGGGTAAAGCCCTCGCGGAACAGCCTAAACTCGGGGTCCTGCTTGTACACGTTGACTAATGTTTGATGTGCGTCACGTACCCGCTTTTACCTCTGCCATAATTTTTTATAGGTGTCCGCCCTTTTTTCCAGGCGTCGCGCCCTCTCCACCTTAAAAACAAGAACCTGAAAAATATCAAAGGGTGAACTAGTACACAGTCGGACCACCCCTACGACATCAAAGGGAAGGAGGGCCAAAGTTACCTGTAAGGTCGCGCCCGCTACCCTTCGAGACAGGCCCCTGTCACTGACCTCCGCCAATGCCTTACCCTCAGCACCCGCACAAAGGAGGGTCATGTCCGCAGGCGCCTCCTCGCAGTTCTCCAAGAGGTTATAGCCGCTGAGGATCACAATGGGGCGTGTAGATCTACCGGCCGTCATCTCAACACGAGCTGTAGAGTCCCTTCCTCCATCCAACCTAGGGTTGCTTATCGGGCGGATTGGGAAGTTATTTACTCTTAACGGTTTGGCTTAACGGTTATCGGCATTTAAATGTATTAATCTGTTAGCCACCCGATAAGATATCGGGCAGATTGGTAACAGTTTAGCTCTTAACGGCGGTTATCGGCCTGAAATTAGGTAAATGCAGCTGGTTTTAAACTCTTTGTCGGATAACAAAGAAGGAAAACAACAAACAATGCTCTAATTCCAAGTTACAAGTGACAAGAAAGAATTGCTTACACTATTAAAGAAAACTGTCACATGGTTCTATTTACCCTATTTCTTTGTGCCTCTATATTTTTAAAGTAGAAGAAAAGAAAAGCTCAATTGTTTCTTGTAGTACTGTTATTACTACAACTTTATTTAACCGCATCCAATTTCGCATCCAATCCTGAAACTAAGAAAAGCAGGCTTGTTATAAAAATGAGAACATACGGCCAGTTTGTAAATTGTAATTTTGTTTGTTTTTGTTATTCATTTCAAGGGTTTTAATTTTTTTGTATTTAATATATATAAATAAAAATGAGTTTTATATATAGTTATATTCTTAATGGGTTAACAGGTTACCCGTTAAGAAAATTAAATAATTCGTCCCCATCCAATAAGCCGTTAATAAAAAAAATTCAATCGGTTCCCCGTACATTAAGCCATTACCAGTAATCCATTAAACTTCGGTTTCGGATCGGTTTTCAGTTTCAGATTGGTTTTGAACACCCCTAATCCAACCTCTCCGAAGGCGCACCTGTTCCCGCCGCTGCGGCCGATGAGCCGTCCTCCCTAGCGGAAGGTAGACCGGCCTCAACATCGGCCCTCCCCCGAGGAGCGGCCCTCCACGAGCGGATTACATCGGCCATAAACGACCGCCCCGGCTTGCGACGAGGCAATTGCACCCTCTCCCCCTCGACAGCTACTCCTTTGCCGGTGATATGCCGGCGCCTGTTAGTTGCGAGAGACTCCTCATCTCTAGGAGCTGCCTCCATCGGCTGCGAAGGCGACTCCAAAGGAAGCGCTTCACTGCCAGACGCGATTTCGGCCCCCCTTGCGAATATGGCCTCAAGAACCACCAGAACCTCCTTTCACGCCGTCATGTCGGCTACCACATCAGATATTGCCCTCGGCGCACCTTCCTGTTGAGGGACCGAGAGCGTGCTACTTTCGGACGAACCCCCAACGGGCATGTCCTTCTCCTCATATCCCGGCTCCGCTCTAGACGGGCCGGCATCAGTTCTCCTATTCTTGGCCCTCTTGGAAACACCCTGGTCTGCCAAGGAAAAGGTACGTCAAACTAAAGGACCCCCAAATCAGGACAAGGAAAAAGAAAAGAATAAGGAAAGATCGTTACCAATCGGGTCGTACACACTACAGAATTGAGCCCATGTACGACACTCCTCCACATGCAGAATTATCCTCTCTACCCATGACCTAATGTCATCCGCACAGGAAAGAGACGAGGAATCCTTAGGCATATGAGCCGCCACTGCAAATAGCAGATAAAAGAACCGTGAGGAGTTAAGCCGTCACAACGAAAAGCGCCGAATAAGGCACAAAGGAATACTTACACTCCTGGTTCCACACCTCCGGGAACCCTTGGGGTTAGCCACCAGATGCTCTGTCCGGACGTAGAAAAACTTCTTCCAGTAGCCACCGTTGGCCTTGTCATCAGACTGCGCCACGAAGCTTTTCTTACCACGATGCATCAGGTGCAACATCGAACCCCGCAGGTAACTCGCATTGAATATCTGCAGAAGGTGGTATATCGTGATTGCGCACCCGGCTTTCTCCGCGTTGGAGGTAAATATTCTGCACACTTTCAGCGTATAAGGAGTAAGTTGAGCCGGGCACGCCCTAAAAAACGGCAAAGTTCCTCCGCTAGAGGGTTGAGTAGGAAACTGTAGCCGATCCGGAATGCATACTCAAAGAATGTGCATAACCCGGGCCTGTGCACGTTGGCATAGTTTTCTCCGACATGCGTTATATCGACATGGTCTGGAAACCCATATGCTATCCTAAGAGCATCCAAGTGGGAAAAGCGGCAATTCGCTACGTTCCCAGGATGGAGGTGAACCCTTATTACTAAAGTCATTTCTTTTGCTCATGTTCTTCGAAAGAACATTCGCCACCGACAGAGGAACGAGAACCTCTTCGACCACCTCCGCCTCACCGTCGGAGGGAGGTGAAACCCTAGGAGGAGCATTATTTCTGGACTTCTTGCTACCTTGGGATCGTTTCACCATGACTAAAATTTACCGAAAAAGAGTGTTTCGAGTAAATGCAAAGCTCGACCCGTAGAAACAACAGTTCTTAAGAAAAGCAATGATCGCCGGAAAATGGAATGCGAAAAAGAGAGAAATGTCCTTCAAAGATTCGAACGATGAACCGTTTTGAATCGCTCCGTAGTTTATAGGAGTGAGGTACACGAAAATCGAAGCGACATCATTCAAAAGCTGGCGTGGGAAACCCAAAGGTCACGTCAGGATCTGAAACGCCTCGGGAGTAACAATAATGATGATGCACCTGATCGGTGATGTTATCCTAAAAAGGAGCCGAGCGTCAACGACCCTATATTGTCGCGTAAGCGAACATATCCGTCCATTGAAGACCCCCCCCCCCCCCCCGAGGACGCCTCCAACAGACGGGGGGACTAACTGTATGAAGTAAATTTCGGTTCACCTCGCCACTGTTTAAGCAAGCACGCCCCCTATAACGAGGCCACCCTCGAAACCTCGTCAATCAGGTAAGGACGGCTCGACCAAGGACGTCCTGATCAACTAAGCAGAGGAACGATACCGTTTTAGGCCTGGCTTCTTCCGTGCGTGGAAGACACCAACTTTTTTACTTTTCTTTTTGTGTATTTCGAGAAAAGATCTCCTAAGATATAAATGAGACCTTCGCCCTGTAATAAGGCAGATTGATCATTCTGAATATACTACCTCTCTACTTTCTATCTCTATTATTATAAGGCAAACATCTCTCTCATTTCTCTACCTATCTCCTTTTGATATTGAAGTTTTCTATTATCTTTTATCTTTTATGCTTTCAGATGTATTGCAATCGTAGTGAAATAACCTCACCCATGACTCATTATACTTGATACGATTTACCCATATATCTTTTTGATTGTTTTTAAACTTATAAAGTGTGTATAATTTTTGAGTAAAACAATCTCTAAACAAATAAATTTTCTAATAGAGAGTGCTTTGCTTTCCTTAATAGTCTTAGTTAACACAAATAATGAATCGAATTAGTAAATTTTAAATACTGCATAAATAAAGTTTAAAAAGAAAATATCTTGGAGCCCACTACATAAAAGATGGAAGAGGCTGGAGCTGGCATTTTCAAAGAAGGCGGCTCAAGCAAACAAAGGGAGTAAAAGGGAAATTCATTGCTCCTATTGCCAACTATCTTTATCATTTTGCCCTTTATTTTTAATTACCATAATTGATTCATTGGGTATTTGGTTCTTCGACCATATTAAGAAAATGACAAGGAATAATTATTGGTCCTTCCGGAGACAACCCAAATAACTAAGGGCCCTATTGGCTTAACTCTAATAATTTTCACAAAGCAAAGGACTGAGAAATCTCCGCCACTTAAAACGAGTGGCTTGCATTTCTTCCAGCTACCAAACCGTAGAGGCTTTGGCTCCTTAAATGCCACGTCATATAGTGTGACCATTCCTGACGTGTCGTAGGCTCCACTCTCCATCTTTGACACGTTCAACGTACTGACATGATAATTGGATAATCTTATTGTGGGTCACCACAGTATCTAAGTTCATCAAATGATTGTCAACCACGTAAGCACCCTATTCATTACCACAGCCGTGAGAGTAACAGATATCCTAATACCCAATCCAATTAAATACTCTTTCGATTTTTTTGTGTTTCTTCTTTTGTTAATCTTTTTAGATGAGATGCTCGAGAAAAGTGTAGAATAATAACTTGAAGACGATCGAATCCTACTTTAGTCACTTTTTCTTTTAACAGATAATTTATTTATCGGAAAAGGATTCAAAAAGTCCTAAATTATTGGAAAAGGTTTAAAAATATCTTTCATTTATCTATTGGACTAAAAATGTCCTTTCATCCACCTTTTTGGTTTACTTATGTTCTTTAATCGTTAAGTCAATGCTAAATTAAAAATAATTATTATTATTTTTGTTACACTCTGCTTCAGGTTTCCTTGTCTATCCATTCATTTCTTGTTTTTTTATCTTTTAGTTGAAGCAGTAGTAACTTTATCGATACTTTAGTCTGGCCTTAAAATAGTGAAATTATAGCAAAATTGATATTTCTTATATTTGTATACGGGTAAAATCGGGGCTAGTGAGCACCCCGATTTTCCGAAGGGGAAAACAAAGCAAGGACATAACTATATGGAATCAGGATCGAAGCTAGGAACCTCTCGTACTATGGCCCTAACGAAGCACCTACCATTGGCTCCATCGAGACAACACCCCTAAATCTGGTTCGGGCTCCGAGACCTCGCAAGATATTATCAAATGGTTGCTCACGATTAACGAAGCGTCGTGATATCCGCACTCAACCGTATATCACGACGTGCATCTTGGCCTGTATCGGCAACGTATTAGTCATTAGCAAAAAGGAAGATTTTATCTTTCTTAGAATCGTACATAGGGTAAAACTCCTTTACTATATAAAGAGGGAGTTTATTATACAATATGGATACTGTAACATGCATACCAAGTCAATATACATTTATTTTCTCTGCTTCTAAAAGTTATTCAAAGTCCTTATTTTTGTTCATAGTTCTTCATCAGTATTTGGCTCCGAACCGAAGGCAGACTAATTATTAAGCTCATGACTGAGCTCGGACTCAATACTACTATTGGTTTGGCCGTTTATTCTATATTTGATTTACTCATCTAACGTTATTAAATATTTATATTGGATTAATCCACATATCTTTACCACATGTAAATTCAATTGTTATCCATTCTTAAGGGTAAACAGTTTGGCGCCCACCATGAGGCTAAGGATAATAGTGATGGTTTGATATACATTTCCATAACATACTCAGTTTTATGCTTGTTATTTGAGATATTAATTTCAGGTCGACCTAAAAATGTCAATCTCTCAGTCTGCTCACTTGAGCGTTGATGCTGAGCCTGGCTATCATGGGGAAAACAACAATATAGTACCAAGTAACGAGGTGCGCCACTGCTGTCCCAACGTTGTAGACCTAGTCGATGCCAACTCATATGTGGCTATCGACGCCAATCTGTCGATCGACCATAAGAACAACATTCGTGGAGTAGACCGACCAACGACTCGAGGTACGCCCGAAGGTGAAGGCGACGAGATAATCCGCAGGTGATCTTTGAAATGTTACAGGCCCAATAGGCAGTGATAACATAGCTGCAGAATCAAACTCGTGCCTTCTGCAGAGTTAAGCCCGAACTATCCCACTAGAAGAGGTGAGCAAGTCGTAGAAAGGCTGGGTGAAGCTGAGCTCAGAACTAATCCCGAAATAATAAAAATGCCTGAGGAACTGACAAAGCGGGTGAAATCTAGAGAGAAGAAAATTGAGGCCAATGACAATAAATCAAAGACTTATAACTCCATATTCGATCAAATCCCAGGAGCTTCCCCGATATTAAAAGGCCTAGACTCTAAGAAATTTGTCCAAAAGCCATTTCCTCTGAGCGCAACACCGAAGCCGATCCCGAAGCAGTTTCATATGCCCGATATTACAAAGTACAATGGAACCACGAATCCAAATGAGCATGTAACCTCCTACACGTGTTCAATAAAGGGAAATGACATAGAAGATGACAATATCGAGTCGGTTTTGCTAAAGAAGTTCAAAGACACCCTGTGGAAAGAAGCAATGGTATGGTATCAAACCTTACCCCCTAAATTATGTTAATTAGTTTGTTATGCTTGTAGATGCCTTTGTAAAAGCGCATGCCAGTACCATCAAGGTCGAGACCAGAAATCAGAGCTTTGCAAGGTAAAATAAAGAGATAATAAAATGCTTAGGGAGTTCGTATCGAGGTTTCAAATGGAACAGATGGACTTGCCTCCGATTTCGGATGATTAGGCCATTCAGGCATTCACTCAAGGACTTAACCACCGAGGATCCTTGGCTTTGCATCAGTTAAAACAAAATTTGGTAGAGTACATTGCAGTAACTTGGGATGACGTCCACAAGTACCAGTCAAAAATTAGAGTCGACGACGATTAGCTCAGGGCCCCTTTCGGGTCCATTTATCCAATCTGAACTAATGATCGGTCTAAAAGTGTCGGTTGATCATGAACCAAGACTGTACATAGATCGGTATCAACCGTATAGTGGAGATCGAAAAGGTAAGAGATCTGGGCGTAACCCTACAAAGATCAAAAATCAAAATGATCGAGGCCACTATTATCGGGGACTCATGAACAAAAGTGGTTTGAACAGGCCACTCAGGGCCAGGGAGGCACCAAGGTTATTTGAATATAACTTCAATGTCGATATTGCCAGCATTATATCTGCCATCAGGCATATCAAGGATACCAAATGGTCTCGACCATTGCTGTCTAACCCTACCAGAGAGACCCTAACTTGATGTAAGTATCGTGATATTCATGGACATAGAACCGATAATTACTGACAGTTAAGAGAAGAAATGGCCCGATTTTTCAATAATGGACATTTTCGGGAATTTTTGAGTGAGAACCAAAAATAACTTAAGGAAGAGGAACTCCAACAAATAGACGAACAAGAAAACCTCAGTACATCATAGTAGTCGATTTCTCCCAAGGAACAATGCTAAAGCTCACTAAGGTGTCCATCACAAGGGAAAAACAAACCCGAGATTATATCCCGGAGGGAACCATTTCGTTCAACGATAAGGACACCAAAGGCATCATACAACCGCATAATGATGCACTGGTAATAGCCATAGTTATAATTAAATCTCAAGTCAAACATGTGTTGATTGATCCAGGTAGCTCTCCCAACATCATCAGATCAAGGCCTGCCCTAAGAACTATTCTTTTCCTTTACCTAACATCGATTGCATGATCAATACGACAGTCATTCACGAGATACTCAGCTTTCTTGACGCTTATTCTGGGGACAACCAAGAAAAAACTTCCTTTATCACTAAATTCGGTACATACTATTATAACGTAATACTGTTCGGTCTAAAGAATGTCGATGCCACTTATCAATGCCTAGTAAATCGAATTTTTGAAGAACATATAAGAAAATCAATGGAGATTTATAGTGACGACATGTTATTTAAGTCCCTGCGAGCAAAGGACCATTTGAAATATTTGTAGGAAACCTTTGACATATTGAAGAGATACAATATGAAGTTTAACCCAAAAAAATATGCATTTAAGGTCGAATCCAGAAAATTCCCTGGGTTTATGACGTCCAATCGAGGGATCGAGATCTATCCCTATTAAATAAAGGCTGTAAAAGACGTCACCGTGGTGGACAGCGTCAAGGCCATTAAGAGGCTAACTGGGCGCACTGCCGCCCTGTGCCGGTTCATATCGATGTATTCATATAAAAGACATCGGTTCTTCTCACTGCTGAATAATAAGAATAACTTTTCTTGGTCTGTGCCAGCTAGCTTTGGAAGAAATCAAATGGTACCTTTCGAGTCTACCCCTGCTCCATGCTCCGAAGTCGGATAAGAAGTTTTACCTTTACTTGGAGGGATCCTAGGTAGCGATAAGTGGAGTCTTAGTCCGGGAAGAGGAAGGTACGTTTCCTATTTACTATGTTAGTAGAACTCTAGGTGAGGCTGAAACAAGGTACCCTTACTTGGAAAAATTTGCGGTCGCTTTGCTAAGTGTCTCCACGAAATTGAAGCCATACTTTCAATGCCACCACATATGTGCCGTAACCTCTTACCCGCAAAGGAACATTATGCACAAACCCGAGCTCACGGGTCGGTCAGCCAAATATGCTGTAGAAATTAGCGGGTACGATACCTAATATCGACCTCGAACTGCCATTAAATTGCAAATCTTGGCAGACTTCGTGGCCGACGTTACGCTGGCCTTAATACCCAAAGTCAAAAATGAATTGTTGTAACCCTCGGGGACTTCCTTAGGAATCCGGACCCTCTTTAAGGAAGGTGATTCGAACGCAAAGGGATCCGAACTCGACATCGTGTTGAAGTTGCCTACGGTAACATAGTCAGGAAGGCTATCAAAGCTGTGAAATTGACTAACAATGAGGCCAAGTACGAAGCCATGATTGCAAGTATTGAATTGGATTAAAGCCTTGGGGCTGAGGTGGTCAAGCTAAGTGTGATTCCCTCATTGTGGTAAATCAAGTCAACGGGACGTTCGAAGTAAAATATGAACGAATGCGAAGGTATTTGGACAAATTGTAGGTAATAATACATCAATTCAATGAATGGAACCTGTTGGAAACACGTTCTCAAAGCAGTATACTAAAACGTGTGTTCATATGCATAGGTTTTGATGAATGACAAACAAGCGCAAATTGACATATGACGAAGCTCAAGTACAAGCGCACAATTGATATATATAACGAGATTCAAGCACAAGACCAAGTTTTATAATTTTACATGAGTCGTTCTTAACTGTGATCTTGATCCGACAACTTGACTCATGACATGGCTTCTCTCGTAAAATTACTTTTACAAAATCATGCATATTTAATTTAATGCTAAATGATTTTAAATCATTCATATTTACTTTAGTCAAAATGATTTTTAAACATGCCTCTAAAATCTGGACTAAGATAATAGATTATGTACTTATGATAATCGATTATGTTAAGCCAAGACTGCATGACAATCGATTGTGAACTAATGACAATCGATTGTATTAAGGCAGTGAGCATCAGATTTTTCAAATCTGCATGACAATCGATTGTGAACCTTATGACAATTGATTGTGATGAGGCAGTGTCCATCAAAGTTTTTCAACGCTCAAAATAATCGATTGTGAAGTTGATGACAATCGATTGTGAAAAGACAATGTCCATCAGATTTTTCAAAGTCATAAAATAATCGATTGTGAACATATGACAATCGATTTTATTGAGGCAGTGTCTTCCAGACTTTTTCAAAGTTATTAAATAATCGATTGTGAGTATATAACAATCGATTGTCACGAGGCAATGTCTAAATTGATTTTTCAAGACTGATAAATAATCGATTGTTAACATTGCACAATCGATTGTGAAGCTGACCGTTGTCGTAAAATTTTCAAATACCGTCAGGTAATCGATTATTGATTATCAATTGTTGAAATTAAAATCTGGAAAGGATTTTTTGAACGTTGCTGAATAATCGATTATTGATTTTGTATAATCGATTGTTTTACGTAAAATCTGGAAATGATTTTTTGAACGTTGCCAATAATCGATGGTTGATCTTGAATAATCGATTGTTAAGCGTAAAATCTGGGATTGATTTTTGGAACGATTGGCAAACAATCGATTGTGGATTCTTGACAATCGATTGTCACACAGTAAAATCAGCAACTCTTAATTGGCAATTAGGCAGCGGTAATGCCAAGTTTTTCAACTATAAATACAGCTTCATTTAAGTGTTTTGAACACAACAACACACAACAACTGATCATATAATTGCTATAAGCTTGCATACTCTATTGCTTATCATTTTATATTCATTACATAAGTTTTTGAGAGCCAAACTCTTGTCGAAAGTTGTTGCGATCTTGAGCGTATTCTTTTACTCATATCTACTCATTAAGGAGTGTCTTGTTTGAGTGCTTAGTGTTTTGTACACTTGAAGAGAATTGTTATTCTCTTGTTGTAAGAAGGAACTTGTGTTTCCTTGGTTGAAGTCTTGGAGTGTTGTATCTCCGAGCAAAGGTAGTTGAGGCTTGTGTCCTCAAGTTGTGAAGGAACTTGTGTTTCCTTTGGTTGAAGTCTTGGAGTGTTGTATCTCCGAGCAAAGGTGTTGAGGCTTGTGTCCTCAAGTTGTAAAGGTTTGTTAAGCACCCGGAAGCTTGACAAGTTAGTGGAAATCTCGAGAGAGTCTCTCGGGGACTGGACTAGCCACGGGTTGTGGTGAACCAGAATACTTCGGTGTGTTCTTTCTTATTTATCGCACTTATTTATTTCCTGCAAATTTTAAATTCCGCAAGTTTATGCTATTTTTATTATAACGCTATTCACCCCCCCTCTAGCGTTAAGCATATTATCTAACAATTGGTATCAGAGCCCAACTCTCTGAAGACTTAACAGTTTGAGAGAAACTTCTATGGCTTCTACTCGTGACTCTTTTGCAGGAATAGAGGAAGGACTGTGCTCCACCCGACCACCACTATTCAACGGTACAAACTATACGTACTGGAAGGAGAGGATGAAAATCTTCATTCAAGCAAACAATTTTCATCTTTGGAAGGTGATAACAAAGGAAAATCAAATTCCAACAAAAAGGTTGAAAACGAATGGGTTCCCAAGTCCGAAGAAGAATATGACGCGGATGATGTCCGAAAGGTGCAAAATAATGCTAAAGAAATTAATTTATTATATTGTGCTGTAAATGCTGACGATTACAGTAAAATATCGTGTTGCACAACGGCGAAGGAAATGTGGGACAAGATGAAAATTACGTACGAAGGTACGGACCAGGTAAGGGAAGCCAAAATTGATTTCCTAACCCATGCTTATGAATTATTTCACATGAAGGAAGGTGAAAAGGTAGATGAAATGTTTGAACGATTTTCAATAATCGTAAATGACCTACATGCTCTCAAGAAGACTTTCACGGATAGGGAACTTGTCCGAAAAATCCTTAAAAGTCTCACTCCGGCATGGCGATCAAAGGCCGACGCGATTCAAGAGTCCATTGGCGTCTCAAATGTTACCATCGACGCATTAAGAGGTAATCTTAAGACTTATGAATCTACTATACTTAACCCTCTTGTTGATGATCAAAGGAGGCAAAGAATCGCTCTAAAGGCAAGCACAAGCCAACCGCAAGTTGATGAGGACGGAGACAACGAGTTTGGACTCGTTATCAAAAGATTTCAAAAGTTCATGCGAAAAGAGTATGAACGAAAGGGCAAAAAGCAAGGAGAACAAATAAAGTGCTATGAATGCGGAGAAACCGGGCACATCAAATCAAATTGCCCAAACATCAAAAAGGAAAAGAAACCTTTCAAAAAGCAACGTGCATATATATCTTGGGGAGGAGACTCCGGAGATGAGTCAAGCAAAGGAGAAGAAGAGGAAAGCGCAAACCTTTGTCTTATGGCACAAGAAGACAAGCAAGATGAGGTATGTCAAATCTCTTCTAAAAATTTCTTTTCCCTTGATGAAATGCAAAATGCTTTTGATGAGTTATATAGTGAATTTATTAAAGCTTCAAAAACTGTTAAATGCATAAAGGAAAATGCTTCTTCAAAAGAAAAAGATTTTCAAAAACAACTCTCATTGAAAGAAAAGGATTTGGAAAAGCTGGTTTTAGAAAATGAGAAGTTGAAAGAGGAAAACAAGTTTTTTGGAAAAAGAAGCGCCAACAAGCCCGAAAGCTCTGTTAGAAATTGTACTTCTTGCATGCATCTCAAAAATGAAGTAGAAAGGCTTAAGGGCACCTTAGATAAGTTTAATTCTTCTCACAAAAATCTGAATGAGGTCCTTGTTAGTTTGAAGTCAACCAAGCATGGCATAGGTTTTAAGAATGAGCCTAAAGAAAAGGTTGATGCCAAACCCCAACCACCTAAGGCTCAACCTAGAATTAATAAAACAAATGCTCATCCTAGAAATAACAACCCTAGAACCAATATGCATGCTAGACCAAATGTTGAACACTTTAGAAGACCTAGAAATGACTTACCACCTAGAAATAACTACTCTAGAAATGATGCATATTCTAGGCCACACACTAGAAGGAAGTTTGAACCTTTTAGAACACCTAGAAATGGCCCTCAACCTAGAAACAATTATTCCAGAAATGCTGTTCATAATAGTAGGAATGACTTTCATGAAATGCGCAATAGCCATAGTGTCGAAAATAGAGTGAACAATTTTCGTCCGTCTAATTACTATGAACCTAGATCGATGCATAATCCCAAAGTGACTTGTCATTATTGTAGACGAATTGGTTATATTGCTCCTGCATGTTTTACACGACATAGACATATCATTCAATCGCATCATTATGATATGCCTAACCCTCAAGGACCCAAAATGGCATGAGTGCCTAAAACGCATTAATTTGTTTTGTAGGTGTGTTTGAAGGGATCAAGTGTACTATGGTACCTTGATAGTGGATGCTCCAAGCACATGACGGGAGACGAATCCAAATTACTTCAACTAGAACACAAAGAAGGAGGAAGTGTTATTTTTGGTGACAACAATAAAGGAAAGATTATCGGCATCAGATCGGTCGGTAAGGATGAAAATTCGTCTATTAAGCATATATTACTTGTTAAAGGTTTAAAGCATAATCTCTTGAGCATAAGTCAATTATGTGACAAGGGAAATCTTACCTTATTTGATTCGGATGAATGCTTAGTATTTAGACGTAGTGATTTCAAAATTATCCTTCGTGGTTTTAGAGTGGATAATATTTATATGGTTGATCTTGATTATTCCTCACCCGAATATGTGGATTGCCTTATGAGCAAAGAGGATGATACTTGGCTATGGCATCGTAGAGTAGCACATATAAACATGCATCTTTTGAACAAATTGATTTCACAAAACTTAGTTATTGGTCTTCCAAATTTGAAATTTGAAAATGACTCTATTTGTGATTCTTGTCAAAAAGGGAAGCAAACAAAAGCATCTTTCAAATCGAAAAATATTGTTTCAACTACTAGACCATTGCAATTGCTTCACATGGATTTGTTTGGACCATCTCGCATTGAAAGTCTTGGTAGAAATCGTAATGCTTTTGTCATTGTTGATGATTATTCCAGATTTACTTGGACTTTATTTCTTGCCCATAAAAGTGATGCTTTTCAGAATTTTAAATATTTCCTTAAACGTGTTCAAAACGAAAAGGAAACAATCGTCACTTCAATTAGAAGTGATCATGGGGGAGAGTTTGATCACAATCTCTTTGCGGACTTTTGTGACGAACTCGGTATCGAGCATACCTTTTCCGCTCCACGAACACCACAACAAATGGGGTGGTGGAAAGGAAAAATAGGTGTCTCGAAGAGATGGCTAGAACCATGCTCGAAGAGGCTAAGATTCCCAAACATTTTTGGGCGGATGCCGTGAGTACCGCATGCTACATCTTAAATAGAGTAGTCATAAGGCCAATACTCATGAAGACCCCTTATGAACTCTACAAGGGAAGGAAACCAAATATCTCCCATTTTAGAGTATTCGGTTGTAAAGTTTTTATTCATAACAATGAAAAAGATCAATTGGGAAAATTTGATGCAAAGTGCGATGAGGGAATTTTCATTGGTTATTCTTCACGTAGCAAAGCATATAGGGTTTTTAATAAAAGAACCGAAACTGTGGAGGAATCCCCTCATGTTGTGTTTTCCGAAAATAATGCTCGCTTGGCGAGAAAGGATTCCGGTTTTGATCTTGTAGGTATCTTAGATAGCTTGAAAGACAAAATACAAGAGGAAACGCCTAAGGAAAATCAAGACGAAATTTTGGAACAACCAATGGAAGAAGCGCCACAATTGGAGAAAGAAACGAAAATGCCTAACGAGTGGAGAACAATCAAAGATCACCCTCTCGAACAGGTAATTGGCGACGTCGGAGAAAAGGTATGTACCCGAAACACTCTTAAGAACACCCTAGGACACACTTCTTAAGAGATCACGCTCTCACTTGGCCACACTAGTTTAAGTTACTATTTCTTTACAGATTTCTAACTTGAGCGTCGGAGACGTCTAACGAATTTTTGCAGGTATCGCCCTAAAGGTAGGGGGAATTATAAAGCATGACGCGTAATAATCGAGTCTTCTTCAGAAAAATCGTTTCTTTCGTCTAATAATCGATTATCTCATATCAATAATCGATTGTACTGCTATTATTTGAGTTATTGTACTTTCTTTAAGAAATCACGCTTTATTTTCAATAAATAAACAAGTTTGTTTTTCCTCGCCATCTTATTACTTTTTTTTTTCTAATGGCAAAAGGCGGAAGATAACGGGTATGCACTCTCAATACTTATCGGCATAAATTGAGGGGGAATTCATATATTGAGGGGGAACAAATTGCATATCCATATACTTGTTGCATATCTTTACTTGTCTTGAATCGTCATTATGAATTGTTTAATTTGCATATCCCGCTTAAAGTTTGCCATTATAAAAAAGGGGGAAATTGTTGGAAACACGTTCTCAAAGCATTACACTAAAACGTGTGTTCATATGTGTAGGTTTTGATGAATGACAAACAAGCGCAAATTGACATATGACGAAGCTCAAGTACAAGCGCACAATTGATATATATAACGAGATTCAAGCACAAGACCAAGTTTTATAGTTTTACACGAGTCGTTCTTAACTGTGATCTTGATCCGACAACTTGACTCATGACATGGCTTCTCTCGTAAAATTACTTTTACAAAATCATGCATATTTAATTTAATGCTAAATGATTTTAAATCATGCATATTTACTTTAGTCAAAATGATTTTTAAACATGCCTCTAAAATCTAGACTAAGATAATCGATTATGTTAAGCCAAGACTACATGACAATCGATTGTGAACTAATGACAATCGACTGTGTTAAGGCAGTGAGCATCAGATTTTTCAAATCTGCATGACAATCGATTGTGAACCATATGACAATCGATTGTGATGAGGCAGTGTCCATCAAAGTTTTTCAACGCTCAAAATAATCGATTATGAAGTTGATGACAATCGATTGTGAAGAGACAGTGTCCATCAGATTTTTCAAAGTCACAAAATAATCGATTGTGAACATATGACAATCGATTGTGTTGAGGCAGTGTCTTCCAGACTTTTTCAAAGTTATTAGATAATCGATTGTGAGTATATAACAATTGATTGTCACGAGGCAGTGTCTAAATTGATTTTTCAAGACTGATAAATAATCGATTGTTAACATTGCACAATCGATTGTGAAGCTGACCGTTGTCGTAAAATTTTCAAATACCGTCAGGTAATCGATTATTGATTTTGTATAATCGATTGTTGAAATTAAAATCTGGAAAGGATTTTTTGAACGTTGCTAAATAATCGATTATTGATTTATTGTAATCGATTGTTTTACGTAAAATCTGGAAATGATTTTTTGAACGTTGCCAATAATCGATTGTTGATCTTGAATAATCGATTGTTAAGCATAAAATCTGGGATTGATTTTTGGAACGATTGGCAAACAATCGATTGTGGATTCTTGACAACCGATTGTCACACAGTAAAATAAGCAACTCTTAATTGGCAATTAGGCAACGGTAATGCCAAGTTTTTCAACTATAAATACAGCTTCATTTTAGTGTTTTGAACACAACAACACACAACAACTGATCATATAATTGCTATAAGCTTGCATACTCTATTGCTTATCATTTTATATTCATTACATAAATTTTTGAGAGCCAAACTCTTGTCGAAAGTTGTTGCGATCTTGAGCGTATTCTTTTACTCATAACTACTCATTAAGGAGTATCTTGTTTGAGTGCTTAGTGTTTTGTACACTTGAAGAGAATTGTTATTCTCTTGTTGTAAGAAGGAACTTGTGTTTCCTTGGTTGAAGTCTTGGAGTGTTGTATCTCCGAGCAAAGGTAGTTGAGGCTTGTGTCCTCAAGTTGTGAAGGAACTTGTGTTTCCTTTGGTTGAAGTCTTGGAGTGTTGTATCTCCGAGCAAAGGTGTTGAGGCTTGTGTCCTCAAGTTGTAAAGGTTTGCTAAGCACCCGGAAGCTTGACAAGTTAGTGGAAATCTCGAGAGAGTCTCTCGGGGACTGGACTAGCCACGGGTTGTGGTGAACCAGAATACTTCGGTGTGTTCTTTCTTATTTATCGCACTTATTTATTTCCTGCAAATTTTAAATTTCGCAAGTTTACGCTAATTTTTATTATAACGCTATTCACCCCCCCTCTAGCGTTAAGCGTATTATCTAACAGATCCTACAACACGTTCCCCAAGATCAAAATAGTGAGTCTAATGATCTGGCTTACTTGGGGTCATCGGTTGAGGATGATGAATTCAATTCAGGAATTTTCGTACAAATCATGAAATCGATTGTAGAAGAAGGCCATGTCGAAATAAACTCAACAAGTTTAATTAGGATTGGAGGAACAAAATACATAGATTATTTGAAGACTAAGAAGTGGCCCTCGAATCCTAAAGAATCAAGATCTATGCGCACGAACGTAGCCATATTTATCATGCACGAAGGGAACCTATTTAGAAAACATTCGACGGTCGTTCTCCATATGCTTGGGGCCGAGAGATACCGAATATATCTTGATACAAATTCATGAAGGAACCTATAGAAACCATTCGAGGGCAGAATATTTGGTTCAAAAGATAATCAGGGCCGGCTATTACTGGATCGACATGGAGAAAGATGCGAAGGACTTCGTACGAAGATGTGACGGTTGTTAGAGACACACATCAATGATCCATCAACCTAGAGAGCTACTTCATTTGATCTTTGATTCTTGATTTGATTTTATTTGTGGTCTATCGAGTCTTTCGATAAGTTTATATTAAGTAATGGACTTGTTGGCTTATTAGATAGGATCCCGAGGGGCTCAAGTGTGTTTCGAGATAGTTTTAGACCATCTTGGAGTGGTTGATGCTAGTTCAGATGCATCGCACCTTAGGAGTTTGTGCACAAGTGCGAGGTCGCACATGCGGTGTTATAATCACATCACTGAAGGGGCATATGCTGGTGATTGGATGCACCTGTTGTTGGACGTGCGTAAGTGAGTATGGCGCTTCTTTGAAATGGATTGGGTGCCTCTGAAGGCTATGCCTGGTGATGGAGCTTGCAAAAAAAAAAGGAAGAGATTGAGCGCTCTTGCGCTGGCCGCACATGAGAATTTATGTCATGACAGTGACAGTGTAGATGAGCATATCTTTATGTAGACGCAAAGAAGGATTCTGCACAGATAGCTCGCAAATGCGAGGCTTGGGTCACAAAATCGATGGACGCACCTACGGCTTACTGAGCGCATATTTCGAGGCTGGCTCGTTTTCACCATTTTTTAGATTTGCAGCTCGAGAAGAGGCAATTTTTGAGGAGAATTTTATTACTACTGAGGGTAACTAATTTTTACCTAGATTTAATTTTATATCATGATTCTCTATAGATTTATACACTAAAAATCATGGAATTTCAAAAGAAATTTTGGATTTTGATATTCAAATTAAGAGAGTGTATTTTGGGGATTTGAGGGTCGATTTGAACCTGAAGTTAGAATCTAACTACATATTCGGGTTCATGTTGTTATGGATAATCGAGATTTATCCATGGACTCGGTTTTTGACAATTTGGGTCTGATTTACTTTTGCTGACTTTTTGTGATTTAATTAAAGATCGAAAATTTGTTATTTCGTATATTGATTTTTTATCTTTATTATTTCAGATTGATTTTTATAGCATTATTTAACTCTTTCGAGTAATATTTAATAGATCGAGTCGTTTGGAGGCGAATTTGAAGGAAATGGTAATTGTTATTGATTGAAGCTACCAGTTAGAGGTAATCTCTTATCATCCTTGCAAGAGGAAATTCTTCATATAGGTGATCGATTTTCTATTTTTTTCTTAATTTAGGTGTTACGTATATGCGAGGTAACGAGTCTATATGCATAGCTAAGTTATGACCTTATCCAGACAAAGTTAGGCTTATGATAGGTCTTATTTGGACTTTATGAAATGTTTATTCATGTTTCTTTGATTCTATGACTACATCATAAATCTTAATCATGATGAGAAGCTATGCTAGGTTTATGACTTATTAATTGGGACATGACAAGCTTCTTTCACCGTTTTGAGCTTTCTAATTTAACCACACTCATACAATCGCCTTTCCTGATTTATGATCTTTTTGCTATAAGCTTATTTCTCTCTTATTGATGTCACGATCAGACTTAAGAATGTTAAATAAGCATATTGAACTTTTATGAAAGTTAAAATACATGATTAACCATAGACGTCTTTTATTCTTGTAAATATTCATATGCATTTTTATGATTATATCCTGCTGCGTCTTTATTATATCATTTCATATGCATATTCTTGAGTTGGAAAGTAAAATAATGAGAAATGTTGAGAATTTTTGCACCAAGGACATTGTGAGTGGATATTGATTATTGATGACATTATAATTGGAATGGGTTGCATGTTGCAACGGAATTATGAGTCGATCGGATTGCACAACGCAACAACATTATGATTAAATCGAGTTGTATGTTGCAACATTATTATTTATGGATCGGGTCGTATGCCACAATAACACTTGAATATGAATTAATTCCTCTGGAGCCAGGTGATTACCCATATTGCTTTTGGCCTTGTTAGCATAGGCACCTAGATTAGTGCTAGTTTGGACTCTTAGCCAGTATCATATATTTAAAATTGTGCAGTAAGGGATTGATATTGTATTATGAAAATGTATTTGGAGCCTAGAATCATCCAATGGCTCTTACATATATAAATGTTGACTAATTCATGTCATGATTATAAAATGTATTGTGATAACTGATATTTTTGCACCTCTACTGTTCGATTCTATTGATAATATCATGCTTTAGCCCATGTTCTAATTATATATACTTTCATTTTTATTTTGGACGGATAGTAAGTGTCTGTGGTGACCCTCGTTGCTACTTTTTCAAGGCTAAACTTGATAATTACTGAACATTATAGTTTTATACTCATACTATATTTCTGCAACTTTTGTGTAGGTTCTGAGGTTCTGAGGCGGTTGATATTTGAGATTAATTTCACTTTGTTAGTTATATCTGACTTAGTTAATGGCTTAATAATTAGATTATATTATTTTTAAATATTAGTTTGCCTAGTAAGCGGGTTAAGAGTCAATCATAATTATTGGTGAAATTTTGAATCTCAGACATTTGAATTGTCTAATGCTACCCCTTAGATGGACTACAATTGTTAAATATTGCATTTATCCTTTGTGAGTTCCAAAAACTAAAAGCATATTAAGGTTTGCGTGTGCAGAGGATCAAACTTGAGTTTTCTTATAATAATGACTTCACTTAACCACTATGCTACACTACATTACTGTGTCAAGCAGGTTCATTTTTACATACATGTAATGATCCCAAAGACCTCTTATGACCAAAAACACCATCCTGGTGACACGACACATCAATACGGCCTAAGCCACAACTTGCATAATACACGTACCAATAAGAGACGGTCTGAACATACTCAAATCATGAAAATGACTCAAACGAAAGTGTTGTACATTAAGCTCGTCAATATCATTACAACACAAAGATGGGACCCCGTTCCACATCATAGAAATAGAACACCTGAATCTACCTCGAAGGGTCTAATCTCCATGTAGCCTCGGTATAATACGCGATCTTATCCAAACACCGCTACACATGAAGCACCTCAAGTCACTATACTCGAAATTGACAACCACGCACGATTAGTGTCTAGAACCAAAACAAACCATTATACCCATGGCGAGGCAAGTAGCATACACCATACGATCCTAAAAGGACACAATTGATGCGCCATTTGCCGAGCAATACCCAATATGGACTTTCCTCATAACCAGGAAATAAGGCATACAAAATAGCATATAGAGAACTACTCTCAACATCACACTGTTGCAGCGTGCAACCCGATCCGTATAACATACTCGTGGCGGCATGCCACCCGATCCACACATATATATCTCACATAAGGAGATGCACATCGAGCCAAATTTGCTCATTGCAATAAAATACCGAGTTCTGGTCGTAAGCATACTGAATGCATACAATATCTACATATAGCGTTATAAACTACAAACTCAAGCACAACTGAAGTCTCCATCCCAACTTCCACTATGAATCCCGATAGCACCGTACCATATGTGCCCATAGTCCGTAAATCATATCGTCTCGCAATGCAAAAAACAACTCATAGATCTTTCCAGATCGCTGATAAGCTCAACAACGGTCGAGTCAACCGATCCCTTGGCAACACAATTCGGATCCAACCGAGTCAACTCAAGCTGGAACACGCATCCAAAGAGTCCCTTAACGCAAGAACTGGATCAATAATAGCAACCTCTACACTAATTTCCATCATGAATGTTCAATAGGAAAAGCAATCCCTCCCAGCCAAATGTGAGGACTTCCGCCTCCAATTCCACATAGCACATGAATCATCATGCCTGATCCCAATTTTGCCGTCCGAACACATGCCACAACTCAACATCCAATAATTCCATGACACATACTCAAAATATCCCTGTGCCATTAAGCAACCTGAATATACCAGTTGAACTAACAAGAAAGTGCCGCAATACTACCGGAGTATCATTAGTCTAATCACATTAACCTTCTCAACCGAGACATATACTCTCGTCAAATCACTTCCAATTAGCAGTACCATTTCTTTGATTACCTGAGGTTACTCGTTGCCTAAGAATTTTTATGAACTTCTTTGCAGAACTAAACTGAAACCTCACACACGCAAGTCTCAGTCCTCTACAACATACTGCATATACCATACCCTCCAAGGATAATGTGAGACCTTTTTGTCCCTTCCCCGCCGCAGGCATCGACGCACTCAACTAGCCAAGAACCTTCATTTATCCCATTTAGAAGAAAAATCTATACACCCTCCATGCTCCACATGTCCATAGAAAATATACATCTCCAAACCACGATGAAACCCAACAAGAATTCTCTCCCAATTCCATTTGCACGGGCTAAACTGTTAGGACTGAATCCTTCTAACTAGACCAAGCTAAACAAGCTGTTAGAAATCAAGAGCCATGTTGCAAGATACCTGTATGAACTCATTGTCTCGAACACACACAAAGAATTAATGATATCCTTACTATACCGATCCAGTCCACTAACCAGCTACTCCATTTATCTAGGTTTCCTTCTGATTCATTATCAACTCGATATTCCCTCTTGTTGTAGCACCAAAATGCCTCAACCCAGGCTTACCATACGAGACTAGATCATAAGACCACACTGTATAAGACTTATAGGCCACTGAATACACTCTTAAATATTCCAGAAATAACAACATTTCAGAATACTTTACTTTGAAAAACTTCTGCGAATCTTAATTTGTTACCATGACTTTCCCGATACAAACACATATGATCCCATAATCAACATAAAAACACCACAAGTCTTGACCTTTTCCAATGAAACTCAGTTCCTAACCCCATATGCAACATTAGAACTCTCAATTGACGTACGCAGACTCTTGAACCCATTAGAACCATTCTCGCAAGTCATTCACTCTTATTACTGCAATTTACCTAATCAAATAGACATAACCACTCATGCCTCATTAGCACTCTGATCCCGCAGGACATGATCTCATTCCGATATAACCAAACAGCTTCCTTCTCATTACACTAAGCATTCCTTATCAAAAAATGCTCAAGATATCCTATTTTTTCCATACATCTACGAAGTACCGTATGATCTTTGTCACAATTTTGCTTCACTCGAGCCATCCTCGGCGCAATTTCTAAAACAAGAACTGATCCGCCAACATATCTCGAAACGGAACCAACATAGCACATGACCGTGCAATCAGCCAATCAACATCAAACTCCCCAATTTTGCTCGAAGCCATAGACCAAAATATTTCAATAGCTCATAACACTTTTACTCCATTGATGCCACAATAACATAGTGAGAATAAGCTCCAATCGTTTATAAGTTGTGAAAAATAGATCTTATAACATGCACACAAGGACCATACCACGCTAGAACACTCCGCAGGAGATAGCCCACCTGCTATGCCTCATCATAACATTTCCATATTCCTTCCACCGTCATACGCCTTACACAGTCGACTAGTATTTCTGAGTCTGAACTCAAACCGCAGCATGCTATTTACTTCACTCCCAACAAGGAGACTAGAAAAGATTCTTCATGCACACATAACTCGGGGAAACATATCAAATCTCAATGGAAATAAAACGCATAAGTTCACCTATCATCCAGTAGACCTTCTTCGACACCTCCCAGTCATATAGAAACACCTCGCACAACCAACATACTCACCACATAGCTTTCCAATCGTCATTCCCACTAATAGGGGCAACACTGAACATATAAGTTCATAACACAATCTCGCACAATCAGCACCTTGGTGCTCAAGCCATTAGCAAAGATCCGGCTTCAAGTCCTCCAGACAGGCCCAAGATCAACTCATAGAAATCACATCTTGCCCCTAGATCGGGGAATCACAAGGTGTCAAGGCACATATGAAATTGAGCGCTCACATGCGCATACAATTGCGTGGAGGGAATTTCAAGAGGTTTCTTTTCAAGCTGAATCAAGTACGCACAATAAGAATTCAAGAATGTGAAGTTTTTCCTAAAGGTTCTGCAGACTCTCGAGGATAAATACATACGTCTCCGTACCGATCCGCGAGAGTCTACTAATCCTGCTCATGAATCGTGAGACCTAGTAACCTAGACTCTGATACCAACTTGTCACGACCCAAACCTTGCTCCGGTCATAGATGGTGCCTCTCGTAAAGACAAGGCCAGCCAGTCCATTTAAACAGCCTTTTTCAACAAATAATTTAATATGAATAAACAGTTTCAAGAAAATTAAATAACACGAGTTCGGGGAATACAACCTAACACAGCCTGACATCGGGGTGTCACCACTCATGAGCTACTACAGAGTTCAAAAAAATACTACAAGTCCGGAAATGGGAACAAGTTCTAAAAGATAACATGGACAATATAAAATAAGGGAGAAGATCCGGTGCCGCGGACGCTAGTGGTCACCTGGCTCAGCTACGATAGTAGATCTTCAATCCGCTAATAACCCGCTACCGGGCGAACAATACCTGTAACTGGACGCGAGGTGCAGGGAGTAAAGTGAGTACTTACAACTCAGCGGTAATAAGAGTAAATAATAACTGAAGGCAAGAAATCACGTAAGGCACTCCATCATGCTATATAGAACAGTACACCCCATTTTAGAAAAAAACAGTAAAACCGTGAAATCCTTTAGAAAATAATTGGGCTTAGTTAGAAAAAAAACCTCTTTTGAAATTGATCTATTCGACAGTTGCCAAAAAATCTGCCTCGCGGGCAGTATCTTCGTTCCTGGTCAGCCATTCGGGCCCTAACACTTAAGGATCAGATAGCACAAGCAAAAGCAGATAAATATCTCCGGAAATATCATAAATAATAAATAATGAACAAATGCATGAATGCGATGCAATGCATATGATGGTATATACCAATACCCACTGCGGCGCGCTGTCCTATCCACTTAACGTCGATGGCGCTCACTAGGGGTGTGTAAAGACTCCGGAGGGGCTCCTACAGCCAAAACACAATGTTACTGCGGCGTGCAGTCCGGTCCTATATATATATATATATATATATACACACACACACACACACACACTGCTGCGGCGCGTAGCCCAATCCATGCTCATCTCAATATAATACTGTTGTGGCGCGCAGCCGGATCCATGCACAGTCCAGAAATCATCATAAGCCCCATGGGCATTTACAAAACAGTATTTCTCAGCCCGGAATATTATATAAAATATCATTTGAGTTTCAAAACATAGAAAATATGGTTGAGTTTGCAAAACAGTGCTTAATGTCTTGGGCTGGAATCAAATGATATGCAACGTATGCTAAAACAGAAATCTTAATCCACGAAGAATTCACATAGTTGGCAATCAGCCCAAGAATGACAATCAGCCCAATTATGATGGTAACAAGTAATTTCAGTCAAATACTCAGTAAAAAAAATAACCGGGATAGACCAAGTCACGATCCCCAATAGTGCTTTACCCCACGCCCAAATCTGGCGTACAAGTCACCTCAATATGGCAGTATGATGTGCAAATCGGGGGTTTCAAACCCTCAGTATCATTTACAAGTATTACCCACCCCGAACCGGCGAAATCTCTAGCCTGTGATGCCTCTGCTCCTCAGCTTGGCCTCCACGCGCGTCGAATCTATTCAAATTTAGAGCAAATACATCACAATATACTAAGGGAGCAATACCGAATCGAAAACAATCGAGAAATACCATAAATCTCGAAACTAGCAAAACCCGAGCCCCGAGCCCGCTTCTCAAAAAGTTATGAAACTCACATTACCGGATTCCTTGTCTCGCCACGAATCCATACATACCAAGAACCCAAATCTGAGCTCAAATGACCTATCAAATCCCAATTTGAAATATCAAAAATTCAAGCTATAGTTCATCAATTTTAGGTTGAATTTCCATGAATTTCTAGACCAATTTTAACAATATAATCAAATTTTAAGTTCAAAGATCTTACCTCCAATCAATCCTCTTCGAAACCCACTTCATTTGCTCCTAGAAAACTCTTAAGGTGCTCACCAATGGAGGAAAAATAACTTCAAGTTGCGGATGAAATATTTTAAAAACATTCTGCCCAGGTGCCAATTTACTCTGTGCGATCGCAGCCCGAGACATTGCGATCGCAATGCACAAAATCTCCTGACCTCCAGAATGGCCTACGCGAACGCTACCAGCCCACTGCGATCGCGTAGCTTCGCTTCCCAGAACAGTGCGATCGCACTCCTCATGTCGCGAACGCGATGAACAAAGGGCTGGGTCCCCAGATCTCTTACGCGAACACGGATTCTCACATGCGAACACGAAGCTTACTCTTCCATCTCACTGCAATGGGGCGTTCGTGATGAAGAAAATCCTTCCCCTCTAAATTCCTCCTATGCGATCGCAGCCCCAGGCTTGCGATCGCGAAGGCTAAAATGACCGTGCAACAGTTGATGAAATTTCTTCAATGCTCTAAGTCCAAAATCCTCCGCTTAGCCATCCGAAATCACCCCGAGGCCCTCGGGACTTCAACCAAAAGCACCAACATATCGCAAAACATAATACAAACTTGTTCCAATCAATAAAATATATCAACCAACACTAAAATCATCAATTCTCATCGGATTCAAGCTTGAGTTCATTAAAAACTTCCGAAACACGCATTCGATCAAAGCCTGACCAAACGATGTCCGAATGACCTAACAACTTGCACATGTATCCAAAATCACCCAACGAAGCTACAACAACTCTCGAAATTCTATTCCAACCCTCAGATCAAAATTTCACACATCAACCGGAAATCGCCAAAATAGGCTAATTTCTTCACCGGACCTCCAAAATTAATTCCGATTGCGCTCCTGAGGCTTAACTCATCCCCCGAAACTAACCGAATCATCAGAATTAAATTTCGAGCCTTCTAACTCACAAGACAACATCCGGTTGACTTTTCCAAATTAATTCTTCCTTAAAGAGACTAATTGTCTATTTACCAAACTCTATGCGAATCACTTCAAATTCACCAAACACATACCCTGAAACATGAGATAAAACGGGGAAAACGGGATGGAAACACATGAGACGACGGCCCGGGTCGTCATAAAAGATGACATCAAACAGTGTAGTGAACCACTCTAATAGCCCGTTTGGCCAAGTTGCAAAAATCAACTTATTTTGAGAAGTGATTTTTTTCAAAGGTATTTTTCTCAAAAAGTACTTTTGGTAAGAAGAAGTTTGTGTTTGACTAATTAATTTGTAAAGTACTTCTCAATAGCAATTAATGTTTGGCCAAGCTTTAAAAAACTGATTGTAAGTATGTTTTTCTCAAAAGTGCTTTTCAAAAAATGCTTCTGGAGAGAAGCTACCTTTTTCTGCTTTTCCAAAATTGCTTTTGCTTCTCCTCAAAAATACTTTTTTCTTTTCAAAAGTTGGACAAACACCTCAATTTTTAGCCCATAAAACACTTTTGGCCAAACAGGCTAAAAGCTTGTCTTCCCTGTGCTCTTCCAAAAATTCACTTGGAATATCATCTGGGCAGTCGCACTTCTCCTATTTATCTTATGCAATACCTTCTCAACCTCCTCAATCTTACTACGACTATAATATCCAAAATTTGGATGACTTTCACAGTGCTCCAAATCAACCTAATACAATGTTCCTTTTCCCCTCATCATTTAAGAATTTATGGATCTCTGGAAATTTTCAATTTGTTAATACTATTAATCATAATTTTAATTGTTGACCCATTTGTGCTCAACCTATAACTATCAATCATATCAATCACACATTTAGTCATAGTTCGAAGAAGTTGAACACATTAGTCTATTTGAATCGATTTTGACACCTCTGGATGTGAACGTAGATTGGCGGGTAGTTGTGTCGAGTTCACTTCAGCTTTCTACTGTGGACAGGGTTTAGCTAGACTTGGAAGCAAGCCAATCAGCATTTTGTGGTCATGATCTCTTTTCTTAATTTTGGTTAAAGTATAAGTTTTGCAGTAAATGGTCCTCCGTCTAGTTTAGTTAGTTATTAGCAAATGACGTTCACTATTACTTGATTAACAAAAATTCTCAAAAGACGATTCAATTTCAATTTGCATCATTTAGAAGAAATATAATGCAACAAATAATTCCGGAATGTGCAATAAAACGAATTAAATTGTATTAATAAGCAATTACTTCTTAAGAAAATTAGTGTTCCTTCCTTCTCTTATATATAAATGGCATTTGAAAGAATTACTTATTTATTACGTACTCAATTAGTAGAAGCATACAAAGTAACACCGTAATTGAAAAGCATGTGTAGATCAGTTTGCATAGTGCAGGGGCAAATTAACCCTTTTCCCTCTAAAATAAGGCAACATAGAATTAAGAAAATAAGAAATGGAGATACATTTGGATGGTGGTGAAAGAGAAGGGTAGACTTGGACCAAAACTCTGGTCCCTTCTCAACCATGGACCACGGCCCATCTAGGCTCAATTCGTGTGAATATAAATTGTAAAATTTTTATGGTACATTTTATTTGATCACCACCATTTAATTTATATTCAGTTAAAAAAAAATAATTAGTATCCAAAGTACAAATAAATTCAAGTCTTCTTCTTCTTCTTCTTTCTTCTTGTTATGAAAGCAAAGGTGGTGGTAAAGTTACATGGTGTTTGTGAGCAGATTTTAAGGTGGTTTATGATATTTTACAGTAGTGAGTTGCTGTAGCGTTTCTTTCTTTGCTATTGCTTGAGATTTGTTCTTCTTCCTCTTCTTCTTAGTTACAAAATGAGTTTGTTAAATCTGTTATTATTTTGACAAATTGATGATTGAGGTTTATTTTTATGATATTTGGAGGTTATGTTTCAAATTTGATCTCCTTTGGAGTAAATTTAGATATTGAATCGTGTGTTGGATAGTTGAAACTCGAATTGGTGCATAAAAATGTTTGTTGCACTTCAGATCTATAAGTGTTTCTTAAGTAAAATTTTTGCATTCTAGACTTAATTGGCCATAAGTGCATCACACTTCAGACTAAATTTTTTTCTTCAATTTCAAACCCGATAAGTCTGAAGTTGATAGTAAAGTGAGTAAACTTATAAATGTGCATGCAAAGTGAATATAATTTCAATGATAATCCTAAAACTGGATGTAAATGCAAATGCCCCATATAAGCCAATATCAACCCCGGGCTGTCACATCTATTCCCTTCTAAGGCCCTAATAAGATAGTAACAATTCAACCCGACTCAGAACAAAGATGTTCAACAGTTTGTACAAAATTTTACTTATGCCTCTTCTTTGGTCCCCATTAGCCTGTGCTAAGTGGTCCCCGACTACACTTTTTTCTGTTCCTATTTTTTCCCTAATCTTTTTTTTTTCTTTTTGTATCACATAACGATAATTTGATGTTAAATTCAAATATAACCTGGTTATCAATTTTACGAGTTTGTATTATCCAAATTTGTAAACAGAAAATATTGATTGGCTGAATTTCCCTATCAGCTTGGCCTTTTGGCACGATTGGATTGCTCCAATCACTATTACTTCAACAAGAGTAACTAGTCCAAAGTAAGAGAAGACCAAACGTTTTTATGTACAATGATTAAAGTTGAGTAGATTCAAAACGATGCACACATAAAACAATTACTTATACATACAATATAATTTTTTCCAACACATCAAAAATGCATATTTGCCTTGAAGTTTCGTTTATATTTAGCTAGATTTGCTGAATTAATATTGAGAAGTTTGGTATTTCAAGATAGGTTATATTGTTTGTAGGTTAATAAAGCTAGCATGACCATGAAACGGAAATTATTAACTGAGCAGGACTAAGGGTGTGTCTGGTACGAAGGAAAATTAAAAATATTTTTTCCAAAATTTTCATATTTGATTGACTTAAATGTTTTGGAAAATATTTTTCACCAATTGAACGAAAATATTTTTTCTTATCAAGAAAAGAAAAATATTTTCAAAAAACTCATTCTTAATCTTCCCCCCCTATTCCCCATCCCCACCAACCCACTTCATACCCACCCACCCAACCCAAACCCTCACCCCATGCCTACCCACCCTACCCCTCACCCCTACCCTCATCCCACCCTAAATCAAAATATTATTTATACTAATTTCTTTTTATGTTATAGATACACTTTTTTTGCATTTCAACAAATGAATATTTTTTTTACACGATATAAAAAAGTTTTTTTTTTATTTCAACAAAAACGTACTTTCTTTTCATAGAAAAAATATTTTCTTTTCATGAGTAAAAAAATATTTTTTTTTAATTTCAACAAAATGAGTATTTTCTTTTCATGATATAAAAAAAGAATTTTCTTTATTTCAATAAAATGAGTACCTTATTTTCATATTGTAGAAAGAGTACTTCCTTTTTCAACCAAAAAAAGAGTTTTTGTTAGTTATGGAGAACTAATTCTAACTTTTTTTGCGTAAAAAAGTAAACCAACACATTATTTCCTTTGTGTTTGTGTGATTTTTAAAAAAATAATTAAATTCTTGAAGAAAATAAAATTTTGAAAATGTTGTGTATGCCGGGGGAGGGGGGAGGGGTGGGAGGGGATATTATAATATTTTTTATTCTCTAACCAAATACTAAAAAATATTTTTTGAATATCTTTTTTCACAACTAATCAAATAAAAAAGTAAATGAAAAACCCACTCATTTTCTATTAAAACATTTTCTAGAAAAATATTTCTTCGTAACAAATACACCCTAAGAGTGATTACTTTTTCTTAGCTAACCAGTTCCATGGCTAAAATTGCGCCCGGTGGATACATGCACCAATTTAGTCGATAAACAAATATTAGACCGAATTGTTGGTTCAAACAAAGAATATTGAATTGAAACATCTATATGTTACTTTTCAAATCTCATTAAGGTCGTAATATCACCTAATACTGCCGATTACTGAACCAATCAACTAATACCATAATCATAGTATACTCAGACAGAATTAACATGGAAGTATAAGAGTAATCATAGGTAAATAATAACAAATTTGATACAATACAAAAATCATTACTACAATCCTCCAAAAATTAATAGTAAAGGTAATAAGCGACTAAAGACGAAATAATAATAAATATAACATTGTCCGAATTAAAAGGCAAAAATAAGTAAAAATAGAAGGTGACCCGAGAAGCTGCAAATCCAAATATGGAAGCTCGCCACGATATCTCCAAATGTAAAGTCCAATAATATCTCTTGGGTCCCACTAGTACTAGGAATAAAATTTGCACAAAAAAGTATAAAATTATATTAGGAGTACAAAATTAACGTACACTCGGTAAATACAATGATCTGGCCGGCCATTTTGTATATTTGAGCCCTTTTCCCCTATTTGATGTTCTTCATACTTGATGATTGATGTTTTACATGGATGGTTGGGGTTGATTTAGAAAAGGTTTGAAAGTGTTTGGAACACTTAGTTTTGTTTTTGGAAGCTTACGATGTAAGAGTATACCAAGGTTTGGATTTTGAATAGACGATCTCGCATTAGTATTTTGATAACTCCAATAGGTTCATGTGACGATTTTGGACTTATGCATGTGTTCAAATTTGGATTTGGAAGTTCCTATAATGCTTTGACTCTATTTGCAGAAAGTTGATAATTTGAATGTTTAAACAGTTCATAAGTTTGACCAGGAGTTGATTTTAATGGTATCAGATTCGGATTATTATTTCGAAACTTCGAATAGGTTCGTTTAGTCATTTATAACATGTGTGCAAAGTTTGAATGTAATCCAGGCTGGTTAGGCTTGAATCAAACGCTATGTTTGAAGTTTGGAAGTTCTTCAACTTAAGAGAATTTCAACTTGTGTTTTGATCTTCCATTTGTTAATGTGATGTTATTGTATGTATTGGAGGCTTTGGATAGGTCCGGTGTAGGGACCCATCCGTTCTTTTTGAGTATTATAGCCTCGTTTCTCAATTTATTGCTAATTCTATGTTTGTTCCGGGGTGGTTGTTGATACCCAATTTTTTCCTATGTATTTTTTATACTCAAAATACTCTCGAATAACATGCGTATGCATATATGAGCATGCACCAAAGTTTTAGCATTTTTCCCTATATTTTAGATTTTTAAAAAAAATTATTGTCTATTTTAGCAGTGCAAAATTTAATAATTATTCCTAGACTATCATTTTGTTGAATAATTTATTTCCATTATCATATTTACACCAAGATATAATTAAGGTAAATTTTACATATTTTAATAAATTTTGTTTGGTATTTTTAATCTAAATTGCATAAAATTGCAATTATAGCCTATATTAGGATTAATAGCTTTTACAATTATAAAATCATTTATAGTATTATTAGATTATTATTTATACCTTATTAATTAGTTCAGTGCTTTAAAATTATTTTTAAAATCATTTTTACTATTTTATATAAAACAAAAGAGAGAGATTGGTTATTTAATACCTAGCCTATTATTATTGTAATTTTATCCCCAATTGTAACCCACCCCATCAGATTTTTAAATAACCCAATTGACCCAATACCCAATCCTAATCCACCAAGCCCAATTTCTAAATAACTCGGTCCAGCTCCAAAATAATCTAAGCCGTTGATCAAATGAGATCAACGGCCCAGATTTCGTTTCCTTAATTAAATTCTAACTACCCCCTCTTAACCCCTCATTTCTTCGAGACTAGTCTCTCTCTCTCTACTTGGTCTCTTCCTCTCCTCCTTCTCTCCAGAACCCTCTGGTTCTTCTCCGATGGCCTTCACCATCTCTCCGGTCACCTCCAGCATCACCTCTTTCGACCATCAACCGCTTGAAACCTTACCTCACCGATTCCCTCTATCCTTCAGGCCTTAGGAGCCTCCACCATACATGATGGTCACTAAAATATTTGTCTTGTTTACCTCCGGCCTTTCTCTGATGGGTTTTGGTCCGATGGTTCCATGAACACCGTTATTCCCGAGTCTCACATCCAGGTTTCTCTTACTTCTTATTGATTTCTTATGAAACCCTATTCTCTACCTAGACCTCTTAAATCTCTGTATTTTTAAACGATTTTAGCTCACACCTTTATATTTTGTACTACTCTCTACTCGATCTTTACGATTGCTCAAGTTTTAAACGTTTTGTTCTTTTTTTTAAAAAAGAACTAGGGTTCTGAACCCCTTTTCGAAATCACTTTATTTTATGATTTTTGAGTACTATATGTTTGTGTTTGTATTATTTTCTTGTTTGTGCAATCTTCTGGGTTATTCACTGAGTTCAATGCTTTAATTTTGTTTTTGGGGTTCCAACCTTCTACTGTTTCTGTGATTTCTTGCTTAGGGTTCTCTGATTTTCGTGCCTATTATTTTTAATAGGTTTAATTATCAATGGTTTGCCAAATATTCTGCTGATTCTGTGCATCTCTTCGAATCCCTGATTTTGTATATGTTTTCCTTAGAAGTTATTTTTCACTTATTTTAAATCACTTACTTATTTGTGAGATGTCTTCCTTACTTAGAACTAATTCCTTCTGATTTTAGTCTCATCAGTGATTCTTTGACTAATTTTTAGAGATAATTTATATTATACCATATCTATACACATAAACATACTTTCGAATATTCAGTATATATTTTTCTTACTTGAAGTATTATGTATTTGGCCCTTATTACATGTTATATGCTTTACTACTCATATTATTGTAGATTTAGTAGTCTAAGTGATTCTTTCCATATATGATATAACTTGTACCTATTCGAATCATGACTCCCTAATTAAAAGGAGTTTGGTCCTGTGATTGATTCCAATTGGTATTGTTTCTATAATTGTGTTAAGTCAGTACTTGTTACCTTATTCTCAACTTGTTTTTAAAACTATAACTACTCTACCCTCTCTTTAGCATAACACACAAACAATTACAATGTTTTGAACTCTCCATAAGCATACTAACTGTTACCTCTTACTTTCCTACATATTCTCTCTCGCTTCTCTTATTAGCTATTGGTTATCCAATTGGCTGAAAGCCAAGACTAAATAATTTGTCACTCTACTATTTTATTGCTCTATGCATTGTTTCTCTCTTGGTCTACACACTACTGCTCTACCTCCCTTCACACTACTGCTCTATTATCTCACTCTTGACTGGTATGTCTTCTATTTGATCTACAACTTCCAAAAACAACATATTTTTATGCATATTTCACTTTCTCTTATTTCTTTTATGCTTCTACTTATGGTTATGCTGTTTACCTTGCAATTAGCGTGCCTCTTTGCTAGTTCATTTGATATGATTACCCTTCCCTTAATTCAACATGTCTACTGCTTCTCTTACTTGTTTAATGCAGTTATTCCTTACTCCTTAACCCCTGTACACTATCATTATCAACAGTATTCATGACCCTTTCTAGCTACCAAGTAATCCCGAACCTCTTATATGAACATTTTGGGATGAAATGTGTTGTGACTGTTTCAATCCTGAAATTCGTTCTCTGATGTCTATATATGTGCAACTATGCTCTTACATGTGAAATACTTGTCTCATTTCCCCTTTCCCCTGTTTGTGTTTGCTTCCCTGAACTATGTGTGATATTCTAGTTTTGAGATTGTCCTACTCACCTTCTTACAAAACTGTCACACTATTCTACTGTTGTCTTTTAAGAACTGATTCTATATGGATCATTTTCAAATTGTTTTTCTCAACTCAATTTCTTTATATCTATATCACGCACTCTCACTACTCTTAGAGATTAGGTTCTACCCTCTTCGTGTAAGCATTGCTTTGGATACCTCTGAGTACTCACTGAACTTTGATGCACAAGGCTGCTAATTCTACACTGCACTTGTTCAATATTTTTGATAAGTGTTTGGGTGTTGGTATTGGCTAGGGACCCAATGGGGCCTTAGGGAGTTTTGCCGCACCCAGACCATGGTGAAGGTTGTGAAACTCGAAAGGAGTGAGGTTGAAAGATTGGGTTTGACTGAAGGCTCCCTATAGAATAACTACTTATTTTTATTATTTATTACTGTAATTTGGCTATCCTGGGTTTGTAATAATTTTTAAACGAATGATTGTGGTTAAATAGTGAATATGTGAGGGGTTATGCATGTTTAGCTTAAGTAATGGGTAGAAACGTTCCTATAGGACTTTATTTACCTATTTTGCGCTATAGATATCATGTATAGGACATGCATCTCAAAAATTAGTAATCCTTTTAGGCTCTTTACTTTCGGCTTGTTAGTATACTCATTTCGTAATCATGATTGGTTAATAACCAACAAATAACTGTTATAAAATTACTGTTGCGTTCTAATTAGCATTTAGAGACCTTGTTTTAGGAGATTCTATGTGCATTAGACATCCTGTTACTTAGAGATTTTATTTTGTCTGAGTCGCAATTGTAAGATGCCTCACCAGTATGTTTAATCTAATAATACAAGTTTGGTAAACTGCGTTCCTTTAAAACTAAAATTAAATATGCATGTTCACCTCTTTAAGTTAATTAGGCAGCGCATACGTCGCCTAGGAAAACTTTAGGCCTAATAAGGATTGATTAATTGTGTTTTATTAGTTTAAGACTAACCATCCTTTTTTTAGTTGAACTCTGCCGCTCCCATTCTTTTTGTGACTCCCTGAAGTTCACTCTGTTTTTACTAAAAATCTATCTGTATCTGGAAACAAGTTTTGAAATAACGTATCTATATACTGTCACTAATTTTCTGATTCTTGTCCTATTAAGTTTTCAAACAACAGGGTTACCTTTTCTATCCAGAATCGTGCTGTTTTGATATCTGTGTAGTTAAACTACTGTATCTTCAAGTCTCTACCTTTTCAAACTATGTTTTAACAGTTCCCTTAACTTTTACTTACTCAACTGCGGTCACTTATTCCTTTTATTTAAAAAGCTCCTATCTTTGAGACCTTAAATGTGTTTGAGATTTGCTATTACGTGTTTTATTCGTGGAGGGATCTGTGAGCTTTTTTTGCCTTTATGTGTTCCCTTTATGTGCAGTCCTACTTTTTATGTATGACGCTTTGCATTTTGTCTTTTAAACCTGAGTGTGCAGCCCAGTCCTTACCTTGTAGGAATAATGGTCATAATTGCCCTCTAGGACTTATATGATGGGACGGGTAATAGCAATAATCTTTCGTGGCCAATCCACACATTTTAAAGAACCTTTACGTGATGGGAAGGGTAGAATATGGAGATGATAATCGATGCGCTAATATATCATGTAGCCCCTCTTCTGAGGAGTGATTACTAGATATTGCATTGATGTGATCCATATTAGTCTTAAACCTAGGACCCCTCCCCTTTACTAGTCTTTATCTGCTTTCTTTAGAATTGCTTAAATCTTTCAAATTTCTGCCCTCTTTACTTTTCTCAAAAGAGTTCAACTTCTTTTCAATATTACATGCAATCTCTTTATTTGAGCCCTTACTTGTTGATTATATGAAATCACAATTGTAACATGGCCGGGAACCACACTAGTGGATATTGAGGGGTGCCTAACACCTTCCCCTCGAGATAACTTCTACCCCTTAACCAAACTGTGGTTCTTCAGATTCAACCTATTTAGTGTCCTAATGCACTTCATCATTAGGTGGCGACTCTTCAATTCCAAAACCCAATTCCCTAAACAGGAATGAGTTTTCCTCCCAAATATCATGAACCCGATTTCGAACCCATTAGAAAAAGGGGGCGTCGACAACATGGCGACTCTACTGGGGAATTCTTCAGGCTTTTACCATTTCATGTTACTTGTGATTTTACTACTTTTATTTAATGTCTTTATCCTTTTTTACTTTGAAACTGACTTGACTCTTTGTTTTATCTTTAATGCTTTCTTTTACCGTTTTCCTTCAATACTGTTGTAATTATGAGAAATTATTGTAATCATTATGAACGTGCAAATACGTGACAACTTATTTCATTCTTGTAATTGCATCTTCAGCATCATATTCCACTTGTGCCAAACAAAATACCATAGCAACGCTTATAATGAGTGGTTGTGCCCTTTCGATATTATCACCCCTTAAATTTGGCAAAGGCGTATTTGCGGTAAAACCAGCCGATCAGCGATGCAGTCGACGGTTCTGTGACTTTCCCTCTTGAGTTGTCAGCTCAAGGGTACCAGTCTAATACCCCCATAGAAACCTTACTCTATTTAACTGTGCATGCATCAAGGTCAAACCTAGCCGAGTCAGTTATGTTGTCCACATAATGACTCTTTAAGATAGCCTTATCCAAAGTCCAATGAGATTTTGTGAAACCCAAATGGACGCTACCATGTTCTGTGCAATATTCGGAGAACTAAATGCTTTTACGCTAATTGTTTATATTTAATAGTCGAGTCCGGTGGGGTTAAGGGTCCCTTCCATAAAATAAGGCACGAGGTCCCCACATTCGGCATGGTCATCAACATACACCCAAGGTTGCTAAGTTGGTGGGAAGATATTCATGCAAGTGATCGAACTCTCGTCCGCAAGTATTTGGGGAATTTTCCTTCTCTTCTGACAATCCAACCCGACAATAAAATTTTAGAGGCTGCAACTCTATTCTGGGATGGCGATAGATCAATGCTCCACTTCGGGAACCCAGAAATGACACCTCTACTCGAGGAAATAGTAGGGCATCTGGCCGAGCTTACTTAATGCAAGGACTTCGTGAAATGGTGAAACTGTTAGATGGAGCTAAAAATGCCGAGTTCGGGGAAGGTCCTTCTCGTACCAAGTAGTTAGGAGTCTTGTCTTTTTGCTTTTAAAAATGTACTAAGTCCAATGGCCATTAGTGACATTTTACTTTCTGCTATTTTAGTGTCGTTTTGGGATTCGTCTTATTTTTATCAATTAAAAGAGGCATTTAGCATTATAACTTCTCCATATTTATTTGTTGCTAGGCCTACCTCGGGCACAACGAGGCTCCTAAATTAGGACACGATTTATATTCTTGTACTATGTGTTTAAATATTACACTGTTTTCTTCTCATAATCCTCACTAACTTGCTACCGTTTTGTTTTTTTACTTTTGTTTTATTCGCCTCCCTAAAGGTTAGTTCGTGCTCTCTGGCATCATCATCTTACTCTATACGATCCGAGGGCCCTCCACCTCCTCTTCCTTTGAGTCCTATCCGAAGCAAAAATAAGGAAAAAATTTAAGATTTGAACAACATCAGAAAGAAGAACGCAATTGAAAGGGTAGAAGTTCCTCAGGGTAATCAGGTTGCCAAGGAGAATGCCTTCCAGCTCAAACAGATGTTATTGAAATTTCAGGAAGACTGGACCAAGTTCGGAACTTGAAAAACTTTTCATTCTCCCTTACCTCTCCCCACATCAACTTTCCCAATAATCAAAATCCAGCACCTCCACAGAAAATCCCGAAACCACAAAAACAACCCATTCATGTTCAACACTGCAACACATGCCACACTTCAAACAACACTCCGTTGCTCATCCCTGAACTGCTAAACACCACAAATGATCATCTCCACAACACTCCCATCTATGTGGAAACCATACCACACTATACTCAACCCATTTCAAGCACACCTGAGTCTGATGACAAAGACTCTCTAATCAAGAACCTTGCCGCGGAACTCAAGAAGCTGACTAGTTGAGTCCAGGGTGTTGAAGGAAACAAAGGTATCGAGGGGTTTAATTATGATGACCTTTTCATTAAGCCATATGTCAAACTTCCAGGGGGTACAAACCTTCCAAGTTCAAAATGTTTGATGGCACAGGGGATTCTAGAGTCGATTTGAGGATGTACTGCGATAAGCTAGTTGGAGTCGGAAGGGATGAAAATATTCGCATGAAGCTCTTTATGAGAAGTTTGAAAGGGATGCTCTATCTTGGTACATTAGCCAAGACCCCAAGAAGTGGACGAATTGGGTAGGTATGGCATCCGATTTCATGGACAGGTTCAGATTCAACACGGAGAATGCGCTAGATGTATTCTGCATCTAGAACTTAAAGAAGAAACCTAGAAATTCTGTGAGTATGATACTCATTGGAGATAAGAGGCTGCCAAGGTTAGACCAACTTTGGAAGAAGAACAGATGAGCAACTTTTTCGTCCCAGCTCAGGACCCACAAGATTATAAGAGGTTGATGCTGATCGAGGGCTAGAAATTTTCCGACATCATCAAGCTAGGGTAGAGAATCGAGGAAGATATTAAAACTGATACGATTACCAACTTGGAAGCATTACAGGCTACCAACAAGGCTCTACGGTCTGGTGGCACGTCCAAGAAAAGGGATGTGAGTGCTGTGATGGTTGCACAGGGAACAAAATCTCCAATAAAATACCAAACCTACCCATTCCCTCCACTCACATATCAGCCTACCCCAAATTACCAAGCACCCTCGCACTCTTACCAAGCTCCACCGCCTACTTACCAGTCATCTCCACCTCTTACATATCAGCCCACTTCACCCAGATACTCTCAACCCGCATCTGTCGACCAAGATTGTAATACTCAACCTTCTCACTACCAATCACCTCTTACTCGCCAAAACTTTCCTAGGCCTTGACCTAACTTCGACCACAAACCTCCCAAACGATATACCGCCATTTCCGAACCGATATACCAACTGTATGAAAGAGTCAAAGCTGATGGTTACGTCACCTCTATCCTTTCCATAACTCCAAAAAACCCTTCCCAATGGATCAACCCGAACAAAACCTCTGTATACCATTCCGGCATGAAGGGGCATGCCATTGACGAGTTCCACTCGCTGAAGGATAAGATCTAAGATTTAATTAACAATAAGATTATTGTGGATAAGAGCCAAATCCGAACGTCTGCAACAACCCATTGCCTGACCACAAGGGTGGAGGCGTTTACATGATAGAGATAGAAGATGATTGGTGCCCTAAAGGATCGATTGGATTGATTACTGAAGGTGATGAGCCAAAGAAACCGACAGTCACACTTAATCCAATTTTTTTCCAGATCCAACCTTCTGGGGACGATGAAGCAAACATGTCAATACAACTTCAGTTCGAAGAACCCTCCTCTACAAAGGCGCCAAGACCAATTGAGGTCGAGTGTGGATCCCCGAAAGCACTGATACCATTTGAAGTGGATGTGTTACCTTCCAAAGAAAGGATACCAATTCCAGTAGCTATGTCAGCCATAGCACCATTCCATGCGAATGCCATTCCTTGGGACTACACCACCGAGGCGAGAAAGAAAGGGAAAACCAAATCTGGGGAAGCAATTGAAGCACATGGTATGACCAGCACCCGCAGGGTTTATACTCCAGAACATCTAGCCAAGTCCAGTAAGCAAGCCTCTGGACAACCAACCGTCACCGAAACTGGGCCAGTTGACCTCTGGAGGAAGATACAAGCCAAAGCGTATTAGGTCATAGATTAGTTAAACAAGACGCCAACTCATATCTCCATTTTAGCTCTGATGCACATAAGAATGCCTTATTGAAAGTGCTGAGTGAGGCATATGTGCCTAGCAATGTAACTGGAAGAGAAATGGCGAACATGGAAGGGCAAGTGTTGAGAGTAATAAAATCACTTTCCAAGAAGATGAGCTGCCACCGGAAGGGTTGAGCCACAACAAGGCATTGCACATTACTGTGCAATGCGAAGATTATTTCATCACCAGAGTTATGATCGATGGAGGATCCAGCCTCAATATTTGTCCATTGGTAACTCTCAGAACATTGGGTAAGAGCCTGCATGAGATCAAAGATGGGGCCATCAATGTCAAAGCTTTCGATGGATTCAAAGGCCCACTATCGGGAAAATCAGTTTATGGCTGCAAATGGGACCGACTTGGTTCGACATTGACTTTCAAGTGATAGACGTCCCAACGTCTTACAATTTAATGACGACCCTGGAATCACGCTGTTGGAGCTGTAACATCAACACTGCACCAAGCAGTAAAGTTCGAGTAGAATCACAAAGAGGTGATTATTCATAACGATGGTAGCAATCCCATATACAATCCCTAGAACATCCCGGTGATTGGAGGAATAAGGAAAATAGACGGAGAAACCTACAGTCAACATATTCCATATATGGGTCAAAAGAGGAGGAAGTATTGGCGGCAATGAGGAACCTGTTCTTGGAAGATGACAATATGTAGTGTTATGTCATTTTCGAGGAGAAAGGGGAGGAAGGCCCTTCTATAGAAGCTGTGAGCCGAGGAGCACTCCTCAGTAATTGGTCCATCAGAACCACCAAGGCCCGAAAAGCATTGGGGTAGCAAGGCTGAACAAAGCACCATGCATTACCTTTTCCCTTTTTGCTAGTTGATTTTATTTCCGTATTTTCTTTAATTTCGAAAATGGCTCCAATGTTCAAAAAAATAGTGAAATTTATCAAAGCATTTCAGTTTCTTATAAATCTCGCTCTTATTATTTTCTCTATTGTTTACTTTATTTACACATTATTACTAATACGTATCTTGATGAATCGGCTGTTGTCACTTGCAATGAGACAACACAACAAACGGACATAGACTCAGAAGAAGATGATATACCATAAGAGGTCGTCAAAGATGTTGAGGATTTTGAGAATAGACCTAAGTCTAACTTGGACGAAACTGAGGTTGTCAACTTGGGTGATACAGAGAATGTCGAGGAAACGCGCATCAGTGTTCACCTGTCACCATCGGAAAAGAAAGAGAACACGAAACTTCTGAGGGAATATGATGATATATTCGCCTAGTCGTATAACTATATGACTGGTCTCAGTACATCTATTGTATCTCATAAACAGCCAACAGATCTGACATGTCCACCGGTAAAGCAAATGCTAAGAAGGTTCAAACCAGACATGAGTTTGAAAATCAAGGAGGAAGTTACCAAGCAAGTCAAAGCCAAGGTTCTCAGGATAGTGGAGTATCCAACATGGTTAGCCAACATCATGCCACTACCAAAAAAGGACAAAAAGATTAGAGTCTGTGTCGACTACCGGGATCTCAACTGGGCCAGTCCGAAAGACAACTTCCCCTTGCCAAACATACACATTCTTATTGACAACTACGCCAAGCATGAGCTACAGTCATTCATTGATTTTTTTGCTGGGCATCATTAGATATGGATGGACGAGGAAGACACGGAGAAAATGACTTTCATTACGCTATGGGGGGATGTATTGTTAAAAAATGATGTCGTTTTGGGTTAAAGAATGCTGGGGCCACCTACATGAGGGCCATGACTACTATGTTCCATAACATGATACACAAAGAGATCGGGGTATATGTAGATCATGTCATCATCAAATCTAAGAAATCCACTGACCACATGAAGGATGATAGAGGAAGTAGAACTTGACGACGCAGAATGGGTAAAAAGTCGCCATGAGCATCTAGCTTTAATAGATGTGAAAAGAATGAATGCAGTTTGCCATGGTCAATTGTATCAGAACAGAATGTCCAGAGCCTTCAACAAAACAATCAAGCCGAGAAATTTTACACCGGGGCAGCTGGTGTTGAAGAAAATATTCCCGCATCAAGATGAAGTGAAAGGAAAATTCTCTCCCAACTGTCAAGGTCCGTACATGGTTCATCAGGTTCTAACTAGAGGATCCCTCATACTCACATAAATGGACTGAGAACTTTGGCCGAAGCCGATCAATTCAATGTAGTGAAACGATACTATGTGTAACAATTTATGAATTCTTCTTGATGTATTTTTAACTACGCCTGAACTGATTCCCATTTAAGAGGGGATACGTAGGCAGGCCGATGGGTTCGGTCACAATTCAAGAATATTTTCATTTCCCCCCACCATTGGAAACTGGGGCAGAATTTTGAGGAGGACCCTCAAAATTCTGAAGTTGATTTTAAGTCGTTTCTCGCACGCAGCCGTCATAAGCACCAGCATAGTAAACTGGGGCAGAATTTTGAGGTCCCCCTCAAAATTCCAGATCAAGAGAGGTTGCAATGTCTTGAACCGCGTCGCAGTCATCTGTTCACCTAAAAGAAAACTATTTTCAATTATATATTTACGTTACATTTTTTCAAAATTATATATCTTCTAAATCATGCATGTCCATTATCAAAATTGCTTTGTTAGCGATGCTACCCCAATAAAAACACATCGTCAAGCAGGACGAGCAAAGACCACGGGAAGACAAACTAACCTTCCCCCTTTTTTTTACAAAACTCACGATTTTGCTTTGGATGCAGGCGTTCAAATTGCAAAATCGTTAGATATATCTATGCACTCATACTTTTTTTTCTTCAGGAATCCAACTTCTCAAAATCATCACCTATTTGCGACTGCTATCTGCACACGACATCCCCAGCATCCAAAACCACACAATCAGTTATCGGTCGTCACCTATCAGCTAAGAGATTTCATTACTATTTGCTTTTCATTTTCCCGCTTTTGCATAAAGCTACTTTTCTGCCTTCTGAGGTTAAGCTCTAGCTCCATCTGCATTTTCCTGCATTGCATAAGGCTACTTTTCTGCATTCCGAGGTTAAGATCTACCTCTATTTGCATCTTCTGCATTGCATAAGGCTACTTTTCTACCTTCCGATGTTAAGCTCTACCTCCATCTGCATTTTCCTGCATGCATAAGGCTATCTTTCTACCTTCCGAGGTTAAGCTCTACCTCCATCCACATCTTGTGCATTGCATAAGGCTACTTTTCTGCCATCCGAGGTTAAGCTCTACCTCCATATACATTTTCCTACATTGCATAAGGCTACCTTTCTACCTTCCGAGACTAAGCTTTATCTTTATTCTACATGGCTGAAATACCACCACCTTATCTTGCACGGCTGAAATATCGCCATCTTTTCATCTTGTATTAGCTGAAATATCGCCACTTTATCTTTCTTGTACGGCTGAAATATCGCCACCTCTTATTTACGTCTTACATCGGCTGAAAGATCACCACCATATACATTGCATGGGCTGAAAGATCGCCAAACTATCCAAAGGTGTCATTGTTCGGAGGCACCATTTTTCGTAGCTCGAGAACGCCATGCCATGGCTTGAGGACCCCACTCTTACCTTTTGCATATCATTATTCAAAGGCATCATGGTTTGGAGGCATCATCCTCATAGCCCGAGAACATCATTTCATAGCCTGCGAATCCTTAATCGTACGCTTCATGGCCCAGAATATCATGGTGCGAGGACATAATCCTAGCAGTCCAAAGACAGCATTCATGGTCCAATGGGAACTTACATCACGTTTAAATTTGTGCAAGATATATGTTTTCATTATTTATTTGCAGGTACATCGACTTTCTATAGCCGTCTCAGCAGGAGCGATCCCGCTCCAATTACCGCAGCCTATCGGACTCCAACCACCTCTCTCAACCTAAGCATCGCGTCCGTCCTTTTCGAAACCACCATCGGCATATTCCGTCAGTGGACCCTGAATTAGAAATGACCTGATTCCTATAAGATCAGGGATATGTAGGCAGCTCAGGAACCAGAGCTCAGGAAAACCCTTTGAAATCGTTTCTTTCGGACAAAATTGGCCATCAAATCTTTACCCGACAACTCTTTCATCCTTCTCGGGTAAAGAGGGGTAGATGTTGATACCAAATTTTTTTCTATGTATTTTTTATACTCAAAAACTCTCAAAATAATATGTGTACGCATATATGAACATTCCCCAAAGTTTTGGTATTTTTTAGATTTTAAATAAAATAAATTTATTATCTGTTTTAGCGGTGAAAAATCGAATAATTATTCCCAAACTATCATTTTGATGAATAATTTATTTCCATTCTCATATTTACACCATGATATAACTAAGGTGATTTCTGCATATTTTTACAAATTTTGTTTGGTATTTTTATGCTAAATTGCATATAATTGCAATTATAGTCTATATTGCAATTAATAGGATTTTACATTTATAAAATCATTGCTAGTATTTTTAAATTAATACTTATTACTTATTAATTAGCTCAGTGCAATAAAATTATTTTTAAAATCATTTTACTATTTTATATAAAATAAAAGGAAGAAATTAGTTATTTAATACCTAGCCTATTATTATTGCAATTTTAGCCCCAATTGTTACCCACCCCATTAGATTTTTAATTAACCCAATTAATGCAATACCCAATCTTAATCCGCCCAGCCCTATTTCTAATTAACCCGGCCCAGCTCCGAAATAATCTGAGCAGTTGAACAAATGAGATCAACGGTCCAGATTTCGTTTCCTTAATTAAATTCTAACTACCCCCTCTTGACTCCTCATTTATTAGAGACCGGTCTCTCTCTCTACTTGGTCTCTTCCTCTCCTCCTACTCTCTAGAACCTTTTGGTTCTTCTTTGATGACCTCACTATCTCTCTGGCCACCTCCAGCCTTTCCTCTTTCGACCACCAGCCGTTGTGAAACCTTATCTCGCTGATTCCCCCTATCCTTGAGGCCCCATGAGCCTCCACCATACGATATGGTCACTGAAAGCTTGCTTGGTTTTCCTCTAGCCTTTCTCCGATGGGTTTTGGTCCGATGATTTCATGAACACCATTATTGCGGAGTTTCACAGCCAGGTTTCTCTTACTTCTCACTGGTTTCTAATGAAACCCTAATCTATATCCAGACCTCTTAAATCTCTGTATTTTTAAATAATTTTAACTCACACCTTTATGTTTTACCCTACTCTCTACTCGATCTTTACAATTGCTCAAGTTTTAAACATTTTGTAGCTTTTTTATAAGAAAAACTAGTGTTTATTAACCCCTCTTAGAAATCACTTTATTTTATGATTTTTGAATACTATATGTTTGTGTTTGTATTATTTTCTTGTTTGTGTAGTCTTCTGGGTTATTCTCTAAGTTCTATGCTTTAATTTTGTTGTTAGGGTTCCGACCTTCTACTATTTCTGTGATTTTTGCTAAGGGTTCTTTGATTTTCATGCCTATTGTCGTTAATGGGTCTAGTTATTCACGGGTTTCCAAATATTCTGCTGATTCTATGTATCTCTTTGAATCCTTGATTTTGTATATATTTTCCTTAGAAGTTTTTTCACTGATTTTGAATCACTTCCTTATTTGTGAGATGCTTTCCTTACTTAGAACTAATTCCTTGTGATTTTAGTCTCATCTGTGATTATTTGATTAATTTTCAGAGTTAATGTATATTTGACCATATCTATATGCATAAACATACTTTTTAATTTTCAGTATATATTTTCCTTACTTGAAATATTATGTATTTGGCCCTTATTACATGTTACTTGCTTTACTACTCCTATCATGGTAGATTTAGTATTCTAAGTGATTCTTTCCTTATCTGATATAACTTACACCCATTCGAATCATGACTTCCTAATTAAAAGGAGTTTAGTCTTGTGATTGATTCCAATCAATATTGTTTCTATAATTGTGTTAAGTTAGTACTTGTTACCCTATTCTCTACTTTTTTTCACAATATAAATAATCTACCCTCTCTTTAACATAACACACGAACAATTACAATTTTCTTAACTCTCTGTTACACATATAAGCATACTCGCTGTTGTATTACTTTCCTACACATTCTCTCTCGCTTCTCTAATTGACTACTGGTTACCCAGTGGCCTGAAAGCCAAGATTGAATAGTTTGTTACTCTATTGTTTTATTGCTCTATACATTGCTTCTCTCACGGTCTGCACACACTGCTCTACTTCCATGCACACTACTGCTCTATTACCTCACTCTTGACTGTTATGTCTTCTATTTGATTTACAGCTTCCAAAACAACATGTGTTTATGCATATTGCACTTTCTCTTATTTCTTTTATGCTTCTACTTATGGTTTTGCTATTTACCTTGCAATTACTGTGCCTTTTTGCTAGTTCATTGATGTGATTACCCTTCCCTTAATTCAGCATGTCCACTGCTTCTCTTACTTGTTTAATGCAGTTCTTCCTTACTCCCTAACCCATGTACATTATCGGCATGTATTCATGACCCTTTCTAGCTACCAAGTAATCTGGAACCTCTTCCATAAACATTTTGGGATGAAATTTGTTGTGACTATTTAACTCCTGAAATGCCTTCTCTGATGTCTATATATGTGCAACTATGCTCTTACATGTGAACTACTTGTCCCATTTACCCTTTCCTATGTTTGTGTTTTCTTGTCTGAACAATGTGTGATTTTCTAGTTCTGAGATTGTCCTACTCACCTTCTTACAAAACTGTCACACTCTTCAACTATTTTCTTTCAAGAATTTATTCTATGTGGATCATTTTCAAACTGTTTTTCTCAACTTAGTTCTTTAAAGCTATATCACGCACTCTTACTACTCTTAGAGATTAGGTTCTACCCGCTTCGTGTAAGCATTGCTTTGGGTACCTATGAGTACACACTGAACTTTGATACAGAAGGTTGGTAATTGCACACTGCACTTGTTCAACATTTTAGTTAAGTGTTTAGGTGCTGGTATTGGCCAGGGACACAATGGGGCCTTAGGGAGCTTTGCTGTACCCAGACCATGGCGAATGTTGTGAAACTTGAAAGGAGTGAGGTTAAAAGAATGGGCATGACTGAAGGCTCCCTATAGAATAACTTCTTAGTTTTATTCTTTATTAATGTAATTCGGCTATCCTTGGTTTGTACTAATTTATAATCAAACGACTGGGGTTGAATAGTGAATATGGGAGGGGTTATGCATGTTTAGTTTAAGTAATTGGTAGAAAACATGCATATATGAATTTATATACCTATTTCCGTAATAGATATTATATATAGGACATGCATCTCATACATTAGTAATCCTGTTTAGGCTCTTTACTTTCATCTTGTTAGTATACTCATTTCATAATCATGATTAGTTAATAACTAACAAATAACTGTTATAAAGTTGCTGCTGCATTCTCATTAGCATTTAGAGACCATGTTTTAGGAGCTTCTATGTGCATTAGACATCCTGTTACTTAGGGCTTTTATTTTGTCTAAGTCGCAATTGTTGAACGCCTCACCAGCATGATTAATCTAATAGTACAAGTTTGGTTAACCGCATTCCTTTAAAATTGGAATTAAATATGCATGTTCACCTCTTTATGGTAATTAGGAAACACATATGCCGCCTAAGAAAACTTTGGACCTAATAAGGATCGATTAATCATGTTTTTATCAGTTTAAGACTAACCCGCCTTTTTTTATTTGAACTCTGCAACTCACATTCTTGTTGCGACTCCCTGAAGTTCACTCTACTTTTACTGAAAATCTCTCTCTATCTGGAAACAAGTTTTGAAATCACGTGTCTATATACTCTCTCTGATTTTTTGATTCTTTGCCTATTAAGCTTTCATACTACTGGGTTACCTTTGCTGCCCAGAATCATGCTGTTTTGATACCCATCTAGTTAAACTATTGTATCTTCATATCTCTACCTTTTCAAACTATGTTTTAACGGTACCCTAATCTTTTATTTACTCAACTGCCTTCACTGTCGACGCCCCCTTTTTTCTAAGAGTCGAAATCGGGTATACGACATTTGGGAGGACAACTCTTTCGAAAATTGGGTTTAGGAGTTGAAAAATCGCCAAAGGCATTTGGGACTTCTAGTCCTATCAAGGGGAGGAATTATGTATTTTTCAAGATTTTAGAAAGGTAAAAAATTCTAATGCGTCAAACAAAACACATAGGACAATTATGGGGTACACATAACAATTAAAGGCTTAAATAAGCCTTCTCCGAATCATAAAAATATAATATAGCATGCCTTACATATACTCGTTAGGTCTGAATTAAACTTAAACCTTAGACGGGCTGGCCCATCCCATATTTTTAGATAAGAAGTCCGCCTTAGGCTCACCTGGTTGCAATTATTGAAGATTGATGCAGTTATAGCTTTACCCTAAGACTTTCCTTGGTGAAACCTATTGGCATGATATCTACTAGTTAAAGAAATAGACTGATTACAAAAAGTTGCTAGTTTTTAACTAAATGATACAAGTTCTGCAGCTGATAAGACATTATTACTTAAAATGAATGATTCAGAGTTACTTGGGATCAAAATTCAGTTAATGGACAACAATTCATGTTGTCGTGACCTGAATCCCCACTCATAGACATATAGAGGGTAATGGGATATGGGAGCAAATACTTACAAGAAAGTAAAGCAAGCAGTAGCAAATAAGCATTACAAGGTCAAGTTCTACAGGAAATAGACATGGATATAAAGATAATAGTAAACACATTGGGATGATGCTGGGAATTGAATAAAGACATACCAGTTATTAAAAGAGACACGCAAAAGAAAGCAGCAGTCTTGTGAAAGCCAAAGTGCAGACAAGAAAATTCAGAAGAGGTTGTGAAAATTACAAGTGTGAAGTTTGAAGTGTATTTAGTTGTGTATTGAAAGCATGCTTGTGAAAAATAGGTCGTGCTTTTTATAGGGTAGAAGGCGAGCAGAAATAAGGCAAGAGAATAGTTTGAAAATCGATTATCAATCAATTACATAAGGTTTCCCATTAATTAAGGGATTCTGATTTCAAATTAAAAATAATTAAGTAACTAAATTAATCAAACACTTTGTGGAAGGTGGTATACTAGGGGTAAATACATAAAGGTCTATTTAAGGACAACGTCTTGATAATACACAGTTTGTGCAAATAAGGTAAAGGAATAAATTAACAACCGGAAAATCAGAAGTCAAAGATTTTATATGAATGAACCCAGTCAAAAAAGGTGAAGAAAAGGTTTTACTTGAGGAAAATCAGTAACAATTAATTAAAAACAAAGGATTCTGATTTGATCAGATGTTCGAAAACCTTTTAAATAAGGGTTGAACACACATATAAAGCATACATGCATGCTTAAAAACGAAGGAATTCGTCATGCTATTCAATAAAAGAGTCTAGTGTAGGAGAATCAGAATTGTATGCAAACAAAGAAGTTTGAACCTACTTTAGAGACTCTGGACTTAGTCTGAAAGAGTCAATGGTTCTATAAACCCTAGTTTAATCATAGGATTAAACCTTAGTAGAACCCCCAAATTCTTGGTTTCTGCCTCTAACAAAATATAGAGACGAAGAGGCAAGTAGTTGAAACAGGCTCAGAGATCTCATTCAGAGACTCGTGAGAAAACAAACATGTACAATAGAAGGTTCAAAGCAAACAAAGTGAAGAAACTGATTTGAAACATAGTGAGAGTAGAAGAAACAATATGGGAAAATATGCTTTAAATAGGTCCTTTAAAAAGACTTAGCAAATAGGTAAAGCAGAGGAGAAAACAATGAACACTTAAGCACACGGTAGAAGGATACAAGAGGAGAAGCATATCAGGAAAATAGCAAAACATAGTAGGAAAGCATGTGAGAACATAGCATAGAAAATACAGTAGAAGAAAAAAGTCGAACATAGTAGAAGCACATGCGTGAAAACATAAGAACACGGTAGAAGAACATGCGTGGTAGAAAGGAAAACATAAGAACATAGTACAGACAAATACACACAAAGTAAAGGAGAAGAAAGTTAGAGAAACATTTTGAAAATTTCCAGAAAACCCTAAATCCGGGAGAGGTAACATTTGAAAGTAATTTTGAAAGAAAAGTTGGGAAAATCGTTCAAAGCTCAAATAGAGAATAGATAGACAACAGAAAATCGGAAAAAACCTCGAATAGTTAGGATTTTAGAACAACCCTAGAGTGAGAAAGGCTTGGAAAATATTCGATCCACGTCAGATAAGGTCAGAAATAGGCTCAGAAGACCAAGAGCCACCAGAGCAAGGCTGGAGATGGCCAGAATCCTTGAATCTGTGAAGGTCTGAGTCAAGAACTTCGAAGTTTGTCCTCGATCCTTCAAGCATCATGCATGTAGGAGCCGTAGGAGGTGAATATAGGTTGTCCATAGTGTGAGAATCCATGGCTTCCGGTGAGTTTTAGGGTGGAGATGGTATAAGGCGGCTAGGGTTTGAGGGAGAGTTGAGAGAGAATTGAGAGAGATGGGGTTCAAAGGTGGCTATGATATGGGAAATGAGGGATTAAGGTAGTCATTTTGCAATTAAAAAAGGCAAGGGTGATTAATGACCGTTGACTAAAATGATCAACGACTTGGATCAATAGCAGGAACCGAGTAGGTTTGAAGTTGAGGGGTCAGGTTAAAAAAACTAAAAATTGGGTCATTCAATTAGGTGAAATTGGGGTATGATTTTGGGCTAAAACTGAAATGTTAATGGGCTATATGTTGAATAGCCGATTTCTCCCTTTTTGATTTAATTAAATAGCTAAAAATGATTTTAAAAACAAATTAAAAACAATGAAATTATATATATATATATATATATATATATATATATATATATATATATATATATATATATATATATATATATATATATATATATATAGACACACACACACACACACATTAACCTAGAAATAGTGGGAGTAATGTTATTGTAAAACACAATCGTAATATAGGCTATAATTGCAATTTTATGCAATTTAGCTTAAATAATATCAATTAGATTTGTAAAAATATGCAAAAATCACCTTAATTATATTTTTGTGTAAATATGAGGATAAAATAAATTATTCTCAAAAATAATAATTTTTGGAAATAATTATTGAATTTTGTTGTATTAAAATAGAAAATAAATTGGTTTAAAAACCTTTAAAAATTTGGGAAAATACTAAAACACTTGGGTATGCTCATATATTCATATATATGTTATTTTGAAAGTATTTTGAGTAAAAAATATCTGTGAAACAATTGGGTATCAACATGTACTTATTCATTTTCTTTAAAAAAACTCCTTTATTTGAAACCTTAAATTTTTTTTGAGACGTGCTGATTATTTATCTGTGGAGGGATATGTGAGATTTTATTTTCCTTTATGTGCATTCCTACTTGTTATATATGTCAATTAGCATTTTATCTTTTAAACCTAAAGGTTCAGCCCAGTCCTTACATTGTAGGAATAGTGGTCCTAAATGCCCTCTAGGACTTATAAGATAGGACATGTAATAGTATGCAATAATCTTTCGTGACAAATCCACGCAATTTAAATAACCTTTACGGGATGGGAATGATAGAATATGGATATGATGACCGATGCGCTACTGTCTAATGTAGCCACTCTTCTGAGGAGTGATTAATGGATATTGCATAGGCGTGATCCATACTAGTCATAAACCTAGGACCTCTCTCCCTTTACTAGTCTTTATCTGCTTTCTTTAGAATTGCTTAAATCTTTCAAATTTCTACCCTCTTTACTTTTCTCAAAAGTTTTCAACTTCTTTTCAATATTTTATGCAATCCCTTTATTTCAGCCCTTAATTGTTTGATTATATGAAACCACAATTGTAACATGGCTGGGAACCACACTAATGGATCTTGAGTGGTGCCTAACACCTTTCCCTCGAGATAACTTCTAGCCCTTACCCAAACTCCGGTTCTTCAAACTCAACCCCTTTAGTGTCCTAATTTACTTAATCATTAGGTGGTGACTCTTCAATTTAAAAACCCAATTCCCTGAACAGCAACGAGTTACTCTCCCAAATGTCGTGAACTCCATTTCGAACCCATTAGAAAAAGGAGGAGTTGACAGTGGTTTTGTTTTCGGAGATGTTACGAAATGAATTAGGACACTTAGTCCCAATGTAGATGAAAGAGTTGATTGGATATTTATTTGTGTGTAAATTTTTAACTTAGGAGTGTGTTCAAATATTGATTTTGAGGTCCATAGGCCGTTTTGGCTTGAATTGGTGAAAGTTGGAAAGTTAAGAAATTTGACTAAAAGTTGAATTTGATTTTGCTGAGCTCAAATTTTGGTTCTGAAGGTTAAAATAGGGTTGTTGCATCATTTGTGACTTGTGTGCAAAATTTGAGGTCAATCAGAGTTGGTTTGATAGATTTCCGCATCAATTGTAGATGCTCAAAATCCATTAGTTTCATTAGGCTTGAATTGGGGTGCGATTCGTGTTTTGTATGTGATTTGAGGCCTCGACTAAGTTCGTATCATATTTTAGGGGCTTGGGCGTGATTCAGATCAAGTTTCGTTTCAATTTGGACTTTGTTGGAGTATTGGCTTTTGTATTTGGTTTCCTCCTTCGCGATCGCAAAGCAGGAACGCAATCACGAAGAGTTATTGTTGGCACCTGGAATTTATTCGTCGCGTTCACGATACTAGGTATGCGTTAGAGAAGCTTTGAGGTCTCAGGTCATCACTATCACGATATGGTTCATATGTTCGCGTAAAGGAGCGGTATGCTGGAGCTCCAGGCTTTAAGCGTATGCGATCGCGTAGGTTTGCACGCATTCGTAAAGGGTTATGTCGGGTAAGCATCGCGTTCGTGATATTGTTTTCACGTTCGCCTAGGCTATTTTGGAAGGGATTGATTATTTGTTTTTTGTGATCGCGGGCGGGGTTTCTGCGACCACGAAGAGGAAGATATGTGCAACTGATTTAAAAATCCAAATTGAGGGTTAGAGACATTATTTCATATTTTTAGTCGTAGACCCTGATTTTGAGCGATTCTTGAAGGGATTTTCAAGGAGTTGATTGGGGTAAGTTGTTCTTACTCGGATTTGGTTAATATACATGAATCTATCATTATGTTTACCATTAAATTAGTGTTTTGAGATGAAAAATTTGAAACAAATTGTAGAAACTTCATAAACTATATTTTGAGGATTTGAAAGGTGAGGTCGTTATTGGATGATTTTGGTATGATTACATTTGTTATTGAATGCTTGTTCAAATTTTATAATTTTTGTCAGATTTAAAGACATGGGTCCATGGTTGACCATTTTGATTAATCTTTTGACCTTGGTTAAAGAATTTAGCCTTATCGTATGGAATAGATTCCTATTGCTTGCATTGATTGTATTAAATTATTTGTGGCTATATTCGGGTCATTAGGAGGCCGATTCGCTAGCAAGTACTTGTTGGAGTAGGGATTTGTGACGTTTGAGATAATTAACACTTCTAAATTTTGTACTGAGGGTATGAATCCCTGAACTACGTGTTATGTAGTTGGTGTTGAGGTGACGTATATGCTAGGTGAAAGGCGTTTGGGCGTGCACCATGGTAATTGTGACTCAGTTGATTTCATGGTACTGTGTAGTTATCAACTCTAGTTGTTAAGCATGTAATCTCATGTGTTAGAGAAATTGAGTTGTTATCCATGTTATAAATTATGCTTAGGCTATATACTAGAACAGTTGGGACCCACCGAAGTTGTTTCTGCAATTGAGTTATTTGCTTAAATTAAAATTACGTACTTAATCACATTCATTATTTGCATATTATATCTCAGTCTTAGTTATAATTTATTGTTATATCATGAATCATTTTTTGGGCTAATTGGCATGAGATTTGTGAGACTGAGAGACTAGGGAGATTGATGATTGAGTTGAGGCCGAGGACCTGATTGTGAGTGAAATTTATGGGATCGGGATGCATGCCGCTACAAGATTTATTGATTCATGATGGGATCGAATTGTACGTTGCAGTATGCCATGTTCACTTATATTAGCACTTAGGCAAGATCCGCCTCTCCGGGATCTGACATACCAGTAGTGAGCACAGGTACCATTGAGAGTTGTATGAGTGCCGAGTTCAAGTGCCGAATGCGAGTGTTGAGTGATTGAGAGTGTTGATCGATTGAAAGTGCTGAGTGAGTTTGAATACTCAATGGGCATACGTATATGAGTTTATCTTTGTGTTGCATTACCGATGACATGATGTGACGACCCGGCTGGTCGTCTTAAGAATTAACACCCCGATCACCTAGTAACTGCTTTCCCGAAGTCTTTCCTGCTGATTTGTTTTGCCGGGATGTTCGGTTTTATGTCTCAGAGAGTTTTGAGACACTTAGTCTCTAAATGAGAGCTTATGTATTGGAAAGTTTCCCTTAGTCGAAACAGTGTGAATACTGCCTCGAAATGAAAATCTGATGGTTCCGTTAGCTTCGTTAGGTAATTTCACGGTTGGGAGCGTGTTAGGAATGTGTTTTGGAGGTTCGTAGCTAATTTAGGCTTGAAATGCCGAAATTTGAATTTTTTAAGTTTCCGATCCGATAGTGAGATTTTGATCTGAGGAACAGAATGGGATTCCAAAAGTTTTAGTAGCTCTGTCATGTTGTTTGGGATGTTTTTGTAAAATTTCAGGTCATTCGGACGTAGTTTGGTTAGGGTTTTGATCGAAAGCGTATTTTGAAGGAAAAAATGAAGTTCTTAGGCTTAAATCCTTGATTAATTCGAGTTTCTGACGTTGATTTAGCTGGTTTAAGGATTGGTTAAAGATTAAATGGTGTTATGGGATATGTCCGTAGGTTTGGTTAAGGTCTCGGGGTCTCGGGTGTGTTTCGGATGCTCAACAGGACATTTTGAGTTCTTAAAAAAATGCAAAATATTTGCTTCAACTGTTGGATACTTTTTCTTCTTTGCGATCGCATCCATCCCTCCGAGTTCGCATAGAGTAATTCTGTTGGGGGATGATTTTGTTCTACGTGATCACGTTCGCTCATTCTCGATCATGGAAGTCAGCCTTTCTCCTTCTTCGCGCTCGCAATTGTTTTTACGTGTTCGCATAGTAGAAATTTGGAGCTAGTAATTCCTTGCATTTTTCTCTTCGCGATCGCGTACGTCTATTTCTTTCCCTTATGTGATTTCAGGCCTTAGGTTGCATTCATATAGGCTATTTCTTGAGCCTTAAAATTTTATCCTTCGTGATCGCAGATGCTTTCCTGTGATCGCATTGAACAAAATATTTGGGCAGTTATAATCATTTCATGACCGAGGGTTTAGCCATTTTTACCAGAACTCAAGCTTGAGAGCTCAGATTTGAGAGAGATTTCAAAGGATCTTTCAGAGGCATTAATTGGGTAATGATTCTAGACTCCTTTTTTCTTATAACTTACTAATCTAAGCATGAATTCCTACTTTAATTTTGGATTTTGAATGAAAAATTGATAAAACTTCATAGACCAAATTATTAAGTTTTGAGTGGGTTTTTGACTTCTGATTTGAGAGATTTTTATATGGTTAGATTTGTAAGAGTACGAGGATTCTGAAAATGTTAATTTCATTAGATTCTGAGACATTGGACTAAGGGGCATTTTGGTCATTTTACCTAATTTCGCATTTTTGCTTTGTATTAAATCGTAGAATCAGTTGCTTCACATGTTTTTTATGATATGTAATTGAATTGAATATATCTGGGCCATTTGGAGTCGGATACTCGTGGAAAAGGCGTGGTTTCTAGTTGATTTTGAGCCGATTCGAGGTAAGTGGCTTGTCTAACCATGTGTAGGGGACCTTTCCCCTTAGAAAATGGTATTTGGTAAATGAATGCCTAGTACATGAGGTGACAAGCGCATACTTGAGCTAATTGTAGAAAATCCAATTTTACTTAAAGTATTTAAATTGAGTCTCTTTTCTTACATGTTTTACTCTAATTGATAACTTAGCATGTGTTCGTTTGGAGAAGTATGTTTAGTTGACTTACTTGCCTATTTGCTTAAACTGTCTTGTTTGTATCTCGTGAAGCATGTTAGGCTAGAATTACTCATACATGTTATGACTTTAGCATTTATTTTGATATTCTTGAGTTGTTATTGGGTGTTTTAATTTTGGGACTACGGGATGGCATCACGGGAGATCCCCTCCACGTGTTATGTTCTGTTTTGAGGGCGCGGAATACCAATAGATCCCATGCACATGTATATGTGTATGTATCTATGTATGTGTGTGTGTATATATATGTATATATATATATTTTGAGTATACCAAGAGATCCTCGGGATACCAAGAGATCCCCGACTTACTTATTGAGAATACCAAGAGATCCCCGACTATCATTCTTGCTATTATTATAGGCATTCTGGTGCTAGAGCACTGTACTATATTTTTAAGAGCTTTTCTTCCCGTGAGTTTCCGGGTTTTTGGGAAAGATTTGTAGAAGTTTAAGTTATTATGCTGTATATGCCGAGTAGCATTTTTACATTTTGTTTCTTCTATTTTAAATCTTGGATTTTTAAGTTATACTTCCGCAAGTTTTGATTTATTTTTGCATTGTTAAGCTTATCTAGTCATAGGGACTAAGTGCCATCACGATATGTTTACGGAGGACGAACTGGGATCGTGAAAAGTTGCTATCAGAGCTCTAGGTTCATAGGAGTCATGGAACACAAACCGGTTTGTTAGAGTCTCCCCGATCGGTACAGAGATGTCTGTACTTATCTACGAGTGGCTATGTAACTGTGAGGAAAATTTTCACTTCATTTGATTTCCTTGTCATGCGATATTTTGACATCACAATTCTATACTTATGTCTTCTATTCTTTCACAGATATTGAGGACACGTGCTACTTGAGATGATCAGGCACTGGCATTCCCTACTGCAGCCGTCAGAGGCCGGGGCTAGGGTAGAGGCCGAGGACGCACATGTGGTGTAGCAAGAGCACCTGCGCGAGCTTCTACCGAGGTACCACTAGCAGATCTAGTCGGAGTCCAGGCGCCTTACACGCCTGCTGCCACTACTACTCTAGCACTTCAGGAGACGTTGGCTCAGTTCAAGAGTATGTACTCTACCTTGCCTCAGGAAGGGTTGCTTCCCCTTGTTGCAGCCATATCCCAGGCTAGAGAGGAGCCCATACTCCCTCCACCCGCACTCCTGACTAGAGAGTGCATGTGGAGCAGGTCCCAAAGATCATTCCTGTACAGCTTGCAGTGCTAGTTCAGCCCGAGGATAGGTCAGCTGCTTCAGAGGACGAGCAACGGAGACTTGAGAGGTTCAAGAAGTATGATCCTCTAGTATTCAGTGGATTAGCATTAGATGATGCCTTCAAAATTTCTAGAGGAGTGCTATCGTATTCTTTGCACTATGGGTATAGGCAGATCTAGGGGGTTTCCTTTACTACCTTCCAGCTTCGGGGAGCCGTCTATGATCTGTGGCGCACTTCTGAGATAGACAGTCCAGCCGAGGCTACTTTACTGACCTGGACACCCAGTTCTCAGATATGTTCATGAGAGAGTTTATCTCTCAGAGCCTCAAGGACGTATGGCGTGCAGAGTTTGAGCATTTGCGCCAGGGTACTATGACTATTTCATAGTATGCTATTCGGTATACTAGATTGGCTAGGCATGCACCGGCCTTGGTTGCTACTATCCGCGAGAGGTTTCACCAGTTCATTGAGGGTCTTATCCCACCTATCAGATCTAGCATGGCTCGAGAGCTGGAGATGGACATTCCTTATCAGCAGGTAGTGAGCATTGCTAGGAGGATCGAGGGTATACTCGCTAGGCCAGAGCATAGGGAGGCCAAGAGGTCTAGAGAGTCAGGCCACTACTCTGGTGTGCGTACCCCAGTAGTAGGCTGTCATGGGAAGGGCGACCCATTCATTCAGATCTTCCAGTAGCCAACAGTTCTCCAGTTTCTCCTAGGCCTCAGGAGCCTTACTATGCACCTCCTGTTTTTAGCGTGCCTCCTCTGCGGGGAACTTTCAGAGGTTAGTCCAACAGACCTGGACCTAGCCAGAAGACCCGTCCCTAGCCCTGGCCAGCAGACTTGTCCCTAGCCTGCAGACCTGGCCCTAGCCAGCAGACCTGGCCCTAGCTAGTCATAACCACCGCGTTCTCCTGGATCTTTTTTCGAGTGTGGTGACACCCACAGACTCTCTGAGCCTGTGGTGAGGGATTTCCCTAGACTTTGTAGGAGTTCACCTCCACAGAATCTCAACCACAGCATGCTCCGCAGAGTTCTCAGGCTATGATCACAGCTCCAGCTGCTACCCCATATGCCCATCCAGCTAGGGGCGGAGGTTGGGGAGGTAGAGGTCTCCCTAGAGGGGGAGGCCAGGCTAGTATTATGCTATTCCTGTTTGTACCGAGGTTGTTGTCTTTGATTCTGTCATCACATGTATTATACTAGTTTGTCACAGAGACGTATTGGTTGTATTTGATCCCGGCTTTACTCACACTTATGGATTTTCTTATTTTTCTCCGCATTTGGGTGTACCCCAATATTCCTTGAGTTCTAATTTATATGTTTCTACTCTTGTGAGGTATTCCCTTGTTATGGACCGCATTTATCAGTCATGTTTGGTTACTATTCATGGTTTTGAGACCAGCGCAGATTTATTGTTACTCAGCATGGTTGATTTTGATATTATCTTGGGCATGGCATGGTTGTCACCCCATTATGCTATTCTTGATTGTCACGCCAAGACCGTGACGCTGGCTATGCCAGGTATGCCGCGTGTTGAGTGGAGTGGTACTTTAGATCACACTCCCAGTAGAGTTATCTCTTTCCTTAAAGTTCAACGTATGGTTGAGAAGGGGTGTGCCGCATATTTAGCTTATGTGAGAGATGTCAGTGTTGATGCCCCTTCTGTTGATTCAGTCTTAGTGGTACATGATTATCCCCGATTTGTTTCCAACTGATCTTCCGGGCATGCCGCCTGATAGAGATATCGATTTTGGCATTGATTTGTTGCCGGTCGCTCAGTCCATCTCTATCCCTTCGTATTATATGGCTCTTCCTGAGTTGAAGAAATTGAAGTATCAGTTATACGAATTTCTTGAAAAGGGTTTTATTCGAACCTGTGTTTCACCTTGGGGTGCTCATGTATTGTTTTTGAAGAAAAAGGACTGTTCTATGCATATATGTATCGATTATTGTCAGTTGAACAAGGTTACAGTGAAGAACCGATATCCTTTGCCTTGTATTGGTGATCTGTTTGACCAGCTTCAGGGTGCACAAATGTTTTCTAAGATTGATTTGCCCTCCGGTTATCATCAGTTTAAGATTTAGTAGCGAGATATCCCCAAGATTGCCTTCAGGACTCGGTATGGTCATTACGAGTTACTTGTTATGTCATTTGAGCTGACTAATGCCCCATCAGCTTTTATGCATTTGATGCACAATGTGTTCTGGCCCTATCTTGACTCATTTGTTATTGTTTTTATTGATGATGTTCTGGTGTACTCTCGGAGTCGGGAAGATCATGAGCTCCACCTGAGGGCAGTGCTTCAGACCTCGAGAGAGAAAAAGTTTTATGCAAAGTTCTCAAAATGTGAGTATTGGTTGGATTCTGTGGCATTCTTAGGCCACATGGCATTGAGTGAGGGCATTTGGGTGGATTCAAAGATGGTAGAGGCCGTGCAGAGTTGGCCAATGCAATCCTCGGCTATAGAGATTCGTAGTTTTCTTGGCTTGGCGAGCTACTACCATCATTTTGTGGTGGGTTTTCATCGATTGCAGCCCCTATGACTAGATTGACCAAAAAGGGTGCTCCATTTCAGAGAAGTGTGAGACGAGTTTCCAAAAGTTTAAGACATTATTGAATACAGCCCCATCGTTGATATTTCCTACTGGTTTGGGGTCTTATACAATTTTTGTGATGCCTCACGGGTTGGGTCAGAGTTGTTAGATAATACGCTTAACGCTAGAGGGGGGGGTGAATAGCGTTATAATAAAATTAGCGTAAACTTGCGGAATTTAAAAATTGCAGGAAATAAATAAGTGCGATAAGTAAATAAATTAGAACAAACGCACCGATATATCCTGGTTCACCACAACCCGTGGATAGTCCAGTCCCCGAGAGACTCTCTCGAGATTTCCACTAACTTGTTAAGCTTACGGGTGCTCAAAAAACCGTTACAACTTGAGGACACAAGCCTCAACAACCTTTGCTCGGAGATACAACACTCCAAGACTTCAACCAAGGAAAAGCAAGTTCCTTCTTACAACACAAGGGACTAACACTTCCCTTCAAGTGTACAAAAACACTTAGCACTCAAACAAGACACTCCTTTAAGAGTAGATATGAGTAAAAAGAATACGCTCAAGATCGCAACAACTTTCGACAAGAATTTGGCTCTCAAAAGCTTATGTAATAAATATAAAATGATAAACAATAAAGTATGCAAGCTTTAGCAATTGTATGATCAGTTGTTGTATGTTGTTTTACTTAAAAGACTGAATTGAAGCTGTATTTATTGTTGAAAAACCTTGTATTACCGTTGCCTAATTGCCAATTAAGAATTGCTGATTTTACTCAGTGACAATCGATTGTCAAAATGCCAACAATCGATTGTTTGCCAATCGTTCCAAAAATCAATCCCAGATTTTACGCATAACAATCAATTATCTAAGATCAATAATCAATTACTGGCAACGTTCAAAAAATCATTTCCAGATTTTACGTAAAACAATCGATTGTTAGAAATCTACAATCGATTACTCAGCAACGTTCAAAAAATCCTTTCCAGATTTTAATTAAAACAATCGATTATGAGAAATCAATAATCGATTACTAAGCAACGTTCAAAAAATCTTTTTCAGATTTTATTTAAAACAATCGATTATAGGAAATCAATAATCGATTACCTGACGGTATTTGAAAACATTTTGGCAACGGTCAGTTATACAATCGATTATATTAAGTTAACAATCGATTATATATCAGTCTTGAAAAATCAATTTAGACACTGCCTCGTGACAATCGATTGCTATAGGTTCACAATCGATTATTTAATAACTTTGAAAAAGTCTGGAAGACACTGCCTCAACACAATCGATTGTCATAAGTTCACAATCGATTATTTTGTGACTTTAAAAAATTTGATGGACACTGTCTCTTCACAATCGATTGTCATTAGCTTCACAATCGATTATTTTGAGTTTTGAAAAACTTTGATGGACACTGCCTCATCACAATCGACTATCATAAGGTTCACAATCGATTGTCATGCAGATTTGAAAAATCTGATGCTCACTGCCTTAACACAATCGATTGTCATAAGTTCACAATCGATTGTCAAGCAGCTGACTTGAACATAATCGATTATCATAAGTACATAATCGATTATCTTAGTCCAGATTTTAGAGGCATGTTTAAAAATCATTTTGACTAAAGTAAATATGCATTATTTAAAATAATTTTGCTCCAAATTAAATATGCATGATTTGTTAAAAATATTTTTACGAGAGAAGCCAAGTCTTGAGTTTAAGTTGTCGGATCAAGATCACAATTAAATACCGACTCATATAAAACTTAATCTCGATCTTTGTCTTGTGCTTGAATCTCGTTATATATCAATTTTGCGCTTGTGCTTGGATCTCGTCATGTGTCAATTTGCGCATAGTTTGTCATTCATCAAAACCTACAAATATGAACACACGTTTAGTATAATGCCTTGAGAACGTGTTTCCAACAATTTCCCCCTTTTTGATAATGGCAAACTTTAAGCGGGATATGCATATTAGGCAATTCATAATGACGATTCAAGACAAGTAAAGATATGCAACAAGTATATAGATATGCAATTTGTTCCCCCTCAATATATACATTCCCCCTCAATTTATGCCGATAAGTATTGAGAGTGCATACCCGTTATCTTCCCCCTTTTGCCATTAGCAAAAAAAAATATAGAATAATAAAAAAACTTGTTTATTTATAAAAAAACGGTTACATAACGGGAACAATAAAACATAGAACAATAAAATAGAAAAACAAATAAAGAAATTATTCATCATCATTTCCCGCCTCATCATCCGGCACTGCTTCATAGGGAACAAGACCGGCATATGGATAATGAACATGGTCAAAATATGTCAATTGACCGACAGAGGTGGTCAATGAAGCAATTTGGTCGGAAATGGATTGAAGAGTAGGTTCTTGAGGCTGACGCGATCGACGAGTTGGAGGAGGAGCAGGAGCTACATGATCGCCGTCATGGGGAAAGGAGGATTCTGAAATTTCCCACTTCTTGGTGCTCTTTTTGAGAGGACCGATGGAAGTGTTGAACCCGGAAGCTTCAAGCAAATTCATAATAAGGAGGGCATAGGGAAGAGGTCTATCATCTCCGATGGCATCACGCATGCTAATTTTGACGAACTTACACCAATTGATGTGAGCTCCGGTTATAATGGCATGCATGAGCTTAGCGTCCTCTTGGGAAAGAGTGGTATGATTATGCTTCCGAGGCTTGAGGACTCGGGTGATGAAATAGAAAATCAAACGATATTCGGGGAGCATTCCCGTAATGGTAGGACGTCGAGTAGATAGATTAGGATCATAAGCTCCAAGTCCTATTTGGTTTAGGAGAGTTTTCTCATCAAATAAGGCACCGGCCTCTCTAATGTAGCGAGTAATGTTTTCGCCATTTCGAGGAAGATGGGCAATGGAATGCAAGTTTTCATTGGACAAAAGAATTTGAACACCATTAATATTTGACACAAGCTCACCATCGTCATCCTCATGAAGGTTTGAGTAAAACGCTTGAATCAATGGAGGATTAATATAAGGATAGGTAAGATATAAGAAGTCAAGAAGTTGACATTCCTTAAGCATGTTTGCAGCGGGGGCATATGATTCAAGATACTTGCTTGTTGAAAAGCGAGGAGGAAGAATGTCACGCTTTTCGAATTTTGTCAAAAATCTAGTTAAGCTCGGTTTCAGTATTGAATTGTAAAATAGACCCATCTTGATAAGGAAAAGTTGGAGGTGGAGGAGCAGAAGAAGATGCACCTTGTCTACCTAAACGGGAACGTTTAGAGTGTCTGCCCGACATTTTCAAAAAGTAGTAATGAACTTTGTAAGAAACTTGGAAGATTTTTGAAGGCTTGGGAGCAAAGATTGATGCTTGAGTGAATAAAATTGAAGACTAATGATGCCTATTTATAATGGGAAGAATGGCATTTCATTTATGATGAGAATCTGCAGAAATTTATGAGCCAAAACATTTAGAAACAGTAAAAATAAATTGCACTGACCGTTAGACAATCGATTGTTGAAACGAAATAATCGATTGTTGAGCAGATTTTGATTTGAACTTGGAACTGACACAAAATCGATTGCAGGACCCAAACGGTAACAAATATTTGAATTTCTGACAAAAAATAATCGATTGTTGAATTATGATAATCGATTGTTGTGATACAGTGAGCACGGTGATTTTCAGAATCGGAAAATAATCGATTATATTTATGAAACAATCGATTGTTTTAGGAAAGCAGTACTGAATGGCTGAGACGGTAATCGATTATGCAGTTAAAAAATCGATTATTAAACACATATGCATAATAAGCATCAAACATAAATAATCGATTAGTGATACTTGCTAACCGATTGTCCGCACAGTAAAATAATCGATTATTTGCTGTAACAATCGATTGTTCTATGCCATTTCTTTATAATTCCCCCTGCCTTTAGGGCGATACCTGCAAAAGAGAATTAGACGTCTCCGACGCTCAAGTTAGTAAATTGTAACGAAATAATGCAATGAGAATATAATCTCTTAAGAAGTGTGTCCTAAGGTGTTCTTAAGGGAGTTTCGGGTACTTACCTTTTCTCCGACGTCGCCAATTACCTGTTCGAGAGGGTGATCTTTGATTGTCCTCCATTTGTTAGGCATTTTCGTTTCTTTCTCCAATTGTGGTGTTTCCTCCGTTGATTGTTCCAAGATTTCATCTTGAATTTCCTTAGGAGTTTCCTCTTGTACTTTGTCTTTTAAACTATTTAAAATACCTGCAAGATCAGAACAAGAATCCTTTCTCGCCAAGCAAGCATTATTTTCGGAAAACACAATATGAGGTGATTCCTCCACAGTTTGGGTTCTATTATTAAATACCCTATATGCTTTGCTACGTGAAAAATACCAATAAAAATTCCTTCATCGGATTTGGCATCAAATTTTCCCAATTGATCTTTTCCATTGTTATGAATAAAAACTTTACAACCGAATACTCTAAAATGGGAGAATTTGGTTTCCTTCCCTTGTAGAGTTCATAAGGGGTTTTCATGAGTATTGGCCTTATGACTACTCTATTTAAAACATAGCATGCGGTACTCACGGCATCCGCCCAAAAATGTTTGGGAATCTTAGCCTCTTCGAGCATGGTTCTAGCCATCTCTTCAAGACACCTATTTTTTCTTTCCACCACCCCATTTTGTTGTGGTGTTCGTGGAGCAGAAAAGGTATGCTCGATACCGAATTCGTCACAAAAGTCCGCAAAGAGATTGTGATCAAACTCTCCCCCATGATCAATTCTAATTGAAGTGACGGTTGTTTCCTTTTCGTTTTGAACACGTTTAAGAAAATATTTAAAATTCTGAAAAGCATCACTTTTATGGGCAAGAAATAAAGTCCAAGTAAATCTTGAATAATCATCAACAATAACAAAAGCATAACGATTTCTACCAAGACTTTCAATGCGAGATGGTCCAAACAAATCCATGTGAAGTTCTTGCAATGGTCTAGTAGTTGAAACAATATTTTTCGATTTAAAAGATGCTTTTATTTGCTTCCCTTTTTGACACGAATCACAAATAGAGTCATTTTCAAAATTCAAATTTGGAATACCAGCAACTAAATTTTGTGAAACCAATTTGTTCAAAAGATGCATGTTGATGTGAGCTACTCTACGGTGCCATAACCAAGAGTCATCCTCTTTGCTCATTAAACAATTCACATATTCGGGTGAAGAATTTGCAAGATCAACCATATAAATGTTATCCATTCTAAAACCACGAAGGATAATTTTAAAATCGCTACGTCTAAAAACTAAGCATTCATCCGAATCAAATAAAACAAGATTTCCCTTGTCACATAATTGACTTATGCTCAATAGATTATGTTTTAAACTTTTCACAAGTAATATATGCTTAATGGAAGAAATTTCATCATTACCGACCGATCCGATGCCGATAATCTTTCCTTTGTTGTTATCACCAAAAATAACACTTCCCCCTTCCTTGTGTTCTAGTTGAAGGAATTTGGATTCGTCTCCCGTCATGTGCTTGGAGCATCCACTATCAAGGTACCATAGTACACTTGATCCCTTCAAACATACCTACAAAACAGATTAATGAGTTTTAGGTACCCATGCCATTTTGGGTCCTTGGGGGTTAGGCAAATCATAGTGATGTGATTGAGTGTTATGTCTATGTCGTGTAACACACGCAGGAGCAATATGTCCAATTCGTCTACAATAATGACAAGTCACGTTAGGATTATTCATCCTTCTAGGTTGATAGTAATTGGACGGACGAAATTCATTTGCTCTATTCTTGACAATATAACTATTGCGCAAATCATGAAAAACATTTCTCCTACCATTTGTTCCAGGATATGCATCATTTCTAGAATAGTTGTTTCTAGGTTGGAAGTCATTTCTAGGTGTTCTAAAAGGTTCAAAACTCTTTCTAATGTTTGGCCTAGAATGTGCATTATTTCTAGCATGATTATTTCTAGGTTGCGATTGATGAAAACCATTTCTAGGTTTGTTGTATCTAGGATGAGCATTTGTTTTATTTATCCTAGGTTGAGCCTTAGGTGGTTGGGGGTTGGCTTCAACTTTCTCTTTAGGCTCGTTTCTAAAACCTATGCCATGCTTGGTCGACTTCAAATTAACAAGCACTTCATTCAAATTTTTATGAGAAGAGTTAAACTTATCTAAGGTGCCCTTAAGCCTTTCTACTTCATTTTTGAGATGCATGCAAGAAGTACAATTTCGAGAACTTTCGGGCTTGTCGGCGCTTCTCTTGCCAAAAAATTTGTTTTCCTCTTTCAACTTCTCATTTTCTAAAATCAGTTTTTCCAATTCCTTTTCTTTAAGAGTGAGTTGTTTTTGAAAATTTTTTTTCTTTTAAAGAAGCATTTTCTTTTATACTCTTAACAGTTTTTGAAGCTCAAATAAATTCGCTATACAACTCATCAAAAGCATTTTGCATTTCTTCAAGGGAAAAGAAATTTTTGGAAGAAATTTGACATACCTCTTCTTTGTTGTCTTCTTGTGCCATAAAACAAAGATTTGCGGCTTCGTCTTCTTCTTCCTCACTTGACTCGACACCGGAGTCGCCTCCCCAAGATATGTATGCTCGTTGCTTCTTGAAGGGTTTCTTCTCCTTTTTAGCATTTGGGAAATTTGATTTAATGTGCCCGGTTTCTCCGCATTCATAGCACTTTATTTGATCTCCTTGCTTTTTGCCCTTTCGTTCATACTCTTTTCGCATGAACTTTTGAAATCTCTTGATAATGAGTCCGAACTCGTTGTCTCCGTCCTCATCATTTTGAGGTTGGCTTGTGCTCGCCTTGAGAGCGATTCTTTACTTCCTTTGATCATCAACAAGAGGGTTAAGTATAGTAGATTCATAAGTTTTACGATTACCTCTTAATGCGTCGATAGTGACTTTTGAAATGCCAATGGATTCTTGAATCGCGTCGGCCTTGGATCGCCATTCCGGAGTGAGACTTCGGAGAATTTTTCGGAAAAGTTCCTTATCCATGAAGGTCTTCTTAAGAGCATGTAAATCATTTACGATTTTTGAAAATCGTTCAAACATCTCATCGACCTTTTCGCCTTCCTTCATGTGAAACAATTCATATGCATGGGTTACGAAATCAATTTTGGCTTCCCTTACCTGGTCCGTACCTTCGTACGTAATTTCCAGCTTGTCCCACATTTGCTTCGCCGTTGTGCAACAAGATATCTTCCTGTAATCATCAGCTTCTACAGCACAATATAATAAATTAATAGCTTTAGCATTATTTTGCACCTTTCGGATATCATCCGCATCGTATTCATCTTCGGACTTTGAGACCCATTCATTTTCAACCTTCTTGGTTGGAATTTGTTCTCCATTCATTATGACCTTCCAAAGATGAACACTATTTGATTGTACAAATATTCCCATCCTCTCCTTCCAGTATGTATAATTTGTACCATCGAATAGCGGTGGTCGGGTGGAGCATTGTCCTTCACCTATTCCTGCAAAAGAATCACGAGTAGAAGCCATGGATGTTTCTGTCAAATGGTTAAGTCTTCAGATAGTTGGGCTCTGATACCAATTGTTAGATAATACGCTTAACGCTAGAGGGGGTGAATAGCGTTATAATAAAATTAGCGTAAACTTGCGGAATTTAAAAATAAATAAGTGCGATAAGTAAATAAATTAGAACAAACGCACCGATATATCCTGGTTCACCACAACCCGTGGCTAGTCCAGTCCCCGAGAGACTCTCTCAAGATTTCCACTAACTTGTTAAGCTTACGGGTGCTCAACAAACCGTTACAACTTGAGGACACAAGCCTCAACAACCTTTGCTCGGAGATACAACACTCCAAGACTTCAACGAAGGAAACACAAGTTCCTTCTTACAACACAAGAGACTAACACTTCCCTTCAAGTGTACAAAAACACTTAGCACTCAAACAAGACACTCCTTTAAGAGTAGATATAAGTAAAAAGAATACACTCAAGATCGCAACAACTTTCGACAAGAATTTGGCTCTCAAAAGCTTATGTAATGAATATAAAATGATAAACAATAAAGTATGCAAGCTTTAGCAATTGTATGATCAGTTGTTGTATGTTGGTTTACTTAAAAGACTGAATTGAAGCTGTATTTATTGTTGAAAAACCTTGTATTACCGTTGCCTAATTGCCAATTAAGAATTGCTGATTTTACTCAGTTACAATCGATTGTCAAAATGCCACAATCGATTGTTTGCCAATCGTTCCAAAAATCAATCCCAGATTTTACGCATAACAATCGATTATCTAAGATCAATAATCGATTACTGGCAACGTTCAAAAAATCATTTCCAGATTTTACATAAAACAATCGATTGTTAGAAATCTACAATCGATTACTCAGCAACGTTCAAAAAATCCTTTCCAGATTTTAATTAAAACAATCGATTATGAGAAATCAATACTCGATTAGTCAGCAACGTTCAAAAAATCTTTTTCAGATTTTATTTAAAACAATCGATTATAGGAAATCAATAATCGATTACCTAACGGTATTTGAAAATATTTTGGCAACGGTCAGTTATACAATCGATTATATTAAGTTAGCAATCGATTATATATCAGTCTTGAAAAATCAATTTAGACACTGCCTCGTGACAATCGATTGTTATAGGTTCACAATCGATTATTTAATAACTTTGAAAAAGTCTGGAAGACACTGCCTCAACACAATCGATGTCATAAGTTCACAATCGATTATTTTGTGACTTTGAAAAATCTGATGGACACTGTCTCTTCACAATCGATTGTCATTAGCTTCACAATCGATTATTTTGAGTTTTGAAAAACTTTGATGGACACTGCCTCATCACAATCGACTATCATAAGGTTCACAATCGATTGTCATGCAGATTTGAAAAATCTGATGCTCACTGCCTTAACACAATCGATTGTCATAAGTTCACAATCGATTGTCAAGCAGCTGACTTAAACATAATCGATTATCATAAGTACATAATCGATTATCTTAGTCCAGATTTTAGAGGCATGTTTAAAAATCATTTTGACTAAAGTAAATATGCATTATTTAAAATCATTTTGCTCCTAATTAAATATGCATGATTTGTTAAAAATATTTTTACGAGAGAAGCCAAGTCTTGAGTTTAAGTTGTCGGATCAAGATCACAATTAAATATCGACTCATATAAAACTTAATCTCGATCTTTGTCTTGTGCTTGAATCTCGTTATATATCAATTTTGCACTTGTGCTTGGATCTCGTCATGTGTCAATTTGCGTATAGTTTGTCATTCATCAAAATCTACAAATATGAACACACGTTTAGTATAATGCCTTGAGAACGTGTTTCCAACTAGAGTAGTGTTGATGCAGGATATAGGTTGATTTCCTATGCGTCCAGAAATTTGCCGTTGAGGTAGAAAGTCCTTCCCGAAGGATCACACAGGAAGCTGAGCTCGACGATGCAGAGTGAGAGAAAAGTCATTATGAGCAACTATCCTTTATAGATAGAAAGAGAATGAACGCAGTTTGCCATGGTCAACTTTATTAGAACGGAATGTCCAGAGCCTTCAACAAAATAGTCAAGCCGAGATAGTTCACACCCAGGTAGCTGGTGTTAAAGAAAATTTTTCCGTATCAAGATGAAGCCAAGAGGAAGTTCGCTCCCAACTTGCAGGGTCCATACATGGTTCACCGGGTTCAAATAGGAGAAGCACTCATACTTGCAGAAATGGATGGAAAAGTTTGGCCAAAGCCGATCAATTCAAATACAGTCAAGCTTTACTATGTGTAATCTATATGTTTCCCTTGAATGATGTAATTAAACTACGCCTGACCTGATTCCTGTTTAAGAGGGGATACATAGGCATCCCTATAGGTCCGGTCACAATATATTAAAATCTCATTTTCCCCCCGCGATTAGAAACTAGGACAAAATTTTGAGCACGACCCTCACAATTACAAAGTAATTTCAGTCGATCATCGCAAGCAACGACCAGAAGCATCAACCCATTAAACATGGGCAGAATTTTGAGGAGGACCCTCAAAATTCTGTAGCAAGAGAGGTTGAAATGCCCCGAACCACGTCACAGTCATCGGTTCATCTAAAATTATTATTATTATGTCATATTTTTACAAAATCATGCATATTACTAAAATTTCTTTGTTTAGCAACGCTATACCAATTATACATAAAGTATCACCAGATCAAAGCCGAGCAGGTCAAGCAGAGCTAGCAGGGTTACAAACTAACCTTCCCCATTTACAAAACTCATGATTTTTCTTTGGATGTAGGCATTTGGATTGAGAAATCATCAAACATACTATACACTCACGAGACAAACATTGTTGAGGAATACAACTTTTAGAACCATTGCACTTACCCACATTTTCTATCCACACATACCAATGACATTTCGTCTGTCACAAGGTCTCCAGCAGTCACAATATATAACAATCTTCTATAAGCTAAGAAAGCTCTATTATCATTTGCCATTTTATTTCTTGCATAAGGCGACTATTATGCCTTCCGAGACTAAACGTTGTCTCCATCTGCATTTTCTGCATTGCATAAGACAACCATTCTGCTTCCTAGACAAAACGATGTCTCTATCTACATTTCTACATAGCATAGGCCTACCATTCTGCCTTCTGAGACTAAACAATGTCTCCATCTGCATTTCTGCATTGCATAAGGCTACTATTCTGCCTTCCGAGGTTAAGCTCTACCTATATCTGCATCTGCATGGCTGAAAGATCTACATCTGCATGGCTGAAAGATTGCCACATACTGCATCTCATGGCTGAAAGATCACATTATCTACATCTGCATGACTGAAAGATCACCATATACTGCATCGCATGGGCTGAAAGATCACCTCATCTACATATGCATGGTTGAAAGAACACCACATACCGCATCTCCTGGGCTGAAAGATTGCCTTATCTGCATCTGCATGGCTGAAAGATCTCCACATACTAAATCTCATAGGCTGAAAGATCGCCTCATCTACATCTGTATGGTTGAAAGATCACAACATATTGCATCTCATAGGCTAAAAAATTGCCGCATACTACATGGCATAGGCTGAAAGATTGCCAAATTATCCGAAGGCGTCATCATTCGGAGGCACCATTTTTATAGCCCGAGAACACCATGTCATGACCTGAGGATCACTTTTAATTTTTTGCATACCACTATTCAAAGGCATCATGGTTTGAAGGCACCATCCTCATTGCCCGAGAGCATCATTTCATGGCATGCTAATCTTTTATTGCAAGCTTCATGGCCCAGGACATCATAGTCTAAGCATGTCATCCGAACTGTCCAAGGAGAGCATTCATGATTCGCCGATAACTTGCATCACGTTTAAATTTATGCACATTATACGCTTGTATTGTTTCTAATTGTAGGTACATCACCGAGCAACGGCCATCCTGGCAGCAGAAAGCCTGCTCCAGTTCTCCCATCCATACCAAACCTTAGCTATTCCTACAAGCCGTCCACTCACCCCGTCCTGGATATTGCATCCGTTCTTGGAAAGTCTCTATCGGCATACTCCGCTGATGGACCCGGAACTACATATTGCCTGATTCCTGTAAGACCAGGGACATGTAGACAGCTCAAAAGCCAGGATGCAGCCTAAACCTCTTCGAACCATTTTGATCAGTCAAAATTGGCCATTATATCTTTACTCGACAACTCTTTCATCCTTCCCGGGTAAAGAGGGGCGGTTGTTGATACCCAAGTTTTCCCAATATATATATATATATATATATATATATATATATATATCTTAATTTTTAAAGGTTTTTTAATCAATTTATTTTCCTATTTTATCCATAAAAATCCAATAATTAGTTTCAAATTATCATTTTTGGTTATTCATTTATTTTTCCTTTACATTTATGATAAAATATAGCTGAGGCAATTTTTTCATATTTTTACAAAATTATTTAATATTTTTAAAGGCTATATTGTATAATTGTAATATTAGCTTCTTTTAAGATTTAATTACATTTATGTTCGTAAAATTAAGCCCACTATTTTTATGTTTATAATTATATGTTATATATAATTTTAGTATGTTCAATTTATTTCCAAAATTCAATTTGCCATTTTTATAAAATAAATGAGGAAAACTGCTATTTAAAATCTAGCCAGATTTCATTACAATTTCAGCCTAATTTGAACTCCAATTTACCCTGACCCAATTTCAAATAAATCCGACCCAGACCTGGATCCCCACCTAACCCTTTAAATCCCAACCGTTGATCATTTAGATCAACAGCTACCGGCTTCCCTTTTCTTTTTTTTAAGCCCGAACGACCATTAACCTATATCATTTTCCACCTACCACTACCCTCTAATTCCCCCCCTCTCTCAATTCTCTCGGAAATCTCATGAACCCTAGCTGTCGCCCCTTCACCCCACCCTGATATATATTCAATCCATGGGCTTCCATGGTCATTTGAGATATGTACTAGCCTTCCATCGCTTCTATGTATTTGTTCTTGTGGTTTCACATCTAGACCTTGAAGGAGCCTGGTCCAGTCCTCGTTCAATTTCAGTTCATGGCTCTTCTCCGACAATCCTTTACGTTTCTCCGGCCAGCCATGGCCGTTCGAGTCAGAACCTTCACTCTTCGGGTTAGATCGATAACTTTCAGGGCTTTTCTCACCTTTTGTGGCTTTTTTTAACCCTAACTTTAAGATCTTTTAAATTTCTTTCTGATATTCTTTAGATCTATGATTACATTAAACTATTAAACATTTTCTCAAAGTTTCTTTAACTTTGCTTTCAAAACAATTCTTCATCTTTCCTAATTAGGGTTTTTATTTTAAGTTATTTAAAAATCTCTTCTCTGATTATAACATATTTGTGATTTTGCTATGTTTTGCTCGTGTTGTTCTTCTATCTGACTTAGCATGTTGAAAACCCTAATTTCTTTTGGGTCCCAATCGAGTCATGAAGGTATTTGTTAGATGCGTGTTTTTTGCTTAAATTCTTGCTTGACTTGTCTGTTTACCATCTTTTAAACTCGATTATTGCTTAAAACCCTAGGTCTTCTTGGCTTGGAACTATTTGTTTGAGAATGCATTTGATGCGATTAAAGTTCCTTGTTTTTGGCACTTTTCTTTGTGAGGTTTATTTGATCCTGAGTTTTACTATCCATTAAACTCAACTGTTGTTGAAACCCTAACTTTTTCAAAAGGTTTCCTCACTTGTTACTAGGAGATCTTTACTCGTTGTTGACTCTCTTCTTTGCTTTAGCTATATGTGTGAACCTTGACAATCTACTGAACCTTATGCTTATTCCCGCTGCTATTGTATGTTGTTTCTTTTGCCAATGGGTTTGGCCTCGCATGTATGATGTCTTGTTCACTATATTTATATGCTGAAGTTTCTTTGTTGATTGATCTTCATCATATGATCGATTTCTAAAGCTTTTCCTTTATGACCCCTAATTTCACTCGTCTGTTCAAAGTTGATTGATTCTTTTCCTTTACTGTAATATTCACCTTGCTAATTTCTTTCCTAAAATAAGCATATCTCTATAATTAGACTTGATTGCTTACTTAATGATTTTACTACTCCTTTTATGGTAACAATCAGTCTGCTTACAAACTTATTTTCTTTCCTTATTTTGAATCTATCACTACTGTTAAACAATAATTTCTTAATTAAAAGGAATCACTTGTGTAATTGGTTCTAACTTTGTGATTGTTTCCATGTTTGTACCTTATTATTTTTCCTTCACTCATTTTCAAAAAAAAATGCACCCCTCTTCTTTCAAACACGCGAACCACTTGAGTTCAGAACACACACTTCACTAAAACTCTCTCTCTCTCTCTCTCTCTCTTCTCTGTTATACTTGTGTTGCTGCATTGTCCGACTAAAAGCCAAGGCTTGGCTGTGGGAAATTTTCTTACTTTTCTTTGTGCATTTTCTTCTTTACTGGTATGTTCTAATAAATTTTTCAGCATCAACTACAACATGCTTTTCTGCTGTTTCGTTCACTCTTGCCTATTTCTGTTTAATCAAGTTATATTATTAAGCATGTTGTAATCTTCCCCCTTTATCTTTAGAATTAATGTTTTCCTTATGTATGAACTCTATCAATCACTGAATAGGATTTATGAATCACAAACCTGTATATCCCCTATGTGTTTGCATTCTTTGGTTGGTTTGAGGGCATATCAGCATTAGACATTGTTGTGCATGACCCAAACCTGACCCTCCCTGGTCATATGCTTCATATCCACACTATGTGTTGTGTAATCTGGCTAGTTTATGGGCATGCCAACATCACTTATTGCTGTGCATGTCCAGATTTGACCCCTCATAGGATCACATGCTACCAGCAATATTTTCCCAAACCCTTACTGTGATGACCTGGTCGGCCGTCTTAAGAATTTACACCTTTATTCCCTATTAACAGTTCCCCCAGGTTTATTTTTGGTAATTTAGTTTTCCGAGATGTTCAGTTTTGAGTTTCGGAGAGTTTTGGGACACTTACTCCCTAAAAGAGAGCTTAAGTATTGGAAAGTGGTATGTAGTTGGAACAGTGTGAAGACGGTCTCAGAATAGAAATCTGACGGTTCCTTTATCTTCGTCGGGCTATATTGGGGTTAGGAGCATATTCGGATTGTGTTTTGGAGGCCCGTAGCTAAATTAGGCTTGAAATACCGAAGTTTGAATTTTTGAAGTTTTCGGTACGATAGTGAGATTTTTATCGGGGGTCGGAATAAAATTCCAGAAGTGATAGTAGTTTCTTCATGTCATTTGGGATATGTGTGTAAAATGTCAGGTCATTCAGACGAGGTTTGATAGACGTTTTGATCGAAAACTATTTTTTTTTAGTTTTTGAAATTCTAAAGGTCGAATTCAATGAAAAGTAGGTGCTTTAATGTTTCTTAAGGCATTCCGAAGGTTCGAACAAGTTTGAATGATGTTATGAGATATGTTCATAGGTTTGGTTGAGATCCCGAGGGCCTCGAGTGTGTTTCGGATGCTCAACGGCTCATTTTTAGAACATAGAAAATTACAGAAAATCTGTGAGCTAATATCCTTCTTCGTGTTCGCGTCTTCTCCTCCGCGTTCGTGAAGAGTAATCTTGGAGAAGGACCTGTTGTTCTTCATATTCACGTTAAGCCTCCCGCATTCCCGAAGGTTTGCCTTTTTCCTTCTTCACGTTCACATCCAACCCTTCGCGTTCACATAGTATTATTTGGCGTTGAGGGGCTATGGCTATTTTCTTCTTCGCATTCGCAACATAGTCTCCGTGTTTGCATAAGCCCTTCCCTTTTACTCGCCACGTTTGCGTCCCATATCTTGCGTTCGCGATGGCCATTTTCTTGGCAGTTTCAATTCCTTCTTCGCGAATGCAATGGTCTTTCCGCATTCGTGATGCACAAATCACCTGGGCACACATAAGATTTCAAAATCGAGGGTTTAGCTATTTTTATCAAAACTTAAGCTTGAGAGCTCGGATTGGAGGAAGATTTTAATGGATTTCTAGATATATCAATTGGGTAACTATTCGAAACTTCTTTTTGCTTGTAACCCACTAATCTAAGCATGAATTCCTCCTTTAATTTCGGATTTGGAATGAAAATTTGATAAAACTTCATAGGTCGAATTATTGAGTTTTTATTGGGTTTTTGACATCCGATTTGAGAGATTTTTATATGGTTAGACTCGTGTGAGTATGAGGATTCAAACAATATAAATATTCACCCGATTCCGAGATGTTGTCCTGAGGGGCATTTTGGGCATTTTACCTAATTTTGTGTCTTGGCTTTGAATTAAAACGTAGAATCAGTTACTTGAGATGTTATTTACATTATGTAATTGAATTAAATAGATTTGTGCCATTTAGAGTCGGATACTCGGGGCAAAAGTGTGGTTTCTAGTTGATTTTGAGCCGGTTCGAGGTAAGTGGCTTGTCTAACCTTGTGCGGGGGACCTTCCCTTAGGATTTGTATATTTTGTAACTGAATTGACTTGTGCGTGAGGTAACGAGCGCGTACTTGTGCAAATTGTTGGAAATTTGGTTCTTCATAAAGTATTTATTAGCATGTTTCCTTTCCTGCTTTATTATACTTGTAAATTTAGCATGTTGTTAGCTAGAAGAGCATGTTTAGTTGACTTAAATTGCCTATTTGCTTAAATTACCTTGATTGCACTAAGTGAAGCATGTTACGCTAGAATTACTTGTTTTCGATGATGATAAATTTCATTTCTCAATATCTTCTTGATGTTGCTGCATATTTTCATTGGGAATATGGATGTGGGATTCCGGTAGCTCCCTCTTATTTGTTTACTTTGGGACTACGAGTTAGACTCCCAGTAGATCCCCCTGCACAGTTAATTGGAACTACGAGAATGCACCCGGTAGATTCCCCCAGTACTTGATATTTATATTTTGGACTACGGACCACGTTTCCGGTAGATCCTCGTGCATTGATAATTGGACTACGGGACCATATCCCGAGAGATCCATTGGACAATTAATGAAAGGGGCTACAAGACGGTATCCTGGGAGATCCTCGTTGTTGCCATGGGAGATATTCTTATTTCCGTGTTTACTCCGTTCTTGTTTATTTTTTGTTGCCTTGTATAGCCTATCTTATTTCGATGTTGTACTCGTTTTTAGTATCTATTTCATACTGTTGAAACTATATATTATGTTTAACCTCAGTAGGGTGCTGATTATCCTCGTCACTACCCAATCGAGATTTGGCTTGGAACTTACTAAGTATTGTTGTGGTGTACTCATGGCCTTTCTGCGCATGTTTTCATGTGCATATCTAGGTACCTATACTCAGGCTTACCATCCTTGAGGCATGGGAGCATTTTGGAGACTTCGACGTACATCTCCGCGTCCGCAGATTGAAGAGTCTCCTTCTTTACTCTATCTTTTAATGTTCGCCTTGATTCGTACTATTGATGTAGACATTTCTAGAGATTAGAGCATTTTACTGTATTCCTTATAGCTTGTGTTCCCATGAATTTCCGAGTTTTGGGATACTATTGTGGGTCTCAGTGATGTTGAGTTGTATATGTCGAGCGACATCCTATATACTGTTTTCATCCAGTTGTTCAGTTTGATTATTTAATTCGCAAGTTAGTTTTTTTTCCGCATTGTTAAGCTTACCTAGTCGTAGAGACTAGGTGCCATCATGACATTTCATGGAGGGTGAACAGGGGTCGTGACACCTGCCCCCTTTGAGCAATTACTGATGTTGTATACTTTTAGCTTTACTACTACTGTTTCCAAACTAACCTTACCCCTTATTATTATCAACCCAGTTATAAACAAATCTCTACTTTTGCACTTTCACTATACTCTTAGACTTAGGTTTTGCCCCTCTTGTGTAAGCCTTGCCTTGGGACCCTTGAGCTCCCTCTGAACTTGGACACATAAGGGTTGTCCCTTTCACACTGCACTCATCTCCATCTGGTTACACAAACCTGGGTGTAAGCACTGCCCAGGGTCCCTTGATACCCTTAGGCAAATTTAACACAACCAGGACTGAGAAAGGCTCTGAGAATCAAATGGCATTTGAGGTGGTTTATTCCATAACTCTAAGAGAAAGTCAAGAATCAGTCTTCCTCTGGTTGTATCTTCTTCTTTTACATTTTTTTCCTGATGTAATAGTTTTATTTGGCCTGTAATAATTTGTAATAAACATTGGGGTGGTTAGTGAAAAGGGATGGGTAATTATGCATGTTCAGCTGTAGAAGACATGCATATAGGACTTGTTTGAATTCTGAATGTTCAACTCCGCATATAGATAACCTGCCTATAGGACTTGTTTAAATTTTTGCATGTTTATTACCACTCTTAGATGTCATGCCCATAAGACTTCTTTTTCTGCATGTTTAACTCTGCATTTTGAGAACCTGCCTATAGGACTTGTTAAATTCTGCATGTCTAATTCAACATTTAGATAACATGCCTATAAGACTTGTTTAAATATTTTGTATGTTATGGCCACGCTTAAACACCATGTTCTTTGGATCTAAACGGCTAAAATCAGACATTATGTCCACAAGGTTAAGAATTAGTACCCTTATTGTAGAAATCATACCTATAGGAAATAAATACTGCCTGTTTCATTTCGATCAAACTAGATATCCTGCCTATAGGATCTGAAATCAATTTAAAATCAGTTTGACTCTGAACCAGTTTCAAACAACCTTACTCCTTTATTTAATGCGATTTAGAAAGCATGCCTATAAGATTCCCAAATCGTTCCTTTAAAATTTGTTATTGCTTTGCCACATTCTGAATCAATAGTAGATACCATGTTTATAGGATCTCACCCAAACACTTAGGCAATCCTTAGGTGATAACAACAGTAAAATTGAATCCGCCTTTGTTAATTAATAATTGCTACAACCAGCAGGCTGGCTTGATTCAGACTTCTTATTTGAGTTATGCAATAAACTGGTCTGCCACAATGATTAAAACTACCCTTGCCTTAATATTTTTAAAATTCATACCTTGATTGTATTTAAGTCGTGCTATTTATGTGCTTTTCCTGAGGAGGTATACATGAGCCCCTTTATATGTTTACATGTTTCCCCCTAATGTGCAGTCCTACGTGTTTTGTATGCCACCTTAGCTTTTTCACCTTTTGAAACCTAAAAGTCAGCCTAATATCCTTCCCCTTTTGGAATAGTAGTCCTAAGTTCCTCTAGGACTGATACGAATGGGACATATAATAGACGCAATAGTGGCCGAGACCAATCCACGCTTTAATATCTTAACGGGGTGGGAAGGGTACATAAGAATATGATGACTGGTACGTCAATACCACGTGTATCCCCTCATTTGAGGAGTGTCATATCGGGTATCGCATTAATGTGATCCATATAATAAATAAACCTAGGACCCCTCCCTTTTTTATTCATTCTCAAGTATTTGTAACTCCTTTTGAAAACTTACCTTTTAATTGTTCTTTCAAATCTTACGTCTTCAAATTTAAATCCCCTACTATTTGATCCTATAATTGCCTATTTGCTAAATTGTACAAATTCACAAAAAGTGTCTGACTGGGAACCACACTAGTAGATCCTGAGGTGTGCCTAACACCTTCCCCATAGGATAATTTCAAGCCCTTACCTTATCTCTGGTTAACAAACAAACTTAGAAGTGAACCCTTATAGATCTCCTAATGCACCTTAAATCATTAGATAACGACTCTTCAAAAATGCAAAACTCAGTTCCCCAAAAAAATGAGTTGTCCTACACCCAAAATGTAATAAACCCGATCTCCTAATTTCATAAGAGGGAGAAAGGGGACGCGACACCTACCCGGACATAACATAAATATAGCCACACATAGATTCTCATCATTTCGTGTACGTAGCTCCCCACAACAAGTGACACACAATAATAAATACAGATAAAGGGATAAATTCCCTCTTACAAGTTTAGGCAAAAGACTTACCTTGTTTCCAAGTTAACTATCCGGATTTTTAACCTCACTAGAACTCCTCAAACAACGTTGAACAATCCGCAACTAATCAAAAGTTGTATAAACTAATCAATATATGCTCAAAAGTTCATAATATAACTATAAGACTAATTTTCCAACCCAATTTGGAAGGTTCATAAAGTTCACCCCCATGCCCACGTGCCCGGATTTCGGAAATTTTTATAAGTAAAAATTATCCATAGCCTCACGAACACAAATATATAATTTCTATTCAATTTCATAATTATTTTCGTCATCTAATCACATATTTACCAATAACTAGGTTTTTCAATAAAATCCTAAAATTCCTACAATTTCTATGTTAAAATCTACCCATAATCTATATATTGAACTCACATTCATGTGTAGAAAATACTTACCTCAAGATGCTAGAAGAAATCCCTCTTAAAAAAACTCCAAAATCGGGCAAGAAATATATGAAATAAAGTAAATTGCTTAAGTATAGTTTTAAAATTAAAACACTGCCCAGGCATCCCTTCTTCACGATCGTGAAAGCAGCCTCGCGATCGTGAAGGAAAACTTTCCTAGGACTAGAAACTGCGCTAAGCGAAGACGAGGGGAGACACGTGATCGCAAAGGCTTTCCCAGCTTGAGCTTCACGGATGCGGTCAGCCCCTCACGAACGCGAAGGGTAATTACACCCGACCCCTCCCAAGCTCATTCTTCTAACCAAATATGAGATAGGCTACGCGAATACAAGGGATTAAGTCCCAAACCTTCACGAACGCGACCTCTTGAACACGAAGAACAAAATCGCCCCTCCCCCAAATCCTACACCGCGAATGCGAGAGAACCACCATGTTTACGAAGAAGGAAACCAGAACCAGCCAAATCTGCAATTTTAGACTTAGCTCCGAGTGGTCAGAAACATATGTGAGTCACCTGGGACCCCGTTCGAATGAACCAACAAGTCCATTAACATAATACGGACCTGATCGAAATCTCGGAACATACAAAACAACATCAAAACTAAGAATCATACCCCAAAACCAAATTTATCAACTTATGAACTTGAAACTTCTTCAACTAGCTCTAGATGCGTTGAATCATACTTAGACAACTTGAGATGACGCAAATTTAGTGTACAAGTCATAAATCACTATACGAACCAATTTTTCACGCCCCGAGCATGGCCTGGACATAACACGGCACTCGGTGCCTAACTACATGTGACCGAACAAACCAACTGGCTAGCTGAATCAACATGTGATATCATAACATACTGAATATGGAAGATAAACTAACACATGCTGATATACTGAAAGTTTGGATGATATACATCAAAGTATAGAAATATTAAAATAACTCTGAGGCATATATGTATCTAACATTGCTTAACATGAAAAGCCTGAGACTCTGTCTAACTGTTACTCTAGTTTATGAAGCCTCTAATGAAGTACTTAAAACACTGACTGTCTGTAAATACTGAAAGACTGTAAAGTAATGATAATACCTCCTAGGAACTGGGGATCACCAAGTAGCTGGTACGAAAATCCTAGCGCTCTGAATCATCAACCTGTAAATCTTTACATGCATCGTGAGATGCAAGCCCCGAGTAAAAAGGGACATCAGTACATTTGAATTTCACGGTTATGTAAAGCAACTGAAAGAAAGAATTATAAATGCTAAAACTGAAACTAAGCTGATAACAGAGAATTGATAATTGATAACTGAAACGATAACTATTGAAACTGAAACCGAACTGATAACTGATCTGATAACTAGTGTCTGAAATGATAACTGATGACTAAAATGATAACAAATAATTGAACTGAATAAAGGAAGTAAGGATATCAATACTCCCTCTTCTGAATGATAAACAACATGTTTATGTGAATAAATAAAATGCGGCCTCAGACCCTATATATATATATATGTGTGTGTGTGTGTGTGTGTGTGTGTGTGTGTGTGTATGCGTGTGTATGTGTGTTTGTGCGCGTGCAGGCGCACGCGCACAATTGCAGCCTCGGGACCAAGTATACGTATACATAACTGCAGCCTCAAGCCCAAATATGCATAAAGCATTAACTGCGGCCTCAGGACCAAATATAGGTGTTCAACATTCGGGGATTTAAAATCAGGAACTGAGAATCAAACTACAATATATGATAGTGAAATACTGAATCACGCTGAATTACATGATAATAAAATACTGAATTGGACTAGGTTGAGACATATATTCTTGAACTGATTATGAATACTGAAACTTCAATTGTTTATGGCATACTGAGTAACCTATACTAAGACTTGGGGGCATCAAAACCAAGTCTATATTGAATACGCACTGAGCTCACAATATTTAGAATGAAAGTCATGAATGAGTTACGAATCTAGAGAATAGAAGTTCTGCAACTATTTAAGGATACTAGGCTTATCTATATTTCTGCGACAATTGATAACGTGGTAATAGAAACATAGTGTAGGGAGAATCTTAACATTTCCAAACATAGAGAGTTAGTCTCATATACCTTAACTTCCTGTTCTTTAGCGTAATACAACATTTGCCAACCCTTTCAACTTTAATCTATATCAGAACAAGTCAAAGGGATTCCATATTAGAAATAATTCTCATGTTTTGGTTACTTAAGCTTTTTCTCAAACACTTGGTGACATAAAGATTCATGGTCTATATTAATAATGTCTCTACATCCAATAACACATTCCTTTGCTCCTGAATAAATTCTAAAGTCTCAAATGGTTATCATCAACATTATTCTTTATCACCCATAAAGTAAACAATACCCTTAACCAATAATCAACAATCAACACCCCAACCTATGCTCGTTCATGATTTTCTATCAAACCCATCAACTCATATCTCATGAACTAGGGTTTATAATCATTAAACCAATGCTAGACTCAATTAGAGGGTAAAGACATTACCTTTTTGAAGATCAAACCCTTGAATTTCGAGTTCTAGGCTTGCTTCTCTCAACAATGATGTCCCAATCGAATATCTAATGATATGGAGGGTTTACCCATACTAATAAGATGATATAAAATTGAAATTAACTTAGAATCACCATTAGAACTTGTCGTGGGTGGTCGAAGGACCCTTAAGGAGTTAGGTTTTTTAGAGTTCCCCTTTCTAGAGTAGCGTTTTACATTTGGGGCTATGGGAGACGAAATATGGCTTTAAAACAAACCCCCACGAACGCGCCCGTGCACCTGGAGACCTGAACGCGCTACTGACTGTGCAAAACAGCAGTAACACTACCTCAAAAGAAGCGCTGTCGCGCTAGGGGAGCGCATATCGCATACTATTCTATAAAACATGCATAACATATTACATAAAGATATGTTCGAGCTCCATAATTTATCGTTGGAAAGCTATTACAAGGGCCTACAAATTTCATGTTTTGAGTTTTCCTAAATTCCTAACACAGTTCCACTAAAACTTTCTGGAAGACAGACCTTCTGCAAACTTAGTTGATTTTTCCAAATCTTATGCACCTTACTTTTCCATCTTGATTTTGAATCAACTATTTTCACCCATAATCATCCCGATGGGACTTCACATGTTCAAAATATAACCTTACTACTCCTTTAAATCATTCATACCTAAGCTGCATTTACGGGGTGTTACACTATTGATATGCTCAAAATCTCAAACGAACATTAATAACACCAAAGCCTACTTTAAACCAAATTTAAAGAACTTGAAAACCTTCAATGTGCCAACTTTCAATATTAAGCGCTGAAACTCGATCTGAACATATGCCCAAGTCTAAAGATATCATACGGACCTATTGGAACCATCAAATCTCTGTTCTGAGGTCGTTTACTCAAAATATTATCTCGCGTTAAGCTTGGACCATCTAGGCCACTTTTAAGGAACTATGTGTTCCGAATTCAACCAGAGCCCTTCCAAAATCAAACCAACCATCCCCGCAAGTCATAAAATAGTAAAAATACATATGTTAATTCTTAATCAGGGAAACACAGATTTAGAAAGTAAAATGACCGGTCGGGTCGTTACATCCTTATAATCCATTTTTTAAGTTATATTGTACCTCTCTATAATAACTTTTTACCTATGCCAACAACAATTATATTTGTAATAGAACGCTCTTTGTAAAATTAACCCTTTATAATAACCATATAAAATCTTTAAGACTACTAATAATTAATTCTAGAAATATGAACACAATCTTTCCCACCAAATAAAATTTCAATCTTGCATAAGATATAAGATTTAAAGATTTGCACATGATATCTTTTCATTGGAAAAAATTCAAAAAAAATATAGATAGAAAATTTAATTGTTAAGCTCTTATATTGTTTTCAAGGAAAAACTATTGGATATCGTTTTGCTGAATGTTTGGATATGAATCTTCGCCAGTTCAAGCGTTATATTGCTGTTAAGAGAATGAAATCTATGAAACAAGCTATAATTACAAAGTTCTTCCATCAATTTTGAAAATTAGATAGCTTTAAAATGTTATTCTTGGAGTTTAAATCTTTATACTTTTAGCTATAAATTTATTAATAATGTATTAGCTTTCTTCAATATTTAACTAGTGAAATATGCATATCTTTTGAGATTTTAAATTTGAATAGTTTTCTTATCTTTTATATATAACATTAAAAAGGAAGAATTGGATTTTGGATAATTTTTATCTATAATAGCCAAAAAAATATTTAAACATCAAATGGTGTTATAAGTGTATAATAACCAATTACTATAAAAATAAATAAAAATCTAAACAAACAAGGGTGAGAGTTGAATGTATTAATAAGCTTTATGCAAACTAAACAATGTATTATTATGCATATGTTTGTACAGGAAACTATTTGTTTTTTAGTCGGCTATGTTTGCCCTAACAATGCAACACTTTATGTTTGAACCCAAACATTGGATGAACTATGTAAAGATCTTTTTTCCCCTTATACATAAACATCCTTAAAGCGAATTACACATATCTGGCGTTTAGACTCCTTTGAAAAAATTTTGTGGAGAAGTTTCTAAAGAAAGTGACTGAAAAATAAAAATGTGTTTAGATAGTTGTTATCTTTGAATGGTTTTGCTTAATTTGTTCCCAAAAGCTTTTATATGTCATATTTTTTGAAAGACTAGAAAAAGAAAAAAAAACAAACGCTTACAGTACAATCTTTTCCACACAAACAAATTTGTAAGTAATTTGAACTTGTCAAAAGAGGATTGCTAAAGTTAACTCCAGATGCAATTTTGGTTTTCCTAAATATGTTAAATATGCTGCTGCAGAGTTCCTACTTCCTAGTGTGAACTGCCCGGGCATCCAAGATACCCTTTTGACTCAACTGATGTATTAGTTTATATATATATATATATTAGTTTCTCGTCGCGTGTATGTCAAATCATGTATTACATAATTTTACAAATAATATTAGTATTACTCAAATAAAATTTTGAGTAAATAATTATACATAAAAGAATAAAATATAATTTTTATGGATGAACAAATTGATAATTGTAGGATGACTTGTTTATCATATAAAAGGATGACTATATATTATCTAAATCAACCAAAATGGACAATCAAAATCTAATTCGATACATGTAACCTTTTTACTTATTTTGATTTTGTGACATATAAACACACAATTATTTTGGTTTGATGATATACACATATGCATGCAATGACGTGTATCCTGCCTAATACTTTTTCAAGATATGAATGTTCAAAGTCAATCGAAAAATTGATCTAAACAAAAAATCTATCCAAACCGCTTTTTTTTTTTACAGAACAACGATAATATATTAAAACCATCACATATTTTTTATTTGTTTTGGTTATAAATTTTGAAAAGCTACCACCATTTGAACCAAATCGACGAATTATATAATAAAATTTATAATTATTAATACAACAGTATGTAAAAATTTATAATATTTTAAAATATTTTTATATGTTTTTCAGTTTTCACCATAATTCCATCGTAGTAATGGCAATTGCTCTCTTTGCATGCTTTTTTCTTTAAAAACTTTCGTCGCTGTTTTTTTGTTTAACTTGTTCCGGTAGTTATCTCCTGGATTGAATTAAAATTAGCCTACATTACTTCATTTTCTTGATACAAATTTGTGAGCATAGTATACTTTATATTGCCCAATGCCATGACAGGTCTTTCATTTTGCTTCTTCAAAGATGTTACAACCCGAATTTTTCGCTATCGGGAGTCGTGATGGCGCCTACTAATAGGAGCTAGGTAAGCCAATTAAATAAATGCTTCTTTTAACATCATCAACAATATAAAGAAAGGCGAGACCGTTAATATAAAAATGGAGGTCTTAAAACATAAATAACTTAAAGCAAGTGCAAAAGTTCAAATACAACTCTACCCAAATCTGGTGTTACCAACTCACGAACTTCTACAGAATGCTGAAGACAAAGTCTGAATGAAAATACAATACTGTTTGTTCTGATACACAGGAAATCAAACGAAAAACAAAGATAGGAGAGAGTCCAGGCCATGCGGACGTCAGCAAGGCTACCTCGGGAATCTCTACACTAAAGTCAGCTCCCAATGCTCCTACAGTGGTCCACAAGCTGCTCCGGCTCGGTAATATGTGCAAAAAGGTGCATAGAGTTAGCATCAGCACAATCGACCCCCATGTGCTGGTAAGTGTCTGGCCTAACCCCGGCGAAGTAGTGACGAGGCTAGACAGGACTATCAAATAAACCTGTGCAGTTCAATATATATATGCGGTAGAAGAGGATACAGAAATTTAAACAGTTAAGAGGAAAGGGAGCATGCTATGGGGGATGTAGCAATCCAGATATAAAATCAACAGATAGAGAAATGAAATTGTACAATTACAATAATCAACGAGATCAGGATAATCAATAGTTGCACTGCACCGCCCTTTGTGCTTTTACTCTCGTCCTCCCCAAAACCATCAATAAAGTGCACGGCATCAACCTTCATATTTTTTCTCACATAAACTCTCATATCATGGCGCAGAATGACTCTTCATGCAATAGTATCAAATTAGGACACGGAATGTTCCTTCGTGCATTCATAATTAAAATATGGAACGGAATGACCCTTCGTGTATTATCACTCCTCCTCATCCAAATAGTAATCACAACCAAACGCGGCGAGGGGATAGACAAATAATAATAAACATCCCTGCAAGGGAAACCACAAGTAAACAGCTAAATCCCTGCAAGGGAGCAACACGATTACTTTCACATCCGGCAAGGGAGATAATCAATATACTCAAACATCCGAAGGGAATAATCACCTCTCTTTGGGAATAATCACCTCTCTTTCAAATTTTGGGATTTTGGAAAGAAAGCTTAGAAATCTATATTTAGGCTTTGGATGAGTCAGAACAAGACCCGAATAAGTACAAGTAACGACTCACAGTCATGCTAGACACTAGTGTATAGATACTCGTCACCATGCCTATACACCGTACTCATCATTTAGCAATTAGCAAACAATATTCTAATCATATTATCTCAAGCCAAAGTTAGATCAAACACTTATCTCAAATGCTCCAAACTCAACTCAAGCCTCTAGTATAGCTTTACCCCTCGAATTCGGCTACAACTCAGTCAAATCTATGAAATAATGACTTTATAATATCAATAATAGTTAATCAAACTAAACCCAAAGCCTAAATATAGATTTCTAAGCTTTCTTTCCAAAGTCCCAAAATTTGACCCTAGTCCCACTTGGTCAAAACTCGAGGTTCGAACTAATTCCATGTTACCCATTTCCCCACAAGCCCGGATATACAATTTGTTTTAAAATTCGACCCCAAAACGAAGTCCAAATCAAAGGAAATTGAAAAACCCTAACTTTGTCCTTTTCCCCCAATTTCAACCCTAGATTAAATGATTTGAGCCTAGGAATTTTAAAAATGATGAAGTAGAATGAAGGAAACAAGTTAGATAATACTTACCCAAGAAGGTTTGGTGAAGAGCTCTAGAAATCGTCTACGGGCTATGGAGAAGATGAACCCGTGTGTTTTGGTGAAATATTCCCGTCTGTTCTGTTTTTGGGCATTTTAAATCACTGGGCGAAATTGCCCTATGCGATCGCGGAAGAGGGATTGTGATCGCATAGGGTAAGGCTGGTTGTGCATTACGATTGCGGGCTAGTGAATGCGATCGCATAGGGTCAAGATGGAGGCTGGGTTTTTATAGATTGCGATCGCAAAAGGGAGGGTGCGATTGCATAGAAAGAATGGGCTGAAGTACGTGATCACATGGCCTACTATGCGAACGCATAGAACAAAACTGGGCAACTCAAAATTAACACTACGCGATCGCAGACTTACCTATACAATCTCATAGAAGGAATGACTAGATACCAACAGACAATAGTTTCTGCAACTTTTCTAAGTTCAAAACACCCTGAAACATATCTGAAACACTCCCGAGCCCTTGGGGATCCTAACCAAACACGCACAATAACTCAACAACATCCTACAAACTTAACCGAGCGATCAAGTCGCTAAAATAACATCATAAACGAGGAAACAAACCTCAAATTCAACACTTTTCATTTAAACTTTTTAAATTTCCAACTTTTGATATTTAGGTCTGGAACACGTCAAACGACGTCCGATCTTGACCAAATTGCACATGAATATCTTAATCTGTATATTAGACCTGTAATGGGCGCCGAAACCAAAATACGGGCCTGATACCAATATTTTGTAATCTATTTTCATTTCAAATTTTCATAATCATTTCAAAAATTAATTTCTTTCAAAAATTTATTCCTTGGGCTTGGGACCTCGGATTTCGATTCCGGGCATACGCCTAAGTTTATATTTTCCTATGGACCCTCCGGGATCGTCAAATAACGGGTCCAGGTCCGTTTACCCAAAAAATTAACCAAAGTTAACTTTAATCATATTAATATCAAATTCATCAAATATTACACAGAATTCGTAGTTAAAATTTCCATCTACGCACCCCGACTGCGCATGCAAATCGAGGAGACTAAAAGTGAGGTTTCAAGGCCTTGGAATCACAAGAAAAGAGAGAAAAGAGGTGATGACCCTTTGGGTCGTCACATTCTCCACCTCTAAAATAATTGTTCGTCCTCGAACGGACAAAAGAAAGAAGTACCTGAGTTGGGAAATAGATTCGGACTCTCAGGTCGATGCCTTAGGAGGTTGACCTCTCCACTGGACACGCACTGAAGAGAAATTCTTTGACCTCAATTATCGAACCTGCCGGACTAGAATAGCTACTGGCTCCTCCTCATAAGACAGATCCTTGTCCAACTGGACAGTGCTGAAATCTAACGCATGGGCTGGATCGTCATGATACATCCGAAGCATGGACACATGAAAATCTGGATGCACGGGTGACAAGCTAGGCGGCAAGGCAAGTCTATAAGCCACCTCTCCCACACGATCGAGATTCTTAAATGGGCCAATGAACCTAGGGCTAAGCTTTCCCTTCTTCCCAAATCTCATCACGCCCTTCATAGGCGACACTCGGAGCAATACTCGCTCACCAACCATGAAAGCTATATCTTGAACCTTGCGATCTGCATAAATCTTCTGCCTGGACTGAGCAGTACCAAGCCTATCCTAAATGATCTTAACCTTATCTAAGTCCTCCTGAACTGAATCTGTACCCAATAGCCGAGCCTATCCCGGCTCAAACCACCCGACTAGAGACCGACATCGCCTACCATGCAATGCCTCATATGGAGCCATCTGAATGCTGGACTGGTAACTGTTGTTGTAGGCGAACTCGACTAAAGGCAAAAACTGGTCCCATGAGGCTCCAAAATCAATGACACGGGCTCAGAGCATATCCTACGATATCTGAATAGTCCGCTCGGATTGTCCGTCCGTCTGAGAATGGAATGTTGTGCTCAACTAAACCTGGGTGCCCAACTCGCTGAACTGCTCTCCAGAAGCACGAGGTATATTACTTACCCTAGTTTGAAATGATAGATACTGTCACCCCATGAAGGCGAACATCTCTCTGATATAGATCTCAGCTAACCTCTCTGATGAATAAGTGGCTGCAACCGGGACAAAATGTGTTGACTAGTCAGCCTATCAACAATGACCCAAATAGCATCAAACTTCTTCTGAATCATCAGAAGTCCAGTAACAAAATCCTTAGTAATCCTCTCCCATTTCCTCTAAGGAAGGTCAATCCTCTAAAATAATCCACAAAGTCTCTGATGCTCATACTTAACCCGTTGACAATTCAAACATAGAGCCACATACGCAACAATTTCTTTCTTCTTCTGCACCACCAATAGTGTTGCCTCAGATCCTGATACATCTTCGTGGCGCCCAGATGAATAGAATACCGAGAACTATGGGCCTCCGCTAAGATCAACTCTCAAATCCCATCAACATTGGGCACACAAACTCTCCCCTGCAATCTCAAAATACCATTACCATCTAAGGTCACCTTCGTGGCACCTCCATGCTGCACTGTGTCTCTCAAGACTCATAAATGGGTATCATCAAACTGCCAATCACGGATAAGCTCCAGTAATTAAGATCGAGCGACCGTGCAAGTTAGCACTAGACTAGGCTCCGAAATATCTAACCTTACAAGTCGGTTGGCCAAGTCCTGAACATCCAAAGCATGCAGTCTCTAGCTGGCCGAAATATAAACAAGACTACCCATGCTGGCTGATTTCCTACTCAATGCATCGACCACAACATTGGCCTTCCCCGGGTGATACAAGATAGTAACACCATAGTCTTTCAACAACTCCAACAACCTCCTATGCCTCAAATTCAACTCCTTTTGCTTGAACAAGTACTGAAGACTCTTGTGATCAATGTACACCTCACACATCACACCATATAGATAATGCCTCAAATCTTCAAAACATGAACAATGGCTGCAAACTCTAGATTATGAATCAGATAATTCTACTCGTGGATCTTCAACTGCCTTGAAGCATAGGTAATGACCCTGTCATCCTGCATTAATACTGTCCAAGCCCAATATGGGAAGCATCATAATAGAATGCATAAGTCCCTGAACCTATGGGCAAAACCAATACTGGTGCCGTAGTTAGAGATGTCTTGAGCCTCTAGAAGCTCGCTTCACTCTCACCTGACCATCTGAACTAGGCACCCTTCCGGGTCAATCTGGTCTTCGGGGTTGCAATAGATGAAAACCCCTGCATGAACTGTTGGTAGTAACCTGCTAATCCCAAGAAACTCCGAATCTCTGTAGTTGATGTTGGTCTAGGCCAGTTCTTGAATACCTCAGTCTTCTTTGGGTCCATTTAAATACCCTCTACTGAAACAACGTGATCCAAAAATGCAACCAAACTCAACTAGAACACGCACTTTGAAAACTTGGAATATCACTGACTATCCTTCAGAGTCTGAAGAACCACTCTGAGGTGCTACTCGTGCTCCTCCTAACTACAGGAGTATATCAGAATATAATCAATAAAAACTATCATGAACAAGCCGAAATAAGGCTTGAACACTCGGTTCATCAACTCCATAGACGTTGCTGGGGCATTGGTTTACCCAAATGACATGACCAAAAACTCATAATGTCCATACCTAGTGCGGAATATTGTCTTAGGAACATCAGACGCCCTAATCCTCAGCTGATGATAGCCAGATCTCAAATCTATATTTGAAAACACATTTGCACCCTGAAGCTAGTCGAACAAATCATCAATCCTCAGCAGCGGATACTTGTTCTTTATCGTCACTTTGTTCAATTGCTGGTAATCAATGCACATCCTAATTGAACCATCCTTTTTCTTCACAAATAACACTGGCGCACGCCAAGGCAAAACGACGGGTCTAATGAAATTCTTCTTAAGCAAATCCTGCAACTGATCCTTTAACTCTTTCAACTCTGGCGAGGCCATGTGATAGGACAGAATGGAAATGGGCTGCGTGCCCGGAGCCAAATCAATACTGAAATCAACATCCCTGTCGAGCATCATACACAAAACGTTTGAAGGGAAAACCTCGGGGAACTCTCGAACAATAGGAACATATCAATAGAAGGGACCTCTATGCTGGAACTGCGAACATACGCCAGATAAGCTAGACACCCCTTCTCGACTATGCGTCGAGCCTTAACATATGAAATAACACTGCGGGGGGTATGCCTTTGGGTCTCTCTCTACTCCAAACAGGCGCAAATCTTGCAAAGCGAAGGTCACGGTCTTGGCATGGAAATCCAAAATAGCATGATACGGGGACAACCAATACATCCCTAATATAAAGTTGAAATCCACCGGGTCTAAGAGAAATAAATCAACGCGGGTGTCAAGACCCTCAAACACTACCAAACAGGAATGATGCACCCGATCGACCACTATAGAATTACCCACCGGTGTAGAGACATAAACAAGAATACTCAATGCATCACTAAGCATAACCAGGTAAGGTGCAAAATAGGATGACACATACGAATACGTAGACCCAGGGTCAAATAGCACTGAAGCATCCCTATCACATACAAGAATAGTACCTATAATAACAACATCTGAAGACTCAACCTATAGCCTGGCTGGGAGAGCATAACATTGAGGCTAGGCCCCACCTCCCTGAGTCATATCTCTGGGATGATCGACTGCTGGCGGTCCGAGATCCACCTCTATGGTCTCTACCTCCACCTCTATGAGCTCGAGGGAAAAATCTGACAATGTGAATTAGGTCACCACAACCGTAACAAGCCCTTGGCTGTTGAGACTGCTGGCCCTATCGACAAGAATGTCCTCCCCTGAAACTCTGAAGTGGTGGTGCACTGATGGGAGCTGGTGATGCACTGAAAAACTGCTGATCGTAATAATGCTGCTAAGAACCACCACCACTTCAAGTACCATGAGAGACTTGGAGTGTTGACTGAAAGGGCCTCGGTGAATGGCCTCTACCATAGGAATCCCTACCCCCAAAACGAGGCACTACTGAACCTACCAGAATGACGGAGCCTCTTATCTGACCTCTAACCACCTCCCCGTGCAAGAGCCATCTCAACTCTACGGGCCACGATGGCCTCCTCCTGAAAAGAAATCTCACTCCCCACTCCCATAGCCATCTGGAGATGGGCCGGTTGAATCAATCCATCAATGAACCTCCACACCCTCTCTCTTCTAGTGGGGAATATAACAATAGCATGACGTGCCAGATCAATGAACCGAGTCTCATACTGCGTGACTGGCATAGAGCCCTAATGGAGGCGCTCAAACTGCCTACGAAGAGTCTCGCTGAGTAACTGGGAGAAATTTCTCCAAGAAAACTCTGCAAACTACTCCCAAGTCAATGAAGGCGACCCTGCTGGTCTGGATAAACAATAGTCCCTCCACCAAGTCTTGGCGGATCCTGCTAGTTGAATGGTCGCGAAGTCGACCCCATTGGTTTCCACAATAACCACAGTCCGAAGAACCTCAAGAAAACTGAATAAGAAATCCTGGGGGTCCTCCGAAGAATCAATGTTGAATATGGTGATGAAGAGCTTGGTGAACCTATCAAGCCTCCACAAAGCATCTGCGGAGATAGCCGCTCCATCGTTGGTCTAAGTCATAATGCCCGGCTGTACTGCCATAGCTGGCTGCAACACTGGAACCTGAGCCTGAGGAGCTACCTACTTCGGAGTATGTGTAGCAGGAGCCTGAGCTCCTCCCCCAGCTTGAGAAGTGGCTGGTGCTATTGGAAGAAAACCCGCTCTAGAAACGCTCTCCATAAAAGCTACCAATCTGACCAATGCATCTTGGAAAACTGGGGTAGCTATGAACCCCTCTGGGACCTGAGTTGGGCCCACTGGAGCTTCTGGGGCTAGAATCTCCTTATCATAATCAACATGAGGCTCCACAGCTGGGACTGCTGCCCGGGGCTGAGTTCTTCCCCTGCCTCGGTCTCTGGCACGGCCTCAGCCTCGCCCTCCGCCCCTCGTAGGAGCTGTTGCTTGGGGCTCGCACTGCTACACGGTACAAGAGGAAGTACGTGTTGTCGCCATCTACGAAAGAATAGAGTAGAAAGACAATCAATATTTGAGAAACAGAATCGCACGATAAGAAAGAACAAAAGTGCAATTTTCCTAACTCTGCAGCCTCTAGGGGATAAATACAGACGTCTTCGTACCGATCCCTCAGACTCTACTAAGTTTGTCCGTGAATTGCGGTACCTATATAACCTAGTGCCCTGAAACCAACTTAACACGACCCGAATTTCCCACCCTCGGGAGCCGTGATGGCACATACTAATAGGATCTAGGCAAGACAATTAAATAAATGTTTCTTTTAACATCATCAATGTTGCGACCAAAACAATCATGCAAGTGTACGCGATCGACAAGTAATATAGTAGTAAGTAAAGTGTCGTTCCCACGAGGAATTTTGATCAACTTCTCGAGTGATGTAGACTCAAAAAATTATCAATACAAGCTAAATTATCACAAAATATATAAAGAACCAATTTACAACTTACTTAATCATTGCACAATAATTCAACACAAAATTACTATACCAAGTTCACAATATATTTATAACAATTTGGGTAAATATATTCCAGGGCCATGAACTTGCTAGAAATTATGCTACTATATTAGCTTAAAATTGAATTATCGAATTATCCGGGTTATTGATTATAGGGTTAATAATATTCATAAGAATCTTTCGAGTTCCTATACATCTATTCAAGTTAAATTAATACCTACATGTCTATGGTATTAATATTATCAAGAATGCATTTACAACTCCTATACCAAACAAGGCAATTAATTATATGTCTATCTTAATCGCAAATCCTTCACCCGATGCTCAGGATTTAGATCTTGTTCTATTTGATTCTATATGCAATAAAGAATTTCCTTTGTCAAGTTTAACTCATGATTCGTAAATAATATTTCACTGTTAGCTACGCAGTAAAATAATTAAAAGCAGAATCAAATAAACAACCCAAAATGTTAGATTCAAGATATTCAATATAGGCTTCAAACAACATAATCATCTAACATACATGGCCCCAGAATATTAAAGGTTTTAGCTACTCATAATCATATAAAATCAACAATAAAAGTCTTAAACATAATATAAACAAGCAAATAGAAGAAAGTTTAGAAGAACTCTTTGAATCCTTGCTCCAAGATGTTGTTCTTCTTCTCCTTTTTCTAAAATCTGATCTAAGACTCAATAATAGAGCTATACTTTATATAAGTTGAGTGTATCCCCCCCCCCCCAGATTCCCATTTTGCCCCCAAATAATTGATTTTCCGGACTCTCTGTCTTGGCTGGGCATCTAACTAGCGCGGCCGCGCTAGTCCAGTGATTATGACCGCGCTAGTGATAATTCGCTAAAATGCAAAACATCAAAGTTGTATCTCTTTTAATAGCTTTCCATCAATATATTATGAAGCCCAAACGGAGTTTTGAGTAAACATTTATGGCCATTTTACTCAACTTGGTTCCTACTTGATTTATTTAGCTTTTACTCACACTTCAAAGCCTCAAATTACTCAAATTCATCCCGAATTAATTCTTAAGTAGGAAACTCTTCCTGCAAGGGATAAATCATGAATTTAGTATAATTTATAATCATTTAAGCTCAAACATTTGTAAAATATAGTAATTAAAGTGTTGTTACAACGACTAAAACACGAGTTTTTAGCCTATGATCAACACCCCACGCTTAAACCATTGCTCGTCCTCGAGAAATTAACATACATTTCACATGTTGACAACCTTTTTATCAAATAGTTTCTTATAATAACACATGCTGACACCTAGGTACCAATTCATAATAATTCAACCTCAAGACATGCCTCCAAAGTGCCACGCATTTTAATAACTTACTTACTTGTTCTAACTCAAAGGTCAAAAAATTTCCTTGCCTTTACAAATCATGTGCCCTCCCAAAAATATAGACTAGTTCCTCTCAAAATAATAATAAAGCATATTCAGGAACTCAAAATAGGAAGAATTAACTCACTCTCAGAATTGAAATTCATGTGCAACAGATGACATACCATATACTTGCCCCTAGTGTAATTCTCTACTAATTGTATGTATTCAATCAAGGATCAAGTAGATCTTTTATTGTTGTAATATAGGCTAGAAAAAGGGTGTGAAAAATATAGAATGTAATAACTACACCTCTTTGAACACTTCCATACATACAACATATTTCAAAAATTCAGTATCATGAGAGATAGAGGTGCAAACAACTGATATATTTCATAAATTGGTAAGGTTTATAACGTGGGTGCCAAAGTAATAGGATTAACGGCTCAAAAGGTTTGACTAAGATACATACAATTAGGTGGAAATAATTATAAAACTGGTTCAACAAAGAAATGCCTATATCATCTCCTAAACTGAATAATGCTACTATTTCGCTGCAAAACACTTGGGGGAAAGTTCTAAACATCAACTATTATACACAGAATATTCCAGCAATCCTTACTCACACATTAGCACACAATTCACTCAAGCTTGGATCTTTATCGACTCTCTTGTCAAAACAATTAAGCAGAGTCATAATTATACAATTTAAGGCACTTATTTTAGAATCAAGAACTGAGGTTGAACATTACAAATAAGGCATATATCACTTTTCAAGCATGTGCATTTAAGGAGAATTAACTCTTTTATTTAGGATCTTTTTATTCAATTGACATAAAAGAAAAAAAATTTATTATACCCGGTTCAAATATACCATACACCCTTGAAACGAACCATGGAATAAAGAAAAACCAAGGGGAATTATTAAATTCACTGGAGTAAAAAGAAAAATATTTTCAAAAATTTCTGATTTTTTTTTTCATTTAGTACTACTTACTACCTATCAACACAATAATCAATCAAAACAAACTAAAAGCAACTTTAAGACACTAAACAAAACCAAACAAAATAAATAAAATCAATCAAACAAAATACGAAATTTAATAAAGTAAGTATATTACAATAGGGGCTAACCACCCCACACTTAAAACTTTGTGTTGTCTCTAATGCAAAAGAAAAGCAAAATAGATCAGAAAAAATACCCCCTGAGGCCATTGGCCTAAGCATCTTCTTGTTCAAATGTGCGTAGATATTCCTCGTCATCTGAGGGAACATTGTTTACATCATCATCCTTTTTGGCTACTAGATGCAACCTCAGCTAGTCCAATGTTTGATCTTTTGCTTGGGTTTCTAGATATTATATCTGCACAACATGATATATTAGCAAAAAAAAATATTTTTATGTTATTATCATATTGGCACTTATTATGTATAACAGGGATTCAGACTACCATGTTCTCAATTAGAATGAAATAATGTTTATTGGTCTACCTAATTATTAGAGAGAATTGCTACAATTAAACATAAAATAAAAATTACAAACTAAGCTGAAAATATAAACAATAAACATAAATGAAAATTAATCTATTTTACGAAATACAAAATTATCATACAAGATATACTACACATGCATATATATACAAATCCTACATAGACAATATACAACCCACTTTTTTCTTCCACCGTGAATTTATGAATTGTACCCCTAACAAGGCATCTAGTCAGTCGCTACACTTTTTGGTGGGGCTACAAAGATAACCAGGCCAAGTAATAAATTTTTCACTCGACACTTCTCGACCTTTGGATTAGAAATGTAATTTTTTGCTTTTTGGAACAACAAATTCAAGAATATAGACACTTTCATCCTCACTCTTTGACTTCCCCATAGGCTCAGATGGCTCGATTTACTTTCTTACTATCTAATCACAATGTTGAAAAATAATTAGAATAAGGTCTAATGCGCCTAACTCATGAATTTTACTACTATTTGCATCCCCGTATTTGCACACACTCAATTCTCTCAAAGAAATGTTACCTACTCCCTCATAGGACTTTAGAGCACTCATCTCAATATTGGCATCCTCAAAAAAAATATGGTCTAGTGATTGGTATTCTCGTTTTAGCTCCTCAATTTGGTCTAGAAGATTTTTTTCAGCTTCACATAACTCATTATTAAATTGTTGGGCGTCACAGGCATCAACTTTTGCGCTCAAATCAGCATCTATGTTATGTACAACCAAGCCAAAATTATCAATTTTATGTGCATTTTCATCTCTTTCCTTAGACCAATCATTCACCAACTTTGTCAGAAGACAACGTCGTTCCGCATATTGGCATAATCGAGATATACGTCCCAATACCAACCCTTACTCCTATATTCAAATTCATACCTCTCAGAGTCCAAGTCATGACAAGCCCAAAATGACGGGCCATAAAAGACTTCCGTCAACCAAGCGTCTTCATCAATAACCTTACCTCTAAATATTTTATCCCCAGATGTCATGTTGAGAGAACTAGAAACATACTTAAGAGAAAAATCAAATATTCATAAAATTAAAATATTTACAAAATGAGCAAAAAAAACTTGTAAAGATAATAATAAAAGTCTAATCTAGAAGAATAGTTAATTTCTAATTCCCCAGCAGCGGCGCCAAAAACTTGTTGCGACCAAAGCACTCATGCAAGTATACGCGATCGACAAGTAATATAGTAGTAAGTAAAGTATCGTTTCCACGAGGAATTGTGATCAACTTCTCGACCGATGTAGACTCAAACAATTATCAATACAAGCTAAATTATCTCAAAATATATAAAGAACCAATTTACAACTTACTTAATAATTGCAGAATAATTCAACACAAAATTACTACACCAAGTTCTCAATATATTTATAACAATTTGGGTAAATATATTCCAGGGTCATGGACTTGCTAGAAATTATGCTACTATATTAGCTTAAAATTGATTTATCAAATTATCCGGGTTATTGATTATAGGGTTAATAATATTCATAAGAATCTTTCGAGTTCTTATGCATCTATTCAAGTTAAATTAATATCTATATGTCTATGGTATTAATATTAGCAAGAATGCATTTACAACTCCTATTTTTCAACCAAACAAGGCAATTAAGTATATGTCTATCTTAATCGCATATCCTTCACCCGATGCCCAGGATCCAGATCTTGTTCTATTTGATTCTATATGCAATCAAGAATTTCCTTTGTCAAGTTTAACTCATGATTCGTAAATACTATTTCATTGTTAGCAATGCAGTAAAATAATTAAAATAAGAATCAAATAAACAACCCAAAATAATAGATTCAAGATCTTCAATCTAAACTTCAAACAACATAATCATCTAACATCCATGGCCCCAGAATATTAAAGGTTTTAGCTACTCATAATAATATAAAAATCAATAATAAAAGTATTAAACATAATATTAACAAGCAAATAGAAGAAAGTTTAGAAGAACTCTTTTAATTCTTGCTCCAAGATGTTGTTCTTCTTCTCCTTTCTTAGCTCCAAGATGAGTCTTCTATGGCTTTTTTTTCTAAAATCTAGTCTAAGACTCAATAATGGAGCTTTACTTTATGTAAGTTGAGTGTATCCCCCCAGATTTCCCATTTTCCCCCCAAATAATTGATTTTCCGGACTCTCTCTGTCTTGGCGCATCTGACTAGCGCGGCCGCGCTAGTCCAGTGATTATGACCGCGCTAGTGAGAATTTGCTAAAATACAAAACATCAAAGTTGTAGCTCTTTTAAATATTTTTCCATCAATAAATTATGGATCCCAAACAGAGTTTTGAGTAAATAGTTATGGCCATTTTACTCAACTTGGTTCCAACCTTATTCCAACTTGATTTATTTGGCTTTTACTCAGATTTCAAAGCCTCAAATTACTCAAATTCATCTCGAATTAATTCTTAAGTTGGAAACACTTTCTGCAAGGCATAAATCATGAATTTGTGCATTCTATAATCATTTATGCTCAAATATTTGTAAAATATAGTAATTAAATTGTTATTACAACGACTAAAACACGAGTTTTTAGCCTATGATCAATCAACAATATAAAGAAAAGCGATACCGTTAATTTATAAAATCGGAAGTCTTAAAAAATAAATAACTGAAAGCAACTGTGGAAGTTCAAATACAACTTTACCCAGATCTGGTGTCACCAACTCACGAACTTCTACAAAATGCTGAATACAAAGTCTGAATAAAAATACAACAGTGTTTGTTCCGATAAATAGGAAATCAAATGAAAAAAATATATAGGAGAGAGTCCGGGCCATGCGGACGTCAGCAAGGCTACCTCGAAAATCTCTAGACTGAAGTTAGCTGCCAATGCTCCTACTGTGGTCCACAAGATGCTCCGGCTCCGTAATTTGTGCAAAAAGGTGCACAGAGTATAGCATCAGCACAACCGACCCATGTGTTGGTAAGTGCTTGGTCTAACCCCGAAGAAGTAGTGACGAGGCTAGACAGGACTACCAAATAAACTCATGCAGTTCAATATATATATATATATATGTATATATATATATATATATGCAGTAGAAGAGGATACAGAAATTTAAACAATTCAGAGGAAGGAAGCATGTAGGGGGGTTGTGGAAGTCCATATATAAAATCAACAGATAGAGAAATGAAACTGTACAATGACAACAATCAACGAGAGCAGGATAATCAATAGTTGCACGGCAGCGTCTTCCGTGCTTTTACTCTCGTCCTAACCAAAACAATTAATAAAGTGCACGGCACCAACCTTCGTATTATTTCTCACATAAACTATCATACACATAATGACCCTTCATGCAATAGTATCAAATCAACTTCGTAAATTAATAATCAAAATATGGCACGAAATGACCTTTGTGCATTAATAATAAAAACATGACACGTAATGACCCTTCGTGCATTATCACTCTTCCTCGCCCAAACAGCAATCACAACCAAACGGGGCGAGGGGATCGACAAATAATAATAAACATCCCGGTAAGGGAAACCACAAGTAAACAACTAAATCCAGCAGGAAAGGGAGCAACAACGATATCTTTTACATCCCGGCAAGGAGATAATCAATATACTCAAACAGCCTGGCAAGGGAATAATCACTTCTCTTTCTATTTCTTTCATTTCTTACTCAATAGTTATTTTATCATTCGAGCCAATGCTCCAAAGATTTTGCAACTCATAATTATTTCTTATACTCTTCACATTATGCAGAATTCATCAATTAGACATGGAAGAGTCATAACAAGACCAGAATAAGTACAAGTAAAGACTCAGGGTCATGCTAGACACCAGTGTATAGACGTCACGCCCCCAAATCCGAGGGACATGACCGGCACTCAACCGGGTATCCCCAGTCGAGTGGACCTGGGTGCCTTCCCTGACCCACGAGTTACCCCACATTTTCATTACTTTACTAACCAAATGGAAACAACTATTTATAATTGAAATACGTTTTTTTTACAAACCATACATACATAGATGATATAAGCGTGGTTTACAAATTTCATTACCCAAAATACAAAGTACATAATCCATGCCTCGTGACCCAGACTTCATGTCTACGGATCCTCTAAGGATATAAGATGTAAAGTACTATACTTGCCGGTAACAAGGCTCCGGCTATGCCTTTTTACACAACCAAAATAGGATCCCAACAATACAAGAACAAGGTGGCAGTAGCCACGCAGGGCCCCGAAAGGAAAGGGCTCACCAATACAGCTGACGAGGAATGAGGAAGAGCTACGGACGGTGGACTGGAGTACCTGCTGAAGATCCACCTACAATCATAACACGAATGTAGCGCCCCCGAAAAAAGGGACGTCAGCACATTGGAATTGTACTGATATGTATGAACAAAACTTGTCCCAAGTAAACTCAAGCCATATGCAAGTAAAACACAGAAATGGAAGTAGCAACCAAACACACATCAAAACGTACAATTAGACAAACAAAGGGGCAATTAGTTCCCCACAGGTTACAAACTCTCCTGTTGTCTCCTTTTACAATTCCACATCATTAATCTCAAAATTTTATTCAAGTGTTTACATATCAATAGTGATTTTGATCACTTTTCCACCATTATTACCTCGGCCTCCCTTATTAGCTCGGTCACCCTTATCACACCAACCCACACCTTATTACACCATGTTGCGGCGTGCATCCCGACCCCGTCATACAGTTTCAATTCACAATAAACACAACCAAATAACAAGTAACAAAAATAATCAAGTACACCTCAAGACATCACCACAGTAGTGTTACAAGTGTTTCCATAACCATTAGTACCAATTTCATAGCTTTCGATAGTTTTTACACAATTCAAGTTACCACAATTGCCCACAACATTTCAAGCATATTGTTATCATAGATAACCTTGTTTCACTATTTACGGATTCCTTCAATCATTCGTTATTCCACTTTTACCATGAGGTGTATTCACAACCAAACTAGTCACAAAAAGCTCACAAATAACCAACATAGATATCAACTACCAAACAATTCACATACCAAACAAGGCGATTTCACATAATCAAGGTTATCCATACATACCTAGAGTCGAATTCCCTTTTTAAGCTCCTATTCACCATCACCAAGGTATCTAGCAGCCCTCTACTCCTATCCAATTTTCCATTCACTAGATTCTAGGTTTGAGTTACATGCATGAGGGTTTTCAGTTGTTAGTTCAAATTTAAATCATAGGACTCCCTTCCCATAACTTAACTCAGAAAAATTGGGGAAAAGGCTAGGGTCTTACCTGAAAGAGCGGAGACGGAGACAAGAACTTAAAATTTTCCGGCCCGGAAGGTTTTGGAGGATCAATTTGATGGAAATTCCTTTCTCTATCAAGAACTCTCCCTTCCCTCTCTCTTGATTTGTTCAAAAAATGTGTAAAAATGAGAGGTTGGGGTGTTTTATTAGAAGAGGGTCGGGTTTAAAAATTTTAGAAAACTCATGTTCGCGATAGATCTGCGGTCAACTATGAAAACGCATAGCTGATATGCGGTCCGCATATTGGACCGCAAAATGGTCCCAAATTGCATGCCTCTCTGTTTGGGTATGTCGTGACAATGTTGTCCGCATACACGTTCCGCGATCGCAGATTGCACCACAGAATTGACCTCTACAAATACTTGAGAAACTTATGTGATGACTATGCGGCCCACATATTGGTTATGCGATCGCATAATGGACTGAATTTTCAACATCCAATTTGTCTACTCTCTAATTCACTCTGCGGTCGATATTCGGTCCACATACCTAATCTGTGACCGCATTCCTGAACGCAGAAATGACATTTTACCGAAAATATTTGACTCAAGATTACTTACATAAAATTGGTAGAAAAAGGATTCTGACACATCAATGGACCCGACTATATGAGTTGTTAGGACTTTAGCACTCATTTTCACGGGGTCTTACATCCTCCCCCGCTTCAGATTCTTCGCCCTCGAATGAGAACTTCGAAATCCAAATGGTTTGAAAGCATGATATGCAAGTTCCTAAGTTTTCACTAACCTTTTATAATTTAGAAAAATTTCGCCAGAGTTTCCTTTGTAATATGGACATATCCACATGTCAGTGAGTCCCAAAACATATTTCCAAGCATCATTACACAATCTTGCTACCCCTATAACAGTAATAAAATGCATGACCTTCACACTTATACGTATTCAACCTCTCGATACACTTTTAACCATTTTGGTACACCACATATAATTAAATTAAGCATTAATCGTCTGTACTATCAAAGCCATTTACCTATCACAAGAGTATGATACATTTAATCATTTCAATACAATTCCTCCATGCAAAATTAATCATGTATTTCCTTATCTCACTTTACCATGGGCTAATTATCTACCACAAAATGCACAAAATTTTGGGCACAACTTGAAGAACTACAATAGTGAAGCATCTAGGAACTGTTACACAAAATGGGACACAATGCTAGTTTGCTTAGGGATAAGGACTTACATGACAACTCCTAGGCTTATACGAACAAATGTGGGTATTTTACTTTCATTTCCTCTTCCGCTTTCCTAGGGGCCTCTTTGACTTGCTGGTTTCTCCACAACACCTTAACCGAGCCGATTTCCTTATTTCGCAACTTGTGGACTTGTCTATCCAGAATAGCAACCGGAGTCTCTTTATATGATAGCTCTTCAGTAACCTTGATGTCTTCAACTTGCACGATGGTGGACGGATCCCCAACTACTTTCCTTAGCATGGACACATGGAACACCGGGTGCACTAAGGACATTTCAGGAGGAAACTCCAACCTATAAGCCACTTGTCTGATCCTTTGAATAATCTGATAAGGCCCGACATACCTAGGACTTAGCTTCCCCTTCTTCCCAAAACGCATGACTCCTTTCATGGGCGACACCTGCAAGAATACCCAATCATCTTCTTGAAACTTCAATTCCCTTCGATGTACGTTCATATAGGATTTCTGACGACTCTGAGCAGTCTTCATCCTTTGTTATTTTTCCATGGCCTGGTGCACAAGATCCGGCCCTATCAATTCTGCCTCACCAACTTCGAACCACTCGATCGGGGACCTGCACCTCCTCCCGTACAATGCCTCAAATGGGGCCATCTGGATGCTAGCATGGAAACTGTTGTTGTAAGAAAATTCTATAAGAGGCAAGTGATCATCCCAATTACCCTTAAGATCCAAGACACAAGCCAGCAACATATCTTCGAGCGTCTAAATAGTCGGTCTGCTTGACCATCAGTCTATGGATGAAACGCGTGCTAAGGTTCACCTGAGTACCCAACCCTTGCTAAAATGTCTTCCAAAAGTTAGCTGTGAATTGAGCCCCTCGATCCGAAATAAAAGAAAGTGGAGTACCATGAAGTCTCACTATTTCCTTGATATACAATCGAGCATATTGTTCTGCAATATCGGTGGACTTGAATGGCAAGAAGTGAGCTGATTTGGTGAGTCGATCCACTATTACCCAAATTGAGTCGAACTTATGTTGAGTGCGAGGTAGTCCTGTCATGAAATCCATGTTGATCATCTACCATTTCCACATTGGCATCTCTATAAGCTGGGTTAGCCCATCAGGCCATTAATGCTTGGTCATTACTTGCTAACAGTTCGAACATTTGGATACGAAGTCTGCCACATCCCTCTTCATGCCGCTCCACCAATAAATTTCCTTGAAATCGTGATACATTTTGTAGAACCCGGATGCACCCAATACCTGTAATGATGAGCCTCCACCATTACCCTTTCCCGAAGATTATCTACATCTAGAACACACAACCTATCTTGACATCGGAACACACCATCTTTGCCGTCGAGAGAGAATGCCGAAATCTTGTTGCTTCGAACCGCCTCCTTTATTTGTGCTAATGCTGGATCAATGAATTGATTTTCCTTGACTTACGCTACAAGCGACGACTCTGCTACATTGTGCACCATAATCTCCTCCTCATTCGGGGTCGATATACAAACCCCAAGACTGGCCAACTGATAAACCTCTCAAGCTAGGAACCTCCGATCCGCTCCCAAGTGAGCCAAACTACCCATGGATTTCCGACTAAGGGTGTCGGCCACCATGTTCCCCTTCCCTGGATGGTTCAAGATGTTCATATCATAATCCTTGAGTAATTCTAACCACCGTTGCTGCCACAAGTTTAATTCCTTCTGCTTGAACAAATATTGTAGACTTTTGTGGTCCGAGAACACATCCACATGGATCCCATAAAGGTAATGCCGCCACATTTTTAAGGCAAACACAACTGCTGCAAGCTCCAAATCATGCGTCGGGTAATTCTTCTCGTGATTCTTGAGTTGCCTTGAAGCATACGCTATAAAATTCCCATGCTGCATGAGCACACACCTAAACTGACCCTAGAGGCATCTCAATACACCACAAACCCTTTCGTGCCGAAAAGCCAACACTGGTACTGAGGTCAACCTTGACTTTAATTCTTGAAAGCTTTTCTCACAAGCATCAGACCATTGGAACTTAACTGATTTCTATGTCAATTTAGTTTACGGGGAGGCGAGGGTAGATAACCCCTACACAAACCTCCGATAATAATCTATTATCCTCAAAAAGCTACGAATCTACGTCGGGGTTGTAGGTCTAGGACAATCCTTCACTGCTGCAATCTTTTGGGGGTCCATCTAAATCCCATTTCCTGAAACAACATGTCCTAGAAAAGTGACAGACTCCAACTAAAATTCACATTTTGAGAATTTAGCATACAACTAGTGCTGATGAAGAGTTTGCAAAACTGCCCTGAGGTGATCGGCATGATCATCCTTGCTTCGCGAATAAATGAGGATATTGTCAATAAAAACAACCACAAAGGAGTCCTGAAATGGCTTGAAGACCGGATTCATAAGATCCATGAAAGCTGTCGGGGCGTTGGTTAGCCCAAAAGACATGACCAAGAATTCAAAGTGATCATAGCGGGTTCTGAAGGCGGTCTTAGAAATATCCATCTCTCTGATCTTCAATTGGTGATACCCGGATAGCAAATCAATTTTGGAGAAGAACTTCGCACATTGCAATTGGTCGAAGAAATCATCTATACGGGGAAAAGGGTATTTATTCTTGATGGTGACCTTATTATGCTGTCGATACACATCCGAAGCGACCCATCCTTCTTTTCTGACGAAAAGAACTGGAGCACTCCATGGCGACACACTTGGTCAAATGAACCCCTTCTCTAATAAATCCTTCAACTGCTCCTTTAATTCTCGTAATTCTGCTGGCGCCATCCTCTATGATGTAATAGATATTGGATGAGTATCTTGCAATACATCGATCCCGAAGTCAATCTCCCTATCTGGCGGAATCCTTGGAAGCCCATATGTAAATATACCTCCGGAAATTCATTTACAACTGGCACGGATCCGAGGACAGGCACATCTGACGGGGTGTCTGCCACCCGGACCAAATGATAGATACATACCTTCCTAATCATCTTCGAAGCCTTAAGGTAAAAAATAAACCTACCTTTTGGAACAACACCACTCCCCCTCAACTCAATAACCGGCTCGTTGGGAAACTGGAGTCTCATGACTCTTGCACGGCAATAAAGTTTAGCAAAGCACAAATAAAGCCAGTCCATTCCCATAATCACATCAAAATCTACCATCCCAAGCTCAATAAGATCAACCGTTGTAACACGACCATACACCGTGACAACACAATTCATATAAACTCTCGCGCGGCTGTAATAGAATCACCAACCGAAGCTGATACAGAGAACGGCTCAAGAAGCTGTTCGGGCTCAATCCCAAAACTCGAAGCAATGAATGGAGTGACATAGGACAAAGAAGACTCAGGGTCAACAAGAGCATAACAATCAATGGCCTGAATAGACAAGATACCTGTAACCACATCTAGAGAAGATTCAGCATTCTGGAAACCACTTAAAGCATAGAACCGGCCCGGTCCACCTCTACCACGAGCTCCACCCATATCTCCACCACGCCCTGCTAGAGCTGGAGGACGCACAGATGATGTAGTAACTGAAGAACCGAATGGCAGGGCAAATCCCCTACCATGCCCTGTCTGGGTGCACGACAATTCTGCTGTACATGACCTCTCACCCCGCAACTATAACACACCGGGATGTCCAAATAGCAAGTCTCCGTGTGGAACCTCCCACACTTGGGAAATGTAGCTCCCCCTGCTGCTGGGGCCTCACCCCCGAATGAATGGACTGGTGGAGCCTTCTGCTGTCAGAACCTGGTCTCGAAGAACTACCCTGCTAATGGTTGTGCACAAATGGCGGTGCGCTGGCTGAAGACTGAACATATGACCAGGATGGCCCTGATGGCCCCCTTCTCAATGCTGACCTCCCTTAGTGACCCATTGACCAGGCCTTGTTGTTGTTCTCCCTATCCGCCCGTGTCTTCAATTTCCTAGCCTCAGTGGCCTGAGCGAAACCCACAATCTTCTCGTAGTTCACATCGGAGTGCAAGGCCGCTGTAGCAGCCTCATTCACCACCAATGGACTAATTCCCTAAACAAACTGTCGAACTCGAGCACTCATGGTCAACACCAACTGAGGAGCATACTTGGATAATCTTACGAACTCCATATGGTACTCCCAAACACTCATGCTGCCCTGCTTGAGAACCTCGAACACTGTGGCGTGGGCTACCATTGTCTCGGCAGGCAAGAAATGATCCATAAAAACATCCACAAATTCCTCCCATCTAGCCCGAGGGCTCCCCTCCTCGCGGGAATCCTCCCACATCTCGAACCACGAACTTTCCGCTCCTTTCAACCTGTAGGAAGCCAACTCAACCCCTCTGATTCTGTGGCCTTCATTGAGAAAATCCTGCGGATCGGCCTCTGGGTTTGTGCCTGAAAACTCTGGAGGGGCCAATCTCAAAAATTGGTGGACTCTGGAGCAGGCAGAATCTCCCTGTCCGCTGGAGGAAATAGGGGCATCGTGATATCTCTGGGCCTGAGCAACCACTAACTGGGTCAATGTACGGATGGCTCCCCTAAGGTCCTCATCAGAAGCCTCGGGACCGTGAGCTGAAGCAATTCCAGGATTAGGAATGCCTGCAGGAGGAATGGTGACGCCCTCTACTGCTGCTAGAACAAGGGTGATAGAATCCGGAAGGGACGAGCCAGGCAGATTCAAAGCCGGGGAGTCACTCTCACCCACGGCGTCAGGTACATGGCTTGAAATCACACTTAGGGTGGCATTGGCCTCAAGGCCAAGTCTAACCTTCTTCTTAGGTGCCATCTCTTAAAATTTCGGAATAAGGCACGAGTTGGACACAAATAGTTTCACTTTTCACCTCACCGCACAAATAGAATAGCAAAGAAGAGAGTAGTTTCCTAAATGACCGTATAGACCTCTACGTATAGATGTGGTCGACAACACACCGATAAGAAGGGCTCTACTAGGCACGGCTCTGAGTCACCCTAGGAGTCTTTTTAAAACCTTAGGCCGTGTACCAAGTTTGTCACGCCCCCAAATCCAAGGGACATGACCGTCACTCAACCGGGTATCCCCAGTCGAGTGGACTTGGGTGCCTTCCCTGACCCACGGGTTACCCCACATTTTCATTACTTTACTAACCAAATGGAAACAACTATTTATAATTGAAATACTTTTTTTACAAACCATACATACATAGATGATATAAGCGTGGTTTACAAATTTCATTACCCAAAATACAAAGTACATAATACATGACTCGTGACCCACACTTCATGTCTACTGAACCTCTAAGGATATAAAATGACATTATTATACTTGCCGGTACAAGGCTCCGGCTATACCTTTTTACACAACCAAAATAGGATCCCAAAAATACAAGAACAATGTTGCATGAGCCACGCAGGGCCCCGGAAGGAAAAGGGCTCACCAATACAGCTGACGGGGAATGAGGAAGAGCTACGGACGGTGGACTGGAGTACCTGCTGAAGATCCACCTACAATCATAATATGAATGTAGCGCCCACCTGCAAAAGGGACGTCAGCACATTGGAATTGTATTGGTATGTATGAACAAAACTTGTCCCAAGTAAACTCAAGCCATATGCAAGTAAAACATAGCAATGGAAGTAGCAACCAAACACACATAAAAATATACAATTAGACAAGTAAAAGGGCAATTAGTGCCCCACTGGTTACAAACTCTCCTGTTGTCTCCTTTCACAATTCCACATCAATAATCTCACAATTTTGTTCAAGTGTTTACATATCACTAGCAATTTTGATCACTTTTCCACCCTTATTACCTTGGCCACCCTTATCACACCAACTCACACCTTATTACACCATGTTGCGGCGTGCAACCCGAACCCACCGTACAGTTTCAATTCACAACAAACACAACCAAACAGCAAGTCACAAAATAAACAACAAGTACACCTCAAGACATCACCACAATAGTGTTACAAGTGTTTCCATAACTATTAGTACCAATTTCATAGCTTTCAACAGTTCTTACTCAATTCGAGTTACCACAATTGCGCACAACATTTCAAGCACATTGTTATCATAGATATCCTTGTTTCACCATTTACGGATTCCTTCAACAAGTACACCACAAGACGAGGTGTATGGCTAACCTTGATTCTTGTTAAATCATTTGTTATTCCACTTTTACCACGAGGTGTATTCACAAACAAACCAGTCAAAAGAAGCGCACAAATAACCAACATATATATCAACTACCAAACAATTCACATACGAAACATTGCGGTTTCACAAGAATCAAGGTTAGCGATACATACCTGGAGTCGAATTCCCTTTTTAAGCTCCTATTCTCAGTCACCAAGCTATCTAGCACAGCCATCTACTCCTATCCAATTTTTCCTTCACTAGATATTAGGTTTGAGTTACATGCATGAGGGTTTTCAGTTGTTAGTTCAAAATTAAAGCATATAACTCCCTTCCCTTAACTTAACTCAGAAAAATTGGGGAAAGGATTAGGGGTCTTACCTGAAGGAGTGGAGATGGAGACAATAACTTAAAATTTTCCGCCCGGATAGTTTTGGAGGATCAATTTGATGGAAATTCCTTTCTCTCTCAAGAACTCTCCCTTCCCTCTCTCTTGTTTTGTTCAGAAAATGTATAAAAATGAGGGGTAGGGGTGTTTTAATAGAAAAGGGTCGGGTTTAATATTTTAAGAAAAATGATGTTTGCGACGGATCTGCGGTCAACTATGCAAACGCATAGCTGACATGTTGTCCACATATTGGACCGGAGAATGGTCCCAAATTGCAGGCCTCTCTGTTTGGGTATGCGATGAGAATGCGGTCCGCATACACGTTCCGTGGTCGCATATTGCACCGTCGAATTGACCTCCACAAATCCTCGAGAAACTTATGTGATGACTATGCGGTACGCATATTGGTTATGTGATCGCATAATAGACCACATTTTCAACATCCAATTTGGCTACTCTCTGATTCACTCTGCGGTCGATATGCGGTCCGCATACCTGATCTGCGATCGCATTCCTAACCGCAGATATGACAATTTTCTTAAAAAATTTTACTATTGATTTTTAAGCGTAAAATCGGTAGAAAAAGGATTATGACACATCGATAGACCCGACTCTATGAGTTGCTAGGACTTGAGCACCCATTTTCACGGGGTCTTACATCCTTCCCCGCTTAAGATCATTCGTCCTTGAATGAGAACTTCGAAATCCAAATGGTTTGAAAGCATGATATGCAAGTTCCTAAGTTTTCACTAACCATTTATAATTTAGAAAATTTTCGCCAAAGTTTCTTTTGTAATATGGACATATACCTGTCGGTGAGTCTCAAAACATATTTCCAAGCACCATTACACAATCTTGCTACCCCTATAACAGTTATGAAATGCACGACCTTCACACTTATACGTACAACCTCTCGATACACTTTTAACCATTTTGATACACCACATGTAATTAAATTAAGCATTAATCGTATGTACTATCAAAGCCATTTACCTATCACAAGAGTATGATACAGTTAATCATTTCAATACAATTCCTCCATGCAATATTAAACATTATTTCCTTACATCACCTTACCACAAAACACACAAAAGTTTTGGCACAACTTGGAGAATTACAATAGTGAAGCATTTAGGAACTTTTACACAAAATGGGACACAATGCTAGTTTGCTTAGGGATAAGAACTGACATGACCACTCCTCGGCTTAAACGAACAAATGGGGATACTTTACTTTCATTTCCTCTTCCGCTTCCCACGTGGCCTCTTCGACTTGTTGGTTTCGCCACAACACCTTAACCGAAGCGGTTTTCTTATTTCGCAACCTACGAACTTGTCTATCCAGAATAGCAACCAGAGTCTCTTCATATGATAGCTCTTTAGTAACCTCCCATCTGTTCAGTTTTTGAGCATTTTAAATCACTAGGAAAAATTTCCCTATGCGATCGCGGAAGAGCGATTGCGATCGCGCCGGGTAAGGCTGGCTGGCACTGCGATCGCGGGCTGGTGAATGCGATAGCATAGAGGGTCAAGATTGAGGCTGGGATTTTGTACATCGTGATTGCAGAAGGGAGGGTGCGATGGCATTGAAAGAATTGGCTGAAGTACGCGATCGCATGGTCTACTATTACTGGGCAACTCAAAATTAACACTACGCGATCACGGATTTACCTATGCGATCACATAGAAGGAATGACTGGACACCAGCAGACAACAGTCTTTGCAACTTTTCTAAGTTCAAAATACCCCGGAACACCTGTGAAACACTCCTGAGCCACCAGGACTCCTAACCAAACATATACACTAACTCAACGACATCTTACGAACTTAACTGAGCGATCAAATTGCTAAAATAACATCATAAACGAGGAATCAAACCTAAAAATCAACACTTTTCATTCAAACTTCTTAAATTTCCAACTTTTGATATTTAGGTCCGGAATATGTTAAACGACGTCCGTTTTCGACCAAATTACACAGAAACATCTTAAACCATATATAAGACATGTACCGGATGCCGGAACCAAAATACGGGCCCGATACCAATACTTTCTAATCCATTTTCATTTTATATCTTCATAATCTTTTCAGAAAAAACAAGTTCTTTCAAAAATTCATTCATCGGGCTCGAGACCTCGGATTTCGATTTCGGGCATACGCCCGAATCCCATATTTTTCTACGGACCCTCCGGGACCGTCAAATAACGGATACGGATCCGGGTCCATTTACCCAAAATATTGAAAAAAGTCAACTTTAATCATATTAATATCAAATTCATCAAAATTTACACAGAATTCATAGTTAAGCTTTCCGGCTATGTGTCCGGACTGCAGAAGCAAATCGAGGCGATTAAAAGTGAGGTTTTCAAGACCTTAGAAGCACGGAAAAAGAGAGAAAACATATAATGACCCTTTGGGTTGTTACAAAATAATACAATAAGTATTGATATGCGCAGAATATAAATATTGCGTGTATAAATAAAGAAATTCAGTGAGACCATCGTCAGGAGGATTATCCGAGAAGTCTTCTATAGAGGGTCAGTGAGAAGCCGACTAAATACGGCTCTTGGAAAACTTAATTACTATCCTGTTTAGTGCAGTCTATGAACTTGGTGGATTCGGATATATAGTTACGGATATGATTAATAGTATTTTTGCTTCACATCTTCGGATCAAATTCAGGTGCAGTTGTATGTACAGAATGTTAATTGGTAATAAAAAAAATATTGACCAAAAAAAAAGAAAAAAGTTCGTCTAAATTTAATTTATTTAACATAAGCAAGTTGCATTTCTTTTTGATTGAACTCATAATTTTCATACTGCCTTTGGCAAAGAAACCCACCGTGCATTTTGAAGATTTTGAATTTCATCAACACTCTTTTTAGCCCGTCTAACGGTTAAGCAAATTTGAAGGAACGCCTTTGAAAAGTTACTTACTAATATGAACCACATCCTTTCAAATAAACATCCTTGTTATGAAATAATATAAAAGACAAGAACAATAATGCAAGAACAAGAGCAATAGAGAGAAGAATAGAGAGAGTTCTTCTTATTGATACTTAGAGAATGTTAGGAGTGATTTACAATGGTAGAGGGCACCTCTATTTATAGGGAGGAGGATGATTTAGCTACCAAGAGTAGAACTCTAGAATCTCTCTAATTATAGACATTCACCTTAAATAGGAGTCTATTTATAACACTCCCCCTTGGATGTCTATTCAACAATGTGCCTCGTTAAAACCTTAAAACCAAAACCCAATGGGAAAAATTAAAGAAAGGAAAAAGAGTACACATGTTTGAATATGCGCCTATTGGTTGCCTCGTTAAAAACCTCGCAAGGAAAACCCATTTGGGACAAAACCTTGTAAGGGAAAAAGAGTGCAACGCGCATTAACTCCCCCTAATAAGAACATCAATTTATATCCTTGAGCATTTGCATTCCAATCTTGTGCATCATCTTCAAAACGATCTTTGATAGAGATTTGATAAATAAATCAACCATATTGACTTGAATAAATATTCCGCACCTTGAAATCATCATTCTTGATAGATATGAACATCTTCATATAATGTCGTGGAATAAATCTTCAATATCTCCATAGATGCATTCTCAATGCCATCATGCTTATAGTTATAGCAAGATTCATATGTACACAAATTGTACTTGGGATGTGGTACTTCAGGACCAAGAATTGCATATGCTTCAAGCAACTTAAATCTTTCAAGTTAAGTCATATAAGCCATATAATAGACTTTAGATGCATATCAAGTTTTCACGTCATGCTAAACAAATAAGATATCGAAAACTGATTATACATACCTTTGACTTTATACTTTCAAGCATTTGAACTATAGGTTCAAAACTACATGTCTTTCATATGGAATCAATTCTTCTTGAATTGTATCTCTTCCATTTAGTTACTTTCTTTGGGTCAGCAAATACGTATAGCATGCTTTGCAATATGTTGCAATTGAATTATCCCTTTTATGAACTTCAGGTTCATATCATTATATTCGAGGATATACATATACAAATGATAATTCATCCCATGTAACCTTTTCTCAAGTGTTTATCATGTCTCCCCCTCATGTTAGAAAAGCTAACTTGTTTCCTCAACTTTGGGAAATCATCTTTGTGCATTATCATGTCAATATACACGGCACATTAATAATAAGATGAAATTATTTGGTTCCTGACCTTGAACCACTTGTGAGGGGAGAATATAATATACTCTCGTATACAACGTATATCAAACTGATATATATAACTTTGTTCTCATAAGAAACAGTTTAGCTATTAAGTGGAAGCACTCAATAATTATCTTGCTAAACCAACTTTGATATAAACCAACTTATCAAGATGAACTATCTTGAGTAGAAAATCTGGAAATTAAGCTCGAAGTTAGATTACTGAGCAATTTATCTCGCAAGCACCGGCCAGGCTGCGGGTTAATAACAATTGCGCATGTAACCATATCTTAGATGCATCATATGTGGTATACATGGCAGGTGAATGGGCCCATATTCACCTTTGATATTTCCAGAATTTATGGGCTTCAACCCGAACTCTTTAGTTGGTCAGTTCATTAATGAGAACAAGTGATACAAGAGAATTCGTAAAGAACTTTCTAGTTCTTTAATATTCACCTATGTGAATTTGCACATCATACTTAAAATGAGATGGCTAACACGAATGCCAACTGAATAAATTATCAATATTGGTAAACTTCAAATTTACACCATGACATGTGCACTTATCAATAAACTTCAGGTTTATTATGACATGGGTTTTTATACCAATAGATATCCACTTTATTGTGGCATTCTTTCTTTTGTGTAGTACAAACTGGAGAACAAAACAGGTAGCTTTTCATGTGCAAATTATCCCGCTACAAGTTGTAGTAATAGGAGATATCAAAGCCTTCCTTTATTTATAGTCTCAATATAATCAATCGCTTTCGCGTGTACTTTGGAAACTGAATAAGTTTCTTTGAGACTTACTACAGCACAATACTCAATTGTGTTTCTCCAACATAGTAATAATTGGCTCTTCTAGAGCTCTCAATTAATTTTGTACTACCACAGATTCATCAACATCCATGTGGTGAATATCTTTCTTAAAGAGAAAGTTATGCCATTATGGTCATGTCAAACTTATATGCAAGATATGTTTCTTGCATTATCGTTGTCCTTTAATAGTCATATTTCCAAAATACTTTGGCGTACAATAGGTACGTGACCAACGATCATTCATACCATATATCATCTCAAACCTCCTTCTAGGGGTGAGTGTGGTATATTTAATACCAATTTCATGTTCATATTCTTCCAATAATGAATATGTATTCGTGAATCAGATGTTGTCACATTCACTTCGGGGATATGTGATTTTGTTATCCTTTTCAAATCTATAAATGCGTCAGGCATTTGATTTGCTATTCTTTGCAAATGGATAATCTTTTGTGCCTCTTTCTCACAAATAGAGGTGTGTGGATCAAGATGAGATAATGATGCATTTTTCCACAAAATTTCCCGTTTGGTTTCACCAACTTCTCCCCCTAATTTTGGGAAAAGTGTCTCATCAAATTGACAGTCTGCAAATCGTGCAGTGAACAAATCTCCTGTCAATGTTTCGAGGTAGCGAATAATGGAGGGCGATTCAACCTCAACATATATTCCTAACCTTCTTTGCAAACCCATTTTGGTGCGGGATGGCGGTGCTAAAGGCACATATACTGCGCATCCAAAAATTCTTAAATGGGATATATTGGGTCCATGACCCAAAACCAATTGCAACGGGGAATATTTGTGTCAATTCGTCAATCAGAGACGAACTAGCATTGCTGTATGCAAAATGGCGTGACCCCAAACCGAAGTGGGCAGCCGACGAACTAGTATTGCTGCATGCAAAATGGCGTGAACCCAAACCAAAGTGGGCAGCCGACGAACTAGCATTGCTGCATGCAAAATGGCGTGAACCCAAACCGAAATGGGCAGCCTCGTTTTCATGAAGAATTCAAGATTATTCTCATCTATTGTCTCAATATGATATCCATTTTGAATGATATCTTTAAAACTCAACAAGTTCCTTTTAGACTTGGAGGAGAACATTGCGATTGATATCATTAAAACTCAACAAGTTCTTCTTAGACTTGGAGGAGAATATTGCATTCTCTAAGGTAAACGTCATGCCTTTGGGCAGAGTTACAGTTGCTCTTCCGGAGCCTTCAATCAATTTACTTCCCATGGTTTGACATATAAAAGAAATACACGAACATAAGAATAAATAAGTTCAATTCGTTTGTGTCACATAATATTTTCAAAATCTGCTGCTAACAGTTGACTAACAAAATCAGATACGTTATCCATAATTGATTACTTTGCAGTTTGAAAATTTCAGTTTAAACATTTTCATAAAACAATCGATTGTTAAACACACACAATCGATTGTTGAGCATTGACAATCGATTGTTAAACATAGACAATCGATTGTTGACAATTTTTGAAAAATTCCAGATCACACTGTTTTAAGACAACCGATTGTTAAATATAGACAATCGATTGTTGGCTATTTTGAAAAATTCCAGAGCACACTGTCTTAAGACAATCGATTGTTAAGCATAGACAATCGATTGTTGACTATTTTGAAAAATTCCAGATTACACTGTCTAATGACAATCGATTGTTAGACATAGACAATCGATTGTGGATGATTTTTGAAAAATTCCAGATTACACTGTCTAACGACAATCGATTGTTAAACATTGACAATCGATTGTTGACTGTTTTTGAAAAATTCCAGATCACACTGTTTTAAAGACAATCGATTGTTGATCATTGACAATCGATTGTTTTGCAGTTTTTATGCGAAATATGAGATAACCGACTAGTTTTTCAGGTTAGTCGATTACCTCTACTGGAAAGTAAAAATATTATTGATATTTGAGCATATTGATACATTCTAAAGAACTAATACTAACATTATATGATGAACTAACTAATACGAGCTAATACTAATGGCTATTAGTTTATTCATTCACTAATACAAACAAGTAAAATAAAATCAAACAGCTCTATCTTCTTTCATCACGGATCCATCACCGATTAGGTGGTCTATCTTCCCCTCGGGTTGCTCAAAGAAGTCTGCCACATCCAAGTGGGTGATGTCAAAGTTGTCGTCAGAGACAAAATTCGTTTCGGCGTTTACTCTTTCGAGATGCTTGATAAAGGTCAACCAAATGTCATGGTATACGGCAAGCCTTTGACCAGTGCCCGTTTCCACCACAACGATAATGTATAGTTTATAAACTATTTGCTTTTGGATTCTTATCGTATCGTGCTTGTGGCAGAGTGACCAACTTCAGGTTGTCATATCTCTTCTTTAAGCCATTCCACAAGATGGGTGGATCTTTGACTGTGATATATTCAATTTTCAAACCTTCATCAAGGTGATGGCGCAAGAAAATCAAGGCCTTAGCATAGTTTCAAACCTTCATCAAGGTGATGGCGCAAGAAAATCAAGGCCTTAGCATAGTTTTGGGTGGATGCATTATTTCTGTCTTTAATGGCGTCTCCAAGACCCATAGCATCCAAAATGGATTTAAGTATCCAACACCCATATCATTTAGTTCTTGCCCGAAATTTCAAGGGCAACGAACTTTCTTTTCATAATGTCAGACATAAACCAAAATTACATCAAGAGCGTGTTCATACTTACGGGCTCTATTACAATTATCACATTCACTTCAGGGAATGGATCAAAATCATGTGCTTTACACAATCTCATGTCAAATATTACTTTCATAAAGTGAAAGATTATTTTGAGAATATTTATTATTCACATCATCACAATAATGACGATTATAACTTCGTCTTTGCCATGTCCACATCCATTGATACCTTTACGGTAATTAGTCTTCTTTCAGACTTATCACATACTGCTACCACATTCTCTAAAGGGAATGGAGCAAATTCAATTGGATGGAATTCTTTGCCACGTCCACATTCATTGATACCTTCATGGTAATAATTTCTTGTCTTCTTTCAGACTTATCATATACTGCTTCCACATTCTCTAAAGGGAATGGAGCAACTTCAATTTGGACGGGTTTTCAATTCTTTGTCCACAATCATACATGAATTTAATCATGGCAGGACATAGAAATTTTACCACTTCATGTGGTTATAATTTCTTACAAACTCCATTAGGGTTATAATCAAACTTTGTTGTCTATGTTTGTATATGAAATCAAATCGTAGAATTCCAAGAATTTGAAAGAGAAAAGTAAAATACATACCTTAAATCCAGAATTTAATCTTATAGAAATAAGATCAACAAGGCAATAGAGGGAAGAATGCCGTCATATACATCTATAATCTTGTTGTAGATGCGCTGAACTTGCTCGCGAGACAATTGATCGGCAGCACTGTTCAAGCAAAGGATTTCCTTAATAACAATAAAAGTAATATGTTGATACACTGTTTTCGGCTACAAAATCCCGACAAGAAACAACTATCGAATGCTTCTTTTCCTTTTTCTTCTGTTACTTTTTGTTTCCTTTCTTATCGTCAGATCTCCTCTTTTCTTCTGTTACCTTTTTTTTTTATGGAAAATCTGGAAGAAGGAAGAAATCAAATTCAATTGGTTAGAGACTCGTGCTGATAACGTGTTATGAAATAATATAAAAGACAAGAACAATAATGCAAGAACAAGAGCAATAGAGAGAAGAATAGAGAGAGTTCTTCTTATTGATACTTAGAGAATGTTAGGAGTGATTTACAATGGTAGAGGGCACCTCTATTTATAGGGAGGAGGATGATTTAGCTACCAAGAATAGAACTCTAGAATCTCTCTAATTATAGACATTCACCTTAAATAGGAGTCTATTTATAACAATCCTCTATTTTTCTTTCTGATTATATATTGACAAAAAATCGATAATGGACACTATTGCATGTTTAAATTTGTAAGTAAAGGTAACTAATAACCATGCTTGAACCTTTAGAATTAATATGAATAGAAAAAAAATCATATTATACATGAGTTATTATTATGCTGCAATCAATTATAAAAGTTACATTCAATAAATATATATAATAATTTATTTAATAAGAAAAGAGTTGTGTCTTTTACTATGTTTTTTACGCCGAACTCTTCCACCTGAGCAAGTGCAAAATGGAGTTAAATCCACACATAATTACCTTTTCTTTTAAAAAATATTTTTCTTCAAGATATGGAGTTATTACTTAGTCAATATTTGGTTCTTTTTCTCAACAAAGAGGGTTCCTCGTCAATATGCGAATGATCATCAATTGTGATGTATAATCTTAATGTTAGATATATGGACTTATATATATATATATATATATATATATATGAACAATATATGGATAAATTATATGTTATGTGCTATCTTTTGGTTTGGCCTATATAAGTGGTCTTATGGACATTATGTTAAGGGGGCCAATATATTGTCATATAAAGTATAGGACTAATGTGTAGATACCCAAAAGGGTAACCTTAGTTAATGATGGGCTAACTAAGGTTACATATATGTAACCATGGTTACATGCTTATGACTTATGAGTTTCATAACTCATGTGTTATAAGTGGGGGTTATGGTTCCCATAAGAATGCAAGACATTCTCTTCTTCTTCAACCCATTGAGAGAAAGAACCATTGTTGTCTTGCATATCAAGTGGAAAAGCATTCTCCATTTTTGGTCTTAGATAAATTTTTGTGAAAGCCAATACTTCAAGAAGGACAATCTTCAAGAAGGATCAAGGAGCTTTCAAAGCCAAACATTTGGACAATCATCAAGAAGGACTAAGGATTTCAACTTATGGATTCAGGTACGCTTCCGCTTATGTCGTTATTCCAAATAATTCGATATGAAGGCTATTATGTTTTAGTCGAATTTATAATCCTATCAATTGGTATCAGAGCCTCTTTCATATTTGGATTATTTTGAAGTTCATGAAATTCATGTTATATAAAGTTCATGTTTAAATTAAGATAGAATTTTGATTATGAAATTCTAGTACCATGATATAGCATGATTTCATGAATGTTATGTTGTTGATGAACTTTGGTGTTTCAATACTTTGTTATCTCTATATGGATTGAAATATTGAAGTTTGCAAAATTTTGGTTGTTGAACAACAAGACACTTAAACAAGGAATTGTTGCTACAAATAACCTTCAGTGACGGCAACTCCAGTTTCCAGTTTCAATACATAGTCGCCACTAATACATTTAGCGACGACTTCTATGGGTTTAGTGGCAACGTTCGTCGCCGCAAAAGGTCCTGGAATAATTTTTAAAGTTCACCAAAATTTTGCAAAACAGTAACAGAGAATAATCGATTATTCTTTTAAAATAGTCGATTATTGCATTTTGTTCATCAAAATTTTTTGAAACACAACCTGAGGATAATCGATTATTGTTAAAATAATCGATTATCTGGAGTTTTTTCAGCAAAATTAGAAATTCCAGAGAGCCAAGATAATCAATTATCCTAGTTTTTCAACAAAATTTGAGATTTCAGTAGGCCCAGATAATCGATTATCAGGCTCAGATAATCGATTATCTGGCCATAAATTGCAAAAACATTTTGTTTTCTGGCTGTTTAATGAGGACATAATATAAGAAACGTTTTTTATAATTAAAGAAACGTTTTAAGTCTTTTAAGTTTCAGATTTTAATTGTACATTTATAATATGACAATTAATATTCAGTTTTTAATTATTAATGTTTTGTACATTAATATTCAGTTTTAATATTAATTGTTTTTAGTCCATCATGGCTTCAGATTTTGGTATTATCCAAATAAGATTAAAACAATTAATATTCAGATATTACATGTCAAAACATGTAGCATATTCAGTCAAGATTCAATATATGGCTTAAGGAACTATATGATTTAGCATCTAAAATTTTAAATTAGTCAATTGAAGCATTATGTTGCCAAAGTAACCTCTTTTGTGTAGATTGATTAATCTTGAAATATAAGATGACTGTGGATGTTAGTCTTCCATGCGTTTAACACCGGCCCAAAGGAAGATTGTTATTTGGCAGGAATTCGAACATGCTTGTGGTGATAAATATGTGACAATTATTCGGTTTTCCATGTGAATATTAAGTCGGCCCAAAGGAAGGCTTGATATTTGATAGGAGTTTATTGTCAATATTTGATCACTACACCAAGAGTACCACTTACAAGTTGATTTTCTGTCCAAAGACTAAAATCAATGTTGTGCTAGGTATCTTGTAATGGGATTTGCCTATTTTGAATCTATAAACTAAAGTTAAAGTTCAAGTAATTGTAAGCATGTATTAAGTCATCCTTGTTCTATTTTCAGTTAATTCTTCAGCTGCTTCGATATCTGCAAACATAAACAGCGTCCATGTGCTTAACGGCACAAAATTTAAGGAATGGAAAGAGAACATTATGATCGTTCTCGGTTGCATGGATCTAGACCTCGCACTTCGGATTGAGCAACCTGCTTCTCTTGAGGATACATTTTCTTCTGATGAAAAGAAGGAGATGGAGAACTGGGAACGCTCAAATCGCATGAGTCTAGTGATCATGAAACGTGCAATTCCCGATCATTCAGGTCCACTATGAATGATGAAATTAATGCCAAAGTTTTCCTTGAAAACCTTGAAAAGCGTTTTGTACAAAACGAAAAGGCGGAAACAAGTACTCTTTTGAGTAAACTTGTTTCCATGGGGTATAACGGCAAGGGAAACATAAGGGAGTACATTTTGGAAATGTCTCATCTTACTTCGAAACTTAAATCATAAGCTGGAATTACCTGAGGAACTGCTTGTGTACTTAGTTTTGATATCTCTTCCTGCACACTTTAATCAGTTTAAGGTCAGTTACAACTGCCTGAAGGAGAAATGGACTCTTAATGAGCTCATTTCACATTGTGTGCAAGAGGAGGAAAGGATAAAGCAAGATAAGACAGAAAGTGCTCATTTGGCATCATCTTCTAAGGATACTAAGAAGAGGAACGGTAAGGAAGTTGCGGTTGCAAGGCCCCAGAATAAGCAACATAAGGAACCTAAGGTTGAAATTACTGAATTAGGTTGCTTTTTCTGTAAGGGGACTAATCATGTGAAGAAAGATTGTACGAAGTACCACGCTTGGCGTGCGAAAAAAGGTACATTTCTTTCTCTTGTTTGTTCTGAAGTTAATTTAATTTCGGTACCTAAGGATACTTGGTGGGTAGATTCTGCTGCTACTACTCACATAAGTATATCTATGCAGGGTTGCCTGAACTACCGAAAACCAAATGATGGTGAAAGATACATCTATGTGGGTGACGGCAAGAAGGTGCCAGTTGAGGCTATTGGAAAATTTAAGTTGTTGTTTAAGACCGGTTTTTATTTAGATTTGGATGAGACTTTTGTTGTACCGTCTTTTAGACAGAGTTTAATTTCTGTTCCCAAATTGGACATATCCGGTTATTCATGTTCATTTGGTGACAATAAAGTTAGTCTCTTTCAAAATTCAAATCTTATCGGTACTGGTCTTTTATCAACATTTGATAGCCTATATTTGGTTGACACAATAACCTCACATAATGAAACTTTGCATATAAGTTTAAGTGGTACCAAAAGAAAATTAACTAATGAGAATTCTATATCACTCTGGCACAAACGTTTGGGTCACATATCCATTCAAAGAATTCAGAAACTCGTGTCAGATGGAATTCTTGATTCTCTTGATTCCTCAAATTCGGATATTTGTGTTGAGTGTATCAAGGGAAAACAAACAAACAAGACGAGATTAGGTGCTAAGAGAGCTTCGGACGTCTTAGAATTGATACATACGGATATTTGTGGGCCATTCCCTACTCCTTGTAGGAATGGTCAACAATACTTTATCACATTCATAGACGATTACTCTCGTTATGGGTACCTATATCTTATTCATGAAAAGTCTCAATCCATAAACGTGTTCAAATCATATAAGGCCGAAGCTGAAAATCAACTAAGCAAAAGGATTAAATCCGTTAGATCTGACCATGGTGGTGAATACTATGGTAGATATGATGGTTCAGGTGAACAACGTCCAGGGCCATTTGCTAAATTCCTAGATGAGTGTGGGATCGTCCCTCAGTATACTATGCCAGGCAGTCCTACGATGAATGGTGTAGCTGAGAGACGAAATCGGACCCTTAAGGATATGGTAAGAAGTATGATTTGTCGTACTACTTTACCAGACTCACTCTGGGGAGAAGCATTAAAAACCGCAGCTTATATTCTTAATAGAGTTCCAACTAAAGCTACAATCAAAACCCCATATGAACTTTGGACTAGGCATAAACCCAGTATTAAGCACTTACACATTTGGGGTTGTCCAGCTGAGGCAAGGCCTAATAGGCCGAATGAAAAGAAACTGGATGCTAAAACAGTTAGTAGCTATTTTGTTGGATACTCTAAAAGATCCAGGGGTTTTAAGTTTTATGATCCCACTTCTAGAACTATTTTTGAGACGGGTAATGCTAGGTTTTTTGAGGATATTGAGTCTGGGGGGTGGGGAGATAAAGTTGTTAGAGATTTTGTCTTTGAGGAAGAACATGTGTCTTTCCCTCAAGTTGTTGATCTTGGTTAGGGTGTTCTCATTCCTGACACGGATCACACAGCTCCAGTTCAAGCCAATCTCGAAAATCTCCCCAATCAAGTTCCTGATATTACTAATGAAAATCAAACTCAACAACCTCAAGAAACTGTAGTGCCATTAAGGAGATCCACTAGAGAGAGGAGAAATGCAATTCCGGATGATTATGTTGTATTTCTCCAAGAACAAGAAAGTGATATTGGACTTGAGGAAGATGATCCAATCAAATTCCGTCAAATCATTAAGGGTTCTAACTCTCAAAAGTGGATTGATGCCATGAATGATGAGATGAAGTCTATGAGCCATAATGACGTTTGGGAGCTTGTTACATTGCCCGAAGGTATTAAACCAATTGGTTGTAAATGGATTTTTAAAACCAAAAGGGATTCAGGGGGCAATGTTATTAAGTATAAAGCTCGTCTTGTCGCAAAAGGCTACACTCAAAAGGAAGCCATTGATTATAAAGAGACTTTCTCTCCAGTTTCATCGAAAGACTCTTTCAGAACTATAATGACACTAGTAGCACATTTTGATCTTGAACTTCATCAGATGGATGTTAAGACAGCGTTTCTCAATGGTGACATTGAGGAAACAATTTATATGGTGCAACCTGAAAACTTTGTTTCGGAAGAATCAAAGAAAAGGGTTTGCAAATTAAATAAATCCATCTATGGGCTCAAGAAGGCTTCCCGTCAATGGTATTATAAGTTTCATGCAGTCATTAAATCTTTTGGTTTTGAACCGAATATTGCTGATGACTGTATATACCATAAGTTCAGTGGGAGTAAGTATATTTTTCTGGTTTTATATGTCGATGATATACTGCTTGCCTGTAATGATATAGCATTATTGCATGAAACTAAGAAATTTCTTTCAAAGAAATTTGAAATGAAAGATCTTGGTGAAGCCTCTTTTGTATTAGGAATTCAGATACAACGAGATCGCTCCAAAGGTGTTCTCGGTCTGTCATAAAAGGGCTATATCGATAAGGTTCTTAAAAGATTTGGCATGCAGGATTGTAAACCAGGCAACACCCCTGTTGCTAAGGGAGACAAGTTTAGTCTCAAACAGTGCCCAAATAATAATTATGAAACTTCGGAAATGCAGGAGACACCTTATGCTTCGGCTGTAGGTAGTCTGATGTATGCTCAGGTATGTACACGACCTGATATAGCATACATTGTTGGGATGTTAGGCAGATATCTAAGCAATCCGGGAATGGACCATTGGAAAGCAGCCAAAATGGTCATGAGGTACTTACAGAGAACAAAGGATTACATGCTTACATATCGGAGATCGGACCAGCTTGAGATCATCGGGTATACCGACTCCGATTTTGTTAAGAAAGAGTACAGAATGGACAATTGTGCATAGAGCACATAAGTACAAACTCCATGGTTGCGGATCCGCTCACTAAGGGATTGACACCAAAAGTATTTCATGAGCATATTGCTTGCATGAGTGTCAAATCAATTAAGGATTATGAATTTTAGTGGGAGTTTGTATTATACAATTATGTATTGTCCATTATATTCAGTAATTCAGTTTTAAGGATATATCTGCAGATATTCAGTCTTAAAGTTTTTGTACTCTTAAGGTTTATGGTTGATCTCAATGAAGAGAACCCGTTGGAATTAGACATACTATTTCAGACCACACTTTATGTTATTTCCATGCTACACACCTATACTTGATCCATGTCGTTGGTTATATTGATATACGTGATCTATGTTGGTTCTAGTTATGCAAGAGTAACTAAGAGCTCTTAGTTCCTATGTTGGTATGATTGATGGACCGGATTGTTCATGATAATTTTATTATGATAGCAATTTTGAGCTCATAAGGTTATAATGTAACATATAATGCTAAGGTTTGTACATATGTATGAATATCTCGTCCAAGTGGGAGATTGTTAGATATATGGACTTATATCTACATACATATGAACAATATATGGATAAATTATATGTTATGTGCTATCTTTTGATTTGGCCTATATAAGTGGTCTTATGGACATTATGTTAAGGGGGCCAATTGTAGATACCCAAAAGGGTAACCTTAGTTAATGATGGGCTAACTAAGGTTACATATATGTAACCATGGTTACATGCTTATGACTTTTGAGTTTCATAACTCATGTGTTATAAGTGGGGGTTATGGTTCCCATAAGAATGCAAGACATTCTCTTCTTCTTCCACCCATTGAGAGAGAGAACCATTGTTGTCTTGCATATCAAGTGGAAAACTATTCTCCATTTTTAGTCTTAGATAAATTCTTGTGAAAGCCAATACTTCAAGAAGGACAATCTTCAAGAAGGATCAAGGAGCTTTCAAAGCCAAACATTTGGACAATCATCAAGAAGGACTAAGGATTTCAACTTATGGATTCAGGTACGCTTTCGCTTATTGTCATTATTCCAAATAATTCGATATGAAGGCTATTATGTTTTAGTCGGATTTATAATCCTATCACTTAAAACTTAAAATAACATTGTTCATCAAGAAAACTTAAATTAATAGAGGAGAAGAGAAAGAGAGAAAAAATTATCTATTGAGTAAACAGGGGGTCTATGGACATATGTACTTAGTTTACCTTTGGAAAGCAAGCTTGACTCGATCGTTCCAGGATTATGTTTACATAATCACAATATGCTAGCTGATCAATGTGTCTTCATATAGTTATTATATTATCGCATGCTCCTCAACTGATAATTGATACAATAACTCTAGGACGGGAAGTTCCCTAACTTTGATTATTGAAATGAAAATTCAGAGACAATGTTTGCCTCTCATTGCACATGAAAAAACATTTTTTTCTTCACTTGATATTAGTCTTCCAGATCAGTTCGTAGCATGTCCTACCAAATAATTTTTAAATAGTAGTTACTAATGAAAGGACACAACCATTTAGAGGTGGCGCAATATAAATAATTATATTTTAATTTTTTTTGTCTGATTATCATTAATCATAAATATTAGAATATTATTAGAAGCGTAATTTGATAATTCAACTTTCTAGTTTAGGGCTTCCTACTTTTAATATATATATATTAATTTTTTTATAATACTGTAAAAGTATATTTAGATCGGAAGCCTTGGCGTAGTGTAGTAAAGTTGTTGTCATGTGACCAGGAGGTCACGGGTTCAAGATCTTGTAAAAATGCAAAAAATGCAGGGTAAGACAACGTACAAAAGACCTTGTGGTCCGGCCCTTCCCGGACCTCTAACATGGTGGGACCTTCTCTGGACCCATATATAGCAGGAACTTAGTGCACCGGACTGACCTTTTACTATAAAAGTATATTTTATATTACTAGTATCTATGAACGTGTGTTGCACGTTATTAATGACACGTGATAATTTAAATATTTATTTATATGAAGGAATAATAAAATTTACTTAATGAGATAAATTTTATGTATAATAATACAATAATTATCTAAATGCCGAAAAATGTTATTACATTAGCATAATACATGAATTTAAAATAAATGGACAATGTCAATACTTACACAAACGGTCAATTTTGTCATTTTAGTTAGATAATTATGCATTATAGTTTAAAAGTATTTAATGTGATGGTTTCTTAATGAACATTTTTTTTGTGGACAACTCTTTTGTATATGTCTCCTCCTAATGTTTTGGCTGGTCTGCCTTAACCAAAACTCTTGTTGTCGATCTTGATATCCCTATTGAAAGTACAACCAACAGTTATTCGTGCAAGAAAATATATTGCGGTAAATATAGTCCAATATTTATGATGTTTGTCCTTGTGCTTTATTTATTATATTTGCAAAACATAGGCATACTAAAATTTATTTTCACACAAATTAAAAAGGATATTCCTTTTCGAAAGACGAAAGTTGAATTCAGGGATAAAAATATACTTAAAAGCACGTTGACCAGTATCACAATTTTTGCATTTATGACATTATTGTCAAATTTCCATATACCATATGTGTGCTACTACATATGCTATTCGGTGTATGTAAGTTTTTCAGTAGCATGGCAAACATATTTTTCTTTAAAATCAACTTATATACAATGAAAGATCAAGTTTAACATAGTCTATTCTATACACGGTGACACTAACATAGGTAAGAAATAATAAACTTAACAATAAACATGTATGGTAGAAGGTCATTTGATATTAAAGTATTTAAGTATTCTTCTTGATAGTAATTATCGGTATCATTTTCTACTGAGTGAAAAAACAGAAAAATATTTTATTTTCATTATAAAATTTTGCAATCAACATTTTATTTAATTGACAAACAAATCCGTTTATGCTAGCTAAGATATCTGTTTAATTGCATCATGTGATTTGCACAAAATGCGTTTTAATCTAATTATAGAAATATTTCTCTAGTTAAATGTACTACTATTACCATTGGAATTGTGTGATGACCCGGCCCATCGTCACGAGAGTTACCGCCCCGTTTTTCCCGTTTCATGCTTCTATATGTTTCATTAAATGTATTTGTAGAGTTTGAAGTGATTCGAACAGAGTTTGGTTGGAATTGAAACAATTAGTCTCTTTAAGAGAAGGCTAGTTTGGAAACGTCAACCGAATGTTGACTTATAAGTTATAGGGCTCGGAATGGATTTTCGACGATTCGACTAGTTTTGGGTGGTGATTTATGACTAGGCAGTGAAATCAAACTGAATTTGGAGGTTCGGTGTAGAATTAGGATTGGATTGGCTAAGTTTGAATTTTGGCGAATTCCAGTTGATAGGTGAGATTTTGATCCGGGGGTCGGAATGGAATTCCTAGAGTTTCTGTAGCTTTGTTAGGTGATGTTGATATGTCTACAAATTTGCAGGTTAATCGGACGTCATTTGGTCAAGTGTTTGATCGAATGTGAGTTTCTGAAGTTATAGTTGAACTTAGTCTTGAATCCGTCGTGATTTGATGATTTTCGTGTTAAAGGTTATTTTTTATGGTTGGAACATGTTCGTATGATGTTTTGGAATAGGTTGGTAGTTTTGGTTGGGGTCCCGGTGGCCTCGGGGTATTTCCGTGTGGTTGATCGGAGGTTTTGGGAGTTTGTTCCATGAAAACGGTAGATGGCTTATTGTATTTCCGCTTCTGCGGAAGGGGAGCCGCTTAGGCGGTGACCGTAGAAGCAGCGGATGAGCCGCAAAAGTGGAACTTGAGGAAAGGCTTGGATCGCAGAAGTGGAAAGTAGACAGCATAGGCGGTTACCGCTGAGGCGGTAGTTTGGCCGCAGAAGCGGGCTATGAGATTTAGGTTGGACTGCGTAGGCGGTCGTGTGGCCGCAAAAGCAAAGACTGCAGGAGCGGTCGGTTGACCGCGTAAGCGGAAATCGACCAGGATTTAATGAACAGTGATTTCGCAAGTTTGAAAAAGAGAAAAACATTTGGACCTCGGACTAAGGCAAATTTGGGAGCGATTTTGAAGAGGATTTTGGGGGAAAACATTAGGTATGGATTCTTGGACCTAGAATATGTCATTGTATTGTAAAAATATGGATTAAACACAAAGAATACAAGGTTTTTGAAGTTAAAAATGGTAGTTAGGGCTTGAAACCCAAGTGAGCTTAAAGTGTTGATTTGAGGGGTCAAATGGACTCCGATTCTTGTAAATTTGATATGTGCGGAGTCGTGGCGAGACGAGGATTTCGGTGATGTAAATTATTTAATTTTTCGAGAAGTGGGCCCGGGGCTCGGGTTTTGCCAACTTTTTATTTTGGGTGTTTTTCGAGTTCTTTCTATTGGGTTATGTCCCAATAGCTTATTATGACATATTCCTTGTGGTTTTAATCAGAGTCCACACTCGAGGAGGTCAATTTGCGAGGAAAGCGCAAGGTGAGCTAGGATTTTGACCAGTTCGAGGTGAGTAATGGCTATGAATGATATACTGAGGGTTTGAAATTTCGTAATTGCACTATGCGATGCTATGTTGAGATGAGACACGCGTCTTGTGATGAGCATGGTGATGTATCTCTTGAGGACTCGGACTTGGTCCATTCCGAATGATGACTTACTGTACTTTTGGCTGAGACTGAGCTTGTACTCGCATAATTTGGGCTAGTTGCCATGTTTGGGGCCTTGTGCTGATCTGTAGAACTCATAGGGAGTAAGTTGAGCTGATTGACCTGACTACACCTATTCGACACATACTATCTGTCCTGACTTTTGACTATAAATCATGAAATAAACCGGACTTTGTAATAGAACTGTATAGTGATTTTACATGATTTCTTTCATTCAGTTGTTATTTATTGCTATTACTCACTGAGTTGGAAGTACTCACTCTACTCCATGCACCATGTGTGTAGATCCAGGTACCTTAGGGCAGCATTGATCTTTCAGCTCATTTTAGAGTATTCTCCGGAGCTTGTCGAGGTAACTGCCTGGCGTCCGCAGGACTCGACTACTCCTCTATTCCTGTATTTTTTATATTTTCGCGTACTCAGATTATGACATATTTTAGTGTTATTACGCTATTCTGGTAGAGGCTCTTGAATCATGACCCCCAGATCTATGGGAAGCTGCTATTATTGGTTGTTGGTTTGTTTTTTATATATATAACTGCTAAAATTTTGGATTTTTTCTCGTTATTAATGATTTTGTATTGAGGATGTGAACTTGTAGCTCAGAACGTGAGTGCGATTGGTCTGTCTTGCCTAGCAATGTGCTGGGCGCCATCACGACCGGGTTGGAGTCATGACAAGTTGGAATCTGAGCCTAGATTACTATGCCTCATGAGTCTTGAACCAGTTTAGTAGACATTCGTGGATCGGTACGGAGACGTCTGTTCTTATCCTCGAGAGACTGCAGAACCTTTAGGAAAACTTCATATTCTTGAAATTCTTGTCGTGTGACTTTGTTGATCCAAGAACTAATCTTCTGTATTCTATTCTCTCACAGATGGAGAGAACGCGTGTGACCGGACGTGGCGGACGACCACAATTACCACCCACTAGAGGCCGAGGACGCAGCCTTGGTCGTGGTCAAGGCAGAGCAGTAGGGGCGGCACCAGTTGACCCACCAGTTTCCCCCATTCAGGATTAGTCTCCAGCTATAGGGGTTCCAGAAGCACCTGCTCAGGAACCATCAGTGCCTATTGTGATTCCGGGTCTTCGGGAGGCCCTGGCTCAGCTCTTATCGGATTGCACTGACCTGACCCAGGCAGTCTCAGATACAACCGAAGCTACATCCCAGATCAGGGGTGGTCATCAGACCCCCGCAGCTCGCACTCCAGAGCAGGGTGCACCGGGTTTGCAAACCCCAGAGGCACCACCAGTTCAGTCAGTTGCCCCTATTCAGCCAGTTGTTCCTGTTCAGGGTGATGGGGTGCCAGTGATGCCTGATGACGAGCAGCATCGTCTAGAGAGGTTCCGTAGGCTTTTACTTCCTACTTTCAGCGGTGTTCCGGGTGAGGAAGCTCAGGGGTTTCTCCACAAGTGTCGACACGTGCTTAGGACAGTAGGGATCTTGGATACTAGTAGGATATCTTTTACCACTTTTCAGTTCTCAGGAGCAGCCTTTACCTGGTGGGAGGCTTATGAACGGCGTAGGCTGGTAGGTGCAGCGCCATTATCTTGGCAGGAGTTCTCCACTATCTTTCTGTAGAAGTGGGTGCCTCGATCTCAAAGCGAGGAGTTATGCAGGCAATTTTAGTGTCTTCGTCAGGGGGATATGTCAGTGACGCAGTATGAGATGAGATTTGCAGAGTTAGCACGATATGCTCCGTGGATGGTTCATATGGATCAAGAGAGGATTAGATGATTTGTGGACGGGCTCATGTATCCTATTTGTATTCTGATGACTCGTGAGAGGTTCCTGAGTCACACCTTTGAGGAGGCGGTGGATATAGCCCGTGATATTGAGACGGATCGCCGTCAGGAGAGAGAGGCCAAGAGGCATCGAGGATCAGGTGGCTCTAGTGGTGCTCCGTCTAGGAGCTAGTCTCAGCAGAGTAGGGGTCGTTCTTTCAGGGCTCCACAGCCAGATCGGTCAGAGTACCATGGTTCATCTTCTGGTCGGGGTTATCAGGGCTCCCAGCAGGGTCATCCATCTCTGAGCGCACTTCTAGCGTAGAGTTCGTCTCATGCCCCATCTGTTCAATGTTCATTTCGGCCTAGTTCTTCAGCGAGCCACACTAATGCGAGGGGTTCCCTTCAGTCCAAGCCCCTAGCACCAGGGAGTTGTTATGAGTGTGGCGAGTTTGGGAATATATGGAGGGAGTGTCTCCGTCGTTCTTTCAGTTCATCTCACTAGAAGGGTCAACCCTCGTCTTCCAGCCCAGTGTCTACAGCGCCCGCCCAGTCAGCTAAGGGTGAGGGTCAGGCAGTTAGGGGTCGCCCCAAAGGGGGAGGCCGATCCGGTGGAGGTCAGGCCCGTTGCTATGCTTTTCAGGGCTGGCCACATGTTGTTGCTTCGGATGCTGTTATTAGAGGTATTATCTCAGTCTGCCACATGGATGCCTTAGTTTAATTTGATCCTGGATCCACATATTCTTATGTATCTTCTTACTTTGCTCATCATTTGGGGACTACCCGAGGGTGTCTACCGTTACCTATGCATGTATCTACCCCGGTGGGTGATACTGTTATTGTGGACCACGTGTATCGGTCCTGTCTTATTACTACCGGGGGTCTAGAGACCCGAGTTGACTTGCTGCTATTGAGCATGGTAGATTTTGATGTTATTCTAGGCATGGATTGGCTATCACTGTGCCATGATACTCTAGACAGTCACGCCAAGACAATCACGTTGGCTATGCCGGGTATCCCGAGGATTGTGTAGCGTGGTACGACTGATTATATACCCATCAGGGTAATCTCTTTCTTAAAGGCCCAGCGGATGGTTGGGAAGGGATGTTTATCATATCTAGCATTCGTGAGGGATGTTGGAGACGAGGCTCCTAGTCTTGATTCGGTCCCGTGGTGAAGAAATTTCCTGATGTATTTCCAGCAGACCTACAGGGCATGCCGCCGGATAGGGATATTGACTTTGGTATTGATTTGGTGCCGGGCACTCGGCCCATTTCTATTCCTCCATATCGTATGGCACTAGCAGAGTTAAAGGAGCTGAAGGAGCAGCTGTAGGAACTCCTAGATAAGGGGTTCATTCGCCCATGTGTGTCACCGTGGGGTGCACCGGTGTTATTTGTAAAGAAGAAAGATGGCACAATGAGGATGTGCATTAATTACAGACAGTTGAACAAAGTGACAGTGAAGAACAAGTATCCACTACCTCGTATTGAGGATTTGTTTGACCAGCTTCAGGGGCAAATGTATTCTCTAAGATTGATCTCCGTTCAGGCTATCACTAGCTGAAGATTAGAGATTTTGACATCATGAAGATAGATTTCTGGACGAGATATGGGCATTATGAGTTTCTGGGTATGTCATTTGGGCTAACTAATGCCCCAGCCGCATTCTTGCACTTGATGAACAATGTATTTCGACCGTATCTGGATTCTTTTGTGATCGTGTTTATTGATGATATTCTGGTGTACTCGCGTAGCCAGGAGGAGCACGTGCAACACTTGAGGGTGGTATTGCAGAGGTTGAGAGAGGAGAAACTTTATGCACAGTACTCCAAGTGTGAGTTCTGGCTCAATTCCGTGGCTTTTCTGGGACACGTGGTGTCTAGTGATGGTATTCAGGTTGACCCAAAGAAGATTGAGGCGGTGTAGAGTTGGCCCAGACCGTCCTCAGCTACTAACATTTGGAGTTTCCTCGGGTTGGTGGGTTATTACCACAGGTTCGTTCAAGGATTTTCATCTATTGCTTCGCCTTTGATGAAGCTGACGCAAAATAATGCACCATTTTTGTGGTCAGATGAGTGCGAGGAGAGCTTCCAAAAGCTCAAGTTAGTGTTGACTACAGCTCCGGTGCTAGTATTGCCATCAGCTTCAGGCTCTTACTCAGTATAGTGTGATACTTTGAGAGTTGGGATCGGATGTGTATTGATGTAGGAGGGTAGAGTTATTGCGTATGCTTCGCATCAGCTTAATCCTCCTAGAAAAAGTACCCTGTTCATGACTTGGAGTTGGCTGGTATAGTTCATGCTTTGAAGATTTGGAGGCACTATCTATATGGCATATCTTGTGAGGTGTTCACAGATCATTGTAGTCTTCAGCAATTGTTTAAGCAGAAGGACCTTAATCTGAGACAACGGAGGTGGCTTGAGTTACTCAAGGATTATGATATTACCATATTGTATCATCCGGGGAAGGCCAATGTAGTGGCTGATGCTTTGAGCTGGAAAGCGGTGAGTATGGGCAGCTTGGCGTACATTCCAGTTGGGGAGAGGCCTCTTGTGGTTGATGTTCAGTCTTTGGCTAATCGGATAGTGAGGTTGGACATTTCTGAGCCCGGTCGGGTGTTGGCTTGTGTGGTTTCTCGATCTTCTTTGTATGATCGCATCAGGGAGCGTCAGTATGATGACCCGCATTTGCTTGTCCTGAAGGACAGGGTCCAGCACGATGATGCCAGAGATGTGACTATTGATAGTGATGGTGTATTGCGGATGTAGGGCCGGATTTGCGTGCCCAATGTGGATGGGCTCCGAGAGATGATATTAGAGGAGGCCCATAGCTCGCGGTATTCTATTCTCCCGGGTGCGGCGAAGATGTATGAGGACTTGAGACAACATTATTGGTGGAAGAGAATTAAAAAGGACATTGTTAGTTATGTAGCTAGGTGTTTCAATTGTCAGCAGCTCAAGTATGAACATTAGAGACCCGGTGGTGTACTTCAGCAGATGGATATTCCTGAGTGGAAATGGGAGAGGTTTACTTTGGACTTTGTGAGTGGTCTCCCTCGTACCTCAAGGAACTTTGATTCTATTTGGGTGATTGTGAATAGGCTAACCAAGTCTGCGCACTTCATTCCGGTGTGTACCACCTATTCTTCAGAGCGGTTAGCCGAGATTTTCATCCGTGAGATTGTGAGGTTGCATGGGGTTCCAGTTTCTATTATCTCAGGCGTTCTCAATTTTCTTCCCAGTTCTGTAGGACTTTTCATTGGGAGTTGGGCACTCAGATTCAGATGAGCACAAATTTTCATCCTCAGACGGACGGACAGTGCGAGCATACTATTCAGATATTAGAGGACATGTTGCGTGCCTGTGTTATTGATTTTTGGGGTTCTTGGGCGGAGTTCTTGCCTCTTGCAAAGTTTGCTTTCAGCATCCAGATGGCGCTGTATGAGGCTTTATATGGGAGACGGTGTAGATCTCCAATTGGCTAGTTTGTGAGGTTAGACTATTGGGGACAGAGCTAGTTCAGGATGCCTTAGAGAAAGTGAAAGTTATCCAGGAGAGACTTTGCACGGCTCAGTCGCGTCAGAAGAGTTATGCAGACCGCAAGGTTTGGGATGTATCTTATATGGTGGGCGAGAAGGTTTTGCAGAAGGTTTTGCCTATGAAAGGCGTGATGAGGTTTGGAAAGAAAGGGAAGCTGAGTCCACGGTTCATTAGACCTTTTGAGATTCTCAGGAGGATTGTCGAGGTGGCCTATATGCTTGCTTTTCCACCTAGCTTGTCGGGGGTCCACCCGGTGTTCCATGTTTCTATGCTCAGGAAGTATGTTGGGGACCCGTCTCATGTATTAGACTTCAGAACAATCCAGTTGGATGAGGACTTGACCTATGATGGGGAGCCAGTGGCTATTTTGGGTCGTCAGGTTCGAAAGTTGAGATCAAAGGACATATCTTCGGTAAAGGTGCAGCGGAGAGGTCGGCCCGTGGAGGAGGCCACTTGGGAGACCGAGCAGGAGATGTAAAGCAGATATCCTCGTTTGTTTCAGGCTCCAGGTATGTTTCTTGACCCGCTTGAGGACGAACATTTGTTTTAGTTGGGGAGGATGTGACAACACGGCCCGTCGTCACGAGAGTTACCGCCGCGTTTGCCCCGTTTCATGCTTCTATATGTTTCATTAAATGTGTTTGTAGAGTTTGAAGTGATTCAGACAGAGTTTGGTTGGAATTGAAACAATTAGTCTCTTTAAGAGAAGGCTAGTTTGGAAAAGTCAACCAGATGTTGACTTATAAGCTATAGGGCACGAAATGGATTTCCGGCGATTCAGCTAGTTTTGGGTGGTGACTTATGACTTAGAAGTGAAATCGGAACTGAATTTGGAGGTTCAATATAGAATTAGACTTGGATTGGCTAAGTTTGAATTTTGGTGAATTCCGGTTGATAGGTGAGATTTTGATTTGGAATTCCGAGAGTTTCTATAGCTTCGTTAGGTGATTTTGGATATGTCTCCAAATTTTCAAGTTCATCGAACGTCGTTTGGTCGGATTTTTGATCGAATGTGAGTTTCAGAAGTTATAGTTGAACTTAAGCTTGAATTCGTCGTGATTTGGTGATTTTCGTGTTAAAGGTTGTGTTTTTATGATTGCATGTCCGTATGATGTTTTGGAATATGTTGGTGTATTGGTTGGGGTACCGGGGGCCTCGGGGTATTTTCGGGTAGTTGATCGGAGGTTTTGGGAGTTTGTTGCATGAAAACTTGTAGATGGCTTCTAGTATTTCCGCTTATATGGATGGGGAGCCTCTTAAGCGGTGACCGCATAAACGGCAGATGAGACGCAAAAGCGAAACTTGAGGAAAGCCTTGGATCGCGGAAGCGGAAAGTAGACCGCATAGGCGGTTACTGCTGAGGCGGTAGTTTGACCGCAGAAGCGGGCTATGGGATTTAGGTTGGACCGCATAGGCGGTCGTGTGGCCGCAAAAGCTAAGACTACAGGAGCGGTCAGTTGACCGCGTAAGCGGAAATCGAGCAGGCTTTAATGAACAGTGATTTCGCAAGTTTGAAAAAGAGAAGAATACTTGAACCTTGGACTAAGGAAAATTTGGGAGCGATTTTGAAGAGGATTTTGGGGAAAATATTAAGTATGGATTCTTGGACCTAGAATATGTCATTATAGTGTAAAAACATGGATTAAACACAAAGAATACAAGGTTTTTGAAATTAAAAATGGTGGTTAGGGCTTGAAACCCAAGTGAGCTTAAAGTGTTGATTTGAGGGCCAAATGGACTCCGGTTCTTGTAAATTTAATATGTGCAGAATTGTGGCAAGATGATGATTCCGGTGATGTAAATATTGTAATTTTTCGAGAAGTGGGCACGGGGCTCGAGTTTTGCCAACTTCGTATTTTTTGGTATTTTTCGAGTTTTTTCTATTGGGTTATGTATCGTTAGCTTATTATAACATATTCCTTGTAGTTTTGGTTAGATTCCACACTCGAGGAGGTCGATTTGCGAGGAAAGCGCAAGGCGAGCTAGGATTTTGACCGGTTCGAGGTGAGTAATGGTTATGAATTATATACTCATGGTTTGAAACCCCGTAATTGCACTATGCAGTGCTATGTTGAGATGAGACACGTGTCTTGTGATGAGCGTGGTGATGTATCTGCTGGGGACTCGGACTTGGTCCATCCCGATTGATGACTTACTGTACTTTTGGTTGAGACTGAGCTTGTACTCGCATAATTTAGGCTAGTTGCCATGCTTGGGGTATTGTGCCGATATGTAGAACTCCTAGGGAGTATGTTGAGCTGATGGACCTCACTACACCTATTGGACACATACCATCTGTTCTGAATTTTGATTGTAAATCATGAAATAAACCGGAATTTATAACTTGCACCCTGAATGAGCAATACCTAGGGTTGAATACCCTGTCTTAGCTGAGTGGACCCACGAGGCCAAGTCTATAATGACTGAGAGGGTTCGAGAACCCCGTAGTGAGGCTAATTGATATATATACATCGGGTCGGGCTGCACCTCGCAGCTGTATATACATATACATGTATTGGATTGGACTGCACGTCGCAGTAGTATATTATATGGATCGGACTGCACGCCGCAGTGATATATGGGTCGGAATGTACTCCGCAGTGATATATGGATCGGACTGCATGCCGCAGTATTTTTAGCGCTTGGGCTGAATGAGCCCCTCCGGAGTCTGTACACACCTCAAGTAAGCGCAGTCGACTATATTTATTGGATGGGGCTGCGCGCCGCAGCATCTTATATATTATATTGAATCGGGCTGTGCGCCGCAGCAATATGTGTATATATATATAGATATGGTGTTGGATTGGGCTACGCACCGCAACAGTGTTAGTAATTGGTCGGACGTAAAGAGAAGTATTTATCAGATTCTTTTTACTTGTTTGGTACTTATCTACTGTCTTTACAGCTCGTAATAGAATTGTATAGTGATTTTACCGGATTTCATTCATTCAGTTTTTATTTATTACTATTACTCACTGAGTTGGAAGTACTCACTATACTCCCTGCACCATGTGTGCAGATCCAGGTACCTCAGGGCAGAGTTGATCTTTCAGCTAATTTCAGAGTATTCTTTGGAGCTTGTCGAGGTAGCTGCCTGGCGTCCGCATGACTCGACTCCTCCTCTATTCGTGTATTTTTGATATTTTCGCGTACTCAGATTATGATATATTTTAGCATTATTACGCTATTCTGGTAGAGGCTCTTGACTCATGACCCCCAGATCTGTGGGAGGCTGCTATTATTGGTTGTTGCGATGTTTTTCATATATATAAGTGCTAGAATTTCAGATTTTCTCTCGTTATTAATGATTTTGAATTAAGGATGTGAGCTTGTAGATAAGAACGTGAGTACGATTGGTCGGGCTTTCCTAGCAATGTGCTGGGCGCCATCACGATCGGGTTGGGGTCGTGACATATTGATAACCAAATGTTCAGGAAGAACTAAATCATCTTTTATTAGATGCTCTTCTTTATTTCCGACACGAGGCAAGAAGACATTGAATACTTGATTTGTTCTTATATTTCTTGTTAGTTGAATCTTTTTATTTGAGGCTAGAATTATAACTTTGGCAAGCTAGCTTTTTAGTCTCTGCTTTTGTCGATTTTGGAACTACTAGTTGTACTTGTAACAAATCACCTCCAATTTTTTTAATTTTTACCAAACAGTTCATTAATATCCAATATATTTTTAGAACTTGGGCAATTATTTCGATCATCTGATACTTAGTCATAAGTGCTTCATCCCATGTATCAATTTTGCTCTCTTTATAAATGTAGTACCATTATTCTGCTTTGATATATTTGATTATTATTTAAGTTGTTTGAAGAAGTATATCAAATCTAAAGTGGGTGGCCTCATAGTAAAATCGTTATTGATACACCAATTGATATAATTGTTAACAGTGTCATGCTTAATATGATATTTGCACATAATGACTGATATTAAAATATTATTTCGCCCATGCTTTTGTATAATTTCCTCCTTATATTAGTTTCATGAACCAAATGCAAAAGAATTCTTTTTATGTGATATAATTCTTGAATCACATATTAGAAGATAACAAACTTAATGACAAAACTGATAAAGTAATATGTTATTTCTTCGTAAATATTAGTTCCTTAAATCAGTTACAAAATAATTCTTTTTATGTGATACAAAAATTCCGAAACGCATATTGAAATATAATAAATGTAATGAAAAAAAATTGATAAAGTAAAAGGGGAAGTTGAACATATATACATGAATTGTGTACAACAATTTACATATCATCCAAAAAATTATTAATATGTTATTCTTCATGAAACGTAAAATTTTTAATCTCAATAATCAGATAAATTATTTAGATATATAACAACTAAATATTAGTGGATAATAATAACCGAATGTATAATATTATTATACAAAGAAATCAAAGAAAAAGAGAAGAACACGATAGATTATACTTTTGAGCACCAAGATATACAAATCTAGTAACATTAACCAAAATCTTCTTGAAGATGAGAACATGCAAACTCATATTCGTTCATGCATTTCTTACATTAAATTTTCATGTAATCCATTCAGTTAAATTGCAATTCGCAAGTATCAATTTCTTGGAAGTCTTTTTTAATTTTATCAAATTTGTGCGTGCTCCAATGAATGAGGAATGCACTTCTTTACATAGTAGTACGAGACAGCGGTGGAAATTATCTATTCTAGTCCACGTGAAATTTATATATGAGTATGGAACATAACAATGGTAGGAATCTTGTTTTGTATATGAACCCCATGCGAATTAGTATTAATTAGTAAATGTTTTCAGTGTTACAATTTTATCCGCACATAAAATTATATTAAGAGTAATATGATTATATGGCAAGATATTTACTTGTTCAATTTTATATGAATTAGACCGTCTGAAAGTAATTATACTAATAGGATCCTAAGGGTAATTATGTAGGATTCCTAACATATAGTATTATGTCCTAAAACTAATAAGATTATAAAGCTAATATCTAGAATTTCAATTATATCCTTTTATTATGAGTTATTGTGCTTAATATCATAAGGTTATTTTTGTAAACTGACATTGTATTCATACTTTTATAATAACTAGTATCTATAAACGTGCATTGCACGCTAATAATGACATATGATGGTTTAAATATTTATTTGTAGGAAAAAACAATAAAATTTTATGAGAGAAATTTTATACATAATACCACAACAATCATCTATATATAGAAAAATATTGATACATTAGCATAATACGTGAATTCATCAGAACTTACATAAATGGTCAATTTTAGGCATGTTAAGTAGATAATTATGTTTGTAGTTTAAATGGCCAATTTTTGATCTTTATGCTTGCAAAATCATTAGCGGTATTGGGTCTTACCAATATTTTTTTCTTTTCTTACATATTTATTAAAAAGTTTCTTAGTTTTTTTAATAATTGGGTTATATTACACGAAAAATTAATAATAAAAAAATATTTAAGCAGGAAAGAAATTTAAATATAATATAATAATAATTATCGTGGTAATGTTTTTCCTCAGTTACAACGCTTTATATATGTAGTCCTTTTAGCATTATTTTTATTTTTTTTGGTATTGATTATTATATGGTAATGTGTTACCAATATAGAAGATTCTTATGAAATTATTTTTATTAAACCTTCCTACATACTTTTAATAAGAATGTAATAGACAAGATTGTATTAATTTCAAATTTTAAACATTAAAAAAATTAATATAGAAGTTATTATAGTCCAAAAAATAAGTTATTACAGCTATGTCCTTTCACTATAAGTTCTTCTTTTTAATGTTTTAGCATATTTTGGTCTATTAATATTTTATTCATGCTTTTATAATAATATATACTTTCTTTTTTCTAAATGAATTTGGACAATATAATATGTTTTCAAATTAAATTAATAATAGGAATCTTTTAAGAAGTATAACCTAAAACTAATAGGATTAGAAGGCTACTATCTAAAATTTCGATTATGTTTTGTTGTGAGTTAATATTCTTAATATTAAAAGGTTATTTTTGTAATCTAATATTTTATTCATACTTTTATAACAATATAGATATAGATATAAATAGACACATAGATATAAATATTGATAAGTGAGTGATAAAAAATGATAGCGTGTTGAAGTTATTATTTTATCAAATTACCTTAAATTTATCTATACTTATTTACAAATAAAATAAATTTTATAAATATTATTTGCACGGTAGTAGCAGAAGTTGTTTTCTAGGCAATCTCTCTCTTGTTTTGTTGGCACTTAGGCATACATATGATTGCTGCACAACACCTACCCCTCAACCCCACTCTCTTTAAAAGTCAACATACCAGCTGAACACTGAATTAGTTGAAGCAAAAGGAGGCTTTCAATATTTTAAAATCGGCAGTAAAGAAATTAATAGTATTGATTAATGAGGGTTGGCCGCTGCTCTCATCAGCCATTCCATCATGCTTCTTTTATCTACCAGCTACAGCACCTCCATTGGCGACCAAGTCAGCATTTTTCCAATGTCTTTCTTTTTCGGTTCCTTGTCTTTACCAACACCCATTTTCCTCGTTATTTCTCTACTTACAACGCAATCGAAGTATTAATGCAATTCAAAGGTTTTGTCTCTTTTTCTTTTTTTTGGGCTTACTTTTGGTGATAATGATGTTTCTTTAGTTTTTATAATTTGTTTCTAATACTTGGCTAAGATAGGAGTTTACTTTTGTTTTGCTTTTTTTTTTTTACTATATCAGGGGAAAAGGGGCTGAAATTATACCCTTTTAATTTCTGGATGTGAGAGCTGTTTGACAATCTTGGGATATTTGAGATGTCTGGTTCTAAGCTTTCCCTTATTGGGATCAGTTTGATACTATGGGTTTGCTGCTCTTTGCTGTTTACAGGGGTAGATAGCCAAGTTACTCATCCAGATGAAGGTAATCTTTTTAATCTTTTCCTTTTTTGATCATCTTTATTTCTACGTCCTTACTTGACTGCCCATTTAAGGTTCTCTTATTTTACATAATTTATAAGATCTGAGATTTATTAATAGTTTGATTAACATAATTTGATGATGTAAGAGGCTAATTAACATCTCTGGCTGTTGTACAAAACTAACTGTAGCGGACTTTTTATTTATATTTGCATGAGATGATTTTCATGAAATAACATGGCCGGTGAGGATTCATATAAGCCGATCCTAACTTGTTTAGGATCGGGGCGTAGTTGTTGTATAGATTGTCCAATGTCTAGTAACTTGTTAGAGCAGCTATAAGGAAGAAATTGTTCATGTACTGAATTTATTTGTTTTCAATATTTTCTTGGGGAGGGATCTTTCTTTTGTCTTTCTGCAATATATCTGATGCTGGGGTGAGGGCACGGGGTTCTGAACAGCTTCAACAGTGTAAAGAGGAATATAACTGAACTATAAAACGGCTATCAGAATTTGCACCCCTGCATGCCTGTTACCCCAAGCAACTGGGAAGTGCTGAGATGTCCAAGTGCAGGTGTTTCTATAATGCTGTAGTCCTTCTTACTTTTGACATGAGAAGCGTGGTAACTCTTGAATTTATGTGTGCAGTAAAAGCATTACGTGCCATCAAGAAAAGTTTGGTTGATCCGAACGGGAATCTCAGTAACTGGAGGAGAGGAGATCCATGTAGGTCAAATTGGACTGGAATTTTTTGCTACAATGAAACAAACAATGATGGTTACTTTCATGTTCGAGAACTGTAAGACCTTCCTATCATACTTGAGGCTACCTCTTGCTACTGCATCATGAGTATGGATGTTGTCAACGTGCTTAACTTTTCCAACACAGTACTAAATCTATGGATTGCTGCAGACTAATTATGGTTTCTCTGAGTTGGTTCTCAATATGTATATCACGTTGTTTATTCTTCTGAATTTATGCCGTTTTGCTTTTATTACTTGCTTCCAAATCTGGAGGTCTAGTATCAGGGTTGCAGGATAGGGGTTTCTAGAATTTGCGTACTCCTTTCCCGGGGTTGGGTGGGGCTTGGTAGGGCTCTCCATAGATGATTCATGTATTGGATTGTGTCCCCTTATGGTAGTTATTTATCGTAGTTAATGTTTCATGTCGCTTTTATTTATAGTCCTTATGTTTAGAAAATTATTTATGCGATTTCTGCTTCAGTTACTAATGCTTTTTCGTTTTGTTTTTGTTTTTATTTTTGTTTTTCCTTTCCTTCACTGAGCCGATGGTCGACTGAAAACAGCCTCTCTGCCCTCTCGGGCAGGGGTAAGGTCTGTCTATATATTACCCTCTCCAGATCCTACTCCGTGGGACTATGCTGGGTAGTTGTTGTTGTTGTTGTACTTGCTTCCAAATCTATTATTGGATTGGAGGATGTTAGTTGAATCTCCCCGTTTCTCTGGTAGCTAGTTGCTAGCTCACAGTGAAAGAAGCTCACTCCCTTTGGTAATGTAGGCGAAGTAAGCATATAAACCACTTTGCCATAGACTCAATTAGAATTAGAGAAAGGAGGCGAATTAGAGAAAGGAGGGGCGAGCTTTAATTAAAGCAGGCGTGGAGCTTCTCATAGAGAGTTAGAAAGCGACACCTAGTTCTGGAGGATATGAGTCGAGAATTGTCACTGGACTTAATCCAAATATTCATGACCTGTTGGATCAATATCGTCACTGTAAATCTTGCTTAATAAGTTTATTCCAGTTTGTCTCAACAAATAGGTGGCATACTTTTTTAGTTTTATTATGTATTCTACAAATATAAGTAAAGACAAAGCATCTGAACTGAACTGGAGATTTGAAATTGTTTCAGCAAAATGAAAGTAACTACTGAAGGAAAGTGAAGCCATCATGTAATGTATCAAATTCACACTTGGGTCCCAAGAAGAGACTTTGGAAATTGCTTCAGACTCTTATTCACACAGATGAAAGTTGAAATTATGGCTATTGAAAACCTATTGAGCATCCCACTATCTCATATCTCACATTTTCAAGGATCTAAACCAGAGAGTCTGCATATCCTCCCAATTGTCTTTGTTATCTACTTGGTGTACTATGGACGTCCAAAGTCATCAAGCACCTATTGTCTAGCATTCATAATTCGCATCAACAAGGTCTCTGGGGTTTGCATAATTGCATTAATAGATCATTACATCAAAGTTCTGCTGTGGGATAATATAACAAATAGATTATTGTCAACAGGGAGACCATCTGACATGCAGCTGATTTCGCTCTCGCACAAATATTCACCTTTTAGTTTACAATCCTAAATGAATTAATAAAAATGACAAATGACGATGCGTGTACTAGCTAATTTTGAATAGTTGGTCTAGGAAGCTCTGAAGTGGTAAGATTAAAATTGAGAAGCCCTCTTGCCTTACAGGATCCTAGTTGTCTATAAGGAGCATAGACTTGAATACTTTGTGATTTTACAAACCTTTTCTGCATAGAAAGATGATTGTCTCATATAAATTTGTGTCTTAAGTTTTAATTCTTTACTTTAAATGCATTGGTTGTCATGATGTTTGTAAACATTTTAATATTGCTTGAAACAAGGGATGGACGATCATTTTGGAGATTGATGACATCTCACTAGATTCTGTTTCAATAATATGCAATGTCATAAGTTCTTGAATTTCTCCTCTTAACAGGCAATTACTGGATATGAATCTGTCAGGAAAATTGTCATCGGAGCTTGGTCGCTTATCTTACATGAAAATATTGTAAGTTTGGATATCTAACAAATGCTTTTCTCTTTTGGAAGGTTTCTGCTTTGCAAAATGTTTTCAGTAATAGCTTCTTTACATTGTAGTTTATCTTTCTGTCCTTTATTTATCTGCTAACTTTTGTTTCCATGTGTCCTAAAAGGGATGTAATGTGGAATGCAATTACTGGGACAATCCCAAAGGAAATTGGAAATATCAACACACTTGAATTATTGTAAGTTGAAGCTCTTTCTTACTATTCCCTGCTTTTTCCTGAAATTTTGACTTCCTTTACATAGTTGACTCTTTCCTAGAAGTTCTACGTGAGGGAACAGTTGAAGTGTATGACCACCTCAGGTAAAAGCTTAGCGGTTAGAGAGAGCACACTTCTATTTACTTAATTATGACTTCAACACGCCCCCTTCATGTGCGGTTTTTTTTTTTTGTGATGAGCCAAGCACATGTTATTGTTTTTGATATTAGGTGGCGGTGAGACTGAAAACTCAGGACCTCCTGCTCTATACCTTGTTGAAGTGTGTGCCCATATCATCTGAAAGCTTAAGCTGTTAGAGAGCAAAATTCTATACTAATTATGTCTTCAACTGGAATAAGCAAATTTCTATGGATATTGGGACAATTCCCACGTATATTGATTCAGAATAATATTACATGTTGCTACTTAATAATTTTTCTGGTTCTTATTTATTTATTCGTTCGTTTTTCTTTTATGGTTTCAGGCTTCTCAATGGAAATCAATTGACAGGTTCTTTGCCTGAAGAGCTTGGTTATCTTCCCAACTTGAACAGGATACAAATTGATCAAAATCATATATCAGGGCCCTTACCTGTATCATTTGCAAATTTGAAGAAAACAGAACACTTGTAAGAGTTTTCTTGAGATGAATGATTACTAACTTCCTTATAGCCCCACACCAGCTTTTCGGTCGTTTGATGCTACTTGCATCGCTGTCATCAGATTTGTCGTTTTCTTATTTACTGATTTATATCTTTCCATAATGTGATTTTGTTTTCCTGTCCAGCCACATGAATAACAATTCGATAAGTGGACAAATTCCACCCGAGCTATCTAAACTTCCAAAGCTACTTCACTTGTAAGTGACATTATGCTTCTTTAACGTTTTTAACGGATGACAAGTCCTTCAAGTGGTGTAAATTGAGATGTCTCTTGGGGCTTTACTAGAAATGCTGCTTTTATAAATGATACTCTTTGATAGGATTCCTTTCTCTCATGGCCTATTCTTTATTTGGTTCAAGGAAAAGGAGGGCACTAAATGATGATTATATCTATCTCTTCTTACTATTTGCAAGCCACTCACCCTCTTTTTCAATTTGAGGAATTAAAAAACTCCCGTCCACTCTTACTGAATCAATTCATTTGATAAATACAACATGAGATTGAGACCAAAAAGATAAGCCAGAAAATGTTCATTCGGAAATACCTTGATTATCATGATACAAAGACCTCATTAATATCAATTATTGCACAGTAACATTGTGAGTAAAAGTGACTTTTTTTATAGATAGATAAAGATGACTTGTTAGAGTGTATGTATTTTTGATCTATTTAATAAAATGGTAGCCCGATGCAGTAAGCACATTCTATGCGTGGGGTCCTGAGAAGGGCCTGGCCACATTGGGTCTATTCTACGCAACCTTACCTTGCAATTCTCTCGTGTTTCTTATCTTTTCAATTTGATGAATATTATTTAGAAGTGTATTTTTTATTATAAAGGACTTATTACCTTTTTGCTTCATTTTCCAGGCTGCTTGATAATAACAACTTATCGGGTTACCTTCCGCCAGAGCTTGCTCAAATTCCAAATTTGCACATACTGTATGCTATCTTTCTTTGCTATGTATATAGTGCTATTTGGATTACTGAAATCAGGATTCCTTTTCATTGGTGATATAAATTTAGTGCAGCGGTACTTTTCTCTTGATTTTGGAAGAGGTTTTCCTTACATGAGATTGTGGAAAGGTGACGTAAATTAAAATTCTGTTGCAGATATAGAAAGGGGAGAAGGCAGTTGCAACAATCAGAAATTTTCAAACACCTAGAGATCCTTATTTCAGGCTCTGTTTGTTGAAGAAGCTATTGATTAAGATGTATCACACTCATCACACAAGACTAGTCTTGACACATAGAGATTGAAATATTAATCTAAAGCATGTTCGAAGTATAAATACAGGATATCTTAAATGTATCTTTTCGATCTTTGGTAAAACAATACTTGGTAAAGTCGATAGAAATAATTATCATGGGAGTTGCCACTATCATGCCTATCATTGCTGTGAAGAGTGTCCCTTCAGCCTATCAAAATACTTTATGGTACTTGCAAAACATGAAAAAGTTCTTGTTATTTATCAAGGAAACAGTTGAGAATTGTTTCTTTCGGCTATAAAAGACAATAGCACATAATGAATGCAAGAGTATGATGTTGAATCAATTTCTGGGCATAGTTATCACCTATAAGATCAATATATGATATGAAATGTCATGTTACATATGCATGTTAATTCTGATATAGATATAAACAGGGACCATATTTTTCTAATGGAGATTTGACATGAAAAGGTTCCAGCTTATAAAATGGGATTAATCTTTTTTAGGAGATGTCTGTGTACATATCTGTTCTCGTCTATTCTTTCTGACAAGTTTCTTTTACTGTCTCACATTTTATTCTTTCGGCTCTAACTTCCTTTTATTCTGCAAGCATGAATGTACTTATATTTGATTTTACTCTTATAATGCAGTCAGCTTGATAATAACAACTTTGATGGAAGTCAAATACCTGATTCATATGGGAATATGTCACGTTTGTTGAAACTGTATGTCCATTTAAAGCTCCTCTTTGTGCTGAATATGATCTTAAGTATGGCATGATGATAGAACTGATTATTATGTCCAGTGGGTGCATGAACCATAACTTCAAAAGGTTTTGTGTCACAGCTCTTTCATAATCTTCCTGCGAATAAGAAAGACTATTTAAACTATTTCCAATCAACATCTATTTTCATGGTTTTTTTATCTACTATGGGTTTTGAGACTGCATTGGGTGCATCCAGGTATATACTTGTAGATTGTAGAATAGTTCTTTGGTGGTAAAACCTGGTATTTAACGTATTATAGAATTGCTCGCCAATGTGAATGATAAAGCACATTATCTTAAAATATAGAAGTATTGCAGTATATAGCCTGTAATTTCTAGTTAATTGTGTCATTAGAACAATGGTTCAAAGTTGATTAGGATTTCCTGATGAAGTTTGCACCCATGGTGGTTCACCACTATTCGGCAGTTAATTGTGTCATTAGAACAATGGTTCAAAGTTGATTAGGATTTCCTGATGAAGTTTGCACCCATGGTGGTTCACCACTATTCGGCAGCAAAGGAATAGCTAGCCAGTATCTGAAGCAACCCGTGGAATAACGTTGAAGTTGCCAATCAAAAGAAAAAAGAAAAGGGCTGAAGAAACAGGATGAAAAAAACTATGAAAGAGGTGAAGAAAAGATTAGTTCATCCTAACTTCAAATAGTAGAAACAAGTAACTGGAAACAAATACTATAAGAGATAATTTGTTCAGCTGTTTTCTGTAAAGCTTAAATATATCAAGGTAAGAACTTTTAAGAGATTCTGGAACAACTGAATGTGTTGGCAGTTTTAGTAGCTTATATTTTTGCATCTTTCTGATTTTAAGCAAGTATTTTACTCTTTCATGCTTCATTTTTCTCATAGTGAAAACCTCATTTGTTTCAAGAAAGTAGCAAAAACATTGCATGGATATTAGTATTATTTCGTGAGATCTTATATTAACTTGAAGTGATTCCGCTTTTTCATTCTTCCAGGAGTCTAAGGAACTGTAGCTTACAGGGACCACTTCCAAATCTGGGCAACATACTGAACCTTACTTACATGTAAGAATATATTCCAGGTTCTATGTCTGTGCAAACTAGTAGTGGCAAAATGGTAAAAAGAAAACAGTTATCCACCCATATTATCCATTAAAAAACGGGTTGGATAGTGATATTTTTAAAAATGGGTCAAATATGGATAAGAACCATATTATCCACTTAGAAAATAGATAACTAATGTATAACTAATGAGTTTAACTTTTGCATTTGTAAAGCCTCAAATTGGGGGTTCCTCAAGTTTAGGAGACTATGAATTTTCCCAAAAGTGAGCATATTCAAGAAGCCATGAAAAATATGGATATCCGTATTATCCGCTGGTTAACCTGGTTTTATCCGTATTAAGTATGGGCCTGGTCGGATACTATATCCATTTTGAATTACCCATTTTCGATTCGCCCATATCCGACCCAACCCGCCCGTTTCCCACCCCTAGTGCAAACTATAAGGGCATTCGTACACTCTTTTACATTGCAATGCACTTTTAATGGAGAAATCAAATGTTAATAATCAGGATTCACTTGAGGGAACACAAATCATTTGCTTAAGGCTAAGAGAGGCATCACTTAAGACCAATATCCAATGTAATTACCCTTTTTGGTTATTACTTGCATTTGCAACCATGCATATTCTAATTAATTAATTTCGCATTTCAGAGATCTCAGCTTTAACCAGCTAAGTGGGCCCATTCCATCAGAAAAGCTTAGTGACAATATTACAACAATGTAAGAGCTTGATTCATTTTTGCTCTAAGCTTTATCATGAGTTATTATCTTGCAACTGCTTCATTAAATGATATTGTCGGGTCCATTATACTGTTGATCTCTCATTTCCTGAAGCAATTTCTTCTGATTGTGGCAGTGATCTGTCATACAACAACCTCAACGGAACTATTCCTTCAAACTTTTCAGGCCTTCCCCATTTGCAGAAAGTGTGAGCATTATTTCCTCTGCTTTTTATCATGTTTGTTGCTCTAGAAGCAGGCTTTTTATTAAATTATTTCGTTATTTCATTACCATTCAGAGTAAATAGCTCACTACAAATATCCGTCCAATATAATTACTTTATTATTTTATTCTGTTGTCAGGTCACTAGCAAACAATTCACTAAGCGGTTCTGTTCCATCAATAATTTGGCAAAATAGGACACTCAATGCAACAGAGACACTTATCTTGTAAGAATTGAGATTTGGAGAGATCCACATTTGCTTCTAAATTTATCATGAAACCAAAGATTTGTTCCTATAACAGCATGTTCCTTTTTGCTATCCTAATTCTTAATTTTTCCTATATGTCTAGTCTTTAATAACTCCATAGTTTGTGATCAGTACGAGTCTAGTTAAAATGAATCTGCTGCATTACTGCAGGGATTTGCGGAGCAATAAGTTTTTGAATATCTCAGGAACTTTGGATGTCCCACAAAATGTCACTGTTAGGTTTGTTTTTAGCATATCATCTTCATCTTCAGTAATTCCTCTTCGTTTAAACATACAAATGCATCATCTTACCTTGTCATCTTATTGTTCTTCTAGTCTTCAAGGAAATCCGTTGTGTTCAAATTCTGCCCTATTCGACTTTTGCAAACCTTTCAATGGGCATGCCGATGGTACCCTGCAACTGGCAAACAACACTGATTGTCCTCCTTTGGCATGTCCTCCTCCCTATGAATATGCCGTGCCATTTCCTACTTGCTTTTGTGCTCTACCTCTGCTTGTAGGATACAGGCTGAAGAGTCCTGGGTTTCATGATTTTCGACAATACGTGCATAGGTTTGAGTGGTATATCACGTCTGGTCTTAAGCTGAATCAATCTCAATTACACCTTAATACATTTGCACTGGAAGCTGGTCCCCGTGTGAGGATGTACTTGAGGATTTTCCCCATCTTTGTTGATAACAGCAGCTCTAGTTTGTTCAATAAAAGTGAGGTCCTAAGAATCCGGAGCATGTTCACTGGGTGGCTGATTCCAGATAATGATTTTTTTGGACCTTATGAACTTCTCAATTTCACCCTACTTGCAGATTATAGAGAATGTATGTATGCCTCCTTCCTTAATAAATCATAGTTGTCCAAGGAGTAGTCAATGAAGAGGAAAATTAAACCCTCCACATCTTGATTGCTTTACTTTCTCTAGATATATCTCTTATTTCTGTTGATTGCTTTACTTTCTCAAGATATGTCTCTTATTTCTGTTCTCTATGATTTACTTTTAACTGACTTTCACTTATGAACTGTATCTGTTCTCTTGCCGTTGTAAGTAAAAGATCATGATATATAACCTGTCAACGTGATTAACTTATTTTGATGAGTGAATATTTCGGTCTATCTCTTGCTTCTTCTTGTACTTCTCCTTTGCTTGTGCATGATATTCCTTTGCTGATGACTTACTTGTGGGGCATACTTTGGGTGGCTTACTGATCCCTAATGCAATTATGGAAGGCAACAATAGACATGATATCATATTTATCGAAGCATTTAATGGCAAAATCTAGCTATTTGTGTCCTTGTGATATGTACTTTTCTGTTCTTTTGCAGTTATCCCCCCTCCTTCATCATCTAGTATTAGCAAGGGAGCTCTTGCAGGAATCATACTAGGGGTAATTGCTGGTGCAGTCACAATATCGGCATTTGTATCACTCGTCATATTGAGATTGCATATGAAGAAGCACCACCATGCCGGTTCAAAAAGGAACCTATGTGAGTATACTACAGTTACTGATCTTGAAGTTGGTATTCTAAGTCATCCTTTCTCTTGTAATTTTAATTTAGGACCTTTTATGTATCCTCTCTCTTTTCATTTTAATCTAGGACCTTTTATGTTGTGCTTTTAGTGACTAGCATTTCAAGTCATTGAAGACAATACATTCTCATACGTCTTTACCACTTGGATTACATTTTTTTACCAAGATAGACTAATCATGAAACTGAAGAGACATTGAATTATAGATGCTATATAGAATGATGAAGATACAGTGATACTAAATTAGATTTGCTTATATAGAGCGATGAAGATACAGTCTCCAGTTGAAAATATGCTGAAATTTCAAAAAGTATTATAATGAGCGTGTCATCTCTGCAAAGAAATAAGAGATGTTAGATCCAGCTATGGTTTTCATTTGTAAATATCCTTGAAGACTAAGAGCCCGTTTGGATGGGCTTATTTTAAGCGACTTTTAAGCCAAAATAGCTTTTAGAGCCCGTTTGGCTTTGCTGATTTAGAGTAGCTGATAAGCATTAGGGGCTAAAAAGCACTTTTAAGTGCTGAAACTGATTTAATAAATAAGCAGTTATGTGTTTGGATAAAAGTTCTGAAATTAACAATAAGCAGCCGAAGAACTGGGTATACGAAGAGTTTTGTTTTAAAAAGAAGTATTTTAGGGATAGAATAGTAAATATTTTGGTCAAACATAAAGTGCTTATAAGCTGAAATTTGATAAGCTGGGGGAGACCAACTTATGGCTTTTGGCTTATTTTTGGCTTATTTTTAGCTTATAAGCACTTAGCTTATAAGCACTTTTAATTTTACCAAACGCGTAGATACGCCAAAAAGTGCTTATAAGCCAGTTTGACCAGCTTATAAGCTTAAGCAAACACCCTCTTAAGCCATAAGTTAGAAATTCTAGTTTTTGGCTTTTGGCTTGTTTTGTCATTTTAGCTTAAAAACACTTTTTACTTTATCCAAACACTACAAAATGGCTTAAATGCTATTTTGGCTTAAAAGCACTTAAAATAAGTCCATCCAAAGGTGCTCTAAGATCCTCTTTCATCTAGAAAGTTAGCCTAGTTCACGAGCTTACCGATTGACAGCATAATCAACTCTTGTTAGTGTATCTTATCTTGCATATCATTAGTACTCAGTTGAAAGGTACACATTGCTTTAGGCCTGCAAATTATTTAAATCCCAATCTCAACTTTGATTCCATGAAGGTGGAGATTATGGTATACTGTCTCTTAAAGTTATAAGCCCACGACTTTGTTTTGCAGTGTCAAAAATCTCTGTCAAAATTGATGGTGTTAAGGAGTTCCATTTTGAAGAATTGACACTGGCGACCAAAAATTTTAACAACTCCAGCCTTGTTGGACAAGGAGGGTATGGAAAAGTTTATAAAGGTACTTTAAATGATGGGACAGTTGTAGCCATTAAACGAGCTCTAGAGGGATCGTTACAGGGCCAAAAGGAGTTTCTTACAGAAATTGAACTACTATCTAGGCTACATCACAGAAACCTTGTCTCTTTGCTTGGATACTGTGGTGAAGAAGGTGAACAGGTACTTCATTACTTCAATCGTTGATCCAAAGTTTAACATATCTTACCATCATGAACAAATATCAAATGGAGCAGTATGCTGAATTTATTAAAACCAAAAAATTCGTTTTTACACTGGAAGGGAAAAGGCAATAGATGATATTTCTTACACCTCAAAATCACTCCTACAAGCACATGCACACAGAAATATTTACAAACGGATACAGATTTAAGAGATGATTTTGAGCTAGCAAATAATTGTTGGACTAATTTTATGTTATGATGGCTAATACTATTTTGCCTCTGACCGATTATAGGTCTTTTTCTTTTTCTTCTTCTTTCTATATACTCGTCTGTAACCTTTTGGAAATGTTGTGCTTTACCTGCAGATGCTGGTATACGAATTTATGCCTAATGGTACTCTGAGAGATCACATATCTGGTAAATAACTATATAATTCACATTGTTAATACCTCCATTTATTTGTGTAAATCTTTTCCTTTTAGAACTTCATTTTGATAAGCAAAGAAACATGTAAGTATGCAAATGATAAACTGATCGACAACTGCTGGCCTTGCCCCCAAATACCCCCACCAAAATCCCTTCCAATGAAGATAGTAGTAAATCAAACTTACTACTGTTTAGTCTTAGGTGATTGCTTTGAGGGGAAGCACTAGCAGATATCAAGTCTTTCATCATATCAACTTGGATTTAATGAGTTAACTTGTGATGTGACAGGTAAATGTAAAGAACCTCTAAGTTTCGCGATGCGATTGAGAGTTGCCCTGGGTTCAGCTAAGGGCATACTCTACTTGCATACTGAGGCTGATCCTCCCATATTCCATCGAGATATCAAGGCAAGCAATATATTGCTAGACTCTAAATTTATTGCCAAGGTGGCTGACTTTGGACTTTCACGGCTCGCTCCAGTTCCAGATCTTGAAGGGACTCTGCCTGCTCATGTATCAACAGTTGTTAAAGGCACTCCGGTGAGCTTTTATTGTTCAAGAAAGTAGATGTTTTAAGCAAAATCATCCCCTAATATGATGTTTATTTTTGTCATCCTACCTTCCAATATACTTAAGAATTCTGTAAGAGGAAAGTTAGCAGATGGTTGTCCAATTACAGTATGCACAAAATTAACTCAAACAAAGTTCCTCAGGCTGACAAATTTGTAACTCTAAGGCCTGTTCTCTGCAGGGATACCTTGACCCGGAGTATTTCCTAACTCATAAGTTGACAGACAAGAGTGACGTTTACAGCCTTGGTGTTGTATTCCTTGAGCTGCTCACTGGAATGCAGCCAATTTCACATGGCAAGAACATTGTTCGGGAGGTACTGTCTTACTGCTTGCCTGTCCACGATTAGGCTAACATATATATTCTGTCTAAATTCGTTCATCATCTAGACATTTCCATATTCTCCAGAGTAAGCTAGGCAACATTGTCTTGGAAGTGTTAAAACATAGGGGATTTGAGGAATAATCTCAAGGTTATTCGTGCAGATTCCACCTTCAGACGGGCTATGCTTGGCTGTTCCTGAAAATAACTAATTCAAAAAATATACTCCATTTCATATAATTTAATTCCTGTTGTATGATCTCATGGATATAGTGTGCTGCATATCTACAGGTCAACCTTGCATATCGTTCTGGTATGATATTCAATGTTATTGATGATCGGATGGGATCATATCCTTCGGAATGTGTGGAAAAGTTCATTAATCTGGCCCTCAAATGCTGCCAAGAAGAGACAGAAGCTCGGCCATCAATGGCAGAAGTGGTTCGAGAACTGGAAAACATACGGCTTATGATGCCTGAATCTGACTCTATAATAAGAGATTCCCTGGTCACCGATAGTGAAAAGGATAGCAGCACTCCATCCTCAACTTCAGCTATGAAATATCCTTATGTTTCAGCTGATGTGTCCGGTAGTGACCTTGTCAGTGGAGTTGTTCCTTCCATTCATCCTAGGTGATAGATATTTCAGCCTCTTGCTCCTATGTACAGGCCATTATAAATATTACATACCATATGGTCGTATTTTTCAAACCCTTAGCCAATGCTTGTAACATTATACATAGCATCCAACATAGTTAATGTACAGGATTTTTTTTTCTTGAGTATCTTGTTTGAAGTTGTTAAGTCAAATCGATGTCTACTTACTTTTTTTTTTCTCTACTCAGTCAGACACAAGATTTGACCTTGTACAAGTGATTGAACTACATGTTATTTACCCCCTTTTCTGGGAGTAATAGTAGTAGTTCTTATTTCCAAACTTGAAAAATGTGAATATTCGTTCTAATTACTTGTACTATATTGTTAAAGGGGAGAATAGTCTTGAGTAATGGATGTTCAAATAATAAGAGGGGAACTATTGGGAAAAGATCAGAAATGGTTTGATTTGCAACTATTAATGGATAACTAGCCATAGTTTCAAAAGTGATTGAAATTTAGTCTTTCTTAACATATAAATTAAATTTAAACAAAAACACCCGTAAAATTCGAAAAAATCCCAGTATAATATGTTGGAGTTCGAATTTGTTGCGTATGAGATTCCAGCATAATGCATTAGAATTTCATAATGTAATGGAGTTCCAACATAATATGCTGGAAGTTTATACGCATGAGCTTCATAACCCATGAACTTTTTCGTGTTTCAGTTAGGATAGTCTGTCCTGATTTAGATCATCATAAAATAGTGGTTATTTTTCAATGATTTTGCAAATACTGGCTAATTTTCCATTACCAGTTCTATATGGGTTAGAATCTGACCCCACGATAATTAACAAAATTAATCCCTTCTTAAGCTAATTCATGATTAATAAGTGGTACGACCACTCAGAATTAACGGTATTTATCCCTTATCTGATTCGATCAACAAGGCCGCGACCCATCCGCCATCATGAAGGCAAAACTCCAACGTGGTCACGACCACTTATTGCCAGCTCACGAAGCTCACAACTATAAATACCATGAGAGGAATCCCCAGAAAAGGGATATTTTCTTAGCCATTATTCACGAGAGAGAAAAAAGACACAACAATACCCATATTATGAGAAAGTAGAACAACATTGTAAGGCTCGGAACCTCTTCATGGAGAGGCAGACCGAATCAATACTATCAATAAAGGGCTTTTAATGTTTCCCCTCCTAACTATGAATATTTAATTTTTGTTTCCTGCGTTTGGTCCAATGGATTATTATGATTTGCTATGATTTTTTCGTGAATTATTTATATTGCTTTACACTCATAAGGTACATGATAACTTTTGAGCAAATAATTTGGCGCCATCTGTGTGGATTTCCTAGCAAAATCGCGTAGTTCTTCCCTGGACCAAAAGTAAAGAAACGTCGGAAAAGGAAAAAACAACCCAGCTCAAACAAGCCAAAGCGGCATATCGGACAAGGGGAACTCGAAGATCTCAAATCAAGATCCAAATCCTCTGTCTCTCTGATCTCGGATAGTGCCAACAAGAAGAGAAGCCCATCCTAAGGGAGGATCTTTGTAAGGTATCTCACCCATCCCTGATACGGGTTCCAGCCGAAAACCGGCACGGAGATATCTCGAGCCGAGAGTCGCGTCAAGAAAATGTATATGCCTCGATTGGGAAGATAATGTATAAGGTGCTGAAGGTCTCGAATCAAAACCGAGCTTCAGCTCTCAATACCCACATAGTGGAACTCATGCTATGCGCCTTCACCATCAAAATTGACAAAGTTCAACAACAGTTGAACTGGGACTCAGGCTATGCTCCTTCGCCAGTAAATTCAACTACGGTTGAACCAAGACTCAAGCTATGCTCCTTCGCCATCAAAATTGACAAAGTTCAACAACAGTTGAACTGGGGTTCAGGCTATGTGCCTTCGCCATCAAAATTGACAAAGTTCAACAACAGTTGAACTGGGACTCAGGCTATACGCTTTCTCTAGTAAATTCAACTACGGTTGAACCAAGAACAAGGCTATGCGCCTTCGCCATCAAAATTGGCAAAGTTCAACAATAGTTGAACTGGGACTAAGGCTATGTGCCTTCGCTAGTAAATTCAACTACGGTTTAACCAAGACTCAAGCTATTCACCTTCGCAAGTAAATTCAACTACGGTAGAACCAAGACTCAATCTATGTGACTTTGCCATCAAAATTGACAAGTTCAACAACAGTTGAACTGGGACTTAGGCTATGCGCCTTCGCCATTAAATCAAGGCTATGCGCCTTCGGCAGTAAGTTCAACTACGGTTGAACCAAGACTCAGGCTGTGGGCCTTTGCCAGTAAATTCAACTATGGTTGAACCAAGACTCAAGCTATGCGCCTTCGTCAATAAATTCAACTACGGTTGAACCAAGAACCAGGCTATGCACCTTCGCCATCAAAATTGACAAAGTTCAACAACAGTTGAACTGGGACTCAGGCTATGCGCCTTCGCCAGTAAATTCAACTACGGGTGAACCAAGACTCAAGCTATGCGCCTTCGCCATCAAAATTGACAAAGTTCAACAACAGTTGAAATGGGACTCAGGCTATGCGCCTTCGCCATCAAAATTGACAAAATTCAACAACAGTTGAACTGGGACTCAGGCTATGCGCCTTCGCCATTAAATCAAGGCTATGCGCCTTCGCCAGTAAATTCAACTATGGTTGAACCAAGACTTAGGCTATGCGCCTTCACCATCAAAATTGGCAAAGTTCAACAATAGTTGAACTGGGACTCATGCTATAGGCCTTCTTTAGTAAGTTCAACCACGGTTGAACCAAGACTCAGGCTATGCGCCTTCACGATTACATCAAGGCTATGCGCCTTCGCCAGTAAGTTCAACTATGGTTGAACCAAGACTCAGGCTACGCGCCTTTGCCATCAAATCCAATGAGTTCGACCTCGCTCGAACCATAAGGTTAGACGCCTTCGTCCTCAAATCTAACAAGTTCAACCACCGTTGAACCAGGACTCAATCAAGCACCTTCATTATAGAACTCAGCAAAACCCAACCTCCGATGAATTGAGGCGCAGGCTAGGTACCCTTTAGAGTCAAGTAAGTACTCCCAACTCGAACTAAGATTCGGTCCACGTAAAGTTCGGCCCTGGTCAAACTACAAGGCGCGCTTTTTATCATCACGGCTGATAGTTCAACCGCGCCCGAACTGGGACTAAGGCTATGTGCCGCCATCGCCAAGCAACGGCTCCGACTCGCTCACACCGAGTTGAAGAAAAAAGTTGTCAACAATCAAAAACTAACATGTCTACTAGAGTCAAACTCAAAGGCAAATCACCCCTTCGAACGCGTGCAAAGAAAATTCTAAGGTGGAAAAAGGGAAAGTACAAAATAAATACAAGGCAAACAACATAAAAGAGATTTCATTTATATACAAAGTTAACTGCGGGTCACCCCCGCTTAAACCCGGCCAAGACCGGTCAATACAAGGAAAAAGAAAAAGAAAAAACAAGAAGCAGCTAAACTCCAAACGGCAAATAAAACAGGGAAAAACACATAATAAATCTTTTTACTAGATGCCATCCGCACCACCATCTGCACCATCGTCAGCCTCTGGTATCGCTGCGTCAAAACCATAGTCGATACAGGTCTCACGAGCCATTTGACGTGCTCCCTCGAAAGCAGCTTCGGTCACAATGCCAGCCTCCCACAAATTCTTAAATACATCACGTTGGGCCTCAGCAAATACCCAAAGTTTGCAAGCCTCACTGGAAGAAGAGGCATGGTCCCGTAGGCGCTGATTCTCTTTCTAAGTCTGTGATCCGGTCCGCCATGACTTGGGCGTTCTGCTCAAAGACACCAATTCGGTCTGCGAGACCTGCTTCCCTCTCCAAATCTCACTGGGACTCGTGCACACGAATAACTTCCTGCAGCCCTGTAATCCTCGACGAGGCGGCCCTCGCCTGAAGCCTCAAAGTCGCGACTTCACCTTCCAACACAGCCACTTTCCCGCTCCATGACGCAGCGACTTCGGCCTCCTTAGTCTGGCCCTAGCGCTCGCACTCAGCTGCAACCCTCCGACCCGCTTGGAGCTCCTCATCCTTCTGACAAAGCTGCTCCTCGAGGGCATGCGTTCTACCAAGTGTTTGCTGCATTCGAAGCTCCTGCCTCGCCAGCTCCTCGACCAAGGCCCGGCTACAGGGGTCATTCCTCAAGCGCTCGCGCATCTCTCGACACCGATCTCGGTAGCGGCGGTACTTATCAAGCGCCCGCAAAAGATCCCCGAGCGGATGTGGGCTCGACGTATGCTCTCCACCTCCAACAAATAATACTCCAAATCAAACATAACGATTAAGATAAAGAATAAACTAAGGCAAGGAAAAAATGGACTAAGGTCACAATACGCACCCTCAGGCCCATCATGGCCACTTCATTCATGAATCTGATATCCTTAATGTCCCTCAACGACGCGTTCACGGCCTCAGATCATAGTACCTCAATCAATGGCACCAAGCTATTCCCTTGGAGCAATAAGTTCGACTCAGTGGAAACCTTAATGAAGCGATATCGCCCCTCTGCATGCACAGTTGAGCCTTCTTGGAACATACGGACGTCGTCGGGTCCAAGTTGGACTCAGACTCGTACTCATCTCCTACAACATCCCTTCCTCCTTCTGCCGCTAGCAAGGTGGAACCACCCACCGTAGCCTCCGAAGGAGCTCTTGATTCACCATTAATATTAGCCGCCGAGGAAATGCCTCCCACCTCAGCGAATGGAATCACCAATTGAGTTGCCGAAGCGACGGTATCATCATGGCTTAAGCCAACCAGGGAAACCCCCACTGTTTGTCCGCCCTCAAGGGCAGGCGCCGCAGCCGCACTCCTCTCCGTATCCGCTGGGGTGGAGCCGGTGTGAACGCAAACCTCCTGTTTACCAATGGCCTCTCCCCCTCCTCTTTATTTGAGGGTGATTCTGCTCTAGGGCGCACAACCCTCGATGGCCCCTCGTCCCAAAGCGCGACCCGTGCTGGAGAAGGAGCCACTGAAGATTCAACTGATGCCGCCCTCGATACTGGGTGTGGCACCGGTGCTGCAATGAGGTGAGCAATTGCACCCGGCCGACGGAAGGCCAACTAAGAGGCCCTGACGTGATGTGTCCTCCTTGATCATAGAAAGACAAAGTCGATGAATAGAGTTGAAGCAAAACAGGACAGAAGAAGAAATCAACTTTTCACCTGTCACAGGCCTACGGCTATGCCTCTCCCAGAAAGATGACGATGTGCGTATCCCCACCGTATGTGGGAGCACGTCCTTAACCCATTCGCGTATCCCTGCTAGCGGAGACTTTTCGATTACAAAATTGACACAAGTTAACGCTTACGAGCACAAGACATAAGGATGGGTAGAAAAGAGAATTCGACGATTAAAGAACTTACGTGCATGATTCCAAGCCTCTAGGAACCCAGTGGAGGACGCCACTAAATGTTCAGTCCTGATGTAAAAGAAGTTCTTAAAAGGGCGAAGCTCGACCTCGTCATGCAGTTTTGCAGTCAGTCCCCTTGACCTATGAGGGCACGCTTGAATCATGGTACCGCGGACTCTCTGGGGAGCATAGAGACTAAGCAGATGATGCAACGTGACCTCCATACCGGCCAGTTCTGTGTACTTGATGAACATTACAAGCAATTTGTAAAGAGAAGGAAAGAGTTGACCTGGGGAAACCCTAAAATGACGACAAAATCAACCAACAACATGGGGAGCGGGAGTTTTAATCCCAACTTGAAGGGATAGGCATAAAAGATGCAGTATTCCCCGCGGTCGGTGTGTACCCTCTCCTCGCTTCTGGCAAGAATAATGTTGGCATAGCTGGGGATGCCCCGCTGTTCTCGTAGTTGGGCCATCCTAATTTCCCCTATTAATGGGGCTTCATTCACCTGATCCTCTCCACTATCGACAATGAAGTCAGTCATCAGGCCTCTGGTCAGAGATATTATCTCCTCAACTGATGGAACTTCATCGGTCTCTACCTGTTCTACACCTTCCATTGCCGAAGATGGCCCTTCAATCACCAGAAAGTTAACCGGAAGATCCGTCGGAAGAACGTTTTGGGAAGAACTTCCTCCCATTGTTGATTTTCTAACGAGAAGGAAACAAAGTTTGATGGAGAAGATGGAAGTTATAACAGTCGAAGAACAAAGATGAAGGTGAATTAGCAGCAAGAAAAGCTTCATACTGTGAGACAAACAATGAAAATATGAGAAGTAAATGCCTCAACCCTTTATTTATAGGCAACACAAGTGGCTTTCACGAATCCCAATAACCATCATTAACTACATGACCAACCGCAAAACGGTTCTATGAACGCTGAGGAAATGTTTTGTGCGCCTTCAAAATTTGGATGTCGCCAAACGGGTATCAAGCGTGCCCTTACTCCCCTCGGCCGCGTAGCATACGACCCGTCCGCTGTGGTCGACGGTTACACGCCCAAACAAACGTAAGGATTAGAGCACAATTATTCTCTGTTAGAAATAACGCTCTACGCTAGAGGGGGGATGAATAGCGTATTAATAAAATTAAGCGTTTTCTTGCGGAATTTAAACTTTGCAGGAAATAAACAAATGCAGTAAAAATAAATTACACCACGATATATACTGGTTGGCCACACTTTGTGGTTAGTCCAGTCCCCGAGAGACTCTCTCGAGATTTCCACTAACAACCTTGTCAAGCTTAAGGTGCCCAACAAACCTTTACACTTGAGACTTGAATCACACAAATCTCAAACACTTGCTCGGAGGCTCCTCACCTCAAAGACTTCAATTTGCTCGGAGGTTCCTCACCTCAAAGACTTCAATTTGCTCGGAGGTTCCTCACCTCAAAGACTTCAATTTGCTCGGAGGTTCCTCACCTCAAAGACTTCAATTTGCTCGGAGGTTCCTCACCTCAAAGACTTCAATTTGCTCGGAGGTTCCTCACCTCAAAGACTTCAATTGTTAAGCTTCCGGGTGCCTAACGAACCTTTACAACTTGAGAATTTGATACAATACAAGCCTCAACCAACCCGCTTAAGGAAACCTATCCCTAAGACTTTACAAGAAGAAATATAACACTTCTTCTTACTACAAGTGTTTAACAAGAACACTCTTTTACTCACTTTACAAGAACTCTCTTAAAGAGTGGATTATGAGTACAAAATATATGGCTCAAGAACACAACAACTTAATCAATAATCTTGGCTCTCAAAAACACAATGTAAGATATGAAATTTGAATCACAAGAATGTAATGTATGCTTTGTAATTTTTCTGCAGTGTTGTTGTTTTTAAAAATGATTTTCAGAGAGTGTTTTATATAGAAATTAGATCAATAGACCGTTGCTTTTAGTTCCAGAAAACACTCCTGAAAATCTGCCTGACAATCGATTGTTGATATTACACAATCGATTGTTGAAGCAAAATTTCAACAGACAGATTCCTTAAAATCTGGTTAAAAAGATTTCTGTTGAATTTAAAAAGAATGATAATCGATTGTTAACTTTAGACAATCGATTGTTGTTCAAATATCCAAAATATTTCTGGCAACTTTTTGACTAAAAGATTGAGTAAAGATTATACCATAAATAGATAAAGCCGTTGGAAGAAGTCCGTTTGGAAATATCACTGAGCACAATCGATTGTTACATAGTGACAATCGATTGTTCTTCATTTTTGAAGATTTTGAAAACATTCTGTAAGTTGTCCAAAAATTTGAGACTAAGTATAAAATCTGACAATCGATTGTTGAACAGTGACAATCGATTGTTGCTTCAAAAATGATTTCAAACGAAGTTTCTGTCTCAAGACAACATTTTAAAAACTAAGTATAGAACTTGACAATCGATTGTTTCTTCAAGACAATCGATTGTTAAACCCAATTTTCTCAAAACGAGTTTAAAAATCATTTTGGCAAATATGCAACTTATTTCTTTAAAAACTTATGATGCATGATTTTATGAAAATCATTTTAGGTGAGAGCCAATATTAGAAATAAGTCGTTGAGTCAAGATTACAAATTAAGACCTACTCAACAGTGGATTTCATCTTCTATTCTTGAACGCGTACTATCCATCTTGTACTTGGACTGTTATTGTTCCATCACCGATGCTTGCCTCAATGTTTGGCATTTATCAAAACCTACATGAATCAACACACGTTAGTTTGAGAACGTGTTTCCAACAATTTCCCCCTTTTTGATAATGGCAAACATGTATCGGGATATGCATAATAATAACAGTTCAAGATAATTCAATATGCATCATAGACATGTTCATGTTTCATAAGATATTTCCCTTCAAATGATGATACCCCCTAAATGTATAACAAGGTGCCTGGGAAATATATTATGCATGCATAGCCCGTTTATTTTCCCCCTTTTGACATTAACAAAAAAGTGGCTAGATAACAAGTCTAATAATAGCATGCTAGTTCAACAAATGTCAACATAATCGATTATTATACGGGATAATCGAATAGTTTGCACTGGAAAGAAATTCCCCCTAAATATAAGATTCCCCCTGAATTTATGCAACACATTCAAAGAAAGCATGTAAGTATGCATAATGGAAATAGGAGAGATATTGCAGATGAAAATCAACTTTTCATTAAATAGATAAAATATTACATAGGCCATTTAATGAAAAAATACAAGAAAATATTTAATCCTCGTTATCATCATCTTCGTCCATGTTTTGCGGCGGTGCCTCAAATGGGACAAGATTGCCATATTGATAGTTGATATGGTCAAAATATCCTAGGACATAGCGGGACAAAGTGTCAACTTTTGTTTCAATACGGGTAAGATGATTTACTATCTCCGCATTTGGATCTTGATTTTGAGGCGGATTTTGTGGAGGATTTTGAGGAGGTTGATTATCATGATCGCCACCACTGTGAAATGAAGATTCAGAAATTTCCCAGTGTTTGGTCCGATTTTTAAGTGGACCATTTGCCGTGATAATGCCGGCGGATTCAAGAAAATGCATGACAAGAAGTGCATATGGAAGATGTTTGTCTTCGGCGAGAGCATCACACATGTGAAGCTTGATTAATTTACAATAATTTAATCGAGCTCCGGAAGAAATGGCATGCATGAGTTTACAATCTTCTTGGGAGATAGTGGTGTGACTGCTTTTTCGGGGCTTGAGAACTCGGGTGATGAAATAGAATATCAACCGATAGTTCGGATCCATTCCCGTGATCGTAGGACGACGAGAAGTGAGACGTGGATCATAGTTAACAAGACCAGCTTGACGAAGAAAGGAGGTTTCGTCAAATAATTCTCCTTCTATTCCAACATATTGAGAAATGTCTTCTCCATCATTTGGGAGATAGGCAATGGTGTTTAGGGATTCATCAGAAATGATAATTTTAACACCATTTACAAAGGTGACAAGATCACCTTGATCGTTCTGGCGGAGATTTGAATAGAATGCCCGAACGAGTGTAGCATTTATAAAGTCAAAAGAAAGGAGAAGGAAGTTTAGAAGATTGCATTGCTGAAGAAAGTGTACAGCAAGACTAAAATTTTCAAGATACCTCATTGTGGAAAAACGAGGAGGAAGAATATCCCGTTTTTCGAATCTTGTAACAAAGCGACTTAGTGAAGCTTCGCTTCTGAAGAATAACACATCTCCATCTTGGTATGGAAACAGTCCGGGAGTAGGAGGAGCAGAGGCAGAGGCATCTTGCTTAGAAGCTCTAGATTTTCTTGGCATTTTGATTGAAAGAGACTTGAGAAGACAAAGAATTTGCAAGGAGAACTTTTGATAGAATTTGAAGACTTAGACTTGATTTTGTTGTGATAAGAATGAAGAATACATCTCTATTTATAGAGTGGGAGAAGATATGGTATTCATGGCTGAATTGAAGACTCAAAAACGGTCAGATTTTAAGAAGACCGCTGGAGACAATCGATTGTTTGCTGGAGACAATCGATTGTTGAGCAGATATGCCCGTTGGAATTCTGAAAAGGAAACTGACAATCGATTAAAGGGGGTCAGCAGAGCAGAACGGTAAGAATTTTTTGAATTAATACCGTCTGACAATCGATTGTGTCAAGTTTGACACTTAGATTCTGAGAAATTGGCTTGAAACAGAATGTTTTTGAAATTTCAGAAAATCACTGACAATCGATTGTTGAATTTGACAATCGATTGTGTACTGGGCAAAAAAAAATGGTCTAAGTCCTGAAAATTGATTTTGGAAGTATGGTAATCAATTTTGAATATATTATAATCAATTTTGGAATTATGACAATTGATTATGAATGAAACAACGTCATCAACACATGGAGGAAGATAATGATTCTTCGGATGAAAACGTTTTTATGAAAATAGATTTTCCATCATGGATACATATAATCAACACCAATTGTTATAAATACCAATTTAGAAAATCAAAACTCAATACAATTTATGCACTTAATCAATTATGCAATTTATCAAAATAACATTCATATCAATACTTGTGACATATAATACCAATTCAACTAGCTAAAGGGTAGAGTAAGGAACGATCATACCCGGTTTGTCTTGATGTCATCCTCCATCGTTGACATCTCAATTTGCTAGAAATTGAATTGAATGCTTCAAGCGAGCACATTTGCATTTCCAACATTTAATCAAGTGAAGCCATTTCCGATATATATATATAAACAATTTATCACCATAATAACAATTCAAAAACCAAACAGATATTTGTTAAGAAAATATCATCAATAAAATTTATGCAATCAATTCTTTCAAAGCACAAGTTCCCTCTTACTTGTAACAAATTGCCTAAAACATTTCTTCTTTTGATAAGAAGATTGTATTAAGGCTAATTCCTTTTACCATATTCACAAAAGAATAGGAAGGATATTGAGGAATATAAAATATGACGACTTCTATAAATTTATCAATTTTATCAAAAAACTATTGTTATTTTGAAAGGCATTTGTCAAAACATATATCGCATGCTGTTTCAAATAGATAGTCAAATCATGAATCAACCATCTTATCACCTGTTTAAGCAAAACACATCAATTTGACATTTTACAGGAAATACCGATTGTTACACAAGCAATGAAAAATCCATTTGACGGAGAGCATAACAAATGCATCAAATGTTATTTTATTAACAGTGATGCACAAGGTTATTTTCAGTAATCCATATTGCAACAAATGTCAAATATTTCCATTAAGCGCATTTGCAATAATGAGAACCAAAACAAAGCATGATTCAAGGAGAATTGATACGGATGGTTAACAAAGACATATCAACACATACAATTGGGCATGATAAAAATGAAAGCCTAGCCTTTAAAAAATTTCAAGAGCGTTTATGCCTATTTTGAACTGACACGATGCTAAATGATAGCTGTTGAGTTCAGAATTCAGAATGGTAACAAATCTTTGAGATTTTTACCGATTGACAATCGATTGTTGAAAGGGGACAATCGATTGTTGAACTATTTGACACTTAGTTCCTGAAAAATCTGCAAGAAGCAGAGAGTTTTTGAAAACTCAGAAAAACACGAACAATCGATTGTGCCTGTGAACAATCGATTGTGGACTAGACCAAAAAGGTTTTAAGTTCTGAAAATCGATTATGAGAGTATGCTAAAGGCATTTATCAAACCATATATTAAAACATGATTTAAAACACTTTGCTGTTTAAAAAAAATTGTCAAGACATAATTCAACTAAACATGATTTAGTAGGTACTCATTCAATGCACAAATCAACATTTGTCAAAGCATGGATCAAGCATTTAAATAGTTGATACTAGTAATCAAAAATGAATTTTCAGCATGTCAATCAACAAGTATAGTCAACAAGAAATTTCACAAATTGATTCTTATAATTAACGCATGTCAACGTTTTTCAGGGTGAGAATCAAGTTGACAACTTATATGTTAATAACACCAGCTGCCATATATCAACAAAACTGTCAACATTAATATTTGCACATATTCAGTTTTATAAAAAAAAAGAATAGCTAACCGAAATTCCTCTCGATGCCTTTTGGGTGTCGTGCTTGGCGCATCTACTACAATTTTGTAGTCTTCAACCACACCTGCAAAAATACCTACGGAGAGGTTTTTGGTACCCATATCTTTTTGGGTCCTTTGGGGTTAGGCAAATGATAATTATAACCAAAAGATAAATTTCTATGTTTAGCAAAACACACAGGTGCAATGTGACCTATCCGATTGCAATAATGGCATACTACGTTCGGATTGTGCCAATGCCTAGGTTGCGCCAAATACATTCTAGGTGATCTAGAGTCATTCCTAGAGGCGTTGAGAATCCTAGAGTCATTTCTAGGTTGTCTAACGTAGTTCGTTCTAGGCTTATCAACAATAGTCCTAGTATTGATTCTAGGCGATGTAAAGTGATTAACTCTAGATTCATTATTCCAATTTCTAGAGTTGTATCTAGGTGATCTAAAGGCGTTAGTTTTAGACTTGTTTTCATACATCCTAGCGTAATGTCTAGGTGGTCTAAAGGAATTTGTCCTAGACTCATTTACAGCCCTAGAATTGTTTCTAGGTGGATCAGTAAAATTTCTAATGGGATTTCTGCTTTTATGCCGTTGATTGTTCCTCGACGTTTCCTTTTCTTCAATAACCTTAGGGACATCTATACTTCGTGATTCTAAAGTTTTCCTAAGTTCTGCGTTTTCTAACTTCAAAGAATCGCAGGAAGTACAAGTAGAGCATTTATCAACATAAGAAGCTTCATGCATAGTCTTAACGACTTGTCTAAGTTCTACACTATCATTTTGCAAAAACTGATTTTCTTTTACAAGATTCTCGTTATCAAGAGACAGATTTTCAAAAATTTTTTGTTTTAAAGAAAGTTGATTTTTGAAATCTTTTTCTTTCAATAAGAGACGTTCTTCAAAATCTTTTTCTTTTAAAGAGAGATTTTTCTGAAAATCTAATTCTTGCTGGGAAAGTGATTTCTTCAAATCTCTAATCATTTTGACAGCATTACAAAATTCACCATACAAGTCTTCATATGCATTTTGTAATTCTTCGAACGAGTGAGAGTTAGAGATACTTACCTCTTCTTCGTTGTTTCCATCAAATATTGGAGGCATGGTGTAGCAGTTTCCTTCACCGATTCCTGCAAAAGAATCATGAGTAGAAGCCATGGATGGTTCTCTCAAACTGTTAAGTTTTTCAGAGAGTATGGCTCTGATACCAATTGTTAGAAATAACGCTCTACGCTAGAGGGGGGGTGAATAGCGTATTAATAAAATTAAGCGTTTTCTTGCGGAATTTAAACTTTGCAGGAAATAAACAAATGCAGTAAAAATAAATTACACCACGATATATACTGGTTGGCCACACTTTGTGGTTAGTCCAGTCCCCGAGAGACTCTCTCGAGATTTCCACTAACAACCTTGTCAAGCTTAAGGTGCCCAACAAACCTTTACACTTGAGACTTGAATCACACAAATCTCAAACACTTGCTCGGAGGCTCCTCACCTCAAAGACTTCAATTTGCTCGGAGGTTCCTCACCTCAAAGACTTCAATTTGCTCGGAGGTTCCTCACCTCAAAGACTTCAATTTGCTCGGAGGTTCCTCACCTCAAAGACTTCAATTTGCTCGGAGGTTCCTCACCTCAAAGACTTCAATTGTTAAGCTTCCGGGTGCCTAACGAACCTTTACAACTTGAGAACTTGATACAATACAAGCCTCAACCAACCCGCTTAAGGAAACCTATCCCTAAGACTTTACAAGAAGAAATATAACACTTCTTCTTACTACAAGTGTTTAACAAGAACACTCTTTTACTCACTTTACAAGAACTCTCTTAAAGAGTGGATTATGAGTACAAAATATATGGCTCAAGAACACAACAACTTAATCAATAATCTTGGCTCTCAAAAACACAATGTAAGATATGAAATTTGAATCACAAGAATGTAATGTATGCTTTGTAATTTTTCTGCAGTGTTGTTGTTTTTAAAAATGATTTTCAGAGAGTGTTTTATATAGAAATTAGATCAATAGACCGTTGCTTTTAGTTCCAGAAAACACTCCTGAAAATCTGCCTGACAATCGATTGTTGATATTACACAATCGATTGTTGAAGCAAAATTTCAACAGACAGATTCCTTAAAATCTGGTTAAAAAGATTTCTGTTGAATTTAAAAAGAATGATAATCGATTGTTAACTTTAGACAATCGATTGTTGTTCAAATATCCAAAATATTTCTGGCAACTTTTTGACTAAAAGATTGAGTAAAGATTATACCATAAATAGATAAAGCCGTTGGAAGAAGTCCGTTTGGAAATATCACTGAGCACAATCGATTGTTACATAGTGACAATCGATTGTTCTTCATTTTTGAAGATTTTGAAAACATTCTGTAAGTTGTCCAAAAATTTGAGACTAAGTATAAAATCTGACAATCGATTGTTGAACAGTGACAATCGATTGTTGCTTCAAAAATGATTTCAAACGAAGTTTCTGTCTCAAGACAACATTTTAAAAACTAAGTATAGAACTTGACAATCGATTGTTTCTTCAAGACAATCGATTGTTAAACCCAATTTTCTCAAAACGAGTTTAAAAATCATTTTGGCAAATATGCAACTTATTTCTTTAAAAACTTATGATGCATGATTTTATGAAAATCATTTTAGGTGAGAGCCAATATTAGAAATAAGTCGTTGAGTCAAGATTACAAATTAAGACCTACTCAACAGTGGATTTCATCTTCTATTCTTGAACGCGTACTATCCATCTTGTACTTGGACTGTTATTGTTCCATCACCGATGCTTGCCTCAATGTTTGGCATTTATCAAAACCTACATGAATCAACACACGTTAGTTTGAGAACGTGTTTCCAACATTCTCGACCTCACTCGCATTAAGTTAAAGGGCTAAGTGCCTTTGCCAAGGAGGAGAGTTCGACCTTGATCGAACGATGACTTGATAAGACAATAACATAACAAAACACTAATCTCTAGAAGGCTAAGGGCCATCTCCAAAGAGAATTCGGCCTCGACCGAAGCGATAATTGACCTCCCTATCCGAGTTTCTCAAACTACAGTCGATGAAGTCAACTCATCGAGCTCGGCCAAGGCACGATCTCAATAAGCGAAGGGACTAACTGTTTATGAGTCAGAATTCGACCCCACGATAATTAACAAAATTAATCCCGTCTTAGGCTAATTCATGATTAATAAGCGGTATGACCACTCGGAATTAACGGTATTTTTCCATTATCTGATTTGATCAACAAGGCCACGACCCATCCGCCATCATGAAGGCGAAAGCCCAACGTGGTCACAACCACTTATTGGCAGCTGACGAAGCTCACAGCTATAAATACCAAGAGAGGAAACCCTAGAAAGGGGCTTCTTCTTAGCCACTATTCACGAGAGAGAAAAAAGACACAATAATACCCATATTATGGGAAAGTGAAATACCATTGTAAGGATCGGAACCTCTTCATGGAAAGGAAGACCGAATCAATACTATCAATAAGGGCTTTTAATGTTTCCCCTCCTAACTATGAATATTTATTTTTCGTTTCCTGCGTTTAGTCCAATGGATTATTACAGTTTGCTATGATTTTCCCGTGATTTATTTATATTGCTTTACACTCATAAGGTACATGATAAATTTTGAGCAAACAAGTTTGAAAACTGGCTAGCCCATGCTATTTTTGGGGAACTATTCGAACATGAAAAATAAAAATGAATACATCGCCTAGGAGGGTAAAGTTCTTATTGAAGCTGATTCAATAATGCTCCTCCTTTTTAAAAATGACACTTAAAGCCCCATTTAACTATTTAAGGACAAAAATGCTCCTCCTTTTTAAAAATGACCCAATTTGCCCCAATTTAACATTTATTACGTGCGTTCCCCACCTTTTCTGTGTGATGCTTGTGCCTTCTCCCCCTTTCCCACGCAACATGGGTTTGTAATTTCTCGGAGTTCAATTTTTTTATGCGAATCCTCCCTTGCCACAGAGCATTGTGCGGATGTTTCCTTCAAAATCTTTGTTTTTTGTTTTTTGATTTTTGTTTCCTCCTCCTCTAAAGTTTTGAAATGTAAAGCTTATTTGTAAACTTTCATTTGGGGAAACAGTAAATTCGGTGGGTAGAAGCGAAAATGCATAAGCACCCCTCATTTATATCCGGATTTTTGACTATATACTTTTTATTTGTGGGAATTCTATTTACATTTCTAAACTTATTTTAAATGGAATTATTTGCATCCCTTACTTTAACGCGACAGAGTGTATGTATTTCACTCTCCTTTGGGAGAGTGAGAATCACGAAAAAATGATTTTCAGATTATTTTTTATTCGTTTTTACCATTTATTCTTACTTTTTTTCTTTTTCCTTTTTATTTTCTTTGTCTTTTTCTTACACTTTTTTTTTCCGTTTCTTCTCTATTCTAGCAAATATTCATTCACTAGCATCTTTGTCTAACCATTCCTTTTCTATTGTTTCTTTTTACTTACAATTTAAACTCTAAAAAAGATCTATTCATAAACAAAGCAAAATACATTTAGATTTGGGAGAAAAAATTTATCATCGGAAAACCTTCCCACGCCGGGTAAAAATGATGTATGGCAATTTTAACTGAAAAAAGTTTTCTCAACTTATATTCTTTGATATATATATATATATATATATATATATATATATATATATATATATATATATATATATATATATATATATAACAAGATAAAAATTTGTCGTTGGAAAAAAAAATTCACCGAAAAAATGGTATTTTTAAAATTCCGACGATGACCATTTTATGCTGCCGGTGACCAAAACAAAAAGAAAGAGAATGAAATAACCAAAAAAATAAAAATAATAAGAAATAAGAAAAAAAGAAAAAGAAGACAGAATAGAAAAGTACTAAAAATACATGTGGGGCGCGTGTAGCTCACCACTTGGTAATAGTTTGGTTGTCGGCGGTAAGGATGCAAATAATTACATTTAAAATGAGTTTAGGAGGGGTAATAGGATTCCCGCAAAGAAAAAGTGTGTAGTTCCACTCGTGCCAAACAAATACCATAGCAACATTTATAATGAGTGGTTGCGCTCTTCCAATATTATCACCCTTTAAATTTGGCAAAGGCATATTTACGGTAAAAAACCAGTCGATCAGCGGTGCAGTCGACGATTCCGTACCTTTCCCTCTTGAGTTGTCCGCTCAAGGGCACCGGTCTAATATCCCATAAAAATCTTACTCTGTTTAACTTTAACTGTACGAAGATCATTCAGGAAAAGAGGTAAGAATGGCTAATTTATATATAAGAGCGACTCCAAGTGACCATGCAAATGGAGAAGCCAAAACTTGGTATTTATTTCAATTTTAACATTGTTAGTGAACTGAAAAGAAAATCATCAGCAACACAAGTTGAGCTTTTTTAGTCAACTTGCGTTGGGCATTTATTAGATTTGCCTACAATATAATTGAGTCTCAATTAATATGTTGTTTATTAACAATGGAGGTTCAAATAGAAATTGAAGCAGAAATGCAGTTTCTTGTCAATGTAATTAAGCTACAACTTCATTTGTCTGAGTTTGCTTTTGTGACCAGATTAAATGTATTGGTGATGTAAAGTGCCTACACTAAGGGAAAGAATAATAGTTTGATTGAAAAATATTTTGTGGATTCTCTTGCTAAGAAATGACTTACACATTATTTTCTAAATAAAATATTTGAGCTGACAAAGATGCTGTGAAGGTGGCAGAGCTCTATGTGATAAACTCATTCCTCTTTTATATTTAGAATACAAAATAGCGTGAAAGAGGTTAATTTCACTTGGCTGACGAGGGTGATTTTAACAATTATCCATAGGGAAGAACTGTATACCATGCCATCTTGGGATGCCTGCCATTTTGGATAGATATGCTACATATTATAGGATTTCTGGGTTTTCTATGGCTCTTCAGGTATGATTTTATGAAAGTTCCAGCTATGTGCGTAATAGAATCGATATTTGTTGAGGGAATATCTTTCCACGAATTCTTAGATATAAGGTCATGACGTAGCTAAAGTATAAAAAATTACATGAGAAATTGTATGCCTGACTAGCTAATTTACTTTGTTGTTTTTCATGAACTTCAATTAATAGAGATATATCATGTATATACTTATTTGTATTATTTGTATACTAATTCACTTGGTATAAATGCATATCTAATATATGTAGAGTATTTCCTCGATAAAATAATATGGCATCACCAAATACTCCATTTTTACTAACTTTTTGAATATATTTTATGTAATAGAAGTTAATAAGAAATATGGCTCTCTTGGAAGCAGCCTCTCTGCCCTTTTGGGTAGGGGTAAGGCTGTCTACATATTACCTTCCCCAGACCCCACCTGATGGGAGTTTACTGGATAATTGTTGTTGTTGTTGTTGCTCTCTTGGAGAATAAGGTAACATATAATGTTTATCAGAAAAGTATTAGTACAAATGATGACTTTGTTGATCATCCACCTAAGATATCAAAAAGGCAGAGTAAATGGCAGGAGAAAGCTGCAAATGACTTGAAGAATGAGGTGACAAATAATGACTTTGTTAGTCATCTGTCTGAGACATCGAAAAGATAGGGCAAAGCTGCAAATGACTTGTAGAGAGAGATAGTAGATAAGTTTCATCACAAATATTCTTATTCAAATAATAACTTTGGTGATCCTCCATCCCAGACATGGAAGACATAAGGCAAAGCTGCAAATGACTTGCAGAAGGAGGTGGTAGATAAGATTCATAACAACGTTGTAGTTCAGAGAATGTCTTTGTCGATCCTCCATCTCAAAAAAAATCTAAAACTGCAAATGCCTTGCCAGTAGATAATTATTGAGTAATTCAATTTAAGAAGTTGTTAGATGGCCAAGAGGAATTGAAGATTAAAGTTTGAAGAATGAATATAAGGATGAATTAAGGGGTTTTAAAGAGGTATCTTGCCGATATATTTTTGGAGGTGTTCAATGCGATTGATTTAATTTAGAAGAAAATTCATAGATATACCATTATATAATTTTGTATATATTTTTTGCTAGTTATAAGGTTGATAAGCCTTTTTTAAAAACTTGATATAACACCATCATAATAGAGATGCCAAAAAAAGAATAATTGCGATGGTGATGGTGATGGTAATACAAATCAAGATGCGCTGGATGAAAACGAAGAGATAGAAGGTAGCTGCAATATATTTTTGTAGTATATTTTAGTCTATCTTGTGGGTTCAACATACTGGCTTATTCAAATGAAATGCAAAATTTCTACTCGTGCTAAAATACAAATTTAAAAAATGATTTAGTGAGTGACTCTAGCGAGAATGCTTGCGCTATCAATGAAAATGATAGCAAACATAATGATGTCACGATCCAAAATTTCACCAAAAATTGTAGTGATACCTAACCTCCAAGATTAGATAAACCGACATTCAATAAAGATTCAAAACAACAAAATAAGATACATTATATCTTAAGAAACATAAGTAACAGAATACAATTTTGACAATAGCTAATACAGAGATACAATAATATCAAAAAAAATAAATTAAAATCAGGTGGTACAAAGTCATGAGCTCTAAATCTGAATATAAGAAGATACCTCAATAGTACAATATTGTTTGAACGTACAAATAACAATGTGAAGATAAGGGACAGGGACTGATTGAGGCCAATCCTGCACTACTACAAAGTAGCAAGAGTAATAGAAGCAGCTTTCACCCGAGAAGGTCGGGATCAATTTCCATAGGATGCTAGAGATGAGAATTGAGTTTCTATCTAAATTGGAGTTGCTTAATTGTTCTTAATTATACTTCTAAACATAGTTGGTTTTGATATTACTTCTAAATTTATACTAATAGGATGCTAAATTAAGCTAAGAGTACGATATTTGAAGGTTGTCTAAATAGTTAAAAGGCACTAGGGAAGTGACTTTCTCTTAGGTGGATACTTGACGGGTTCACGAGTCTAAGACTAGGTTGTCATATTTGGGGATTACGATATAATCATCGTACAATACTTCTCACTCTATACCTCTCGGTAGTTTGAGTGATTTTGCCCTAATTGACTTTCTCAAGACCAATTGAGTATGTTAATTTGTGCAAGCAATTGAGGTTCAAGTCAGGTATTACAATCTCTAGGTTTAACCCTTTAATTAGGGCTATCAATCTCTTGAGTACGCCCCAATTTCATGGTGGACTAATTTTCCTAGAATTAGGCTCTCTTTCTCATGAAGAGCCCAAATCAAATAGGCATAAATTAGTGTTTGCAACCACTAATTTAACAGTAAAACCATAAATCAGTTCATATATCAGACACACATAGATATTCAAGCCTTAAAACACAAGACCCATCAAATACTCACAATAGGGTTGAGCCACAACCCTATATAATAGATCTAGTTACTCATGACGATAGAAGAAAACAAAAAAATAGATGAAGAAAAATCCATAATATTTAATTACTAGCTAAAACTTGAAGATTCAATGATAAAACTATTGTAAAATTACTCAAAATAATAAAGGGACACTGTTCACGAGCACAACTCTGCTTAAAATTACAAACGATGGCCTAAAAATGGGAAAAAACTATTTATACTAGGCCGAAGTTTCTGGATAAAAATACCCCTGCGGGGCTAGTGTGGACCGCACAAATCAAGTGCGGCCGTACCGAGGCTCTAGTCTAAAAACTTGTGCTTTCTAAACTTGGCCACTGCGGCCCGCACAAAGTGCACCGCGGCTACGATAGCTTCTATTGCGGTCGCACAAAAGAACCACAGACCGCATTGGCGATATTCCCAAAATTAGAAACTCACTGAACTCTAGCTTTGCAGGCCGCACAAAATCGAGTGTAGCCGCAATGAAGCCAATGCGGTCCGCATGAAATCCTTTGCGGCCGCATTGCTTGAATGTCTGGAATGAGCACCTCTCTGAACTCCCTCATTGCGGACCGCACAGAATGCAGTGTAGGCTCATTGGTCATGTTACACTATGTTTGGACTTATTCTTGATACTTGTGCATGTTTCACTTCTTTTTGAGCATGTTTTGATGAGCTGTCACCTAGTTGACCAAACCCTACAATCAAGTACAACATGTAAGCCTTTGGGACTATTTTGTACATATTTCTTATCAAAACTCAAGTAATAAGGAGTGTAAAATTCATTATAATCCTTAGTTATCAACTCCCCCAAATCTAGGCCTTTGCTTGTCCTAAAGCAAACAAAATAAGACCCTCTCCTTAAGAGCAAATCCAAGAAAATTCAGTTGACCTAAAGTGACCTCATCTAGCCTCAAATTGGACTTACAATTGCCTTCAATTCAAATGAATCATTGACAACATTCACTCTTTTAAGCACCATAGATTTAGTGCGACACAAGAGCATCAAGAGTTGACTCAACACATCAAAGAAACTCTTTCTATTACTTTGGTCATTGTGGAACCCAAACTCACACATTCTCAACTCTCCCTAAGCAAACCTCACCTTAAGGATTATAGCACTCAGAACGAGGTTAACGGGAGTACTCTCATCTCTCTTAAAGAAAAATGGTAAGTCTGGCTCTAAGTACAATATGCTTTCCCCTTATATGAATTACCACTAATGTAAGCTTCATTCAACCCAATATCATAGAGGGCTTTTGTGGAGATATAGTGAAGGCTTTTGGTTCAAGGTAAGAAATATTTGGTCTAAGTAGGTTCCATCTTCCCTTTAACACTTCTTTTGATTCATTTTGACACACGTTCTTTTGACTTTCTAAGTCATTTGACTTCTTTCTAAGGAGTGAGAGAGATACACTGTCACTCATTCTTGTTCATTTCAAGTTTTTTTCTCCTTTTCTCCACTTCCCACACCTTTCATCTCTTTACTTTTATTGAATCGCTTCATTCTTTCTACATTGGACATTCTTTTGTCTTTGATTTTCTTTCTTTTCCATTGCCTTTACTTTTATTTATTTTGTACCTATCACTTTGTTGCAATCCTCGTCTCCCCCCAAACTTATGCTTTTTTCATGTGCTAAGGAAAGATCAGGTGCCAAGAGAGGATATTTTTAGAACGAGTAAAGGCTTATATTGTGATTCTTGAACGAAAAAAGGTATATGGGTCAAAAGAATTGACTTGGTATTTTATCATTAGTAGGCTATGGAAGTGTTTATGATATCATTCTGATCAAGGAGAGCCTATAATCACATCTTGAGCCAAATTATACTTAGGATTTCTCCTAGACAAACATTTAGGGCAAGTTCTAGACAATGTATCGGGACTTGGACTTACGATTCAAATTCTCACCACACAAGCTATGGAATTGCTAAAGAAACAGAGTCAGGGGCCCACAACAACCTTAGATAAGATTTGAGCAACACAATGGTCGCGAAAAATCACTTAATGATTATCGGCCAACACAAGAGTCTCAAGGTCACAATATCACCATCCTAAACACATCGATTTATTTTTGACCATAGGATCAAAGACAAATATGTTAGGCAATGGCATACACATGATTGTTTGTAATCGGTGTCACACTTTAAAAATGTACAAGTAAACAAAGCACTACTAACAACATCATATAAAAAAGAACACAATTCAAATCAACAATTCTTTTCGATGAATTTTGTTTCTTAAAAAGAATTCAAAATAGAATCATTTGAAATAATACTAAATACAATTGTTCTATATAAAGAACCTAATATTCACTAAAATTCATATACTGTTCTAATCAATTTTATTCACTATAAAGGAGATGGAAGGAAAAAGGAAAAAAAACAAGTGTAACAACTAACGATACTTTATTGTTACAGCAGTATAGAAACGGTTCCCTACTCAATATAATGTACATTTTGGGTAAATGAGGCACACAAATTTTGGATTAATAAATGAAGCTTTCAAGATTTGAACACACGACCAAAACTAAATAAAAAGGCACTTGACCAACTTAGCTACATAGCCAGCTGTTTCAATTGGTGTCACTTAATTTATTTTAACTGCATTGTATTTTTTTCTTTTAATTATATATATACAATTAATAAAATTTTTGGACCAAGCGGTGTCATGTGACACTGCTTGGCCTCGGGTAAATCTGCCCCTGGTGTTAGGCCCAAGTAAAACTTTGCTTGAGGCACCCTTACCAACTAACTACTAAAAAGCAAAAAGAAAACAGACTCAAACCCTTAAGAAGGTTGTCATTCCATCCATCATCGGGAAGAGCTACTCGGTTCACACAAATTCAACATTTGGAAAGAACCGTGGCGTTAAGAAAACTAAAGGCTTATTGCAAAACTCAAAACAAGAATCTACGAACATAAAATAAGAATCTAAGAAAGGAAAATACGGAAAGTAAAATGAATATATACAAGAGGGGATTTAATCAAATATACAATAGGGAGAATGAATATATACATAAGAAAGTAACTTTATATACAGACCCAAAGTTAAAAGTACGAAAAGAACAATGAAATGATAAAATTATGTACATACCAAAGATTAAAAAAAAGAAAGCATAAAATATTGTCATATATACAGTCATCCAAATATCCAAATAGGGCTACCCCCTCAAATGAAAGATGGCATATCCTCAATTCCAACTAACCAAAATAAGCACAAAACAGAGAAGAGAGGAAAAAGAAGCTCCCTATAGGCCCATCTATATCGGATCCTGAATCTGGGTCCCTAGGTCCTCTGTCTGCTTGGGAACCTGTGACTGGCTCCCTATGATCTGTGGCTCTGCTGGGACCTAGGCCTGGACTGAGTCCTAGAACTATACTGGAATCTATGGCTGGCTAGAGGAACCTCCCTACGGGTCCACCAACTCTATGACTACATCATCAGTACGGGAAATCACCCTCTTCCTCTTGGGTGGCCTCTCTGACTCCTGCTCTTGCTGGGGATGGGTTGCTAGTGTCTGATCATGCAATGAAAAATCTAAAGGCAGGTTATCCGCCTCCAACCTCTCTACCTCGACCCTTAGCGCCTTCACCGACTTTTTTAAAGCCCGAGTCTTCCTCATTTTATTCGTCCCCCTAGAAAGCTCCTTTAATGACTTCATGAGAGTAAACAACATCTATGAGCTTTTTCTAGTTGTCCAAAATTTCCTTCAGAGTGTCCACAATGGAATGTGGGACCTGTGGCGGAGGGGGTGCTGACTATGCTGCCACAGTAGTAGAAACTATAGATACCTTAGAAGTAGCTTTCTGCATCCAGTTGTTGATACTAGCGAGGGCCTGGCTCAGGCGATGGGGAGTCAGGGGTTATGCAGTAGGGGGGGGGGGATCTCTGGAGCTGTAGAAGTGGATGGTCCTGGGGTCATATTTGCTGAGGTGGAAGGAGGCGGAGTAGGAGCCACTACCACTACTGGATCTTCAGAATGGCCAGTTGAAGTAGCGTTTTTTCCCTTGTAGTACTTGTCTTTAGGTTTCCATCACCCTATAGGCTATACCAGGAGAACCGTGTCTTTGCTTTCACTTTCATATCAAATTTCCGCTTCTCCACATCTAAATCCTCAAGGTACATAGTCAGGAAGTTGGAGAAGCGATAAGATATGTCACCTTCGTTCACCACCATAATAATAACCCGGGAGATCACATTCCTGATGTTAATCGGGTACCCTTCCATGATAGATGCCACCAATATAGCCTGGTGAATATGGAGTGAGTTGTTGTGGGTGGTGGGGGTATAGCCCGCTACACACAAATGTTTCCTACTCTTTTGCTTCAAAGTTTAGTGTCCTTCTCAGGATCTTCACTCTCGCAGTAAACCAATCGGGGGGTGGTACCTAGAATTGCCAAGTACTCTGCCAACCAAGGATGAGCAGCCTCACCCATCTACTCCAAATACAATGACTCATTCTCCTCCGGGAAGCCCAGGTAATCATTTATGGTCTTGCCATCAAATTTCACCTTCAAGTTCCGCACTTTGGTCAATGTGGTGCCCTTTTTGTTCTGGGCCACATTTGTGTAGAACTCCTTCACCAAGTTCTCATTGGCCTCCTCCACGTGGCCTATGAAATAATTCTATCCACCTCTCTCTCTGAACTGTCTCATCACATTGGGTTGTGAGGCAAAAGGTCTCGGGTGATGAATTACGCTCGGGTATTAGCTCTTTCTCGGGCCACCACTCTCTAAACTTGTGATAGCCAACCTCACTCAAAAACCGGTCATGCCATGCCCTGGTCCTCTCTACCACTCCTACTTAGGGCTCACCCCTTCTACTCTTCCCATTCTTCTGCTATAGGACCCTCTCTGATAGTGAAGCTGTAGGAGAGGTAGAATATTCATTGCCACTGTCTGCCGCTGAGCCCTCAAACAACTCAGAAGATATACGCACTGATGCTCGGGCAGTGGGAGAGACTGGAGGTGTATCCCTCAACTTGTTCCTCTTCGGCCATCCGGGAACATATTCTAGCACGGAGTTTGATGATTCCTCCCGCAAGGTGCATACTCACTTCCCGATTGGTCAATCGCTCTATCAGCAGCTTTATGAGCCTCCTGGTATTCTTTATGTTTTGTCGGACTTTCGGGATCAATTTGATCATACCATTTCCTATACCTTGGGAGGATTCACCTATGCCATGTTGTTTTCTACCACCTCCTTGTCACTGAACCATTGTCTACAAGAAACATTCAGTTTTGCCTTGTTAGTATCAATAAAATCAATGAAATTCAGAATTGCAGGAAAATTTATTGCAAACATTCAAAAGTGCAGAATGCGGACCGCACAAAATGAAGTGCGGCCGCAAAGAGGCTACTACAAACCGCACAAAATCCATTGCGGTCCGCACAGAGGTAGGGTTCAGACTACCCGCTCTCTGAATCTGTGCACCACTGCACAAAATGCATGCGGTCTGCATTGAGGCATCGTGGACTGCACAAAATGCATTGTGGGTGCAGTCCTCAAGTGTCAACTTTCAGAACTTAATCTACTGCAGTCCGCAAAAAATAGTATTGCGGATGGCATAGAGGCACCGTTGACCGCAAAAATTCCACCGCGGTCTGCGGTGAGTGTCCGGCAGCAACACAAACTTAGGGTTCAAGTTTTATCCATTTTAGACCAAATTTTCACCTATTAACCTCAGTGTTGTAACTAATTATTCCTAATTAAAATAGGATTAACTAACCTATGCTACTAAATTAAAAGAAAGTAGGAAGAAAAGAGGAAAAACTACGAGAAAATGAAAGTCGAAAGAAAATAGCAAAATTAAGCAAGAAGGACTTAAAGTTACCAGAAATGAGATGCATTGATGATTAATCAAGACTAAGAAGTAGAATTCATATAATTTCGAGAGAGAACAGTAATTTTTAGGCTTCTGAGAGTAATAAGATCGAAAAGTTCAAATGGAGGGTCTCAGATCCTATTTATAGAAATAGGTCAGGGGCCCCATCTCACCTACACACCGCGGACTCCGTAAAATGGCACCGCAGTCCCCGGTGCTCAGACCCATAAAGCAGTGGGAAATTGGCCACTGGGGACCGTACTAAACCCAGCGCGGCCGCACTGGTCCACCGCGGATCCCACAAAATGCAATGTAGCCGCGGTGGAAAACTTCAAAGAGTCCCCATTTTTGATAAATCATGCTATGGTCCGCATTGACTTCTTTTCCCGGCACAAAGGCCTTTGGAGCCGCACAAAATGAAGTACGGTCCGCATTGCAAACTTCAGAGAGTGGTTATTTTTCAACTTCGTCCTGCACTGCATCAATACAATCCGACATCATCTCACAACCAGTCATCCAAAAATAAATCCTACACTACAAAGGAAATCAAAGAAAAACAAGAAGAAAGACACATGGGTTGCCTCCCAAGAAACTCCTGATTTAACGTCGCGGCATGACACAATTTACCATAAAATCACTTTATATGAAGAAGTGCCACCACGTGGTTGTCATCAACGTTGCCCAGGTAGTGCTTGACCATGTGCCCATTCACTCTTAAAACCAAACGGAGTCACAAACACCACTTCAAAAGATCCATTCTATTTTGACTTAAGCTTTCCCGGAAACAGACATAACCGAGAGTTGAACAAGAGAACCAAATCATCCACTTTTAACTCCCTGCCACAAGCATATTTATCATGAAGGCACTTCATCTTGTCCTTTTACAAGGATGAACTTGAGTAGGCATGGAATTGGAATTCATCAAGTTCATTAATCTAATCCACACAAAGATTTGCTGCCACATCCCATTTAAGATTCACGTTCCTCAAAGCTCACATGGCCCTGTGCTTAAACTCATGCTGACGCCCCCTTTTCCGACTACTAAAAGAGGAAGCGAAATCGGTTTTACGACATTATGGACAAAACAACTCTTACCCCGTTTGGGAATTGGGTATTGGAAGTTGAAGAGTCTCCACCAAATGATTATAGTGCATTGGGACACTTTTAACAAGAAGAGAGTATTTTGAATAGAAAATCAGAGTTCGGGTAAGGGCTTGAAATTATCTCGAGGGTAAGGTGTTAGGCGCCCCTCAAGATCCACTAGTGTGGTTCCCGAACGTGCTAATTATGACTTTAATAAGGCAAATAAACAGATAAGGCTCACATATAAAGCATTCAAGCAACTTGAGAAACTTTTGAGAAGGGGAAGGGTATAAGTTAATTAAAGTGAAAGAGCGAATTAATTTGAAAAAAAAAGCATTACTTTAAGAAAAAATATTTAAATAAAGCAAGTAAAGAGAAAGAGGTCCTAGGTTTGACTATAATATGGATCATTCGATACAATATCCAGCACATATTCCCAAAGAGGGGTCGCTTTATGATATTATCGCATCGTCATCATCTCCATATTCTACCCTTCCCACCCTGTTAAGGTATTAAGCGCGTTTGGTCTCGCTTACCTATTTCATGCTAGTACACGTCCGAACCTGTTAGTCCCGGGGTATTAGGAGTTCTAATCTTAAGGGTGGGGGGGAGAAAGATAGGACATATATGGAGTTTTAAAGGTAAAAATACTAAGCGTCAATAAAAACAAATAACATGTAAAGGTACACCAATCAGGCATCAAAAGGCTCATATAAACCCCGTAGGCCATAACAACAATTAGTCTAGCATGACTTACAAATACTGATTTGGTCTCAATATTAAGGCTGATTGCAAATGGATTAGTTAAACACACAAATCTGGATAGAAAATCTACTTCGAGCTCCCCGAGCATGTTATTAGGAATTGTGGTATTGAAAAAAGGGCAGGTGAATCTTTAAAAATAAGCAGTAGAGGAAATAAGAAGTTTGAAAAGTAGTGGACAATTTAAGTGAAATGTGCAGAAAGTTTCAAAAAGATAAGCAGATTTGAAAAAACGCGAATAGCACAATTGTTTCGAAAACTAAGAGGGAGAATGATTTTTATGCAGAGGTTAAGAAAAACATTTAAGCAGGAAGATTATTTTCAGAGAAAACACTTTAGGAACTTTACTCTGAAGACTGTTTCATAGAATGAAAATCGTTTGGGCGGAATTTGTTTTGAAAGGTAGAAAAACACAGGCTTAAGACATTAACAGGCATGCATAGCTAACAGTTTGCGAAGACATTAAAGCTCAGATGACTGACTGTTATTAATTAAGCGAATAAGGTGAGCTGGCAGTTTACCCGATAGGCATGATGTCTATTACTTCTGATTTTAAAAGTTGTTAATGAATAATTGAGCGTTTAACCCTACAGCTTGCCTATCGCGTATGCAAGTCATATAGGCAGGATTTCTATATGCATTTGATTACAAAAATATGCAAGTCCTATAGGCAGGATTTCTATATGCGTTTGAGTTCAAAAATATGCAAGTCCTATAGGCAGGATTTCTATATGCGTTTGATTACAAAAATATGTGAAGTCCTATAGGAAGGATTTCTATATGTGTCTGATTACAAAAATATGCAAGTCCTATAGGCAGGATTTCTATATGCGTTTGATTACAAAATATGTGAGTCCTATAGGCATGCTTTCTAAATGATTAAGCATAGAATCCTATAAACATGGTTTCTAACCTTTGACATGTGCAAAAATAGTAAAGCCCTTCATCACCCTTTCACTAATATTCCCCAAATCGTTTTACACAATTATTACAAAACTTGAAAGAAAGGACTTATAGAAAATAAATAAATACATCAGATCTACAACAGGCCGGGGGAGTCTCGAAGCAACCTTAATGTCCAACCCATGCATATTACCAAATCGAGATTCCGGATTAGGGACTTCTCATATTCAAGGCGTTTTCAGAGTTCCAAGGAATCTCAAGGATTCCCGGCAGTGCTTAACACCCTGAATAGCTTAGAGTAACAGAATAGTGTAGTGGAAGTACCAGCCCTAAGGCATCCGAGATTAGAGGGAGCTCAAGGTTCCCAATGCATGGCTTACCATAGGGGGGCAGAACTTAATAGACTAAGAATGTGTGTAAAGGTAAAGGATTAGAGGATAACCAATGAAAAGTTGGTCATACCTAGCCATGAAGGGGACTGGCACACTCCTGACCCTTTACATGGTTTGACAAGTAAGAGCAGGCTTGAAATATGTCAGACTTCGGCATGTATGGTGATTAGGGCACCAACAGACCTGAGTCACAGCTCAACACATAATTGGGGGGGGGGGGGGTTAAGGGAGTGGGATTACATTAAGTATAGATTGAGAACAACCCGGTTCTGAACTAGGGGTGGCAATAGGGTACCACTCTAGTCCAAAACAATACTCACATACAAAAGGGGTCTGGGAAAGGGATCAAATATGAAAGCATTTACACAAAAAAATAGAACATAGTTAAACTATAGGGGTTTTGGGGAAAGAGATGTGCACGAAGATAATCACACACACACATAGCATCAAAAACATGAGGGATAAGGGGTAGGGATGTGCATGCTAAAATTTAACTACATACTGAACATAAACAGACATGGGGAAGGGGTAAGTAAACATGCTGAAGTTCAATTGCATGATGTAGGGAAATAGAGCATACACAGATATATGAAAAGCATAAGTAAATCATGGAACCTACCAGTTGCAAGTTTCAAACAGCAATTCAAAAAGAACAAATAGGATCTTATTGTTAGCCTTGGCTTTCAGCCGGCTAATACAAGCAGTAGAACAAGTAACAGAGCAAAATAGAGAAGAGAAGAGAAGAGAGAGTTTTTAGTATGAACTTATGAAAATTGTTCGTGTCTCTGTGTGTCGTTTGAAGAGAAGGAGTAGGGAATTTATAGTTTTAAGACAAATGGTAGTTAAGGAAAAAATATAATTCAATACCAATCAGAATCAATTAGGAGAGGGGAGTTCCTTTAATTAAGGAATTCGAATTTGAATAGGAGAGGGCATAGTGATATTTAAAGAAAGAAAAATCAATGACACATGGTGCAATAAGGGGTAAATACATATGAGAAGCGTTAAAAAATACACGGTTAGATAAATAAGGTAAAGGTAAAATCAATTAATCAAGAATCAGGGATTCAAACTCAGTAATGCATTAAGTCAGAATATAGGTCCAAATCATACAAGGAGAGAATCAAGTAAGTTCATAGAAAATCAATCCCCAAAAATTAGGGTTGTTCATTGAAAGAAATATTTGACTATAAAAGGGAGCATAAACTTAAACATGCGAGGTTAAAAATAAACAGAGTAGTCATGCAAAGTTGAAGAACATAGATGTGCGAGAAATCAAGAGGTCTTGCAAAGTTTAGCAAGGATAAGAAACATGAGACGAGTTTTAGAGGATTAGGATTTTGAAATTAAACAGGAAGCAAAATACTCGCACACAAGTTGTCTGAAACCCCCCAAAAATCTAGGGTTTTCCTCACAGATGAAAGCATAGAGAATCAGGCAAAGAATAAACCCAGAAAGTCCAAAGAACACATACATTCATAGAAGCATAATGAAAGAAGGAACAGTAGAGAATTGACTCGAAAACCCTAGAAGAAAATGTAGTAAAGAAAATACCTAGAAATCATAGTGAAAACACTTAGGATTTACATCAATAATGTACGAAATCACAGTAGAACAAGTAAAAATTACGGAAACCCTAAGTTTTAAGAAGATATATAGTTTTGAAAGCAAAAAATCGAAAACGATGTGAGAAACACTTAAAAATCTTAGAAAATAACACGGATTGACAGTAGATCTTTGATAGAAACAGGAAAACCTCGAGGCTTAGGGTTTCAGAGAGAACCCTAGAAAATGAGAAGGCTTGGAACGGTTTGGTCCTGAGTCAGAGATAGCCTCACAAGGATAGGACTCGCCGGAGATGAGCCGGACAGGGCCATAAAACTCGAATCGGAGGTCTTCTGAACCGGAGACCTTCAAGGTCTTGCCACGAATCCTCATGCAAGAGGAGGATAAGGGTGAGTGGGGGGTTGATATAGGTTACACAGGGCCTGAGAGGCCATGATTTTTGGTAGAAAGAGGTCGAAAAGCGGAGGAGAGGGCTAGGGTTTTAGAGAGGTGTTAAGAGCGTTTGAGATAGGAGGGGGATACAAGGGTGGCTAAAGGTGAAAAATGATTAGGGTTAGGGGGTGTTCATGGGTTAAAAAAGGAAAGGGCTGTTGTAGGCCGTTGATTTAAATGATCAACGACCACGATTTAAAGAAGGATCCGGGCAGATTAGCTTAAATGGGTCCTGGTCGGGTTATTTGGCAAATTGGGTCGTTTAATTAGGCTGACCAGGGGGGTTAAATTTGGGCCATGTTTTAAATAAAATTTGGCTATAATTTAAATAGCCTCTTTTTCCCAATTAATTTTATAAAACAGCCACAATAGTTAAAAAAGTAAAATTGAAAGCATATACTACTTAATAACATATAAATATTAATCTAAAATATTAGAAATAATTTTATAGCTGTAAACCGTCGCAAATTGCGAAACATGCCACAATCGCAATTTTGTGCAATTAGCTTTTTAAAAATCCAGATAAATTTGTAAAAAAAGTGCAAAAATTACATAAATTATGTCTTGTTGTAAATATGAGAATAAAACACATTGTGCACTAAAAATAATAATTTGGGAATAATTTTGGCCTTTATATTGTTAAAAATAGTGATAAAATTGATTTTAAAAATTAAGGAAAATTCCAAAATTCCTAGGCATGCTTACATATGCATACATATATTATTTTGAAAGCATTTTGGGTGCAAGAAATATATAGAGAAAAATTGGGTATCAACAACTGCCTCTCTTTACCCGAGGAGAATGAAAGAGTTGTCGAGTAAAGACAAGATGACCAATTTTGACCGGAATTGGCGATTGTAAGAGAGTTTTGACCGTGCTTTGGTGTTTGAGCTTCCTACGTATCCCTGGTTTTACAGGAATCAGGCCATATGTATTTTAGGAACCATTGGCGGAATATGCCGATGGAAATTCGAAAAAGACGGACGCAACGGGGTTTGAGATGCGACAGGAGTTTGGAGATTGGACAGGCTGCGGAGAACTGGAGCGAGATCGCTCCTTCTGAGACGGCCGTGAGCTAGCCAACGTACCTACACTGAGTCGATGTGCGTATATAGTTCACAATTTAAACATGATGCAAGTTCCCATTGGACCATGAATGCTGTCTTCAGACGATTAGGATAGCGTCCTCAGACTATGACGTCCTGGGCTATGAAGAGCATAAAATTAGAGATTCGTAGGCCATAAAATGGTGTTCTCGAGCTATGCAGATGGTGCCTCCGAACTATGATTCCTTTGAATAAGTTGGCGATATTTCAGCCATGAGAAGGTGGCAATATTTCAGCCTAATGAATGCAAGGGTGGCGATAAAAGTTTCAGCCGAGCAAGAATTTAAAATGTAGGGTGGAGATATTTCATCCAAATGAAATAGGGTGGAGATTTTTCAACCAAATGCAAAATAAAGGAGGTAGAGCTTAACCTCGGAAGGAGACAGAGCTTAGTCTCGAAAGGTAGCGAATAGCCTTATGCAGGATAGAGGTAGAGCTTAACCTCGGAAGGCAGAGAATAGCCTTATGTAATGCAGGATGGAGACATAGCTAAGTCTCAAAAGGTAGAGAACAGCCTTATGCGGGATGGAGGTAGAGCTTAACCTCGGAAGGAAAAGAATAGCCTTATGCAATGCAGGATGAAGACAGAGCTTAGTCTCGAAAGGCAGTGAATAGCCTTATGCAGGATGGAGGTAGAGCTTAACCTCAAAAGCCAGAGAATAGCCTTATGCAAAATGCATATATGTAAAGGAGAAAATTGTAGCGAGTTCCTTAGCCGGTGAGCGATTGCGATATCAGGACTGCTGCGGCAATGCTGGGTGTAGATAGTATACTTTGTGAAAAGAATAGTTATTTCAGGTGTTTCGAATCTGTAAGGCATAGAAAGGGGGAGGTTAGTTCGTATCCCTCGGCTCGTGCCGTCCTTTGCCATTTGGGGTAGCGTTGCTGAACGATATTGATCCTAATGATTTTATGCAAAATATTTGGCAAACATGATGCAAATGTATATATAAGTGAAGAAAAGAATAATTTTTGTTTTACGATGAACCAACAACTGCAACGTGGTTCAAGACACGGCAACCTTGCTTGCTTTGGAATTTTGAGGGTCCTCCTCAAAATTCTCCCCCAGTTTACTTGGCTGGTGCTATTGATGGCGGTGCTGAATGATTGAAAATGGAATCCTTAGAATTTTGATGGTCTTCCTAAAAATTTTGCCCCATTTTACTGGGTCGATGCTAATGCAAAGGTTTGGTAAATTGACTTCAAAATTTTGAGAGTCCTCGTCAAAATTCTGCTCCAGTTCCAAATGCGGGGGGGGGGGGGGGGATGGAATTTTATTAAAAATGTGATCGAACCCATAGGGCTGCCTACGTATCCTGTCTTAAACGGGAATCAGGTCAGGGGTAGTTCAAATTGCATCAGAATAAACAAGCATGTGATCAAATATAGTATCTCTTCACTGCGTCTGAGTTGATAGGTTTCGGCTAGACTTCTCCATCTATTTCCGCGAGAATAAGGGCTCCTCCAGTTAGAACCCAGTGAACCATGTACGGACCATGCCAGTTGGGAGAGAATTTCCCTTTGGCTTTATCTTGATGTGGGAATATCTTCTTCAACACCAATTGCCCTGGTGTAAACTTCCTCGGTCAAACTCTCTTGTTGAAGTCTCTAGACATTCGGTTCTAATATAATTGACTGTGACAGACAGTGTTCATTCTCTTTCTGTCGATGAGGGCTAACTGCTCATAACGACTTTTGATCCATTCCGCATCATGTAACTCAACTTCTTGTATGACCCTTAGGATGTGATTTCTACCTCAGCAGGAATGACCGCCTCTAATCCATAAACCGGCATGTAAGGAGTGGCCCGAATGATGTGCGTACCGTGGTGTGGTAACCCAATAAAGTGAACGACAATTTCTCATGCCACTGCCTGTGCTTTTCAATCATTTTCCTTAGTATCTTATTGATGTTCTTATTGGCTGCTTCTAAAGATCCGTTCATCTGAGGTCTGTAAGCTGTACAGTTCCTATGTCTGATTTTGAATGTTTCACACATCGCTTCCATTAGGTCGTTGTTGAGGTTAGAGCTATTGTCGGTGATGACTGGTTCTGGAACCCCGAACCAACAAACTATACGATCTCGGATGAAATCTGCAACTACCTTCTTAGTGACTGCCTTGTATGATGCTGCTTCAACCCATTTGGTAAAGTAATTGATTGCCACTAGGATAAACCTGTGCCCATTTGACGAGGCTGGCTCAATTATTCCAATGACGTCCATTCACCAAGCGGCGAACGATCATGGTGAGCTTGTTGTAGTAAGCTCATTTGGAGGCACCTTTATCATATCTGTATGTACTTGACATCAGTGGCATTTTCGGACGTACAAAATGCAATTCGTCTCCATAGTCATCCAAAAATAACCTGCTCGAAGTATCTTCTTTGCCAAAACGAAACCATTCATATGTGGTCCACAAGTCCCGGCATGTACTTCCTCCAATTGTATGATTGCTTCTTTTGCCTCGACACATCTTAATTATCCCAAATCAGGAGTCCTCCTATACATGATTCCTTCGCGGTGAAAGAAATTGTTGGACAATCTCCGAAGTGTTCGTTTCTTAGTAGCATTGGTAAACTGTGGGTACCCTCCCATTGTCAAGTATTCCCTGATATTGTGGAACCAAGGTTTCCCGTCGGCTTCCTCCTTGACGTGAGCATAATAAGCTGGCTGGTCGTGAATCTTGACCGGAATGGGATTAATAAAATTTGTATCCGGATGTTGGATCATGGATGATAAAGTGGCTAAAGCATCGGCGAACTCGTTCTGTGTTCTGGGAACATGCTGGAACTCCGTCTTTCTGAATCTTTTCCTCAACTCCTGCACATGGTGTAGATAGGGGAGTATCTTAGAATTTTCGGTTGCCCATTCCTCTCGGACTTGATGTATGAGTAAGTCTAAATCTCGGATCACTAGTATTTCCTGAACATTCATGTCAATGGAGAGCTTGAGCCCTAAGATGCAGGCTTCGTACTCGGCCATGTTGTTGGTACACGGGAATCTGAGCTTGGCGGACACCGGTATTGCTGACCAATTTCTGATACCAAAACCGCTCCTATACCCACTCCGTTGAAGTTTGCGGCTCCGTCGAAAAACATTTTCCAACCATCATAGGATTCTGCAATATCATCTCCGATGAAAGCTACCTCCTCGTTTGGAAAATACGTCTTCAGTGGTTCGTATTCCCCTCTTACAGGATTTTCAGCAAGATGATCTGCCAAATCTTGTCCTTTAACTGCCTTTTTGTTGACATAGACAAAGTTGAATTCACTCAACAAGATTTGCCACTTGGCGTGCTTGCCAGTGGGCATGGGTTTTTGGAAAATATACTTCAGTGGATCCATCCTTGATATGAGGCAAGTACTGTAAGCACAGAAATAATGCCTCAATTTTTGCGCTACCCATGTCAAAGCACAACAAGTGCGCTCTAGTATGGAATCACGAGCCTCGTACGGGGTAAACTACTTGCTGAGGTAGTAAACAGCTTGCTCCTTTCTCCCTATTTCATCAAGTTTCCATAAAACGCAACCGAATTCCCCATCTAAAACAGTGAGATAAAACAATAAAGGTCTCCTGGGCTCAAGTGGAATCAGGACTGGAGGCGTAGATAAGTATTCCTTGATCCTGTCAAAAGCCTTTTGGCATTCATGTGTCCATTTGGTGGCGGCGTCTTTCTTTAGCATTTTGAAGATGGGCTCACGAATGACAGTGGACTGAGCGATAAATCGACTGATGTAGTTGAGCCTCCCTAGAAAGCTCATTACCTCTTTCTTGTTCTTTGGCGGTGGCAACTCTTGAATGGCTCTGACCTTTGACGGATCCAGTTCTATTCCTCGGCGACTCAGAATGAAACCCAATAATTTTCCGCCCGGGACCCCGAATGCACACTTGATTGGGTTTAGTTTCAAGTTATACCTCCTTAATCTATTGAAAAACTTTCGCAAGTCCTCCATGTGATCTGCAGCTTTCTTGGATTTGATGATAATGTCGTCCACATATACCTCAATTTCCTTATGTATCATGTCGTGAAAGAGGGTAGTCATGTCCCTCATGTAAGTAGCCCCTACGTTCTTTAACCCAAATGGCATCATTCTATAGCAATACATCCCCCATGGCATGATAAACGCCATTTTCTCTGCATCCTCTTCATCCATCCATATCTGATGGTATCCAGCAAAACAATTGACGAAGGACTGGAGCTCATGCTTGGCACAATTATCAATCAGTATGCGTATATTTGGCAAAGGAAAGTCATCTTTAGGACTGGCCCAGTTGAGATTCCGGTAGTCGACACAGACTCTAACCTTCCCATCCTTCTTTGGCACCGGTACAATGTTGGCTAACCATTTTGGATACTCCACTACTCTAAGAACCCTGGCTTTGACTTGCTTTGTGACTTCTTCTTTGATTTTCAAACTCATGTGTGGCTTGAATTTTCTGAGTTTCTGCTTGACCGGTGGGCATGTCGGATCTGTCGGCAACACGTGAGCCACAATGGACGTACTGAGGCCTATCATGTCATCATACAATTAGGCGAATATGTCCTAATACTATTTCAAATATTCTGTGTATTCTTCCTTTTCTGACGGTGAAAAGTGCACACTGATTCGTGTTTCCTTGGTATTTTTCTGCATCTACCAGATTAATGACCTCGGTGTCGTCTAGATTGGACTTAGGTCCATTCTCAAAATTTTTGACATCTTTAACAACCTCTTCTGGTATTTCATCCTCTACTGAATCTATGTTCGTTTTTCGTATTGTCTTGTTGCAAGTTACAGTCATTGGTTCATCATCAAGATATGTAGTAGTAATGCTGTGTAAAATAAAGTAAATGGTAGTGAAAATAAATGATAGCGAAATATAAAGATAAAATTGGAAAATGCTTTAATTAAATTCATAATCGTCTGAAACATTGGAGCTCTTTTTCAAAAGTAAAGACAATGCTGAAAGTAAAAATTAACTAGAAGTAAAGTGTGATGCATATGTGTCATTTAGGCTTGCTACCCCGAGGCTCTACGGGCACTGGTGGTCCTGATTGACCAATTGGTGAGGCACTCTCCTCGGTTCACAACTTGAATGGAAGGTCCTTCCTCCCCTTCCTCCTCGAAGGTAACACAACAATCCATATCCTCTGCCAGAAACATGTTCTTCGTTGCTGCCAGCGTCTCATCTTCTTCTGACCCATAGAGAGTGTCGGCTGGCTGAAATGTCTGCTCCAACTAAGGTATGGGGTATTCCAATGGATAGTACGGGCCGCGCGATGGTGGCGACCAGTCCTTGAATTCCTGCCAAGTATATTCATAAACCAGACCGAAAGTGGTCCCGTGCTTCTTCAAATGGAAGGGCTTGGTGATACCTTGGAGATTCTTGCCAAGCCCCTTTCCGGGCTCGTATCCGTTCCAATTCAGAAAGCTCTCGATTTTTCTATACCACCACTTATCCTTGTCTATGGCATTGAATCATTCGATGTGATGGTATGTTTCTCCCCCTATTCTCCTTCTTCCTATGATTATTGGGATAGCCTACTGTATATGGGGTTCCTACCTCACCATGAATGATTACTTCTTGATGATTCCACATAATTTTACGGCCTGATGCAATGTTGACGCCACAGCCCCTACGTCGTGAAAGGTCGTCCTAGCAATAAGTTGTAGGATGCGGGTACGTCAATGACTTGGAACTCAACATCGAACAAGTGGGCCCCATCTGCAGGTACAAATTGATTTCTCCAATGGTGGACCTCTGAGATCCATCAAAAGCTTTGACATTGATGGCCCTGTTGATACCCAATTATTTTCAACATATTTTTGTACCCAAAATACTTTCCAAATAGCTTGTGAATGCATATATAAGCATCCACAAAAGGTTGGTATTTTTCTATTATTTTTCAAGCATTTATAAAACCAATTTACAACTTATTGTGTACTATAAAATCCAATATTTAACCTCAAAACTTGTTATTTAATAAATAATTTATTTTATTCTCTCATTTACATAAAAATAAAATTTATATAATTTTCACAGGATTTTACAAAGCCATTAGGTGTTTTTAAACTAAAATTGCATTAAACTGCAATTTTAGCATATTTCTCGATTTAATAAGTATTTCAAGTAAAAAATGGTTCCTGATATTTTTAGTTGCTTCCTTAATACATTTTATTAACTTTGTAATTTTATTGAATTTTTAAAAAATATTTTACTATTTTAATATAATTAAATTGGGAAAATGGCTATTTAAAATAAAGTCCTTTAATTTTGCTATTCAGGCCCAAATTGAAAATCAGAACCAACCCCAATTTAACCCTTAATTGACCTGACCCAAATCCATTAAACCAACCCATCTACTTTTCCTTCTAATCTTGGCCGTTGATCTCATAGATCAACGGCCCACATTTAGCTTACCAAAATTAAATCCCTAACACCCTAACCCTAAACTCATTCTTCTAAACCCGCCGCCTCTGAATCCCTAAGGCTCTTAAGGCCCTCTCAAACCTTAAGCCATCTCCGGTTGTCTCACAGGCGTTAATGGCCGTCCAAGACCTAAACTCCTTCACCCGTTCACTCTTCACCTCTCCTGGTCCTTGAGTTCGAAGATCGGAGCTGTATTTCAAGGGTGGTTGGACCAGAGGTCCTCCAATGGGTTTTGCAGCTATGTCCAGGCTTTCTCTGGCAAGTCATAAGGCTTCGAGTCCTTTGCCGACTTCGACGAGTCCGTTCCAAGCTTTTCTTGCCATCTCCAGACTTTTCTGTGAAAACCCTAACTTCTCGAGGTTTTTCTCTGTGTTTACTTTTGTGATTCTCTCTGAGTCCTAGTGATTTTCTAATAGTTTCAAAGTTTTCTCATCTCTTCTTCGCCTATTTGTGTATTCAAGATGTTCGTTCTTTTTAACCTAGGTTTTCTATGACTTTCCATGATGTCTCTTGTTTTATTGCTCTATTTGTTACTGTGTGTTCTTTTCTATGTCTTTGCTATGATTATTAAGCATTTTCTACCATCACTATCGGGTGTTTCGCTTTACTGTTTACCTTCTAAGGTTTTCAGTTCATGTATTCTATGCTTTCTTCGTGTTGTTCTGCTATTTGTTCATATTCATCAGTTATATTCTTACTCTCCGATCTGCAGTGGAAACCCTAGCTAAAAGGGTCCTTTCCATTGTCCCTATATGAAACCCTAGTCGCCTCTGGTTGCTTCCTTATGTGTTTTGCCACATGTTATTCTAATTTCTTCCAGTTTTGTATGTTCAAATCTATGCCTCTTTTATATTGTCACACTTCCCCTCCTCTGAAACCCTAATTGATTTCATATAGCTGTTTGATTCTTTAATTGATCCCTATTTTTTTGACTAAGTGCAAATGGCTAGTATCTTGACTCCTTGATTTCGTAGATGATTACCTGCCTTGTGTGTTTTACCCGTGTGATTTCCAAATTCTGTATATGAATTTACCCTATATTCTATGATTAATACTTGATTTTTCTTTCCAAAATTGGACCAAAGCTTGTTTATTTCCAGTCGGATTCTTAATTAAAGGGAAAATTCTCCTTAATTGTGTATGATTGGTACTGATGAATATTTTCTTGTCTTACGTGTTGTATCTCTTTCAAACTATAAATAGGCATTCACTTCTTCTTACTAAAAACAACACACGAGTTCCCTCTACTCTTGCTCACTAAAAACCTCTACTTTTCTCTTTCTTCTCTGTTACTTGCTCTCTCTCTTGCTAAGGATTAGTCGGCTATATACCAAGGCTAATTATAATCATTCTCTTTGTTTTGTTACTCAAGTTTGCACTGGTAGGCTCCTAACTTCAATTATTAACTTTCAACTATCTGTTTGTTCTCTCCTTTTCTTTGTTTGTTATGTTATTTCAACTTAAGCCCTTGCATGTTCAATACCTTCCCTTTGTCCCCTTGTCTGTTTGTCTGTTTCAGTATTTCATTCGAGTGCTAGCATGTTTAATTCCCTCCCCCTTCCCCTAGACTGTCATGCTACCTCACCTATTTTGTGTACTTCAGTTAAGCTTCATGATAATTCCCTTCCCCTTGTCCCCTTGTCTGTTTGTTCTCAGATCCTGCAGGATAATCTTGAACCTTGATCCTTGTCTGCTTATACCTTTTGTTTAAACTACAACATGTTAATCCCTATTCCCTTTCCCTTTGGTTTCTTACATTCAGTGTTTTATTAAGTCCAGCATGTTAAATACTTTCCTTTGCTTGTGTATTTTTCAGTGCTTCAATCTAATCTTATCTGTTAAGTGCTTTTATATGATTCCCCTTTCCCTTTGGTCCTTGTTTGTATGTGAGTTGTTCTGGATAAGGGTGGCACTTTATTGCCATTTCTAGTCTAGAACTAAGGCTATCAACAGTCTTTACTCAAAGAAATCCCATCCCCCATCCCCTATCTTATGTGTTTGAGCCTTGACAAAGGCCTGTTGGTGTCCTAATCACCATTCAGACCTTTGTCTGACTTATTTACAAGTCTGCTCTTGTTTGTTAACCATTGTATGAAGTATGGGGTGTGCCAGTCTCACTCAATAGGCTGAGTATGACCACTTCATACGATGGTCTTCCTCTAATATATCACATTTACATTTATTCTTAGTTATTTAAGTTCTACCCCCTTCTGGTAAGCCATGCTTAGGGACCTCGGAGTCTCCTCTGAACTCGGATGCCTTAGGGCTGGTAATTCCACACTTGCAATATTCCAATTAGAGTGTATGCAATGCCTGGGTTTCTTTGAAAGACCTTGGAACTTTGTAACACTCTAAAAGATAAAGGCCTTGGATCTTGGGAGTTCGGATTTGGTAAAAGGCGTATTGTTGGACATTAAAGTTGCTTCGAGATTCCTCGGGCCTGTTATTGTTGCTGATGTATTTTAATTTCTTATTCCTTTTAATGTTCTTTTTCTTCCCTGCCCATATTTGTAATAATTTTTAATAAAAGAACTCGGGGGTATAATGAAAAAGGACATGGGAGGGATTTACTTTCTTGCATTCATATAGAAACCATGCTTATAGGTTTGCATCACTTACCATGTCTACATGTTTATCATCATCATATAGAAAGCATGACAATAAGGATTTACTTTTCTTGCATCATAGAAATCATGACTACAAGTTTACTTTTTTCTTGCATCAGTTATGAACCATGTTTTAGGGCTTTACTTTGTAACATCCGTACCATGCCATTACCATGTCTATTTTTCACTACTGCATCAACACCATATAGATGTCATGACTATAGGTTCTTGTTATTACATCAACTTCATTTAGAAATCATGTTTATCATTTCACATTTTTTAATCTACCATAGAAAGCGTGCATATAGTGACCATATAAACGCTAGCAAAGCAATAGGTTATCTAAAAGCAGTAACTAAAGGGTTAGCAAGTATGTTATAAGTCTAGACTTGCCCAGTGCTTCAAACGTTTTGGTTCAACTTGTCCTAAATTTGTTTACTCTGCAACGGGCCCAAGTCTGCCCCTTTTTTGTAATGCCTTGAACCTATGAATCGCTTTAAAGACTGAATCTGTGCTTCCAGTTGTTTGTCTATTTGAGTTTAAGCGCTCTGAGATCTTTTAAATTTCTTTTCTCACAACTATCTTTTACTCAAATCAGTACGGCTAACTCATGCGGCCTTTTCTAACCTTTTCTGCAACTTCAAAACCTTTTAAACAGACCTTTGTCTCAAGTTTCGTTTTCTTTTAAGCCAACTGATTTTAAATCCTATCAACTCCTAAAACATGCCCGGGGGGGGGGGGGCTCAAAGCAGATATTCTATCCAACCCTTATGTGATAATCTAATCTATCCGCTCTCTTAACCTCTTACAAAAGACCAAATCAGTAATTGAATTCATGCTAAACTATTTGCTGTATGTTACGGGGTTTAATTGTGCCTTTAACCGTTTACTTGCGTACCTCTTATATGCTATTTGTTTTGACTGTCGCTCTAGTATTTTTACCTTTGAAAACTCGATATATATACCCTATCTCTCTCTTCCCCCTTATTAGGATTAGAAGTCCTAATACCCAGGACTGATAGGTCGGGACGGGTATTAGCATGCAATAAGTAAATGATACCAACGCGTTTAAATACCTTAACGGGGTGGGAAGGGTAGAATATGGAGACGATGACGATGCGATAATACCATAGAGCGGCCCCTCTTTTGGAATATGTGAGAGATATTGCAGCGAATGATCTATATTATAGTTAAACTTAGGACCCTTCTTTTCATTTGCTTTATTTAAATGCTTTCTTCTAGTAATGCTTTTCAAACTAGTCTTCTGTTATTTCAAACTGATGTCTTTTTCTTAGCTTTTAAGTTATGTGAATACATGTGCACCTTATTTTTCTACTTGCGCCATCTTCTGCTAAAGTCACAATTAGCACGGCCAGGAACCACATTTGTGGATATTGAGGGGTGCCTAACACCTTCCCTCGAGATAATCTCAAGCCCTTACCCGAACTCTAGTTTTCTTTTAAAATACTTCTCTCATCTTTAAAAGTGTCCTAATGCACTATAATCATTAGGTGGAGACTCTTCAAATTCCATAACCCAATTCCCAAACGGGAATGAGAGTTTTTTTGCCCATAATGTCGTGAAACCTGATTCGCTTTTGAAAAAGGGGGGCGTCGACAGCATGGCGACTCCGCTGGGGAATTTCTTTTAAAATTTTACCACTACGTGTTTTGTGACTTTATTTCCTTCTTTATTTATTGCTTCAATTATTTATTTTCAAAATTACTAACTTGTTTCTTCGTGTCTTTCTTTTTCTTTAACTGTTTTACTGATTTATTGTATTTACTTCTTTTCAATTCTGTCTTTAACTTCGAGCATTCATTATTGTATGAACGTGAAATACATGTACTTATTTCCTTATTGTAATTGCATCCTTCAACATCATTTTCCACTCGTGCCAAACAAATCCTATAGCAACGCTTATAATGAGTGGTTGCGCTCTTCCATATTATAAACCCTCTATATTTGGAAAAAGGCATATTTGCAGTAAAACCAGTCGATCAACGGTGTAGTCGACGGTTCCGTGCCTTTCCCTCTTGAGTTGTCTGTTCAAGGGTACCTTGTCTAGCACTTCAAAAGTAGAAACCTTACTATATTTAATTGTTCATGCATCATGGTCAAACTTAACCGTGTAAGTTATGTTGTCCGCATAATGACTCATTAGGATAGCCTAAACCAAAGTCCATCGGGCTTCCTCGAAACCCAAACGAATATTCACGTTATGTGCATTGATTTGGAGAACTAAATGCCTATTGCTAATTATTGATTTAAATAGTCGAGTCCGGTGGGGTTAAGGGTCTAACTCTCTATTTTTCAGGGTATGAGGCACGAGGTCCACAGATACGATATGGTATCAAACATTCATCCATAGTTGCTAAGCTGGTGGGATGATTTGCATGGTAGTGATCGGGTTCTTGTCTGCAAACACTTAGGAAATCTTGCTTCACTTGTGGAAGTTAGGCTAGATAACAACAAGATTGTGGAAGCTGCTATTATGTTTTGGGATAGTGAACGGTCCATCTTCCGCTTTGGGGGTATTGAAATGACGCCGTTACTGGAAGAAATTGGTAGTCTAGCCAGAATTCCTCGGGATAGCCTGGGGTTGCTTGTGCTGGAAAACCATAAAGTTAGAGGGTTCTTGAAAATGATAGGGCTCAAGAAGAATCCTAATCTGACTAGTCTGAAGGACTCCTACATTTCCTTCGATTTCATGTATGAAAGGTTTGGACATAGCAAATAATACCGCATTCGCATGGACGAGTTCGCCCTCACCTCTTTGGGCACATACGTAGGAGGGCTTTTGTGTTCATGTTCTGTTTTCTGGGAATGATAGTTTTTCCGATGAAGAAGGATAGAATCCATACAAGACTAGCCATGGTAACCAAAACCGTAATGGACGGTATCGACGGACAGACATTCATCATAGCACCCATGATCCTCGCTGAAATATACCTAGCCTTAGAAAATGTCAACAAGGGTCACCGCACTTTTAAGGGTGCAATTTGCCTACAACTCTAGCTCATCGAGCATATTCAGAAGGGAGACTATTGACAAGCAATCGTGCGACGAGATTGGGATGACCATATCGCGTTCCATCATCCAAAGCGAACGCACTTCATGCCGGATATGTTCGCTCGCCTAGAAGATGCCAGTGGATGGGTAGAACTATTAGAAAATCTAAGAGAAGAGCAGGTACAATGGATGTACGAGTGGTTTCCAACTGGGGAATTTATCATTCGGTCTAGGGATGCGCCATTCCTTCTACTCATCGGCTTAAGAGGAACTTACCCTTATGTCCCTCTCCGAGTCATGAGGCAAGAGGGAAGAAAGAAGATTATGCCAAGGGTGGAATAGATGAGTCACTACGTGGCTGACTTCCAAGATGAAGATAGCCCACACAGGTGTCGGGCTCATCATATGTGGCACTCCAAAATCATTTTGGAAAAGGGATCTATAAAGCCAGACAGGTACCAGGCGGGGCATGGGCCACTTTACCCGGGGTGGTTAGAAGATGATCACATTGGCTTGGGAAAAACGGGTTTCGTCCATGGTCACAGGGTTATTGATGAGGAGGCCGCAACAAAGGTCCAGTATAATCAATTGCGCAAACAGATGCGAGAGAGTGAAAGTGAACTTCGGGAAATGCTAGAGGCACAAGAGAGGGTAATCAATGAATGGAAGGACATGGCTGTCCGTACAAGCAACCGTTTGGTGTACTTGGAGCAGGGTTTAGTGGAGCTGGAAGGAAAGTTTTTGACAAGGATCAACGACTGTCAGGAAGATGAAGGTAACGAAGGTGGGAACTTGGCTCGAGCTTACTTGTTGCTGGGACTGCGCGAGCTGATGAAACTGTACGAGGGAGGCAAAGATACCAAATCTGGGGACGGTCCTTCTGGGACCAAGTAGTTAGGATTTTACTATTTTCTTGATATAATAAGGCCCTTGGACATTAGTGAAATTTTTTCTTTATTTCAGTATGTTTTGACTCGTTCTATTTTCTATTGATAAAATGAGGCATTCGGTATTACGAGTTCTCCAAATCATATTTATCGCTAGGCCTACCTTGGGCACAATGAGGAACCCAAATAGGAAACGACTTATGCTCCTGCAATAATGTGTTTATATACAGCAATGTTTTCTTTCTCTGAATCCGCACTAGCTTTTTACCTTTTAGTTTTTCTTTTATTTTTATTCCCCTCCCCAAAGGTTAGTTCGTGCATTCTGGTACCATCAGCATACTCAACAAGATCAAAGGTCCTCCCCCTCCTCCTCCTTCTCCTCCGAGTCCTCCCAGAAACAGGAACAAAGGAAAGATGGAAGATAATGAAACAAGGAAGGAAATTGAAGTAACTTCTCAAGGTACCCCAATCACCAAAGAAACTGCTTCTCACTTGGAGCAATCTATGCTAAGGTTTCGAGAGGAATTGGACCAGGTCCGGAGTTTGGCAAGCTTGTCCATATCCCTTGCTGCTGTAGATGTTAATAACCAGGTCCCTGCACCTCTAAATGCAGGTTCGCCGCTCATCCCTGAGCCTCAAAATGCTCCAAACCACCAGGATACCCCTATCTTTGTGGATACTGTGCCATACTATACACAGACCATATTAGATGTGTCAAAATCAGACTCACTCATTCAAAACTTGGCTGCTGAACTTAAGAAACTCAGTAGTCGCATTCAAGGCGTGGAAGGTAATAAAGGCGTGGAAGGTCTGAATTATGAAGAGTTGTGAGTTCAACCCGATGTCAAACTCCCGGAGGGGTACAAACCTCCTAAGTTGAGATGTCTGATAGTACGGGTGATCCAAGGGTTCACCTAAGATGTATTGTAGCAAGCTAGTGGGAGTTGGTAGAGATGAGAAGATCCACATGAAACTGTCCATGAGGAGTTTGAAAGGTGATTCGCTAGCTTGGTATATCAGCCAGGATGCAAAAGAAGTGGACTAGTCTGGTAAACATGGTGTCCGATTTCATGGATCGTTTCAGGTTCAACACTGACAATGCGCAAGATGTGTTCTATATCCAGAATTTGAAGAAGAAGCCTACTAAAACCCTTCGCGAGTATGCTACTAATTGGAGGTCAGAAGCTTCCAAAGTTAGGCTGACATTGGAAGAAGAACAAATGAAGAGATTTTTCGTTTATGCTCAGGAACCGCAGTACTATGAGAGATTGATGCTGATAGAGGGACACAAGTTTGCTGACATCATCAAACTGGGGGAAAGAGTTGAAGAGGGAATCAAAAATTGTATGGTTACTGACCTTGAGGCACTGAAGGTCACCAACAAAGCCTTGCAATCTAGTGGTTCGTCGAAGAAGAAGGATGTAAACTCCGTAATGGTTGCGCAAAGAAACCACTCTCCTATGAAATACCAGCCCTACCCTCCAACTCCACTCACATACCAACCCTCTCTATATTACCAAGAACCTTCACCTACCTACCAAAACCCACATCCCATCTACCAAATATCTCCATCACCAACATATCAGCCCACCACGTTGGTATATTCCCAACCGGCACCCATATACCAAGCTTACAACTCCCAACCTCCTCACTATCCATCACCACCTACCCGCCAAAACTTCCCACGACCGAGACCAAACTTTGACTGCAAATCGCCAAGACATTATACCGCTATTGCTGAACCCATTGACCAACTTTATTAGACTCTCAAAGTCGCCGGATATGTTACACCATTCCATCCATAACCCTAGAAAACCCCTCCAAATGGATCAACCCAAATAAAACCTGCGCATACCATTCGGGGATGAAGGGCCATACCATCAACGAATGCGGCTCGTTGAAAGACAAAATTAGGACCTTATTTGACAACAAGATCATCGTGGCTAAAGAGCCTTCTCCTAATGTTCGTAGCAACCCTCTTCCAGACCATAAAGGTGGAGGCGCCCACATGATTGAGGTCGAAGATGACTGGGACCCCGAAGGGTCGATTGGTTTGATATCTGAGGGAGATGAGCCCAAGAAACCAGCGGTCACTCTTAATCCTATTGTTGTGCAAATTCAGCCATCTGAGGACAACGTGGTGAATATATCTGTACCATTTAAGTTTGAGGCACCTCCTGTAAAGGTACCTAGGCCAATTGAAGTGGAGTTCGAGACTCCAAAGACGCCCGCGCCAATCGAAGTTGCTATGGTACCTCCAAAGGTGCCCATTCCAGTCACCATGTCAGAAATAACCCCATTTCAAACAAATTTTATACCCTAGGACTACACAGCCGAGGCGAGAAGGAAAGGAAAAGCGTGCACAGGTGAAGCAATCGCCGCACAAGGTGTGACTAGAACAAACAGGGTATACACGCCAGAGCACCTAGCTGAGTCCAGCAAGTAGGCCTCTTGACGTCCCATTGAAACTGGACCTGAAAATCTCTGGAGAAAAATACAGGCTAAGGAATATTCACTTGTTGAACATCTAAACAAGACTCCGGTGCAGATTTCCATTTTAGCATTGCTGCAGAGTTCCAAGGCGCATAAGAACGCCTTGATGAAGATATTAACCGAAGCTTATGTCCTGAGTAACATAACAGGAGGAGAAATGGCCAACATGATAGGGCAGGTACTAGAAAGTTAGTTGTGAATGATTGGTACTGCTGGGTATTTTCTTACCTTAAGTGTTGCATCTCTTTCATACTATAAATAGGCCTTCACTTCTTCTCACTAAAAACAACACACGAGTTCCCTCTACTCTTGCTCACTAAAAACTCTCTGCTTTTCTCTTTCTTCTCTCTTTCTTCCTCTCTCTCTTTTTAAGGATTAGCCGGCTAAAATCCAAGGCTAATTATAAGGATCCCCTTTGTTTTGTTACTCAAGTTTGCACTTGTAGGCTCTAACTTCAATTATTAACTTTCAACTTAAGCCCTTGCATGTTCAATCCCTTCCCCTTGTCCCCTTGGCTGTTTGTTTGTTTCAGTATTTCATTTGAGTGCTAGCATGTTTAATTCCCTCCCCCTTCCCCTAGGCTGTCATGCTGCCTCACCTATTTTGTGTACTTCAGTTAAGCTTCATGATAATTCCCTTCCCCTTGTCCCCTTGTGTGTTTGTGCTCAGATCCTGCAGGATAATCCTGAATCCTGATCCTTGTCTGCTTATACCTTTAGTTCAAACTACAACATGTTAATCCCTATTCCCTTTCCCTTTGGTTGCTTACATTCAGTGTTTTATTAAGTCCAGCATGTTAAATACTTTCCTTTACTTGTGTATTGTTCATTATTGTGCTTCAATCTAATCTTGTCTGTTCAGTGCTTTTATACGATTCCCCTCTCCCTTTGGTCCTTGTTTGTATGTGAGTTGTTCTGGATAAGGGTGGCACTTTATTGCCATTTCTAGTATAAAACTAAGGCTGTCAACAGTCTTTACTCAAAGAAATCCCATCCCCATCTCATATCTTATGTGTTTGAGCCTAGACAAAGGCCTGTTGGTGTGCTAATCACCATTCATACCTTTGTCAGACTTATTTACAAGTCTGCTCTTGTTTGTTAACCCTTGTAAGAAGTCGGGGGTGTGCCTGTCTCACTCAATAGGCTGGGTATGACCACTTCATACGATGGTCTTCCTCTAATCTATTTCATTTACATTTATTCTTAGTTCTTTAAGTTCTACCCCCCTCTGGTAAGCCATGCTTAGGGACATCGGAGTTTCCTCTGAACTCGGATGCCTTAGGGCTGGTAGTTCCACACTTGCACTATTCCAATTAGAGTGTAAGCAATGCCTGGGTTCCTTTGAAAGCCCTTGGAACTTTGTAACACCCTAAAACGAGAAAGGCCTTGGATCTTGGGAGCTCGGATTTGGTAAAAGGCATATTGTTGGACATTAAAGTTGCTTCGAGATTCCTCGGGCCTGTTATAGCTGCTGATGTATTTTATTTTCTTATTTGTTTTAACGTTCTTTTCCTTCCCTGCCCAGATTTGTAATAATTTTTAATAAAAGAACTCGGGGGTATAACGAAAAAGGACGTGGGAGGGATTTACTTTCTTGCATTCATATAGAAACCATGCTTATAGGTTTGCATCACATACCATGTCTACTGGCTTCTCATCATCATATAGAAAGCATGGCTATAAGGATTTACTTTTCTTGCATCATAGAAATCATGACTACATGTTTACTTTTTTCTTGTATCAGTTATGAACCATGTTTTAGGGCTTTACTTTGTTACACCCATACCATACCGTTACCATGTCAATTTTGCACTACTGCATCAACACCACATAGATGTCATGACTATAGGTTCTTGTTAGTACATCAACTTTATATAGAAATCATGTTTATCATTTCGATTTTTTTAATATCGCCTAGAAAGCATGCCTATAGGGACCATATAAACGCTAGGCAAAGCAATAGGTCATCTAAAAGCAGTAACTAAAGGGTTAGCAAGTATGTTATATGTCCAGACTCGCCCAGTGCTTCAAACGTTTTGGTTCAACTTGTCCTAAATTTTTTAATCTGAAACGGGCCCAAGTCTGCCCCTTTTTCGTAATGCCTTTAACCTATGAAACCGTTTTAAAGACTAAATATGTGCTTCCAATTGTTTGTATGTTTGAGTTTAAACACTCCGAGATCTTTTAAATTTCTTTTCTCACGACTATCTTTTGCTCAAATCAATACGGATAACTCATAGTGCCTTTTCTAAACTTGTCTGCAACTTCAAAACCTTTTAAACAGACCTTTGTTTGAAGTTTCATTTTCTTTTAAACCAACTCATTTTAAATCCTGTCAACTCCTAAAACGGGCCGGGGGTGGGGGGAATCGAACAAGATTTTATATCCAACTCTTATGTGTTAAACTAATCTATCCGATCTTTAATCCTCTTTCAAAAGACCAAATCTGTAATTGAAGTCATGCTAAACTATTTGTTGTATGTTACAGGGTTTAATTGTGCCTTTAACCGTTTACTTGTGTACCTCTTATATGCTACTTGTTTTGAATGTCGCTATAGTATTTTTACCTTTGAAAACTCCATATATATACCATATCTCTCTCTTCCCCCTTATTAGGATTAGAAGTCCTAATACCCAGAACTGACAGGTTTGGATGGGTAGTAGCATGCAATAAGTAAACGATACCAACGCGTTTAAATACCTTAACGGGGTGGGAAGCGTAGAATATAGAGATGATGACGATGCGATAATATCATAGAGCGGCCCTTCTTTGGGAATATGTGCGGGATATTGCATCGAATGATCCATATTAAAGTTAAACCTAGGACCCTTCTTTACATTTACTTTATTTAAATGCTTTCTTCTACTAATGCTTTTCAAACTAGTCGAAATTTTTGGAAACACGTTCTCAATGCAATATACTAAAACATGTGTTCTTTTGTATAGGTTTTGATGAATGACAAACAAAGCGAAAATTGATATATGACGAAGTTCAAGAAACAAGCGCACAATTGATATACAACGAGATTCAAGCTCAAGACAAAGTTTTATAGTTTAATTGAGTCATTCTTAATTGTGATCTTAATCCTACAACTTGACTCGTACCATGGCTTCTCTCATAAAACTATTTTCCAAAATCATGCATATTTAATTTAATGTCAAATGATTTTAAATCATGCATATTTACAGTAGTCAAAATAATTTTTAGACATGCCTTAAAAATCTGGACTAAGATAATCGATTATGTACTTATGATAATCGATTGTTTTAAGCCAAGACTGCATGAAAATCGATTGTGAACTAATGACAATCGATTGTGAGTAAGACAGTGAGCATCAGGTTTTTTCAAACCTGCATGACAATCGGTTGTGAACTAATGACAATCGATTGTGACTGAGGCAGTGTCCATCAAAGTTTTTCAAAACTCAGAATAATCGATTATGAACTAATGGTAATCGATTATATTGAGACAGTGTCTTCCAGTGATTTTCAAATTTATTAAATAATCGATTGTTACATTGGACAATCGGTTGTCAAAGAGACAGTGTCTAAAATGTTTTTCAAAAACTGATAAGTAATCGATTGTTGAACTTGTGCAATCGATTGTGAAGCTGACCGTTGCCGTAAAGTTTTCAAATACCGTCAGGTAATCGATTATTGATTCTGTATAATCGATTGTTTTGATTGAAATCCGGAAAAGATTTTTTGAACGTTATTGGATAATCGATTATTGATTTTGTATAATCGATTGTTTTGATTAAAATCCGGAAAAGATTTTTTGAACGTTGCTGAGTAATCGATTGTTGATTCTGGACAATCGATTGTTTGTGGTAAAATCTGGAAAGGATTTTTTGAACGTTGCCAGTAATCGATTATGGATTGTAAGTAATCAATTATCAAGCATAAAATCTGGGATTGAATTTTGATCTGACTGGCAGACAATCGATTGTTGAGGTTTGACAATCGATTGTCAGTGAGTAAAATCAACAACTCTTAATTGGCAATTAGGCAACGGTAATGCCAAGTTTTTCAACTATAAATACAGCTTCATTTCAGTGTTTTAAACACAACAACATACTACAACTGATCATTACATTGCTATAAGCTTGCATACTTTTGTTTATCATTTTATATTCAATTTCATAAAGCTTTTGAAAGCCATATTCTTGTCCAAAGTTGTTGTGATCTAGAGCTTATTTCTTTTTACTCACACCTACTCATAATGGAGTATATTGTTTGAGTGTTTTAGTGTTTGTACACTTGGAAGAGAATTGTGATTCTCTTGTTGTAAGGAACTTGTGTTTCCTTGGTTGAAGTCTTGGAGTGTTGTAACTCCGAGCAAAGGTGTTGAGGCTTGCGTCCTCAAGTTGTAAAGGTTTGTTAAGCACCCGGAAGCTTGACAAGTTAGTGGAAAATCTCGAGAGAGTCTCTCGGGGACTGGACTAGCCACACGTTGTGGTAAACTAGGATATATCTGTGTGTAAGTTATTATTTATCGCACTTATTTACTTCCTGCAAATTTTAATTTCCGCAAGTTTACGCTAAATTTTATTATAACGCTATTCACCCCCCTCTAGCGTTAAGCGTATTTTCTAACAATTGGTATCAGAGCCATACTCTCTGAAGACTTAACAGTTTGAGAGAACCATCCATGGCTTCTACTCGTGACTCTTTTGCAGGAATTGATGAAGGACAGTGCTCCACACGACCACCTCTATTCAATGGTACAAATTACACGTACTGGAAGGAGAGGATGATGATCTTCGTTCAATCCAACAGTTTTCACCTTTGGAAGGTGTTTACAAAGGGAAATCAAATTCCAACCAAGAAGGTGGAAAATGAATGGGTTCCCAAGTCCGAGGATGAGTATGACGCGGATGACATCCGAAAGGTCCAAAATAATGCTAAAGCAATAAACTTATTATATTGTGCTGTTAATGCTGACGATTACAGGAAAATATCGTGTTGCACAACAGCAAAGGAGATGTGGGACAAGCTAGAAGTTACATGCGAAGGAACGGATCAGGTAAGGGAAGCAAAAATTGATTTCCTAACCCATGCTTATGAATTATTTCACATGAAGGAAGGAGAAAAGGTGGACGGAATGTTTGAACGATTTTCAATAATCGTAAATGATCTACATGCCCTCAAAAAGACATTCACGGATAGAGAACTTGTACGGAAGATCCTTAGAAGTCTCACTCCGGCATGGCGATCAAAGGCCAACGCAATCCAAGAATCCATCGGCGTCTCAAATGTCACAATTAACGCATTAAGAGGTAATCTCAAGACCTATGAATCTACTATTCTTAACCCTCTTGTTGATGATCAAAGGAGGCAAAGAATAGCTCTAAAGGCGAGCACAAGTCAACCGCAAATTGATGAGGAAGGAAACAACGAGTTTGGACTCGTTATCAAAAGATTTCAAAAGTTCATGCGCAAGGAGTATGAACGCAAAGGGAAAAAGCAAGGAGAAATAAAATGCTACGAATGCGGAGAAACCGGGCACATCAAGTCAAATTGCCCAAACCTCAAAAAGGAAAAGAAACCTTTTAAAAAGCAACGCGCATATATTTCTTGGGGAGGTGACTCCGGAGATGAGTCAAGCGAAGGAGAAGAAGAGAAGCAGCAAATCTTTGCCTCATGGCACAAGAAGATAACAAAGACGAGGTATGTCAAATTTCGTCTCAAAACTTCTTTACTCTTGATGAAATGCGAACTGCTTTTGATGAATTATATACTGAATTTATTAAAGCTTCAAAAACAGTCAAAAGCGTAAAAGAAAATGCTTCTCTAAAAGAAAAAGATTTTCAAAAACAGCTTTCTTTAAAAGAAAAGGATTTAGAAAAACTGGTTTTAGAAAATGAGAAGCTGAAAGAGGAAAACAAGTTTTTTGGAAAAAGAAGTTCCGATAAGCCCGAAAGCTCTACTAGAAATTGCCCTTCTTGTTTGCATATTAAGAATGAAGTAAGTAGGCTTAAAGGCACATTAGATAAGTTTAATTCTTCGCACAAAAACTTGAATGATGTTCTTGTTAACTTGAAATCAACCAAGCATGGAATAGGCTTTAAAAATGAAGAAAAGGTTGATGCTAAACCCCAACAACCTAAAGCTCAACCTAGGATTAACAATAGAAATGCTTATCCTAGAAACAACAACTCTAGAGCCAATATGCACGCTAGACAAAATGCTGAACATTTTAGAAGACCTAGGAATGACTTACCACCTAGAAATAGTCACCCTAGAAATGATGCATACTTTAGGCCAAATTTTGAACCCCTTAGAAGACCTAGCAATGGCCCTCAACCGAGAAACAATCACTCTAGAAAGGCTGCCCATCATAGAGCTCATAGTAGGAGAAATAACTCTCATGAAATGCGAAATAGTCATAGTGTTCAAAATAGAGTAAGAAATTTTCATCCGTCTAGTTACTATGAACCTAGAAGGATGCATAACCCAAATGTGACTTGTCACTATTGTAGACGTATTGGTCATATTGCTCCGGCATGATTTACACGTCATAGACATATTACTCAATCGCATCATTATAATATGCCTAACCCCCAAGGACCCAAGATGGCATGGGTACCTAAAGAACATTAATTTGTTTTGTAGGTGTGCTTGAAGGGATCAAGTGTACTATGGTACCTTGATAGTGGATGCTCCAAGCATATGACGGGAGATGAATCCAAATTCCTTCAATTAGAGCACAAAGAAGGAGGAAGTGTTATCTTCGGTGATAACAATAAAGGAAAGATCATCGGCATCGGCTCGGTCGGTAAGGATGAAAAATCCTCTATTAAGCATATATTACTTGTTAAAGGATTAAAGCATAATCTCTTGAGCATAAGCCAATTGTGTGACAAGTGAAATCTTGCTTTATTTGATCCGGATGAATGCTTAGTGTTCAGACGTAGTGATTTCAAAATTATCCTCCGTGGTTTTAGAGTGGATAATATTTATATGGTTGATCTTGCTAAATCCTCACCCGATTATGTTGATTGTCTAATGAGTAAAGAGGATGATACTTGGCTATGGCATCGTAGAGTAGCACATATCAATATGCATCTTTTGAACAAATTGATTTCTCAAAACTTAGTTGTTGTTCTTCCCAATTTAAAATTTGAAAATGACTCTATTTGTGACTCGTGTCAAAAGGGGAAGCAAACAAAAACATATTTCAAATCTAAAAACATTATTTCAACTTCTAGACCATTGCAATTGCTTCATATGGATTTATTTGGTCCCTCTCGCATTGAAAGTCTAGGAAGAAATAAATATGCTTTTGTGATTGTTGATGATTACTCGAGATTTACTTGGACTTTATTTCTTGCCAATAAAAGTGATGCTTTTCAAAATTTTAAATATTTTCTTAAGCGTGTTCAAAATGAGAAAGAAACAGCCGTCACTTCAATTAGAAGTGATCATGGGGGAGAGTTTGATCACAATCTCTTTACGGACTTCTGTGACGAACTCGGAATCGAGCATACCTTTTCCGCTCCACGTACACCATATCAAAATGGGGTGGTGGAAAGGAAAAATAGGTGTCTCGAAGAGATGGCTAGAACCATGCTCGACGAAGCTAAGATACCCAAACATTTTTGAATGGACGCCGTGAGTACCGCTTGCTATGTTCTAAATAGAGTAGTAACTCGGCCGATACTCATGAAAACCCCCTATGAACTTTATAAGGATAGAAAACCAAATATTTCCCATTTTAGAGTTTTTGGTTGCAAATGTTTTGTTCATAACAATGGCAAAGACCAATTGGGTAAATTTGATGCTAAGTCGGATGAAGGTATTTTTATTGGATATTCCTCACGTAGTAAAGCATATAGGGTCTTTAATAAAAGAACCCAAATTGTGGAGGAATCCCCTTCATGTTGTATTTTCCGAAAATAATGCTCGCTTGGCGAGAAAGGATTCCGGTTTTGATCTTGCAGGTATCTTAGATAGCTTGAAAGACAAAATACAAGAGGAACCACCCAAGGAAAATAAAGATGAAACTGAGGAACAACCAACGGAAGAAGCGCCACAATTGGAAAAAGAAACAAAAGTGCCAAATGAGTGGAGGACGATCAAAGATCACCCTCTTGAACATGTAATTGGAGACGTCGGAGGAAAGGTAAGTACCCGAAACTCTCTTAAGAACACTTTAGGACACACTTCTTAAGAGCTCACGTTCTCACTTGGCAACACTAGTTTAAGTCATTACTTCTTTACAAATTATTGACTTGAGCATTGGAGACGTTTAATTCTATTTTGCAGGTATCGCCCTAAAATATAGGGTGAATTATAAAGTTTTGGCACAGAACAATCGATTGTTCCAAGCAAATAATCGATTATTTTACTGTGCTGAAAATCGATTAGCAGTATCACTAATCGATTGTTTATGGTTTATGTTCATTATGCAGTTTTGTTTAATAATTGATTCCTTAAATTGCATAATCGATTACTGTCTCAGCCATTCAGCAATGCTTTTCCAAAACAATCGATTATTCCACATTTGACAATCAATTATTTCATGTCAGAAATTTAAACTCTTGTTACCGTTTGGCTCCTCAATCGATTTGTGTCAGTTCCACGTCAGGTCATAACTCTTCAACAATCGATTATTGCATCTCAACAATCGATTGTCTAATGGTCAGTGAATTTATTTTACCGTTTCTGACTGATTTGGCTTTAAATTCTCAGCAGATTTCTTCCATAAATGATAAGCCACTCTCCCCTCTATAAATAGGCTTCATATATGTTCATATTCATCCAGTCAAGCATCAATTCCAGCTTTCAAAATATCAAATTCCCTCTAATCCTTTGCAAAATCCAGCAGCTTTCATTAAAAATGTCGGGTCGTCACTCAAAACGTTCCCCTTCTGCTAGGCACGGTGCATCCACCTCTGCTGCCCCTCCTCGTCCGAACTATCCCTATCAAGATGGCTCCGTTCTATATTTTAATTCCGACATCGAGCTTACTCGATTCTTAACCAAATTTGAAAAGCGCGACATTCTTCCACCCTGCTTTTCAACCCACAAGTATCTTGAATCATTTGGGCCTGCTGCAAATATGCTAAAAAATTCTCAACTTCTTGACTTTTTACTCCTTACCCATCCTTACATCAATACTACATTGGTTCAAGCATTTTATTCCAACCTCCATAAGGATGATGATGGTGAGCTTGTCACCAACATTAATGGTGTTCAAATTCTTCTTTCCGATGAAAATCTTCATACCATTGCCCGTCTTCCTCATAATGGTGAAGACATTTTTCGGTACACCGGAGAGGCCGGAGCCCTTTTTGATGAAACAGCCCTCTTACACCAAATCGGTCTTACTTCTTATGATCCAAATCTTTCTTCCCGTCGTCCTACAATTACGGGAATGGATCCCAATTATCGGTTGATTTTCTATTTCATCACCCGAGTCCTCAAGCCTCGTAAGCATAACCATACTACCATTTCCCAAGAGGACACCAAGCTCATGCATGCCATAGTTACCGGAGCTAACATCAATTGGTGTCGGCTTATCAAAATTCACATGCGTGACGCTATCGGAGGTGATAGGCCTCTTCCTTATGCTCTCCTCATCATGAACTTTCTTGAAGCCACCGGATTCGTCACTGGAAATGGTCCTCTCAAAAAGAGTACCAAAAAGTGGGAAATTTCGGAATCCTCCTTTCATCATGACGGTGATCATGTAGCGCCTGCTCCTCCTCCAACCCCTCGTGCTCCTCCGCTTCAAGAGCCTTCCCTCCAATTCATTTCCGACCAAATTGCTTCATTGACCGCTTCTTTCGGTCAATTAACTCACGAGATCCATGGATATTTTGACCACGTTCATTATCCATATGCGGGTCTTGTTCCATATGAAGCAGCGCCGGATGATGAGGCGGAAGATGATGAATGAATAATTGTTTTTTTTAAGTTTGTTTTTATATGTTGTATTGTCTTCCCTGTTGCTGTAATTTTTTTTAAATAAATAAACAAGGTTTATTTCATCTTTGGCATCTTATTATTATTTTTGCTAATGGCAAAAGGGGGAAGATAACGGGTATGATGCACTCTCAAATTATAAGCTTAAATTGAGGGGGAATTCTCAAATTGAGGGGGAAAAAATTACATACTTGTTGCATGTATATACTTGTCTTGAATCGTCAATATAAATTGCTTGTTTTGCATATCCCGCTTAATGTTTGCCATTATCAAAAAGGGGGAAATTGTTGGAAACACGTTCTCAATGCAATATACTAAAACGTGTGTTCTTTTGTATAGGTTTTGATTAATGACAAACGAAGCGAAAATTGATATATGACGAAGTTCAAGAAACAAGCGCATATTTGATATACAACGAGATTCAAGCTCAAGACAAAGTTTTATAGTTTAATTGAGTCATTCTTAATTGTGATCTTGATCCTACAACTTGACTCGTAACATGGCTTCTCTCATAAAACTATTTTCCAAAATCATGCATATTTAATTTAATGTCAAATGATTTTAAATCATGCATATTTACAGTAGTCAAAATAATTTTAAGACATGCCTTAAAAATCTGGACTAAGATAATCGATTATGTACTTATGATAATCGATTGTTTTAAGCCAAGACTGCATGACAACCGATTGTGAAGTAATGACAATCGATTGTTAGTAAGACAGTGAGTATCAGGTTTTTTCAAACCTGCATGACAATCGATTGTGAACTAATGACAATCGATTGTGACTGAGGCAGTGTCCATCAAAGTTTTTCAAAACTCAGAATAATCCATTATGAACTAATGGTAATCGATTATGTTGAGACAGTGTCTACCAGTGATTTTCAAATTTATTAAATAATCGATTGTTACATTGGACAATCGAGTGTCAAAGAGACAGTGTCTAAAATGTTTTTCAAAAACTGATAAGTAATTGATTGTTGACTTTGTGCAATCGATTGTGAAGCTGACCGTTGTCGTAAAGTTTTCAAATACCATCAGGTAATCGATTATTGATTCTGTATAATCGATTGTTTTGATTGAAATCCGGAAAAGATTTTTTGAACGTTATTGGATAATTGATTATTGATTTTGTATAATCGATTTTTTTGATTAAAATCCGGAAAAGATTTTTTTAACGTTGCTGAGTAATCGATTGTTGATTCTGGACAATCGATTGTTTGTGGTAAAATCTGGAAAGGATTTTTTGAACGTTGCCAGTAATCGATTATGGATTGTAAGTAATCGATTATCAAGCGTAAAACCAGGGATTGAATTTTGATCTGACTGGCAGACAATCGATTGTTGAGGTTTGACAATCGATTGTCAGTGGGTAAAATCAGCAACTCTTAATTGGCAATTAGGCAACGGTAATGCCAAGTTTTTCAACTATAAATACAACTTCATTTTAGTGTTTTAAACACAACAACATACTACAACTGATCATTACATTGCTATAAGCTTTCATACTTTTGTTTATCATTTTATATTCAATTTCATAAAGCTTTTGAAAGCCATATTCTTGTCCAAAGTTGTTGTGATCTAGAGCTTATTTCTTTTTACTCATACCTACTCATAAAGGAGTATATTGTTTGAGTGTTTTAGTGTTTGTACACTTGGAAGAGAAATGTGATTCTCTTGTTGTAAGGAACTTGTGTTTCCTTGGTTGAAGTCTTGGAGTGTTGTAACTCCGAGCAAAGGTGTTGAGGCTTGCATCCTCAAGTTGTAAAGGTTTGTTAAGCACCCGGAAACTTGACAAGTTAGTGGAAAATCTCGAGAGAGTCTCTCGGGGACTGGACTAGCCACACGTTGTGGTAAACCAGGATATATCTGTGTGTAAGTTATTATTTATCGCACTTATTTACTTCCTGCAAATTTTAATTTCCGCAAGTTTACGCTAAATTTTATTATAACGCTATTCACCCCCCCCCCCCAGCGTTAAGCGTATTTTCTAACATTCTCTTATTTCAAACTTATGTCCTTTTATTAGCTTTTAAGATATGTGAAACATGTGCACCTTATTTGTCTACTTGTGCCATCTTCTGTTAAAGTCACAATTAGCACGGCCGGGAACCACATTTGTGGATCTTGAGGGGTGCCTAACACCTTTCCATCGAGATAATGTCAAGCCCTTACCCGAACTCTGGTTTTCTTTCAAAATACTCCGCTCATCTTTAAAAGTGTCCTAATGCACTATAATCATTAGGTGGTGACTCTTCAAATTCCATAACCCAATTCCCAAACGGGAATGAAAGTTATTTTACCCATAATGTCGTGAAACCCGAATTTTCTTTTGAAAAAGGGGGTCGTCGACAGGCCCTGTCTTTGATCTCGTGCAAACCTTTGCCCAATGTCCTGGGAGTCACCAATGGGAAAATGTTGAGGCTGGATCCCCCGTCGACTAGAATCCTGGTGATAAAATGATCCTCACATTGCGCAGTGATGTGCAACACTTTGTTGTGACCAAGCCCTTCTGGTGGAAATTCATCTTCGTGGAAGGTGATGTTATGGCTTTCCAGTATCTGTCCTACCATGTTTTCCATTTCTCCTCTTGTTATGTTGCTGGGAACGTAAGCTTCACTTAGTATCTTCATCAAGGAATTTTTATGTGCCTTAGAGCTTTGTAGGAGGGCCATAATAGAAATCTGTGACGGCGTTTTGATCAACTGCTCAGGGATCGAGTATTCCTTAGCCTGTACCTTTCTCCATACATCATCAGGTCAAGTTTCAACAACTTTCCCGGAATCTTGCTTGCTGGACTCAGCCAAATGTTCTGGGTGTAGACCCTGCTGTCCTAGTCATGCCCTGTGCGACAGTTGCTTCTCCAATGCGTGTCTATCCTTTCCTTCTCGCCTCGGCTATGTAATCCCAAGGTATAGCATTTGTTTGAAATGGAGTCATGTATGTCATGGAAACTAGAATAAGCCCCTTAGGAGGTAGCGCAACAACTTCAAACGGTGTAGGTGGTTTCGGAGCTCCAAACTCAACCTCAATCGATTTTGGTGTCATTGTGGGAGGTACTTTAAATTCGAGTGGCATGGATGCATTAACCACGCCGCCCTAGGATGGCTGGATTTTTACAATAATAGGATTTAGAGTAACCACCGGCTCATCTCCTTCAGCTATTAAACCAATTGAACCTTTGGGGTCCCAATCATCTTCGATCTCAATCATGTGGACGCCTCCACCCTCTTGATCAAGCAGAGGGTTCTTGCGGACACTAAGAGCGGGCTCTTTTGCTATAATAATCTTGTTGTCAATCAGGTTATAATTTTTTTCTTTCAACGAGTGACACTCGTCAATGGTATAGCCCTTCATCCCGGAATGGTATGCGCAAGTCTTGTTTGGGTTAATCCACTGGGAATGGTTTTCTGGAGTTCAGCTGGGATAGGGGGTGACGTAACCTGCTGCTTTGAGCTTCTCATACAATTGGTCAATTAACTCAGCTATGGCGGTGTGTTGTTTAGGAGGTTTGCGGTCGAAGTTTGGTCTAGGTCAAGGGAAATTTTGGCGAGTAGGTGGTGATGGGTACTGAGAAGGTTGAGAGTTATATGCTTGGTATACGGGTGCATATTGGGAATATTGGGATGAAGTCGGTTGATATGTGGGTGGTGGAGGTGATTGGTAAGCAGGTGGTGGAATTTGGTAAGTAGGTGGTGGTGTAGGGTAATTTGGGGTAGGCTGGTATGTGAGTGGAGCTGAGGGATAGGTTTGGTACTTCATGGGAGAGTTGTTTCTTAGGGCAGCCATTACAGAATTTACCTATTTCTTCTTTGTCGAGCCACCAGAATGTAGAGCCATGTTGGTGGCTTGCAATTCCTCTAGGTTAGTGACCTTATCGTTCTTAATGCCTTCTTCGATCCTTTCTCCCAATATGATAATATCGAAGAACTTTTGACCCTCAATTAGTATCAATCTTTCATAGTACTGTGGGTCTTGAGCACAGACAAACAGTCTTTTCATTTGTTCTTCCTCCAAGTCCGGTGTGATCTTAGGAGCTTCCGACCTCCAACGAGTAGCATACTCGTGAAAGGTCTCTGTAGGCTACTTCTTAAGATTCTAGATATAGAACACGCCTGACACATTCTAAGTGTTGAACCTGAATCGATTCATAAAATCAGATGCCATGCTTACCCAACTAGTCCATTTCTTCGCATCCTGGATAATATACCAGGATAAGGCATCACCCCTCAAGCTCCTCATAAATAGCTTCATACAGATATTTTCGTCCCTACCAACTCCAACAAGCTTTTCACAATACGTCCTCAAATGAACCCTGGGGTCCCCGGTACCATCGAACAGTTCGAACTTGGGAAGTTTTTACCCCTCTGGGAGCTCAACATCTGATTGAACACAAAGATCTTCGTAGTTCAAACCTTCAACACCTTTGTTACCTTCGAAACCCTAAACACGATTTGTCAACTTCTTAATTTTAGCAGCCAGATTCTGAATGAGAGAGCTTTTGTCATCCGACTCGGCTACATTGGTGACTGATGATCGTAATGTGGTACAGTATCCAAAAAGACAGCAGTGTTCTGGTTATCTGTGGTGTTTTAGGGCTCTGGGATAAGTAGCGAAGCATTGCGGACTTGAGTCTGAGCAGGCTGAGTTGATGATGGTGATTTGTTAGCATCAGCAGCAGCAAGAGTGATTGACAGACTCGCCAAGTTTCGGACTTGTTCCAACTCTTCTCAAAACCTCAGCAAAGTTTGCTCAAGATGAGCAAAAGTTTCTTTGGTGATTGAAGCCTCTCCGACTTCCTTTCTAGCATTGGTATCTTCCATTTTGTCCTTGTTCCTGTTTGTGGGAAGACACGGAGGAGGAGAAGGTGGAGGACCCTTTGATCTTGCGGAGTATGCTGATAGTGCCAGAATGCACGAACTAACCTTTGGGGTGGGGAATAAAAATAAAAGAAAAACAAAAAAAGGTAAAAAGTTAGTGTGGATTCTGAGAAAGAAAAATATTGCGGTATTTAAATACATTGTTGCAAGAATATTAGTCGTTTCCTGTTTGGGTGCCTCGTTGTGCCCGAGGTAGGCCTATCGATAGATATAATTTGGAGAACTAATAGCACCAAGTGCCTCATTTTATCAATAGCAAAATAGAACGAGTAAAAACAAACCGAAATAAATAGAAATTGTCACTAATGGCCAGTGGCCTTATTACGTCAAGAAAGAAGTAAAAATCCTAACTACTTGGTCCCAGAAGGACCTTACCCAAATTTGGTATCTTCGCCTCCCTCGTACAGCTTCATCAACTCGCGCAGTCCCAGCAACAAGTAAGCCTGAGCCAAGTGCTCACCTTCGTTACCTTCAACTTCCTGACAGTCTTTGATCCTTTTTAGAAATTTGCCTTCTAGATCCACTAGACCTCACTCCAAGTACCCTATACGATTGTTTGCATGGACATCCATGTCCTTCCATTCATTGATTAGCTTTTCTTGGGCCTCTAGTAATTTTACGATACTCATTTTTGCACTCTCACATCCGTTTGCGTAGCTGATTGTACTTGACCTTTGCTGCAGTCTTCTCATCAATAACCCTGTGACCATGGACGAAACCTGTATTCCCCAAGCCGATGTGGTCATATTTTAACCATCCTAGATAAACTGGCGCATGCCCGCCTGATACCTATCTGGTTGTATAGATTCCTATTCCAAGATGATTTTGGAATGCCACATATGCTGAGCCTGACACCTGTGTGGGCTATCTTCATCTTGGAAGTCAGCCACGTAGTGACTCATCTTTTCCACCCTTGGTATAATCTTCTTTCTTCCCTCTTGCCTCATGACTCGGAGAGGGACATAAGGGTAAGTTCCTCTTAAGCCGATGAGTAGAAGGAATGGCGCATCCATAGAACGAATCATAAACTCCCCAGTTGGAAACCACTCGTACATCCATTGTACCTGCTCTTCTCTCAGATTCTCTAATAGTTCTACCCATCCACTGGCATCTTTTAGGCGAGCGAACATATCCGGCATGAAGTGCATTCGCTTTGGATGATGGAATGCGATATGGTCATCCCAGTCTCGGTGTATGATCTCCTTTCTATAATCTCCCTTCTGAATATGCTCGATGAGCTAGAGTTGTTGGCAAATTGCACCCTTCAAAGTGCGGTGACCCTTGTTGACATTTTCTAAGGCCAGGTACAGTTCAGCGAGGATCATGGGTGCTATGATGAATGTCTGTCCGTCGATACCGTCCATTACGGTTTTGGTTACCATGGCTAGTCTTGAATGGATTCTAGCCTTCTTCATTGGAAAGACTATCATGCCCAGGAAACAGAACATGAATACAAAGGCTTTCCTAGGTGTGTGCCCCAAAGAGGTGAGGCCGAACTGATCCATGTGAGTGCGGTAGGATTTTTTATTTCCGAACCTTTCATACATGAAGTCGAAGGATATGTAAGTCCTTCAAACTGGTAAGATTAGCATTCTTCTTGAGCCCCATCATTTTCAGGAAACCTCTACCTTTGCGGTTTTCTGGCATAAGCAGCCCCGGGCTATCCCAAGGAATTCTGGCCAGACCCCCAATTTCTTCCAACAGCGTCCCCCAAAGCGGAAGACAGACTGTTCACTATCCCAAAATAGAGTAGCAGTTTCACAATATTGTTATCTGGCCTAACTTCCAAGAGAGAAGGAAGATTCCCTAAGTGCTTGCAGACAAGAACCCGACCACTACCATGCAGATCCTCCCACCAACTAACTTTGGGTGAATGTTTGATACCATACCGAATTTCGGGACCTCGTACCTCATTTCCTGCAAAATAGAGTGTTAGGTCCCAACCCCACCGGACTCGACTATTTAAATAAATAATTAGATAAAGGCTTTTAGTTCTCCAAATCAATGCACATAACGTGAATGTCCGTTTGGTTTTCAGGAAACCCGATGGACTTTGGTTTTGGCTATCTTAATGAGTCATTATACGGACGACATAACTGACTCGGCTAAGTTTGACCATGATGCATGAACAGTATAATGGAATAAGGTTTCTACTTTTGAAGTGCTAGACAAGCTACCCTTGAGCGGACAACTCAAGAGGGAAAGGCACGAAACCGTCGACTACACCATTGATCGACTGGTTTTACCGCATATATGCCTTTGCCACATTTAGAGGTTCATAATATTGGAAGAACGCAACCACTCATTATAGGCGTTGCTATAGGATCTGTTTGGCACTAGTGGAATATGATGTTGAAGGATGCAATTACAACAATGAAATAAATACATGTATTTTCACGTTCATAAGATAATGATTACAATGGATGCTCGAAATTTAAGACGGAATTGAAATGAAGTTAAAGTGGTAAAGCAGTTAAAGAAAACGAAAAACACGAAGATCAAGTTAGTAATTATGAAGAAATTATTAAAGCGGTAAATAAAGGCAGTAAAGAAAGCAAAGTTACGAAGCACGTAATGGTAAAAGCCTTAAAGAACTCGCCAGCAGAGTTGCCATGCTGTCGATGCCTCCTTTTCCGACTACTAATAGAAGAAGCGAAATCGGGTTTATGACATTATGGACAAAAAAACTCTTATCCCCAATTGGGAATTGGGTATTGGAAGTTGAAGTGTCGCCACCTAATGATTATAGTGCATTAGGACACTTTTAAGAAGAAGAGAGTATTTTGAAAAGAAAACCAGAGTTCGGGTAAGGGCTTTAAATTATCTCGAGGGGAAGGTGTTAGGCACCTCTCAAGATCCACTAGTGTTGTGCCCGGCCATGCTAATTGTGACTTTAATAAGGCAAGTAAACAAATAAGGCTCAGATATAAAACATTCAGGCAACTTGAGAAACTTTTGAAAAGGGGAAGTGTAAAAGTTAAGTAAAGTAGAAGAGCGAATTAATTTGAAAACAAAAGCATTACATTAAGAAAAAATGTTTAAATAAAGCAAGTAAAAAGGTCCTAGGTTTGACAGGGTTGACTATAATATGGATCATTCGATACAATATCCATCAAATATTCCCAAAGAGGGGTCGCTTTATAATATTATCGCATCGTCATCATCTCCATATTCTACCCTTCCCACCCCGTTAACGTATTAAGCGCGTTTGGTCTCGCTTACCTATTGCATGCTAGTACCCGTCCCAACCTGTTAGTCTCGGGGTATTAGGACTTCTAATCTTATGAAGGGGGAGAGAAAGATAGGACATATATGGAGTTTTAAAGGTAAAAATACTACGCGTCAATCAAAATAAGTAGCATGTAAAGGTACACCAATCAGACATCAAAGGGCTCATATAAACCCCGTAGGCCATAACAGCAATTAGTCTAGAATGACTTACAAATACTGATTTGGTCTAAATATTAAGGCTGATTGCAAATGGATTAGTTAAACACACAAAACTGGGTAGAAAATCTGCTTCGAGCTCCCTGGGCATATTATCAGGAATTGTGGTATTTAAAAAAGGGCAGGTGAGTCTTTAAAAATAAGCAGTAGAGGAAACAAGAAGTTTGAAAAGTATTGGACAGCTTAAGTGAAATGCAGAACAGTTTCAAGAAGGTTAAGAAGATTTGAAAAAAGGCGAGTTGCACAATTGTTTCGAAAACTGAATAAACGTTGAGGCAGAATGATTTTTATGCAGAGGTTAAGCAAAGCATTTGAGCAGGTAGATAATTTTCAGATAAAACACTTTGGGCAGAACTTTACTTTAAAGACAGTTTCAAAGAATGAAAATCGTTTGGGCGGAATTTGTTTTGAAAGGCAGAAAAACATAGACTTAAGACGTTAACAGGCATGCAGAGCTAACAGTTTGCGATTACATTAAAGCTCATATGACTGATTGTTATTAATTAAGCGAATAAGGCGAGTTGGCAGTTAACATGATAGGCATGATGTCTATTACTTCTGATTTTAAAAGCTTTTAATGAATAATTGAGCGATTAACCCTATATCTTGCCTATCACGTATGCAAGTCCTATTGGCATGATTTCTATATGCATTTGATTACAAAAATATGCAAGTCTATAGGTAGGATTTCTATATGCGTTTGATTACAAAAATATGCAAGTCCTATAGGCAGGATTTCAATATGCGTCTGATTACAAAAATATGCAAGTACTATAGGCAGGATTTCTATATGCATTTGATTACAAAATATGCGAGTCCTATTGGCATGCTTTCTAAATGATTAAGCATAGAATCCTATAAACATGGTTTCTAACCTTTGACATGTGCAGAAATAGTAAAGCCCTTCCCACACCCTTTCATTAATATTCCCCAAATCTTTTTACACAATTATTACAAAACTTTAAAGAAAGGACTTAAAGAAAATAAATAAATACATCAGAACTACAACAGGCCCGGGGAGTCTTGAAGCAACCTTAATGTCCAACCCATGCATTTTATCAAATCCAGATTCCAGATTCCAGGGCCTTCTCATACTCAAGGTGTTTTCAGAGTTCCAAGGAATCTCAAGGATTCCCGGCAGTGCTTAACACCCTGAATAGTTTAGAGTAACAGAATAGTGCAGTGGAAGTACCAGCCCTAAGGCATCCGAGATCAAAGGGAGCTCAAGGGTCCCGAGGCATGTCTTACCAAAGAGGGCAAAACTTAATAGACTAAGAATGAGTGTAAAGGTGAAGGATTAAAGGATAACCAATGCAAAGGTGGTCATACCTAGCCATGAAGGGGACTGGCACACCCCTGGCCCTTTACATGGTTTGAAAAGTAAGAGAAGACTTGAAATAAGTCAGACTTAGGCCTGTATGGTGATTAGGGCACCAACAGACCTGAGTCACAGCTCAACACATAATGGGGGGTTAAGGGAGTGGGATTACTTTAAGAATAGGTTGAGAACAACCTGGTTCTGAACTACGGGTTGCAATAGGGTTTCACTCTAGTCCAAAACAACACTCACATACAAAAGGGGTCGGGGAAAGCGATCAAATATTAAAGCATTTACACAAAAAAATAGAACATAGTTAAACTATAGGGTTTTGGGGAAATGGATGTGCAAGAAGATAATCACACACACAGATAGCATCAAAAACATGGGGGATAAGGCGTAGGGATGTGCATGCTAAAATTTAACTACATACTAAACATAAGCAGACATGGGGAACGGTTAAGTAAACATGCTGAAGTTCAATTGCATGATGTAGGGAAATAGAGCATAAACAAATATATGAAAAGCATAAGTAAACACATATCTTGGAGGTGGTATTTAAATCATGGAACCTACCAGTTGCAATTTTAAAACAACAATGCAAACAGAACAACTAGGATCTAATAGTTAGCCTTGGCTTTCAGCCGGCTAATACAAGCAATAGAACAAGTAACGGAGCAGAATAGAGAATAGAAGAGAGAGTTTTTAGTATGAACTTATGAAACCTGTTCGTGTCTGTGTGTGTCGTTTGAAGAGAAGGAGTAGGGTATTTATAGTTTGAAGACAAGTGGTAAGTAAGGCAAAAATATAATTCAATACCAATCAGAATCAATTAGGAGAAGGGAGTTCCTTTAATTAAGGAATTCGAATTTGAATAGGAGAGGGCATAGTGATATTTAAGGAAAGAAAAATCAGTAACACATGGTGAAATAAGGGGTAAATACATTGGAGAAGCTTTAAAAATACACGGTTAGATAAATAAGGTAAACGTAAAATCAATTAATCAAGAATCAGGGATTCGAACTCAGTAGTGCATTAAGTCAGAATATAGGTCCAAATCAGACAAGGAGAGAATCAAGTAAGTTTATAGAAAATCAATCCCCAAAAATAGGGTTGTTCAGAGAAAGAAATATTTGACTATGAAAAGGAGCATAAACTTAAACATGCGAGGTTAAAAATAAGAAGAGTAGTAATGCAAAGTAGAAGAACATAGATGTGCAAGAAATGAAGAGATCTTGTAAAGCTTAGCAATGATCAGAAACATGAGAGGAGTTTTAGCGGATTACGGTTTTGAAATTAAACATGAAGCAAAATACTCACAAAATAGTAGTCTGAAACCCCACAAAAATCTAGGTTTTCTTCCTCACAGAAAGCATAGAGATCAAGCAAAGAATAAACTCAAAAAGTCCAAAGAACACAAACATTCATGGAAGCATAATGAAATAAGGAACAATAGAGAATTTACTCGAAAACCCTAGAAGAAAATATAGTAAATAAAATACCTAGAAATCATAGTGAAAACATTTAGGATTTATAACAAAGCCAAATAATGTAAGAAATAACAGTAGAACAAGTAAAAATCACGGAAACCCTAAGTTTTAAAATCTTAGAAAATAGCACTGATCGACAGTAGATCTTAGAGAGAAACAAGAAAACCTCGAGGCTAAGGGTTTCAGAGAAAACCCTAGAAAATGAGAAGTCCTGGAACGGGCTGGTCCTGAGTCAGAGATAGACCCACAGGGCTAGGACTCGCCAGAGATGAGCCGGACAGGGCCATAAAACTCGAATCGGAGGTCTTCTGAACCAGAGACCTTCAAGGTCTAGCCTCGAATCCTCATGCAAGAGGAGGATAAAGGTGAGTGGGGGTAGGTATAGGTTACAGAGGGCCTGAGAGGCCATGATTTTGGGTAGAAAGAGGTCGGAAAGTGGTGGAGAAGGCTAGGGTTTCAGAGAGGAGATAAGCGCGTTTGAGAGAGGAGAGGGATACATGGGTGGGTGAAGGTGAAAAGTGATTAGGGTTAGGGGTGGTCTTGGGTTAAAAAAGCAAATGGCTGTTGCGAGCCGCAAATTTAAATGATCAATGGCCACGATTTAAAGAGGGATCCGGGCGGGTTAGTTTAAATGGGTCTGGGTCGGGTTATTTTTCAAATTGGGTTGTTTAATTAGGCTGACCCGGGGGGTTGAAATTGGTCCATGTTTTATATAAAATTTGGCTATAATTTAAATAGCCTCTTTTCCCAATTAATTTTATATATAGCCCAAATAGTTTAAAAAGCAAAATTGAAAGCATAGAACTACTTAATAATATATAAATATTAATCTAATAATATTTGAAATAATATTATAGATGTAAAACATAGCAAATTGCGAAACTGGCCACAATCGCAATTTTGTGCAATTAGCTTTTTAAAAATCCAAATAATTTTTTTTTAAAAATGTGCAAAAATTACATAAATTATGTATTAATATAAATATGAGAATGAAACACATTGTGCACTAAAAATAATAATTTGGGAATAATTTTTGCCTTTATATTGTCAAAAATAGTCATTTAATTGATTTTAAAAATCTATAAAAATTAAGGAAAACACCAAAACTCCTAGGCGTGCTTATATATGCATACATATACTATTTTGAAAGCATTTTGGGTGCAAGAAATATATAGGGAAAAAATGGGTATCAGCAACTCAACCAGTAGATGGCAAGCATTCCCAAACACCAACCGATATGTGGACATACCAATCGGAGTCTTATATGCAATCCTATAAGCCCTTAAAAAGCATCCAACTTATTTGACAGATCGGTCCTAATTGCATTGACCATTTTTGACAATATACTCTTGATTTTCTTGTTTGAGACTTCAACTTGGCCACTCACTTGAGGATGATAAGGAGTAGAAACTTTCTGATTGACACCATACCTTGGAAGCAAAGTGTCAAAAGCTTTATTACAAAAACGAGGCCCCCATCACTTATGATTGCAATAGGAGAGTCAAACCTTGTAAAAATGCTCTTCTTGAGAAATACAACAACACTTCAGGCCTCATTGTTGGGTAAAGCCACTACTTTAACCCACTTTGAAACATAGTCATCCGCCACAAGAATGTATGTGTTCACACACGAGCTAACAAATGGGCCCATAAAATCAATGCCCCATACATAAGAAATATCAATTTCACGAATGGTATTGAGAGGCAGCTCATCTTTCTTCAAATTCCACCCTCTCTTTGACATTCATTACACCTCATCACAAGTTCACTTGCATCTTTGTATAAAGTTGGCCAATAGAACCCACAATTAGGAACTTTGGAAGTCGCCCTTGCCCCGCGATGATGGTCACCATAGGGAGAGGAATGACAAGCCGCCAGGATACTCAATTGCTCCTCATCCAGGACACACCTTCGGATCACACCATCCGTGCAAATCTTGAACAAGTATGACTCATCCCAATAGAAATCCAAACTATCCCGTTTGAGCTTCTTTCTTTGGATAGAAGAGAATTCACACGGGATTATACCAGTCACAAGGGAATCAGCAACATCTACAAACCATGACATCTATTCACCGACACCGAAAGGAGTTGTTCATCAGGAATTAAATCATTGATCTCTAGGCTATCACGAGGCTTCCCCTCCTTCTCCAAGGGGGACAAGTGGTTCTGCACTTGGTTTTCACTGCCCTTCCTACCCACAATCTTCAAATCAAACTATTGAAGTAACAAGACCCATCACATCAGTCTAGCTTTGGAATCTTTCTTTGTCATCAAGTACCGAGATGATTGGTATGGACTATGACCTTGGCACCCATAAGATACGGCCAAAATTTCTCCACTGTGAACACAATAGCCAAAAGTTCTTTCTCGGTCACTGTGTAATTCACTTGAGCATCATTCATTGTCTTGCTCGCATAGTACACCCGATGAAATATTTTGTTCACTCTTTGACCAAAACCACCCCAACTACAACATCACTCACATCACACATGTGCTCAAATGGAAAGCTCCAATTAGGTACGGTAATGATAGGAGTGGTGGTCAACTTATGCTTCATAAGTTCAAAGGCTTACATATATGTCTAATGGAACACAAATTTGGCACCTTTTTCCAATTACTTGCATAAGGGGTTCACTACCTCTGAAAAGTCTTTGATAAAACTACGGTAGAACCCTGCATGACCAATAAAAATTCTAACTCCCTTGACAGAGGTGGGGGAGCAAGCCTTGAAATCACATCAATTTTTACTTTATCCACCTCGATACCATGCTTTGAATTTTATGCCCAAGAACTTTGCCTTTTCCACCATGAAGTGGTATTTCTCCCAATTAAGAATAAGATTTGCTTCTTCACTCTATTAAGATTTTTAAAACACTCATCAAATGAATCACCCACAACACTATAGTCTTTCATGAACATCTCCAAAATATCTTCAACCATATCGGTGAAAATGGCCATCATACACCGCTGAAATGTAGCCGGTGCATTAAAAACCCAGAAGCATCCTAGAAAATGCAAAGGTGCCATATGGACAAGTGAATATGGTCTTCTCCTGATCTTCCAGAGCAATCAAAATTTGGTTGTTCCAGAATACCCATCCACAAAATAGTAGAAGGTACGCCTAGCAAGTCGGTCTAACATCTGATCAAGAAAAGGCAATGGAAAGTGATCCTTGGGGGTCACATTATTCAACTGGCATGAGTCCATGTGTATCCTCCAATCGGTGATGGTCATGGTAGGAATCAAGTCATTTTGTGAAATTGCAACCACACTCATGCCACTATTTTTTGGTACACATTGCACCAGCGAAGTCCAAGAGCTATCAAAGATGAGGTACACAACCCCTGACATCCAACCACTTGATCACCTCCTTTTTCACAACTTCTTGCATTTCCTCGTTCAATCTCCTTTGATGTTCGAAGGAGGGCTTTGGATCATCTTCCAGAATAATCTTGTGCATACAGAATGCGGGGCTTATCCCCCCAAATCTGTTAAAGTCCATCCAATTGCCTTTTTCTTCTTTTGGAGCAACGCCAAAGTAGCATCAACCTACATATTAGTAAGACGAGACGAAAGAATAACTGACAAAGTAGAACTAGGGCCTAAGAACTCATAGCTGATATGTGGAGGCAACAACTTCAACTCCAACACCGGGGGTTCCTCAATTGAAGGTTTTGTTGGTGGAGTCTTCCTATTCCCAAGGTCCAAATATAGTTTCCTAAGCTCATAAGAGTAAGAGCCCATCCCATGTAAAGCATTCAGACACTCCAGTCGGCCTTCATCATCTTGACATCAAGATTCAACAATAAAACCTCTAGAGGGTCCTCCATATTGATCATTGCACTTGTATCATCAACCATCACTGTCGTTACAAGGTCCACAAAAGAGTACACCTCCAAACTGTTGGGCTGATTTATTGACTTGCAGGCATGAAAGACCACTTTTTCATCACCCACCCAGAAGGTGAGTTCCCCTACATCCACATCAACTAAGTCTTCCTAGGAGCAACGAAAGGTCTCCCAAATATAATCAGAACTTCATAATCTACCTCACAACCCAAGATCAAAAAATCAGCAAGCAAGATAAATTTTACCACCCGGACAAGGACATCATCAATAATACCCAATGGTCTCTTCATCGTTCTATCTACCATTTACAATCTCATGGAAGTCAGCATCGGTTTCCCAATACCAAAAGACTTGAAAACTGAGTAGGGAATCAAGTTGATACTTACCCCCAAATCACATAGAGCCTTAGCAAAGTCCGCACTCTCAATGAAGCAAGGAATGGTAAAAGCATCGGGATCTTCAAGCTTCGGGGCTATTGAATGCACCATTGCACTAAGTTGGTGGGTCATATTTATAGTTTCAAATTCCATGGATCATTTCTTTGTCACCAAGTCCTTTATGAATTTAGCATAGCCCGACATTTGTTCAAAATCCTCTACCAAAGGCACATTTATGGATAATCTCTTCATCGTACCAATAAACTTTTTAAATTGATTCTCATATTTTTGCTTCGTGAGCCTTTGAGGATAAGGTGGAGGTGGCCTTGGCAAAGGATCCTAGGCATTAGGCACAACCGGCTCCGGCAAGTCTATTACGTGTTCCCTAGATGGGTTCACATAATTATAAGTTTTCACCTCGACATCTTGAATATCAATCCTCGCTTTTTTATTCACATTCTCATCAACCACACTTTCAACCACCACAGGAACTTCATCTTCTTGTAACTCACCTTCATCACTCAAAATTTGCTTTTATTTGGAGGCATTCACATCATGCCTCATCCACTCCTTGTAGTTACCGCCATAACATGATTTTTCCCACCCTTCGGATTAACTACAGTATCACTTGGTAGATCCCCTTTAGGGCGAGTATTCAAGGACTATGAGATTTGGAAAAATTGCACCTCCAAATTTCTAATTAAAGTATTGAGGGAAGACAACTGAGCATCCAAGTCTGCTTTCTTTATCATCATCTGTTCAAACATCATTTTAATTGTCCCCATATCATTGTTGGAAGAACTAAGAACGTGGGATGGAAATGGGGGTGGATTGTTTGGTTGTTGATACATTGGGGGCCTTTGAAAGCCTTGCCCCCGGTTTCCTTGATTGCCATTGTCCCAACCTCCCTGATTGTTGTTACCATCCCAGTTGTTGTTGTTGCCATTCCAATTACCCTAATTTTTCTGATTGCCCCAAGTGGAATTTTGGTTGTTGTTCCCCCAATTACCATTGCCTTGTTGTTGTTGATTGCCGAAATTGCCTTGGTGTCTCCATTATTGTTTGTTGGAAGAATTACCCTTTTGGCCTTGATAATTGTTCATGTATTGTACTTCTTCATTCTGCCCATCATAACCATCATCTTGAATCCACCACAATCAATGTCAAATTGATCCGAACTCCCTTGGTTCTGTTGAACTTTTTGTCTTGTTTTGTTCACTAGCATGTTTACACCCTCCATGGCATTCACTTGGCGAGGACTTTGAACTTATTGCAACTCTGCCTTTGCGAGATGGTTCATTGTTATTGTCAGCTCTGCTATAGCTTGCCCATGATCATGTAACTATTTGTGTAAATGAGCGACTATGGGGTCATCCTAGGGCACATTGTCTCTACTTTGCCAAGCCGAGGAAGTGTCTGCCATCTCATCAAGAATGTCACAAGCCTCATCATAAGACAACTTCATGAAATTTCCCCCAGAAAGTTGGTTCACTATGCACTGGTTTGTTGTGTTGATACCCTGGTAGAATGTCTATTGGATCATCGCCTCATTTATATCATTGTTGGGGTATTCCTTTACCATTGTTCTATAGCGCTCTCGAATCTCATGTAATGGTTTAGTAGGATCCTGCTTGAAGGCTAAGATATCATCTCTCAATGGTTCCATATGCCCCGGTGAGAAGAACTTTGCAATGAACTATCCACCAACTCATCCCAAGTAGTGATGGAATGGTTGGGAAGTCGCTCAAGAAAATCCACTGTTTTCCCTCTAAGTGAAAATGGGAAGAGTCTCAACTAAAATGCATCCTCGAACACATTAGTTTGCTTGCTCCCCCAACAGGTATCCTTGAAACCCTTGAGATATTTGTAAGCATTTTTATTGGTAGCGCCCGTGAAATACTCACACTGCTCCAGCAGTGTCAACTTCACATTGGTAATTTGAAAATTGCCCGCCCGGATCCGCTATGGTAAAATTGCACTTGCATAGCCTTGGTTTGGAAGCACTCGAGGAGCCACTCTTGGAGGTGGTGGGGGAGGGTCTGGAATATTATCATTGGCTTGTCGGCCTCTCCTTTGATCTTGAGATACTACAAGAACCTCATCATCAATATTGTCATCTACCTCCTCCCTCGGCGGAATATATCCAAGAGGTGCGTTTGCTTCCATTTAGTACCTGAAGTTGTGACACACACAAATTAGTAACTCAAAAGGAAAGAGGGATAATACACAAAACTATTTAGATAGATTGCCAAAACCATTAGCACCTCGGCTGTTGATACCCAATTTTTTCCCTATGAATTTTTATGCAAAAAATGATTTCAAAATAGCATGTATATGCATAAATAAGCATTCCCAAGTTTTTGATATTTTTACTAATTTTTAAAGATTTTAAAATCAATTTATTGTCCATTTTTAGTAGTAGAAATCAGTAATTATTCCTAAAACTCTCAATTTTGGTGAATAATTTATTTTATTCCCATATTTACAAAAAAATATAGTTAAAGTGATTTTAGTATATTTTTAAAAATTTGTTTTTTATTTTTAAAACTATATTATATATAATTGCAATTATAGCCTACTTTAAGATTGATAGTATTTTATAACTATAAAATTGGTCCCGGTATTTATCAATTAATATTTATATATTATTAATTAGTTCATTACTTTTGATTAGCTTTTAAAATTATTTTTTCTATTCTTATAAAATAAAAAGGGAAAATTGGCTATTTAATATTTAGCCCCCATTTCTATTTAACTACAGCCCCCATTTCCTTTCAATTTTGGCCCTTAATTTGACCCAATTAAACCAGCCCAATTCCGTTTAAACCCAACCCACGAACCAAATACAACGACCCAAGCCGTTCCCCATCTACCATTTAAATCTGGACCGTTGATCACTCAAGAGCAACTGCTAAAACTCACCATTTCCTAATTACACCTAAATGACTACCGTAACACTCTCATTCTCACTTGACCCGCCACCTTTGAAACCTCTCGTTTCTCAAACTCTCTAAAACCCTGGCGTCCTTCTACCTCTCTTCAACCACTACTCCACCAGAATCCATGGCTTGTAAGGCCATAGATGGTTGGTACTCACTCCCTTCCATCACTCAACCTTGGTTGTTCGATGATTTGAGGCCCGAATTTGATGGATCTCTCTAGATCCTTCTCAGATATGTAGATTTATGGCTTCTCTAACTATTATTCCGACATATTCAAGCAATATGAGCCTTTTCGACTCAGGATATGACTTTCCTCAAGACCTTTCTTATTTCTAGGGTTTTCTCTGAAACCCTAAGTTGTCTGAGGTTCTTTACTTGCTTATTTTCTTAGATATTGAAAATATCTGTGTTCTATGGAACTTTTTAAGGGTTTTCCTCAAATTCTCTTTTCAAAATCATTTAATTGCGACTTAGGGTCTGAAAGGTTTTTCTAAAGCATCTTTCTGATTCTTTTTGTTCTTTCTTTATGTGTGTTTGTCTGTGTTATGCTCGTATCGATTCCTTTACTATGCATGTACTATTCTTCTACTTTATTTCTCTATTCGACATGTTATTCCTAGGCTCGTATGTTAATGCGTGTTATTTTCCTTACTCTTCTACTATATGTGTTTATCGTATGTTCTATGATGTTGTTTGCTTTACTGGACTATGTTCGTGTTCTCACAGAGCACGATTCATCTGTTTTGCCTAAGTTTGTATCACCTTTTCTTCTGAACTTGTTTAAGTTCTGAGTTTTTCTCAAACGTGTTCTTTATGTTTTCAAATTTGTATCGTGTCTATTTCTCATAAGTCTTTTGGAAAAGACTTCTGAGCCTCTATCGAGTGGCTTGCCTTCTCATCTCTATTGTCTGATTCATCTTGAAATCCCAGTACTTAGGGTTTCCTTTGGTAATTTTGATTCTTGTATGTGAGTTAAGGTTCCACTTTGGGACCCTGGACTTTTAGACTCATTGTGAGTCTACAAACTGGATTTGTACTCCTTCTTGCTTATGATTCTGAGCCTCTCTTTGGTTAAACTCTCTTCTAAATAACCTGACAGCCCTTTCTTGTTTCACATATTTGTGTGCTTTATATATAAGGACTCTTCTTTCAAAAGATTCTTACCAAATAATTCATTGATTCTGAAATCCTTTATTGGGGTTTAATTGATTGTTGCCGATTGCCTTTAAATTAAGCCTTTTTTTACACATTTCCTGACTTGGTTCATTCAAATTGAACTCGTAATTTCGTTTCATTGGTTGTTCGATTGATTCCCTTTCCATATTTGTCACAAACCGTGTATCAATAATCTTTTTCTTTAAATAACTTCTATGTATTTACCCATTTTGTGCTTCTTTGGAAAGGTTTTAATCAAAACTTCTTTTCTTTTTTGGTTTTTACCCGTTGAAATCAGAATCCCTTAACTAAAGGGAGATTGATTTCAATATTATTTCCTTACCTTTTCTCACTTGTTTTCTGCACTGTAAATGGGGCACAACCCTTCTGCACTTTGATCATCCAAAAAAAAACTTCAAATTCAACACGTACACACTTACAATACTCTTTGAGTTCAATACTCTTTCATCATTCTTCTTTTTCTTGAGTTCTTTTGGAACTGTTTAGCTTACAACTTAGCCTTTTCAAGACTACTATTTTTACTAGTTTTCCCCTAAAACTGGTATGTTCGGATTTAGTTTTTTTTTTGCCTCACCCCTATGTGTTTACTTTATAGTTTCAGCATTCTTGTTATTTTGTTGTTCGTGTTTAGTGATTAAACCTTGTATGTTCTTTCCTTGAATTTGTTTCTATTGTGAATACTACCCCATATTCCTTTCTATGTGTTTGAGTTAAGGCTCATGGCCTGGCAGTATACAAATTGCTGGCTAGGTCAGAACCTGATCCTCAATGGATCTTAACGCCGAAGATTAGGCTAACAGGCAGGTCAGGGGTGTGCCATCACTCCTAATTGCTGGGCATGACCACCATCCTGTCATGGTCTTCCCTAATCCCCCCTTTATGCACTTACACTTTCTCTTAAGCTCTAAGTTATTCCCCTCTCCTATGAGCTTTGCTTTGGGACCTCCTCTAAACTTGGACATTTATGGGTTGGCCCTTCCGCACTGCACTATCATTTAATTTTGCAATGTATTTGGGGTGTAAGCACTGACTAGAGCCCTTTGAGACTCTTGGAAACTCTGACACATCCTAAATAAGAGAAAGGCTTTAGGAAATATGATCCCGGAAGTTGGTTTATCTCAAATTGTTAGACCTTGAGTCTGAATTAGGTTGTTTGGTGGTAGCTGGAATTTTTGACATTTTTTTTTTACCTTTTTGTTAACTTATGGTGTTCTAGTAAAAAAGGGGAGGATCTTTTATATATTCAAAGAGTAGATTGTATTCTCATAGGAATCATTATTTCTGTATTTCTGCATATCACATAGAAATCTTGCCTATAAGTTTTGCATTTCTGCATGTCATTAGAAATCTTACCTATAGGTTTTTCTGCACTTGCGCATACACTAAAAATCCTAATATAAGACTTCTGCATTTCTGTATATTTATCTACCATTAGGCAAACAATAATACGTTTAATAATAATCTACTTGAAACCATGCCAATAGGATTCCCGCACTTACATAATTGTTTAAAACCAACAACGCTTACAACTCTTGCCTATAGGAGTACTCAGTTTAATCAACTTCGTATGTTTCATCTGTGAGTTTAAAATTAGTAGCAATGTCGTTTAAACCTGCAGAACATTTTGTTATAAAACCAGTAATCCTTCTTTAAAATCAGTACGCCTTCTACACTATTAGATATCATGCATTAGGTCTCACCTAGGCAAACCATTAGGTGATTAATTAACTGTGTTAGTTTTGGATAAACTACAACCATACAAGGCCTAATACGGACTTCTAATATCAGAATATGTGATAAACAACCTATCCTAATGCATTAATTTAATTCAGACCGTAACCAGTATTTGAAATCATGCTATATAATTTTCTTCTTTAAGTGAGGAGGCCTATTTGTTCCTTAATTGCTATTTGCTTCCCCTTTACTACTTATGTGTTTTTGCTTGTCGCCTTAGATTTTCATCCTTTGAAACTCTGAAAAGCCCAACTCCCTCCCTTTTAGGATTAGTAGTCCCAAAAGCCTCCGGGACTGATAGGATTTGGACGGGTAATAGTATGCAATAAGTAACGATACTATTCCATGCTTTAATATCTTAACGCGGTGGAAAGGGTAGATATGGATATGATGAACGGTGCGCTAACATATCATGTAGCCCCTCTTTGAAGAATGATTAATGGGTATTGCATTGATGTGATCCATATTATTCATAAACCTAGGACCCCCTCCCCTTTACTTACTTTCATCTATTTTGAGAATTGTTTAAATCTTTCTTAAAATTTATGTCCTCTTTACTTTTCCTCAAGTTTCAACTTATTGGCAATATTGTGTGAAACTTCATTTTATTTGAGACCTTAATTTCTTACTTGCTATGTGAAGTCACAATTATAACATGTCCGGGAACCACACTAGTGGATCTTGGGGGTGCCTAATACCTTCCCCTCGAGATAATTTCTAGCCCTTACCCAAACTCTGGTTCTTCAACTCAAACCCTTCTTAGTGTACTAATGCACTTTAATCATTAGGTGGCGAATCTTCAATTCAAAAAGCCTATTCCCAAAATGGAACGAGTTGTCCTCCCAAACGTCATAAATCCGATTTCACTTTAGAAAAAGGGGGCGCAACAGCATGGCGACTCCGCTGGGGATTTTCTTTAGGCTTTTACCATTTCATGTTACTTGTGACTTTACTTCTTCTTTATTGCCTTTATTTAATGTCTTTATCTCTCTTTTACTATGGAACTAACTTGGCTTTTTGTTTCTTTCCTTTAATGCTTTCTTTACCGCTTTCCTTCAATACCGTTGTAATTATGATCAATTATTGTAACTGTTACTTTATGAACGTGTAAATACATGATAACTTATTTCATTCTTGTAACTGCATCCTCAATATCATATTCCACTCATGCCAAATAAAACACCATAGCAATGCATATAATGAGTGTTTGTGCCCTTTCAATATTAATACCCACTAAATTTGGCAAAGACGTATTTGCGGTAAAACTAGTCAATCAGTGATGCAGTCGATCGTTCTGTGCCTTTCCCTCTTGAGTTGTCCGCTCAAGGGTACCGGTCTAACACCCCATTGAAACCTCACTCGGTTTAAGTGTGCATGCATCATAATGTTTTCTGCATAATGACTTTTTAAGATAGTATTGTCCAAAGTTCACCGAATTTCCTCGAAACCCAAGCAGACGCTACCATGTTTTGTGCATTTATTTGGAGAACTAAAACTGTTTCATGCTAATTGTTGATATTTAATAGTCGAGTCTGGTGGGGGTAAGGGTCTAAAACTTTATTATGAATAAAATGAGGTACGAAGTCCCCAGATTTGGCATGGTAACCAATATCCACCCAAGGTCGCTAAGCTATTGGGATGACTTTCATTCCCGTGATCAGACTCTCGTCCGCATATATATTTTGGAAATTTTCCTTCTTTTTTGGAAATCCAACCCGAAAACAAAATCATAGAGGCTGCAACTCTATTCTGGGATGACGATAGATCTGTGTTCCACTTCGGGGACCTTGAACTGAATCCTTTACTGGAGGAAATAGGAGGACTAGCTAGTATCCCATAGGAGATTGCAGGTTTGCTAATGACAGAAAATCGTAAGGGTAGGGGCTTTCTCAAAATGATGGGGCTAAAGAAGAACATAGATTTGACCTGCTTGATGGATTCCTACATTCCTTTTGACTATCTGTACGAGTAGTACAGCCATAGAAAGTCCTATCACACTTACCCAGATGAATTCGCCCTCACATCATTGGGGCATATCCACAGAAGGGTCTTCTTTTTCATGCTCTACTTTTTGGGGATGATAGTATTTCCTATGAAGAAGGCTAGGATCCATACCAGACTCGCCATGGAAACCAAGACTTTAATGGAAAGGATTGCGGGTAGCCTATTAGCATAGTACCTATGATCGTTGCAGAAATATACCGAGCCCTAGAAAAATGTCAACAAGGGGCCAAACACTTTGAGGGCTGCAACTTTCTACTCCTACTCTGGCTCATGCAGCACCTTCAGAAGGGTGAGTGTCAGCAGGAGATTCTACGCAGAGTTTTGATGATCATATTGCCTTCCATCAACCTAGGTGAATGAACTATATGCCTAACATGTTTGCTCAACCAGAAGATGCTAAGGTGTGGATAGAGTTGTTCGAAAATCTGAAAGAGGACCAAGTACAATGGATATTCGAATGGTTCCCTACTAAAGAGTTCATTGTCCGATCTCGGGCTGCACCGTTTCTTATAGTCATTGGTCTAAGAGGAACTTATCCTTATGTCCTTCTCCGAGTCATGAGAAGGGCAGGGAGAAAGCAGGTTATACTAAGGGCCGACAAGAAGAGTTACTTCAGGGCAGACTTTCAAGATGACGATAGTCCATACAAGTGTCAAGCTCAACATATGTGGCATTGCAAAATTGTCCTAGGAAAGGATTCTATAGAACCAAACATGTACCATGTTGGTTATACTCCATACTATCCAAGCTGGTTGGAAGACGATCATAATGGGTTAGGACAACCCGATTTTGTTCGAGGTCATAGGATCATCAACGAAAAAGGCCGAAGTACAGGTTCAATACAACAACTGCGCAAGAGGATTTGGGAATGCGAAAGTGAGCACCAGGAAGTTCAAGAAGCCCATCAAAAGCTGATTGAAGAATGGAAAGATATGGTTGTCAGTGCCAACAAGCGACTGAGTATTTTAGGAGGGGTTTAGTGGAGCTAGAAAAGGAGTTCATCTAGAGGATCAAAAACTACCAAAATGTTGAAGGAAATGGAGAGGACACTTGGCCAGAGCCTACTTGTTGCTGGGACTACGTGAGCTGGTGAAGTTGTTCTATGGAGCTAAAAATACCGAGTCTGGGGAAGGTTCTTTTGGGACCAAGTAGTTAGGATCTTTTCTTTTGCTTTAAATGTAGTAAGGCAAAAATCTATTAGTGACATTTTATCTTCTGCTATTTTGGTGTCGTTTTGGGATTCAACTTATTTTTATTAATAAAATGAGGTATTTAGCATTAAAAGTTCTCCAAATAAACTTGTCGCTAGGCATACCTCGGGCACGACGAGGCTCCCAAATTAGGACATGATTTATATTCTTCCACTATGTGTTTAAATATTACAATGTTCTCTTCTTATAATCCGCACTAACTTGCTACCTTTTTGTTTTTACTTTTTGTTTTATTTCCCTTCCCAAAGGTTAGTTCGTGCACTGTGGCATCATCATATTACTCTACAAGGTCCAAGGGCCCTCCACCTCCTCCTCCTTCGAGTCCTATCAGAAACAGAAACAAAGGGAATATGGAAGATTTAAGCAACACCAAAAAAGGAGAACTCCGTCAAAAGGGTAGAGGTTCCTCAGGGTATTCAGGTTTACATGGGTAGTGCCGCCCAGCTCAAACAAAAGTTGTTGAAATTTTGAAGAAGGATTGGATCAAGTTCGGAACTTGATAAGCTTTTCATTTTCCCTCACCACCCTAGATGTCTGTTTCCCAAACCCTCAAAATCCCACACCACCACAAAACATTTCTAAGCCACAAAACCACTCTGCTCCTCAACACCACTGCACCACTTGCCACACATCCAACAGTACCACTCTACTTATCCCAGAACCTGTGAACTCCGTAAATTAAAATTCTTACCCTTATCAGAAAAACCCCATATATAGGGAAACTAGTCCACATCCTACTCAAACCGTTTCAAACACACCCGCGTCTGATGATAAAGACTTGATTATCAGGAATCTGGCAGAAGAACTCAAGGAGCTGACTAGCAGAATTTATGGCATCGAGGGAAGTAAGAGGATTGAAGGGTTAAATTACAAACACCTCTGCATTAAACCAGATGTTGAACTACCCGATGGGCACAAACCTCCCAAGTTTGAGATGTTCGACCGCACAGGGATCCCAGAGTTCATTTGAGGACATACTGTGACAAACTGGTCGGAGTAGGAAAGGATGAAAAGATTCGCATGAAGCTTTTTATGAGAAGCCTGAAAGGAGATGTTCTATCTTGGTACATTAGCCAAGACCCTAAAAATAGGACAAATTGGGTAAGTATGGCATCTAATTTCATGGACAGGTTCAGATTCAACACGTATAATGCGCCAGATATATTTTACATCCAAAACTTAAAGAAGAAACTTACGGAGACATTCCTCGAGTATGCTACTCGTTGGAGATCATAGGTTGCTAAGGCCAGGCTGACCTTAGAAGAAGAACGGATGAACAAGTTCTTTGTCCAAGCTCATGACTCACAATACTATGAAAGGTTGATGCTGATTGAAGGCCAAAATTTATTCGACATCATTAAGCTAGGGGAGAAGATCGAGGAAGGTATTAAAAGTGGTATTGTTACAAACCTTGAGGCTTTTCAGGCTACCAACAAGGCTCTACAATCTGGTGGCATTTCCAAGAAAATGAACGTAAGCGTTGTGATGGTTGCATAGAGGATAAAATTCCAAATAAAATACCAAACCTACCCAATATCCCTTCTCACATACACCTACCACAAATTACCAAGAACCCTTGTCGTCTTGCCAAGCTCCACCATCTACTTACCAATTGCCTCCACTGGCCTCATATCAGCCTACTTCACCCAGATGGTCCCAACCTGCACACGTCTACCAAGCCTACAACATCCAACAAGCCAACTATAAATCACCTCCCCCACACCAATATTTCCCTAGACCCCGACCAAATTTCGACCATAGACCTCCCAAGGAGTACACTGCCATTGTCAAGCCTATCTACCAATTGTATGAAATGCTCAAAGTTGCATGTTACGTCACTTTATCCCTGCTATAACCCCATAAAATCCTTCCTAATGGGTCAACCCAAACAAATCATGTGCATACCATTCTGGCATGAAGGGGCATACCATTGATGAGTGCCGCTCTCTGAAGGATAAGATCCAAGCTTGGATTGACAACAAGATCATCGTGGCAAAAGAGCCTACTCTGAATGTCCGTAACAACCCTCTCCCTGACCAAAATGGTTGAGGCATTTACATGATTGAGATAGAATATGACTGGACCCCAAAGGATCGATCGGATTGATCTTAGAAGGTGACGAGCCAAAGAAACCAACAGTCACCCTTAATCCTATTGTAGTCCAGATCTAGCCTTGCGGACACGCTGAAGTGAACATCTCCATACCAATTGATCTTGAAATACCATCCTCCGCAAAAATACCAACACCAATTGAGGTCGAGTTGGGTCCCCCAAGGTATCTGTACCACTTGGGTTGATGTACTACCGTTCAAACCAAGGGTGCCCATTCCTATTGCTATGACGGACGTAAAACCATTCTACATAAAATCCATACCATGGGATTACACCACTAAGGTGAGAAGGAAAGGAAAAACCAAATCTAGAGAAGCAGTTGTATCACAGGGGATGACAAGAACCGGTAGGGTTTATACCCCGGAGCATTAGGCTGAATCGAGTAAGAAAGCCTCTGTTTGGCCGACCATCACTAAAACTGGGCCTGAAGACCTCTAGAGGAAGATACAAGTGAAAGAGTATTCAGTCATTGATCAGTTGAACAAAACGCCAGCCCAGATCTCATCTTGGCCCTGCTACAATGCTCTGATGCACATAAGAATGCCTCTTTGAAGGTGTTGAGCGAGGCATATGTATCCATCAACATCACTGGAGGAGAAATGAAAACATGGTAGGGAAAGTATTGGAGAATCACAAAATCACTTTCCACGAAGATGCGCTACCACTGGAAGGGCTAGGCCACAACAAGGTGTTGCACATCACTGTGCAGTGTGAACATTATTTCATCACTAGAATCTTGATTGCGGAGGGTCCACCCTCAACATCTTGATTACGGAGGGCCCGCATGAGATCAAGGATGGAGCCATCAATGTCAAAGCTCTCGATGGTTCCAAAATGTCCACTATTGGGAAAATCGATTTGTGTCTGCAAATGGACCGACTTGGTTTGATGTTGATTTTCAAGTAATAGACGTTCGAGCATCTTACAACCTACTTATAGGATGACCCTGGATCCATTCCCCTGGGCTGCAGCATCAACCTTACATCAAACGATGAAGTTTGAGTGAAATCATCAAGAGATGATTATTCACGGCGATGGTAGCAATCCTATATACAGTTGCTAGACCAACCCGGCAATCAGAAGAAGAAGGAAGATAGGAAAAAAAACCTACCATCATATCGAGCGAGTGGCTGTTGATAAGGACAAATGGTGGAATAAAAAAATTGAAAGTATAGTGAATTTCTGTGGGTATGAACCCGGCAAAGGACTTGGCAAAAACTTCCAAGGAATTGCCAAACCTATGGAGTTGAAGAAACATGGTACCACTTTTGGTTTGGGATATGAATACACTTGGAGGAGTTCAACCATTGGTCGCCACCATGGCGTGGTCCCTACTACCAATTGGAGCATCTGATACCTCACTTGGAGCAGGATTTCTAGCCAACCGAGGTTATATATGGGTCGGAAGAAAGGAAACACTGGCGGCGATGAGGAATTTTTTTTGGAGGATGATAATATGGACTGTTGTGTCATTTTTGAGGAGGAGGGGGAGGAAGTCCCTTCAATACAAACCGTGAGATGAGGAGCACACCTCAACAATTGGTCCATTATAACCACCAGAGCCCAAAAAACTTTGGGGTATCAAGGCTGAACAAAGCACCATGCATTATCTTTATTTTTCGCTAGTTGACTTACTTTCTACCTTTTTAATTTCGAAATAAGAGATTCAACGTTCAAAACAATTATTAAATTTATCAAAGCATTTAAGATTCTTAAAAATCTTGCTCTTATTACTTTTTATTGTTTACTTTATTTACACAGCATTACAATTACTTATCTTGATGAACCAACGATCGTGACATGCAATGAGACAATGCCACAAGCGGATATTGACTCAAACAAAGATGATATACCTGAAGAGGTTGTTTAAGAGGTTGAGGACTTTGAGAATGGACCTAAGTCTAACTTGGACGAGATTGAGGTCTGTAACTTAGGAGATGTAGAAAATATCAAAGAAATGTGCATCAGTGTTCATTTGTCAGCATCAAAAAATGAAGAGTTCACAGAATTTCTAAGGGAATACGATGACATATTCACCTGGTTATATGATGATATGACCGGTCTCAGTACATTTTTAATAGCTCACAAACTGCCAACCGATCTTACATGCCCGTCGGTAAAATAGAAGCTCAGGAAATTCAAGCCCGAGATGAGTTTGAAAATCAAGGAAGAAGTCACCAAGCAAGTCAAAGCCAAGATTCTCAGGGTAGTAGAGTATCCAACATGGTTAGCCAACATCATGCCAGTATCAAAGAAGGATTGAAAGGTTAGAGTCTGTGTAGACTACCGGGATCTCAACCGGGCCAGTCTAAAAGACAATTTCCCCTTACCAAAAATACACATCCTAATTGACAACTGCGCCAATCATGAGTTGCAGTTATTCATTGATTGTTTTGCTGGATATCATCATAAATGGATGGATGAGGAAGACGTTAAGAAAACGGCTTTCATTACGCCATGGGGGATGCATTGTTACGAGATAATGCCATTTGGGTTAAAGAATGCTGGGGCCACCTACATGAGGGCTATGGCTACTATTTTCCATGATATAATACACAAAGAGATCGAAGTATATGTGGATGATATCATTATCAAGTATAAGAGTTCCACTGACCACATGGGAGATTTGAGGAAGTTCTTCAATAGACTGAGAAGGTACAACTTGAAGTTGAATCCCGCCACATGTGCAATTCGGGGTTCCTGCCAAAAAACTACCGGGCTCATTGTGAGTCGCCGAGGAATAGAAATAGATCCATCAAATGTCAAATCCATTCAATAATTTCCACCACCAAAGAACAAGAAAGAGGTTATAAGTTTCTTGGGGAGACTTAACTACATCAACCAATTCATAGCTCAGTCCACTTTCATTTGTGATCCAATCTTTAATATGTTTAAGAAGGACGCCACCACCAAATGGACCAATGATTTTCATAACTCCTTCGACAGAATTAAGGAGTACTTGTCAACAAACCCAGTTTTGGTGCTGCCTGAGCTAGGCCGACCTCTATTACTCTACCTTGTAGTATTGGATGGAGCATTCGGTTGTGTTTTGGGTATAACTTGATGAAATGGGGAGAAAGGAGCAAGACATCTATTATCTCAGCAAGTATTTTACCCCATACGAGGCCTGGTATTCTCTGTTGGAACACACCTGTTGTTCTCTGACTTGGGTAGCCCAGAAGTTGAGGTACTATTTCTGTGCTAACACTACATACATCATATCAAGAATGGATCCGTTGAAGTACATCTTTCAAAAGCCCATGCCCACTGGCAAGCTGGCCAAGTGGCAGATCCTGTTAAGTGAATTTGACATTGTTTATGTAACCTAGAAAGCAATCAAAGGACAAGCATTGGTCTTGCCGAAAATTGTGTGGATGGAGAATATGAACCCCTAAAAGCGTATTTTACTCATGAGGAGGTATCCTTCATAGGAGAAGACATTGCAAAATCCTATGATGGTTCACAGGGGGTTGTATAGAAGCAGTTCTAACATCAAAATCTGGCAAACACTATCCGGTGTCTGTGAAACTCTAATTCCCCTGCACCAATAATAAGGCCGAGTATGAAGCCTGCATCTTGGGGCATAATATGGACATTGACATGAACATTCAAGAGTTGCTAGTAATTGGGAATTCAGACTTGCTTATACATCACGTCCAAGAAGAATTGGAAACTAAGAATTCCAATATACTCCCGTATTTGCATCACGTATAGGAGTTGAGGAAGAGGTTCACAAAGATAGAGATTCAGCACGTCCCCGGTGTCTAGAATGAGTTTGTCGATGCATTGGCTACCCTATCATCCATGATTCAGCATCCAGATAGCAACTTCATAGATCCTATTCCGGTGAAGATTCATGATCACCCATCTTATTGTTCCCACGTCGAGGAAAATGCGGATGGAAAATCTTGGTTTCACGATATCAAGGAATACATGGCAAAAGGAGAATACCAGGGCTTGCAAATCCCTCTCAAAAGCACACACTTCAGAGGTTATTTAAAAATTTCTTTCACAGCAGAGGTATATTGTACATGAGGACTCCTGATTTGGGATTACAAAGGTGTGTTGACGCAAAGGAAGCATCTAAACTGTTAGAAGAAATCTATGCCGGTACATGCGGTCCATATATGAAAGGTTTTGTCTTGGCTAAGAAGATACTTTGGGCAGGTTATTTTTGGATGGATATGGAAATGAACTTCATCCAGTATGTCTAATAGCGCCATCGATGTCAGATACATGCCGACAAGATAAAGTTACCTCCATATGAGATAATTGCAATAAGCTCAGCATGGTCGTTCGCCTCTTGGGAATGGATGTTATCCAACCTATCAAGCCCCCCGCATCAAACGGACACCGGTTCATTCTAGTGGAAATTGATTATTTCACCAAATGGGTTGAAGAAAAGTTTTACAAAGCAGTGACTAAAAAAGTCGTGGCAGATTTTGTCCGCGACTATATCGTTTGTCGGATCGAAATTTCGAAGTCAATCATTACTGATAATGGTTCCAATCTCAATAGTGACTTGATGAAGGCCATGCGTGAAACCTTCAAAATCAAACACAAGAATTCTACAGCCTACAGACCTCAGATGAACGGAGCTGTAGAGGCCACTAACAAGAACATCAAGAAGATACTAAGGAAAATGATAGAGAAGCATAATCAATGGAATAAGAAGTTACCATTTTCTTTGTTAGGATACCGCATCACTGTTCGCACGCCAACCGGGGAAACTCCATACATGTTGTATATGGCACAAAGGTGGTCATTCCTACCTAGGTGGAAATTCCTTCCTTAAGGATCATACAAGAAGCTGAGCTGGACGACGAAAAATGCGTAAAAAGTCCCTATGAGCAGTTAGCTCTTATAGGTGGGAAAAGAATCGATGCAGTTTGTCATGGTCGACTTTATCAAAACTTAATGTCCAAAGCCTTCAATAAAAGAGTCAAGTCGAGACATTTACACCAAGGAAGCTGGTGTTAAAGAAGATTTTCCACATCAGGATGAAGCCCAAGGAAAGTTCTCTCTAAACTGGCAAGGCCCGTACATGATTCACCGGGTTCTGACAGGAGAAGCCCTCATACCTGCAGAAATAGGTAGAGAAGTTTGGCCAAAGCCGATCAATTCAGATGCAATCAAATGATACTATGTGTACCATTTATGATTTCCTTATATGATGTAATTTGAACTATGCCTGAACTGATTCCAGTTTAAGAGGGGATACGTAGGCAACCTTATGAATCTGTCACAATTCAATGAAATTTTTGTTTCCCCCGGCTATTGGAAACTGGAGCAGAATTTTGAGGAGGACCCTTAAGATTCTGAAGTTGATATTAGCTATTTACCACAGGTATCCGTCAGAAGCTTTAGCCTAGTAAACTGGGTTAGAATTTTGAGGAGGACCCTCAAAATTTCGGAGCTGAAGAGGTTGCAATGTCTTGAACCACACCGTAGTCGTTGCTTCATCTAAAGAAAATCCATCTTCAATTATGTATTTGTGTTATATTTCTACTAAATCATGCATGACTATTATCAAAATTACTTTATTTAGAAATGCTAGTGGTATACAACCTCACCGAAAAGCAGATCTACACAGGACAAGCGAAATCCACGGGGATACGAACTAACCTTTCCCCTTTACAAAAATCAAAATTTTTCTTTGGATACAGGAAAGTCGCAAATCATCAGATATACTTATACAGTCACATTTCTCAAAACTGCAACTCTCAGAATCATCGCCTATCTGCAATTGCTATCTGCACATGATATCCCCAACAACCACATATCACAATCAGCTATCAGCTAAGAAATGTTACTACTATTCACTTTTTATCTTGCATTGCGTAAGGCTACCATTCTGCCTTCCGAGACTAAAAATTGTTTCCCACATGCATTCTCTGCATTGCATAAGGCTACCTTTCTGTCTTTCAAGGTTACGCTCTACCTCCATCTTGCATTTTCTGCATTGCATAAGGCTACCTTTATGCCTTCCGAGGTTAAGCTCTACCTCCATCCTTCATTTTCTACATTGCATAAGGCTACCCTTCTACCTTCCGAGGTTAAGCTCTACCTTCATCCTGCATTTTCTGCATTGCACAAGGCTACCATTCTGCCTTGTGAGACTAAGCTCTGTCTCCCATCTGAATTGCATAAAGCTACCTTTTTGCCTTTCGAGGTTAAGCTCTACCTCCATCTTGTATTTTTTCTAATTCGCAAGGCTACCTTTCTGCCTTCCGAGGTTAAGCTCTACCTCCATCATGTATTTTCAGCATTGCATAAGGCTACTTTTCTACCTTACGAGGTTAAGCTCTACCTCCATTCTGCGTTGTATAAGGCTACCTTTCTGGATTTCGAGATTAAGCTCTACATCCATATGCATGGCTGAAATATCGCCACCTTCATTATGCATGGCTGAAATATCGCCTCCTTTATATAAAACCTACATCGGCTGAAAGATCGCCACCTTTTACATTTTATGGGCTGAAAGATCGCCAAATTTTCCGAAGGCATCATTGTTAGCAGGCCCCATTTTCGAAGCCCGAGAACGCTATGCCATGGCCTGACGACCCCATTTTCCTTTTGCATATCATTATTCAAAGGCATCATAGTTCAGAGGCATCATTCTCATAGCACGAGAACATCATTTCATAGACGACAAATCCATTATCACACGTTTGACGTCATGGTCTGAGGACGTCACCCTAACCGTCCAAAGACAACACTTATGGTCCGATGGGAACTTGCATCAAGTTTACATTTATGCATAATATATATTCGTATTTCTCATTTGAAGGTAAACCGTCTAGCAATGACCATCTCAATGGGAGCGATCTCGCTCCAGTTCCCGCAGCCCTATTAGACCTGCACCATTCATCCCCAACCTAAATGTCGCGTCCGTTTTGAAAATTTCTAGCGACATATTCAGTCGATGGATCCCGAACTACATATGGTCTGATTCCTGCAAGACCAGGGATATATAGGCAGCTCATGGACCAAAGCTCGGTCAAATTCTTCAAACTGGTTCGTTTGGTCAAATTGGCCATCATATCTTTACCCAACAACTCTTTTATCATTCCAAGGTAAGTAGGGGCAGCTGTTGATACGCAATTTTTTCCTATGTATTTTTATGCACACAATTCTTTCAATATAATATGTATAAGCATAAATAAGCATGCCCAAGTATTTGATATTTGTTTAATTTTTAAAGATTTTCTTAGCAGTACAAAATTAGTTAATTATTCCAGAAACTCTCAATTTTAATGAATAATTTATTTTACAACCATATTTACACTACAATATAGTAAAGGTGATTTTTTATATTTTTACAATTTTATTTGGTATTTTTAAAGCTAAATTTCATATAATTGCGATTATAGCATACTTTAAGATTGATGTCATTCTATAATTATAAAATTGGTCCCATTATTTTTATTTTTATTTTTATATATTATTAATTATTTTATGACTTTTGATTTGATTTTAAATTATTTTTACTATTTTTATAAAATAAAAAGGGAAAATTGGCTATTTAATATTTAGCCCCCTTTTCTATTTTAATTAAAGCCCCCGTTTCCTTTCACTTTTGGCCCTTAATTTGACCCAATTAAACAAGCCCAATTATATTTAAACCCAACCATGACCCAATTACAAACGACCCAACTCGTTCCCCACCTACCACTTAAATTTGGACTGTTGATCACTCAAGATCAACGACACAAAACTCGCCCTTTCATAATTAAACCTAAACGACTACCCTAATCCTCTCATTCTCACCTGAACCGTCGCCTTTGAAACCTCTCATCTCTCAAACTTTCTCAAACTCTCCGAGACCCTAGCCTCATTCTACCCCTCTTCAACCACCACTCCATCGGAATCCATGGCTTCTCAGGCCATGTACGGTTGGTAGTCACTCCCTCTATCACTCAACCTTGGTTTTTCGATGATTTGAGGCTCAAATTCTATGATCTCTTAAGATCCTTCTCAGATCTGTAGATCTATGGCTTCTATAGTCATTACTCCGGTATATTCAAGGAATGAGTCTTTTTGACTCAAGCTGTGACTTTCTTCAAGACCTTTCTCATTTTTAGGGTTTTCTCTGAAACCCTAAGCTGTCTGAGGTTCTTTACTTGCTTACTTTTCTTAGATATGGAAAATGTCTGTGTTCTATCGAACTTTTTAAAGGTTTTCCCCTAATTCTCTTTCAAAATCGTTTAATTTTGATTTAGGATTTCTAAAAGGTTTATCAAAAGCATCTTTCCGATTCTTTTTGTTCTTTCTTTATGCATGTTTGTCTGTGTTATGCTCGTGTGGCTTCCATTACTACGCATGTACTGTTCTTCTACTTTCTTTTTCTACTTTACATGTTTTTTTAAGCAATCCACTAGGCAGAGCCTAGGGCAAGATTTTTTTTTATTTTAAAAAGAAAATTACAACAGCAAATAGGCAAAATACAGATAAGGGAGTCGATCTCACTGGAGTTGTTATCCAACAACCGGTCTAACCTTATCGTATTCCTCCTATTGAGGCATCTAAAACCTCATTACAAACACGCCATGAAAGGACTAAAATCTATGATCATCACCGAGTGTTGTAGTAAACTCTATGATGTGAATAGCAAGATGACCTAAGAGGATTGGAAACTAATCTGATGGGAATCTAGAGAATTGAAGAAACCAAGCATCGCTCTTCTTTCTCCAGATTGTAATTTATTGCCTTCGATCACAATTTTGTCACAAAGACTTCAGGATTCATGGTGTGATTTTTGCTCGACTGGATTTTGAAACAGGTGGTGGAGCTACCTGTTTTTGTTTTGCAACTCTCGTTGGGAGCTTCCTCATTTTCTGATTCTGTACATGAATTGATAGAGCAGACTTCTTTTGATGACCCGCTGAAATTTGATCCCAAATTTGGATTGATTGTGCATTATATGCTGCAAAAATGTCTGTATTCTGTGATGTACTGTCAATAAGTTGCAAATCTTCCAAGAGTTCTCCTTCTTGATTGTTGGTATTGGCAAGTGTGGAAAAAGAATTGGAAATTGCAGGTACGGCTGGATTGTTTCCTGAAATGGGATTTTTACTTTTGGATTTTGGAGTTAATGTTTTGTTGGTCATCATCCATTGTCCATCTTCACTTGGATGTTGTCGAGTATTAGTTGGTTGTTGAGTTAACGCACAGTAGATACAACAGCAGTATTTGTACCTTTGAAATTGTTTGTATCCTGTTTAACTGATACTGTGGAGTTGTGCTGCTGTTTGCTAAACTCTTTTGAACTATCATGCTGAGCTATTTTCGACACTGTTTTATTGTTGTAGCTTGCAGGGTTGTTTTGATCAGCATTTATTCTTGGCAGTGTCAAGTTCTCCCCTATTAGAACTGCTGAAACAACAAGATTTGTCTCTTGACAATCCTCAATAGGTTTCATATTGTTATTATTATGTGCAGCCTCCACTGATGCATCAGTCAATTTTGAGTTTGGTTGTTGTGTGGTAGCATTACAATTGAATGGAACAGAGGATGGATCTATAGACAACCGATCTATTTCATCATCCAGCATTAGTTGCGCTTCAGCAGTTTGGCTAACTAGATCAGAAACAATATATTGTCCTTTTCCAGCATTCACATTAGGAATAAGACCATTTGAATTTAATACCACCTTTTTGCATTGAGCATTTAACTGGGATGAAACTGTGCCTGAGTCTAGAGCCTCCAAATTTATATCATTTCTCTTACTAAGCATTGTAGCTTTCTTACTGTTATTGTGTACCAGTTGATGCTGCTCATACATCAGTTGATCCTTCTTGATTGATTGGTGATTGGCAGCCTCAGCAGATGCAGCAGGAAATTTTTTCACCACCTGTTCAGCATGTACCTTAAGATTGGAAGGAACAGTTGCTTGGTTTTGCATAACTATGTTGTATCAGCATTCAAAATTGAGAGAGTTTGTGTAGTTGGAGTTGCTGGAACAGAAGCAAGAGATGTCTGCCCAATAGTTCCAGCAACAGCACCACTACCGAGCTTTGTCGTAACACTCAATTCAGAGTCTTGAGCTGGTTGACTGCCCAGCTGTGTAATATCTGCAGCATTCTGTTTCTGTTTTGACACCTTTTGTTCTGAATGTTGTTCACTTACTGCACTCAAACAACTCTGTGACGAGTTAGGAATAGCTTCTACAGATGTAGCATTTGGAATAGCCACTGTTTTGGTAGTTCCTAGCTGCTACATATTACTGCTGGAATGCTTTCCATCATGATCCACCTGCTGCTCGTCCACAATTGAATGGTTACACTGCTGTGTTACTCTGCATTCAGCATTGGATGATTTTGTGCAGTTGGAATTACTGGATCAGTATTAAGAGTCCCAGCCAAAGTTGACAACATCTGTTCATTGTGAACATACAAACTGGATTGGGAGGTCGATGGTTGAATACACATCTGTGCATTATCAGCAATCGGTAGTGACTTACATTCTGCAGTTGTAACAACTGGATCAGAGATTTTAGTCTGTCCTGCATCAGCATTTATATTAGGAAACCTTCTTTCCACAAGATTAGCATTTAAGTACTTTCTGGCAGCGCCTCTTAATTTCTTCAATCTGTCCCTGTCTTCTGAGTGACGATCGTAAACTGCTTGTTTATTCTCTTCTTCTGTGTTCCAGCGACACGATATTACATTGTAACCTTGATGATTGCAATACGTGCAGTATTTAGTAAGGTTATCGAAAATTATCCGCTGGTCGAATTCGACATTTTTTCCAGATTTGGCATCAACTATTTTGATCTTTACATTCTTTGGACGTTTGTCTAACAAATTGATCAAGACTTTTACTCGAGTTGTACTAGGTCTAGTTCAATCTTTAGTAGCTTTATCTACTGCTAAAGGCTTTCCTACTGCAGCAGCGAGAGACATTAAAGATTTCTTTGCAAAGAAATTTGCTGGCAGATCTGGAAAAGAAATCCAAATGACAACTTTCGATGTTTCATTACGCGGATTAAAATCCATTGTCCATGGGAAAGTCCTAAAGAAGTACTCCTCACCTTTTAACTTAACATAGCCAGTTGATCTTGAAACGACATTAGCAAAATCTTCAAATAGATCAAATCTTACCAGAATATGTTGATATTCTAGCTGTCCTATATTGCAATTACCTCTGACATCGAGTTGCTTCGGTAAAATGTGTCTAAGCTCCTACAGCTCTGGTTTGCCATACTAGAATTTAATCACGACAGCTTGTTGAAGGCCTTCTTCCTTGGCAAATGAATTCACTTCTTCTACTGTGAACTCGATAGTAGGTATTCCATTATCGAAAGTTACTGGACATAGTTCCGGATTGGAATTTGTTGCGACAGCAAGCTGTCCAAAGCATTGCGATACATAAGTATGTTTTTGAATTTCCGGACGATTACGATTTTCCTCTCCCACAGTACAAAACTGGGGAGAGGATGCATCTTCCATGTTTGTGATGATCGTCAACCAGGATCCATCACTACCATGCTGTCGGAAAATAATGCTGAGAAACGAAAAGGCAATGCTACAGTAAAATGATTACAAGATTTAAGATTTAGCGAGATTGACTGTAGCTTTGATGAAAGAATCTATTGGGATTGTTCGCAATGAGATAGGGATGTCTTGACACCAAACTTGTGACAATCCACCACCGGATTCCGGAGATTTTGCCGATGAATAGTGACGGAAATACTATTCACCACCGCCCCTGTTTGTCTCTGTGATGATTTTGGATTCCTGCCTTTGAAATTCTTTTCTGGCCGCCCACATGTTAATCCGTGTTGTTTTCCTTACTCTTCAACTATATGTGTTTACCGTGAGTTCTTTGATGTTGTTTGCTTTACTGGACTATGTTTGTGTTCTTACTGAGCATGATTCATCTATTTTTCCTAAGTTTGTATCACCTTTTCTTCTCAACTTGTTTAAGTTCTGAGTTTTTCTCAAATGTGTTCTCGATGCTTTCAACTGTGTATCGTGTCTATTTCTCATAAGTCTTTTGGAAAAGGCTTCTGAGCCTCTATCGAGTGGCTTACCTTCTCATCTCTATTGTCCGATTCATCTTGAAACCCCAGTACTTAGGGGTTCCTTTGGTAATTTTGATTCTTGTGTGCAAGTAAAGGTTCCACTTTGTGACCCTTGACTCTTAAACTGATTGTGAGTCTACAAACTAGATTTAAATAATTATGATTTAAATTTGCCATCACTACTTTAACTTCCCAAGTCAGGGAAATATAGGTAAAATAACACGGTATATATAGGTAAAATATTAAGTCTTTGTCGACAAGTTTTTTTTTACTTCGTTCAAGTTTGAAGCCCCTTGAAAAAATTCTTGGCTTCGTCACTAGTAGTGTGTACGCAGACCTTATCCCTACATTGTGAGAATAGAGAGGCCTTTTTCAATAGATTCTCGGCTAAGGAAAGTATAAGCACCACATTAATGAAAATATAGAAAAGAATGGACAGTATCAAAAAGCCATATAAAAGCAGAATAAAAAAAACAAGATAGTAGGTTATTTCCAATAATCACTATGTATTCTACGTCAAGAATGTGTAATGTTTAAATTTTTATTAATTACACATTATCAAGTGATAAACTAAAATGAGAATTAGGGGGTGTACTGTCACGCCCCAAACCTACGGGGCGTGGTTTCCACCCAGTGCCTTACTAGCCCGAGCGAAGAACTCTGTAACTCATGATTGTTCGATCAAAACTAGAATATACATAGGTTGGGTTGACTGAACCAATTCCTTGTAACTATCTTGGTCCAACATGGTCACACCTCATAATATACAGTTGTAAGTGGGCAAACAATGTATTAGAGATCTATCATACTTAAAACATGAATACACACGGGCCGTCAAGGCCTCTGACATACTGTACATAATGAACCTATGTATACAAATCCTCTAAGAATACTCGACATCAAATGGGACAAGACCCTGGTCCACCCATAAGTATGTAACTAAACTCTGACACAATGATTTATAGACTCGGCTGCACTCCAAATTGATAGAATATATGAGTCCACCAAACTATTCAGAGACCATTTCCTCTATGAGTTTCCCCTGAGAATGCTAATGAAGCAGTGAGTAAATAGAACATGGAGTTTTTACGTGGAAAAATCCCTGCTCAAAGGGATAAAAAATCGCGACCTACACTGGTAGCATTTCAACTTCACTATGAGCAACTTTAGATAACAACTATGCAATCTAGGAACTAAACTCTTAATCCCTCACTAACTCTATTACACCTATTACAAGCCACTTTGCGATATACTTATTGCAAAGACTTCAACTCATGACCAACTCTAGTCACAACACAAACACTAAAGGTTTATGGCTCCTAAGTAACGTTTTAAGATAAGCAAAGTAGGAATTACCATGAAGAACAATTACAAAGTTACAACTCAACCAAGGACATACAAGATACTAGTTATGGGAACTGGTCCGTAGTAGTGTTAAACTTTATTCTTGATGCACTTGAAAATTGAATGCTTGATTGTCAGATGCTTGAATGCTTGAATGAGTTCTCAAGTGTTCAAATGATATTTTGTTGTAATACTCTTGTTAATACAACTTGGATGATATCACTAGAATGATTTAATCACTTGGTAGGTCAAATGAGAAGTGACTGATGAACTGTCCTGCGCTATTTTTGTGTACAGTGCAGCTAATCACTTTCTAGCTGTAGACAGTTGACTTTGTATTGCTGTTAGGTAAACACAAGGATATCAGGTCCTTGTGTTGATTCTTTATCTCCTAAAGTCATATCAACTCAAATTAGCTAAAGTCTGTTGATTTGAGTTGTGTACCAAGTGTGTCAGGTTCCTTATATGGTTCTAGTAAGTTTGTTAGATCAGCAAAATATTAAACTAAGGTACTGTAAACCCGTCAATTTCTCCTTTTTTGATGATGACAAACTTAGAAATTGATAACACTTGTTTAGAGCAAAATTAACCAGATGAAGTAATAGGAACTTCACAAGTTCCCCTGACTTTATGCTCCCTCTAATCAGATCCATGTTTCAATTATACTTCGCTATTTTGGTATCATTAAAAATACACAAGCAAGCAATCAGTATAAAGAAGTCTAGCCTAGCTAACTCATGCTATATATTTGCACACAACATGACAGAAAAGAGAAGCAGAGAAACATAAGCAATAAACAACAAAAGAGGATACCTTTTATTAAACATAAGCCTTTGTCATCACAGCAAAGGCAAAATTTAGACTGTCATCATAAGGAGAAGTATAAAGAAATTCCATCCACACTACAAAAGAAAAACAAAAATAGCTGCCATAGTCATAAAAAACAAATGAGATAATCCAGAATCTAGTCACTGAAAGGGTTAGCCTAGGGGACACTAGAAGGAGAGGGCTTAGAATATGTTGCAAGAGTGTTGAGAATGAGATAAATTCAGGCATTGGCCGACATTTGCTGTGCGAGCAGTTTCTCCTTCAGGTTCTCCACCTGTTGCCTCAGATCAACATTTTCTTTGGTGAACTAGCGATCTCCTCATTTGACCCTGGTGCCTCTTGGGCCTGCTGACTTTCCACAATGGCATTCCTTGCCTTCAACATCCTAATGTCCTCAGTAGCACTATTTTGGGAATTGATAAATTGTTGAAGCGCTTCCTACTCCTTCACCTCTTTCAATACATTCACACTCTTCCAAGTAGTTTGGGAGAAATTCTGCTTCTTGGTCCCTATCTTAGGCTGTCCCAAAGGCACTTTGAAGATCTTCAAGACATGCATGAGAAGAAATCCATATGGAAGACTATGGTTTCCATCTTTGAAAGTTGCTACCTTTTGCATGTGCTCAATCATGATGGTCAGCAAATTTATAGGTTTAAACCCATCCAGTGCTTCCATCACATACAAGTCAGACTTAGAAGCAATGGACTTCTCTCAGCATGGGGTAGATGAACCTTGTTTACCAACTCAAACAATAGTTGATAAACAGAAAACAAAGCTTTCTTGTGTACTCGTTCCCCCCCCCCCCTGGACTGCATCTTCATTTATAATAACATTCACAAAATGTGACCCACACACATTCTTGACAGAGGACAGAATATTGACAGGGACCTTAAGTATATCCCCAAGCAAAACAACATCCAAAACAATATCAACTCCATTGACCAAGGCACATATATGATTAGTTTCAACAAGAAAGAGGTCTGCGTAGAAACTTTGGACCTCATTCTCATAGACTTTGGGTACATCCACCTTGAAAAGATGTCCCCACTGTTGAAACTCAACCATGTCTAATATTTGTTCATACCAGCCATTTTATAGATTTCTAGGTAAAAAGTGCGACCCCACAAAACCTTTTAGTACCTCAGCCGTTCCTTAGCAGACATACTTTCACGCTTCACTCTCTTTGCAGAATAAGGTTCCCTCATAGTTCCTACCTTTCTTTTTGCAGACTTCACACTCGATTTACCCCTTCGACTTGACTTCACTAACACATCCTCATCAGACCATAACTGTTCATCCACTGCTTGTTTCAACTTTTTACCACTTTAAACATAATTTTGTCAAATATGTTGCACCTAGAATTGAATCCGCTGTTTGGCTAAAAAAAAACTAAATACTTTATGAGTGAAAACTATCAAAATAAATCATGGGGTGAATCGTAGCAAACCATAATAAATTGTTGGACTAAAGGATGGAGCTAAAATATGAATATCAAAGACTAATGGACCATAGATTTAGGTTTTTATTCATCATAATATCTTGATCTGCCTCTCCTTGAAGAGGTTCAGATCCTTATAATCATATTGTTACCAGAGCATTACATGTAATATGTTTGGATTTTTCTCTTGTGAGCAGTGTTCCCGAAGAAGAGCCCCTTCTAAGTTCCTTATTTTTAGTATTTATAGTTGCTGATGAGCTGGCAACAGATTGTCGTGGCCTTGTCGAAGAACCGACTTTATGGCGCGGGAGGGCTGCAGCCCCAGTGATTGTTTCGGAGTCAGTTACAGTTACTTGGAGTCAAACGTATTGATCAGTGATTACGATCGATTGGGGCGGAGCCAATTATGTAATCTTCATATGGTCAAAGTTTTATCAATAAAGTTAGTCCCCGTTCGTCGAGGTCCTGGCGGATTGTATGGAGCGTTATTGAGAGGAGTTCAAGCTTCATTTTTGCTTATTGATGACGTTTGGGTTTCTAAAAACCGCTCGGGGATGTCCCTCCGATATTTACGTACTGTTAAGACAGGTTTAGAACCGAAATGCCGGTTGGTAAATGCAGCGTCACTTCGCGCGATCAGTCATAATGGCACACGTCTCTGCAAAATCGAACTCGTGCCTGATCATGTATTTAATGATGACCATTAGGTTTCATGATGGCAGGATTTGTTCCTTATATATAGAGAAGAATTGTCATTTGCTTTCTGTACATTCAGCTCTTAGTGGAGAGAAATTCTAAGAGCCTTCCTGTATGCTTAATCGTATTCTTCTTTCCTTCTTAACTGCTGCAATCTTTGATTTTTTTCTTGTTTCTTCTGCAAAAACATTTCTTTCTGTTGCTTATGAGTTAACAATGGCATAAAATTCTTCTCATGGCAATCTTCTGGTTGATCCTCCAGCGGTTGAGGATCCTGTTCAGGCAACTGAAGATTTGGAACTGTTGAAGAGTGAAGAAGTTCCATCAGTTGATGAAATTCTAACTTGTCCTGCAAAGTCGATGACCGATTTTGGCGTGCTTGGCGGCTAGGGACAGGTGAACAATGCCACTCTAATGGGGGAGGTTGGGATATCTCAAATGAGAGAACACTAGGGCATTCCGAGTTATGTCGACATTGCCCCTGCGAAAATGGGGGATAGGGTTGAAATCGACCGTTAAGGGTATTGCTCGTTGTATACTTACCCCTTTCTAGTGGGGTATACACTCCCGTTCCCAATGGTGGTGATCGAATTTTGTCTTTATTACGGGGTGTGCCTGGCCCAGATTTCCCCTTATCTTTACAAGATATTTCTGATGTTTATCAAATACACAGAGCTAGTCGGTATGGAGGTCACCCTGAGGTACGTGCTCAGCCTCTTCGCTCCGCAAAAGATCCGCGGCACCATGATCCACTCACGCCCTCGCGCATCAAGGGGCTTCGTGGTACAAATGGATGACAGGACCAACGTTGTTTCTTCGATAACTTCTACATAAGGATCGAGCAACTCGTGGCGGACCCGACCGGGTTCCTAGAAATTTTGAATTTTGCACGTAAGTCTTTGAATGGAAAAATACCTTGTTCTGACCTTTTTGCTTTTTAGTTTGTAGCTTATTTGTGTTAATGTTTTGTAGTTGAAAGACTGCCTTTGCCTCCTTTGGAGGGGATACGTGAATGGGTTGAGGGTGTGCTTCCTCACACGGCGGGGATTCCTACGTGGGCCTCGTTCTAGGAGAGACATGGTCGCAGGCCTCTAACAGGTGGAATATTGACCATTTTTCTTTTCTGTTTCGCTTTATTTTGATTATGCTAATTGCCTCGTCTATTTATTATGGTTAGGGAGAACACGCCGTGTCAGATCTCCTCATTTGGCTTTCCGTCGGCCGGCTGCAATTGCCCTACTATCTCCAACGCCTGCGCCTCTCCCGGTACCAAGGGCAGCATCAGTCGAGTCATCAGCGGCCACCTCTCCGGCACGGGCCGCATCACAAGATGAGGGGCCGTCTAGGATCATCCAACCTCGGATGGTCTTGCCTTCAAATAGAGAAGACGAAAGGCTATCGCAGAGGCGGAGGGTGGAATTTATGGCAGCTCCTCCAATGGTGATAAATTTGGATTCTCCCCTGACGGAATTGGAGAGTGGTGCGGTTGTGGAATCTACTGTTGGGGGGGAGGGGCAGTTAGTCGAAGTTGCCCAGCTAGTTCAAGACAAGGGAATGTTGTTGCTCTGACGACCCAGTCGGAAGTTCCTGCTGTCGAGGCGGAGGGTCGATCCTTAGAGGCCGCCACCATGATCTCGAATGTACCCTCGTCGGCCATGGTGGGTTGCTCTACACCGTCGATAGCGGAGAAGGGGAAGAACTTTGTGGAAGATGAGTATGAGTCTGAGTCCGATTTGGACCCCGATGATGTTCGTATGTTTGAGCAGGGTATTACCAATTCTATGGTGCGCAGGGGGGCCAGCCCATTTTGTTGAAGTTCCTGCATATTTGAACTTACTGACAGAAGGAAATAGCTTGGCGTCGCAGTTTGAGTTGTTGGGTTTGGAGGCCGAGAAAGCGTCTTTGAGGAGCGTTTTAGATATTGAAGTTATGGATGAAGTGGTCGTGATGGGCCTGAGGGTACGTAGTACGTTCATAACTCATTTTTTTAGCCTGGGCCTTAGCTTTAACTTCTCTTTGCTTTACAGACTTACTTGTTGGAGGTGGAGAGCATCCGCAGAGCCAATGTCCGCTCGAGGATTTTCCTGCAGTGCTGGGAAAATATTGTCGCTATTGTGACCGATGTCGAGAGCTACACGAGCGTCTGAGGAATGATCCTCGCAACCGGGCTCTGGGTGAGGAGCTGGCAAGGCGGGACCAATAGCTATTGCAGGTGCTTGGCAGCAAAAGTGTTCTTGAGTAGCAGATCCGTCGAAAGGATGAGGAGCTTGAGGTGGGATGGGGGATCGCAACTCAGTGTGTGCACCTGCAGGGTAAGTTGAGGGATATGGATTTGGAAGGCGGAGAAGACCAAGTACAAGGCAGCGGAGGTGGCTGCGGAATGGAGTGAGAAACTGGCGGTGCTGGAAGGACAGGTTGCTGCCTTAAAACTTCTGGGGCGTGATGCCTCGACGAGGACTGGGGCGTTGGAGGCCTCGATCCACGTGCATGAGTCCCGACTCGAGTCGTTAAGGGCTACAACGGCCCTTAGAGATCGAGGAGCGGATTGGTATTTTTGAGCAGGAGGCCCAAGTTATGTCGGATCGAATCGCGACATTAGAGGAAGAGAACCAGCGGCTGCGGGACCAAGCTGGGTCATCACATACTGCTGCTCCCAACCAGTCTCATGAACTTTGGGTATATGCCGAAGCTCAATGCGACATTTAAAAGAACTTGTGGGAGGCAGGTACTGTGACCGAGGCCATTTTCAAGGTAGCACATTAGAAAGCTCGTGCAGCCCGTGCTGACTGTGGTTATGATGTGGCGACGCCTGAGGCTGACGATTGTGTGAGTGGTGGCGAGGGTGATGCCGAGTAAAAAAAGAATTTGTTATAGGTTTTTGTTCCGTTCACCAGTTGGCGTATGGGTGTCTCTTGTTGTTTTTCTTTATTTTTCTTTTTCTTGTGTTGAACGGCGGTGGACAGGTGTAAGCGGGGAGGACCTGCACTCTTAACTTTGTAAACAAATGCATTCTCTTTTTCATTGTTTATCTTGTGCTTGCTTTGTATCTTGCCTTTCTCTCTTTTTCTTTTTGAACATGTTTGGAGAGATGACTCGCTTTTGAGTTCGGCCGGAGGCCGGTCGTAACAGTTTTTGACTAACGGTGTTTGCTCTTTGACTCGATATGAAACAAGGTGGAGCTATCATTTTATGGCGATGAAACTTAGCTCCTCTTAGTTTCGATCCCAATTCGAGCGCGGTCGGACTACCAATTGTGATGGTGAAAACACGGCCTTATAGTTAGAGCGAGGTCGAGCTTAATAACTTTGATGGCAAAGGCACTTAGCCTGAGTCTCAGTTCGAGCAAGGTCAAACTCTAATTTGATGGCAAAGGCACTTAGCCTGAATTCCAGTTCGATTGAGGTCGAACTTAATGGCGAAGGCACTTGGCCTGAGCCCCAATTCGACTGAGAACCTATCAAATTTGATGGCGAAGGCACTTGGCCTGAGTCCCAATTTGACCAGTCGAACTTAATAACATTGACAGTGAAGGCACTTGGCCTGAGTCCCAGTTCGACCGAGGTCAAACTTAATAACTTTGATAGCGAAGGCACTTAGCCTGAGTCCCAGTTCGACTGAGGTTGAACTTAATAACTTTGATTGCGAAGGCACTTAACCTGAGTCCCAGTTCGACTAAAGTCGAACTTAATGGCGAAGGCACTTAGCCTGATTCCCAGTTGGAGTGAGGTCGAACCTAATAACTTTAATGGCAAAGGGACTTAGCCTGAGTCCTAGTTCGACTGAGGTCGAACATACTAACTTTGATAGCGAAGGCACTTAGCCTGAGTCCCAGCTAGACTGAGTTCGACTGAGGTCCAACTCTAATTTGATAGAGAAGGCACTTAGCCTGAGTCCCAGTTCGAATGAGGTCGAACTTAGTTGCGAAGGCACATGGACCAAGTCCGAGTTCGACTGAGGTCGAACCTATCAGATTTGATGGCGAAGATACTTAGCCTGAGTCCTAGTTCGACTGAGGTCGAACTTAATGGCGAAGGCACTTGACCCGAGTCCCAATTCGACTGAGGTCGAACCTATCAAATTTGATTGCGAAGGCACTTAGCCTAAGTCCCAGTTCGACTAAGGTCGAACTTTCTAAATTTGATGGCGAAGGCACTTAGCTTGAGTCCGAGTTCGACTGAGGTCGAACTCTAATTTGATGGCGAAGGCACCTAGCCCGAGTCCTAGTTTGACTAAGGTCGAACTTAATGGCGAAGGCACTTAGCCTGAGTCCCAGTTCGACTGAGGTCGAATTTAATAACTTTGATGGCAAAGGCACTTAGCCTGAGTCCCAGTTCCATTGAGGTCAAACTTGGCGAAGGCACTTAGCCTGAGTCCCATTTCGACTGAGGTCGAACTCTAATTTGATGGCAAAGGCACTTAGCGTGAGCCCTAGTTCGACTGAGGTCGAACTTAATGGCGAAGTCACTTAGCCTGAGTATGTTCCTCGATCGAGATCGGGCTTGCATAGATTGATCCCTGGTTCACGACATCTTTGTGCCGGGTTCCGGCTGGATGCCGTATCAGGGGTGAAGGAGATGCTTTGCATCGGCTTCCTCTTGTTCTGAGGGCTCTTCTTCTTGTTTGCACTATTCAAGATTTAATAGAACAGAGGATTTTGGCTTTCGTTGAGACCTTCGAGTTCTCTTCGTTCGATGTACTGCTCTTGGCTCGTTTGAGCTGGATTGTTTCCCTTTTTGGGCGCTTTTTTCGCTCTGGTCCAGGTAAGAACTATGCGATCTTGCTAGAAAATCCCCACAGACGGCGTCAAATTATTTAGCTCAAAAGATACTAAATGGGGGTAAATTGTAGCAAACTACAATAAATCATTGGACCAAAGGATGTGGCTAAAATATAAATATCAAAGATTAATGGACCATAGCTTCAGGGTTTTATTGATCATAATATCTTGATCTGCCTCTCCTTGAAGAGGTTCAGATCGTTACAATCATATTATTACCAGAGCATTACATCTAATATGTTTGGCTTTTCTCTTGTGAACAGTGTTCCCGAAGAAGAGCCCCTTCTAAGGTCCTTTTTTTAGTATTTATAGTTGTGAGCTGCATGAGCTGGCAACGGATTGTCGTGGCCATGTCGAAGAGCCGCCTTCTTGGCGTGGGAGGGCCGTAGCCCCAGTGATCATTTCAGAGTCGGTTACAGTTACTTGGAGTCGAACGTATTTATCAGTGATTATGATCGATTGAGGCGGAGACGATTTCGTAATTATCGTATGGTCAAATTTTTACCAATACACCCGCCAAGATAATACTGTCTTAAATATTGCTCTGATACCACTTGTTAGGACCAAAAAAATCAGGTGTCCTGCGGAAGCTAGCAAAACAACTATTGAACGATGATAAATCAAACAACATAAAAGAAAAATATACCAAAAGAGACAAACATTTAACGTGGTTCGGTCAATTGACATACGTCTACGAGCAGAGATGACATATCCATTATATAAAAGATAGTACAAAATATCAAGAGTACAACCTCACAAAGAGGCAAACACAAGCGACACACTAATACTTGTCACGTAAGGTTCTTCCCCTAAACACAATTCTCAAACCCCATATGGCTATATTGTGATTGAATGAGAAACACGGATCTTCAATTTAGAACTCCAAATATTTTCTTCCAAGAAAATGGAGTAGCCAAATATGGAAGAATTATATTTTCCTTCTAGGAAAAGAAAAAACTAATTATGATAAATGTATTGTCATTTCTTTCATGAGATAGGAAAACCAAACATGGTAAAAAAATCGAAACAACACTGACAGACTTTTGAATAGCTGATGAATAATGAGAGCAAAGGGGCAATTTAGTCAAGGTATACAAAAGTTTGTATTGCATCTACCGTTATATTCCTTTTTGGCCAACCATGATGTTCCATTTTATTTAAATGACCTGATTATCCTTTGAATCTCAAGCAGCCATGTTGATGACATAGGGTGGCGAAGAAGCTCAACTGTGACTTCTTATATAAGAGAAAAATCTAGCTACTAATACCCACACCACCAGCTTTAATACAAAACCAAATTATATATTTGGACATAAGATGTAATGAATTACACTTAAAAAGACTAAAAACGGAAAAGGAAAAAAAGACCACACTTATCAACAGTTAGTCAATAACAAATAAATCAAATAATAATTCTACACTAACAACAAAAACAACTAGAAGAAACTAAAGTCACCAAATGAGTAAAGAGGTTATCGACCCATATGCTGTTTTTTTTTCACATACTATTTTTACCACAGCCAAAGTCCACAAAGCCACACTGTCTTCAGGTGCAATAACACCATATGCATCCTTATCTGGAATTTGTCATGCAGCTATATGAATGCACCATGTCTAGAAAGAAAGCCTTGGCATCTGTCACCAGCCAGTTTTCGCTCGCTTCATCCCGCTTGAACTAAAAGGAGATAGACTACCCCTTGGTTGGGGACTCTCTTCTCTGAAATTGTTATTCAGCAAAGCAAGTTCTCTAAGTTGGTGCCTTTTATATAAGTCCTGCGACTCGTCCTGCAATTCCAGGAAAATGAACACTAAATCAGCAACTTTGATTCACAGTATAGCAAAGAAATCAGTTGGCTTCCAGTGCCTCAAATCTTTTGAGATTATAAATAATACGCCTTTAATTTCAGTCATGTTTGTTCATCATAAACTATTGACTAGGCAAAGGAAGATACTCCATAGGGAAACAGTCGTTACATTACACCCTTTTCCACATGAACGCTCAAGTTCAGAGATAAATTAAACAAAGTACATAACCACACAATATATCTGCTTGTGGAAGGAAAACTATATGACAATTTTATATCCGAAAAGTTGATTTTTAAAGTATGTTGGTTTCTACTGCAGCCACATAAGGACTAAAACCAGATTGGCACAAGGCTATCTTCAAGCTCTATACATTGAACTCAGGGAGATACTTACCACAGGTTTTAGTAATTCTTCAATAATTTCCCTTGCTTGTTTCAATTGTGTATCAACGATATTCATGGGTAACTCTGCCTCAAGTAAAACATGCAGCGGCTCATTGAGGTGTTCATAGCCTGGTCGCCCCCTTAGACTCTCCTCCTTCAATTATACAAGACATTAATTAAGAGAAATTAAGCAAATTACTGGCAGTTTACAAAATTAATTACCGAAATGGTATGTATAGAGGATCATAGAGAGAGAAAGGTTTCTATAAACAAACTGGAACAAAGAGCAGTAATATGTGCAGAAAAGATAGAAAAACTTTACCTTGTCAGGGTCTTTAATTGAACCCTTTCCTCTTATAAATACACGACATCCAGTAGAAGCTTCCACCCGTTTCAGGGAATTGCCTCTAGGTCCCAAAAGCCGTCCAACAAAGTTGAACTGCATCCCACAAAGTATGTGACTTAGTGCAATCATTATAGGAATGCGTGTTTAAACAGATTCATCCTTGTGCTACCTCCAATCTTATAGGAACTACTATTATGCTGAGTAGTCAAAAATCGATCTGCAGATGGCCTCCAAGACTTGACATTGATATCATATACTAATGGATTATAAATCTGTCACACCTCCTCACAATATCTACGGCCTAAATCATTTTATGCACACCCAATGCAACTATCACTAGAAGGTAAGTGACAAGATTGCTGAAAAAGTAAAATGAATAAAATACTATCAACAGATTCCAAGTCAGCTTACATTTGGATATCTTTCAACGGGTATATCTAACCGCAAAATCCTCTTCACAACAAATGAACTTGGACTTCCTGGTGCTGCTTGCCAGTCGATGGGCATTCCCTGCGGTCCACCTAAGCTTTGCTGCAAAACAAATTTCACGGCAATCAAAACGCATATACAAAAACAGAAAGCAGCGCAGCAAAAAAACTGGAAAGGACATGGACAGGCTAACACAAAAGTGCTGGTCAGCAATTATGCCAATGTCTCCGTGGAAATGGCTTGAGAGCATAGAGTAATCACCAAAGGATATGAAGGTTAGTCACTAAATTTTCCTGTGGAATTTTCTGATATTGGAACCTAGGTTGCGCGGACTCTTCGATTTTGGTGCCGTCCCCATCCGGATACGGTACAGATACGGATACATGGACGGGATACGTCCCAGATACAGTCAACTGACTACGGAAACTTTGACCGATTTGATCAACAAATTTGGGAGAAAAATTGAGATTGTGATTTCTCAAAATCAAAATAAAACAGATTTAGAACAATGAAAGAATAATGTCCATCTTTGTGAATGAAATATTGAATAGTACAATATCCATTTAAGTTTTTTTTACAGAATATCTCTCAAAATTTATAGTATTTTTATAACTCAATTTTTTATTAGCCGAATCCTCGCATCCGTATCCACATCCAGATCCGCACCCCTGAATCTTAAAATTTAGATTTTGTCAAATTCGATACTCGGATGCGTTCCCGTATCGGATACCCGCACCCAAGTCCGAGCAACTTAGATTGGAACTCCCTGCTCAAGACTGGGTTAGTTGTTACTATTGTATGAAACTGAATCATAAGAACCAAATTCCGATAAAATGAATGGCAAACAAAAGATTCACCAAGCCCTCTCACCGCCTTAAATATCCTTTTGCAAGTCAAGGAAACCAAGAAAAACAGACATATGAAGTATTGAAGGCTGTAGAGGAAAAACAACACTTGGACCAGCTAGAAAAAGGAAATGGGATTGGTTGAAAGCACAGTGCTATGACAAATGAATTAATTAACATGTCTTAATAGTGTCATTACCAGATCTACACTAATTTACTTTTTCCTGCTACCATATAAAGTTTCATGAACAAAATATTGACAAAGGAAAAATAATATACATAGAAAAGTGAAGCCTCAGAAGCCCATTCAATGCGTCACACCTCCTTTGTATGTTTGAAATATTACAGAAACACGTGTTCGAGTGTTTCAAATGCTTTTTGTTTAAATTAATCATTCCTTTGCATGAATTTAAAGGGAACGGAACGGAAATATTTCAGTCCTAAGCATGTCAAACAAAATGAGCTGGTTCATTCCTTGACATGAATCTCTTTAAATAGGCTTTAGAGAAGTCTAACATCAAAGATAGGGTATTGATTTTTTTGTTCAAAGCAAGACTGAAGATATTGTCAGACTCTCACCGTATATGGATATGAGCTAACTGAATAATTTGCAAATTGCAGCAATGACATCGCAGTTTGCAACTTTAGAAATCTGAAGGAGGTCATACGAAGGAATACATTTTTCTTGAAGTATGATGTTTTAGCATCCCCAAAAAAAGAAGATGAAATGTTGTACTACAATCCCTAAGTAAAACAGAAAAAGCTGATAGTTGAAACTTTTCTCATGGGTCTAACTTCTTTCTTCACTTCATAGATTATTTATTCCTTCGACAATTTTTCTTCACTTCACTGTTTTGCCACCCCCATTGCGAAAATCAAACTGTTGATTGTTAGCTGAATTGATAAACTTTCTGAACTACAAGCCAGACAGCTCACAGTAGTCCTCATCAAGCTATCTCACAAGCATTAGATATGGATGTATCCATGTATAATTTTCTTTTAAAACCTGAAGGCAAGATCTCAATTACATACTTTCTCACCACATACACTTTATATTGCATCACAAGAATAAATGTATCCGTATATCCAAAATTTATGTTCTAATATTGCAAAGTTTGGCACTAATCGCTCTTCCAGAGAAATTGTCATAAAAGTTGGTGCTTGATGCAGAATCGCTCGAAAATAATTTACTTTCCCCGGATTGTTACAATATATTGCAACATTTGCAAATTGTAATTTATGCTTTTATGAAGGTTAACCTGTATTCTCAATATTTATTTGAGCACTTTCTAGGTCTTTAAGCATTATTTTCCATGGAAACTGTTGTCGGCTTTATTCCAAGGAGCATGGTTTCGTAACTACTACTTATTGGGCTATGCTAAAATTCCGGATCATTTGAAAGCTGTACAGCAAAAACTCTGCGCAGTGCCTTTTAGGTGTAAAGAATAATTCTGCCTAATCTTAATCAACTTGATCAAAGGCGATGAAGTCATAAGAGAGCAATTGTGATGCCGAGATCTCTCTTTGGACTTTAATCTTCCACTTTTCTGTTTATAATGATCATTAAACTCACTAAAATGTTTTAGGTGTGCCACAATGATACTCATTAAGAGAAGGAGCAAGACATGTCACTTTACTGTTTTTCCTTACACCATGTCGTCGTCTTTGAATTTTAGTAAAGAAACCATTAGTCTCACTAAAAGATTAGAACATAGCTAACGCTTAATAAGCTGAAATGTGGGAAGTTTAACATATTATGTCGTGTTACACATATGCTCACCTCTTGAATGTTCCATCCATTCCCAGTCCAGCCACCTAAGGGTTTTCCTCCAACATCTTGCATCATGTCAAAGGAAGCCATAGGACTAGGGCTGCCGCGCTGTAGTCTGTCATAGTCACTAAGTCCTTGATTGGGGATCATTCCAGAAACTCTTAATATTTCTGTAAACATGATGCAGTGGACATTTGCAGGATTAATGCACAATGCTAGTAAGTCAAAGTAAAATCAACTTAACTATGTTCACTTGAACTTATACATCTATATAGACAATCATTTTACCTCAAATAAGTTGCTATATAAGCACATTAAGTTGGCCACTCAGGTTTATATTTCCTATGAAATAAGATTATACATGCTTCTCAACTGAATCAGTATGTTTCCTGTCTTTTATATATATACTTAAAAGGGGTGTGCATATCATGAAAAGTAGGAATTTAAATAGAAAAGAAAAGAAACCTTGATTCAAGAGGCGGCTACATATAGGAAGGACTTGAGTAAAGGGTCCAAGCTTCTGTCTTTCTGCTAACAGCTCTGTCAAGTACTGACTACAGGAAATTAACAACACATGTATAACATATAACATGCTAAAGAAAGGAATTGGGCAAAACACCTCACAAACGAATTGGGCAAATTACCTATCAACATCTAGGTTGCTCCTTATATGAGGAGAAACAGCTCTTGCAGGTGAGAAATTCAACTTCTGATTGTACAAATTTGACATCACCCCAAGTTTGAACGGCCTGTATAGTGAAACCCTGGAGAACAGCAAATGAAATAAATACTGATAAATATTACTTATTAGAAAAATTAATCAAATTTCTGCTCAAATGAATGGCCTTTTACTGAGTTGAGTTAAATATATACGTGGGGTAGGAATAAGCACACGTTTCTTGTTTTGGTATGTGTAAAGACCCAACTGTAAGAATTCTTTCTTTTTATTTACTATTTAACTGTGTGCAGGAGAAAGAAAGGAAAGAAAGAATACAGTCCATTTTATTGGTTCTTCGATGTAAGATTTCTTTTGGTAATAACATCGTTGTTCGCAGCAACCTCGTCAGCATCACTTGTTTTTTGTTCTCACGTGCATGAAAAGTACGCCTATTATACTGTTCGCACGCGCCACCTGGTAAAGCGTTCATTTTGCTCCGGCTGTAAAATTGATAAAAATGTTGGACTTTTTCGTTATTTATTCTATTTCCGATCGGACCTTATTTGTATTGAATATTTGTATCAACTCAATAAGTGACATATGTATTCAAAAAAATAATTATCATTAAATTATAGTTAATTAATATATATTCTTATCTTAATTATTATCTAACTATGATAAATTAATATAAATTTTCGATGTGAATAAGGTTTTATCATATGGTATTCGTATTACATGCCCAGCTAATAAATGGGGCTTGAACTAGTGGCGGAGCCACATTTAACCAAAGGGGTCAAGCGATATCCCTTCGACAGAAACTTACACTATTTTGATGGATAATTTTATATATATATATATATATATATATATTTACTATACGTTGACTCCCTTTGACTTTTCGATGTATCTGATTATTTATATTTTGACCCTTGATAAAAATTCTGGCTCTGGCTTGAACCCTTCACCTTAATTGTGTAAAATATAGGGAGCGCCCTTAATCTCTGTCTAATCTGTATTCAGTATTCACTTAACCATCCAATTTTATTTGCACAAACGTAAAATAAATAAATAAAAAAATTTGTACATTGGCGTAATACTTTTTTACGCCATCAAGTTAACTGACATACGATAGTAGATAAATATCTATTTAATTTAATTATCTACAAAATAAAGTAATAGATTTAATATAGATGCATGGACTGTATAAAGAAATTTAATATATCAATGTAGCTTAAACTTTAATACAAATTAGTCCTATTTTATTATGTTATCAGTGATTAGTATTTATCATAAAATACTTATAAGTAATCTAATTGTGTATATATATCTTTGGAATGTCAGAGCATAAACGTTAAACTCGTAAATAATTAAATAACTTGAGGTGATAGGAAAAAGTGCAGTATGTACAAATTTTTAAATCATTTGTGTATATAAATTAAATAAAAAGATGTTTCTTATCACCTGGGATTTGACCAAAAGACATTAGGGTTTCGAATGGAGATATTTGCATTTAAAATACAGGATTTCCTTTCAAAATATCATGTGAATTGACCTGTTATTTAAGTGTATATTTCAAATTCAAATTTCAGAATTTTTTCTTCCGAATTTGAAATGCATGACATCAAAACGTTGTCTGACGAAGTATCGTTGACATAGTGTTTATTAAGTACTTAATAGATATTAAGCAATTTGCTTACTAATACGTATGTAAGTTTTGAAGTTCTCATATGAAGGTAAAATTAACTTCAAAATTTTTGAAGACCATGTATATATAAATAAATGTATAAAACATAAACAGAAAATATTCTTCCCTCCATAAAATGCGTCAACACTTTTCGCATTTTGTAGTCGAGTTTTGCAAATGCTTTTTTTTCAATATTTTTTTATACGGAAAAGGGTCAAAACTACCCTTAAACAATTGGAGTTGGTACAATAATGCCCTATGTTCACCTATTTTGAAAAAATTGCCCTCACCTTCATTTTTTTGGTATGCCTTTACGACTAACGGCCATCTTAGATAAAAAAAATTAATTAATTTCCATGTGTCATAACGAAAAAAGGTCAAAACTGCCCCTAGACTATTGGAGTTGGTACAATAATACCCCCATCTCAAAAAATCTCTCCCTTTCCCCTTCCCCCCTCCCCGCCCCCTAGTGTGTGGGTTCATATTCCTCTTGTTTTTCTCATCCTTTTTTTGACCTTGCACTCTATTTGAATAATCACTACAAATATCATTAAAGTTTTATTTTCAAACAACCAAAATTTTTGTCACCAATACTTTACGTCATACAACTTTCAAAAACCATGTTAAGCAAAAACAAACGTAATTAATTTCCATGTATTATCGTCCCATTGATTGGTTGTCTCAAAATAAAACTTTAATGATATTTGTAGTGATTATTCAAATATAGCATCCTCGTAAATTAAGCTATTGTGCGAGGATGCTCTTCATGTTATATATCAATATCGCCAATTTTTTTTTAAAAAAGACAATTAAATCAAGAGAAATATTTGAGATTATATGCCTCAGAATATGAGAGAATACGACTTATTGGTGAATGTAACTGTAATAAACACTTGATTGAGCGTATTGTATAAACAGTAAAGTGTAGTAAGAAAATTTGATGATGAAAGGTATTTCTGTGATGAAAAAATAGGAATATCGATGTTGTACATTTACAAAGAAATAGGAAGAGGAAGGTGATTAACTATAAGAGAGAGTTTTGTTTGCTTAAAGAAAAAAATAGGTGTACGAGAGTTCTAGTTGGTGGAATAAAGAAAGAGGAGAAAGTAACTGAGGAAAACGGTCTTAGAATATGGGCGATTTTATTTTAATTAGGTGAGTCTTAAGTTACGCCATTGGGACGATGATACATGAAAATTAATTACGTTTTTTTTTTTTGCTTAACATGGTTTTTGAAAGTTGTATGACGTAAAGTATTGGTGACAAAAAATTTTGGTTGTCTGAAAATAAAACTTTAATGATATTTGTAGTGATTATCAAATAAAGTGCAAGGTCAAAAAAGGATGAGAAAAACAAGAGGAATATGAACCCACACGCTAGGGGGGAGGGGGAGGGGGGAGGAGAAGGGGGAATGGAGAGATTTTTTGAGATGGGGGTATTATTGTACCAACTCCAATAGTCTAGGGGCAGTTTTGACCTTTTTTCGTTATGGCACATGGAAATTAATTAATTTTTTTTATCTAACATGACCGTTAGTCGTAAGGGTATTCTTGAGCCAAAAAGATAACGGTGAGGGCAATTTTTTCAAAATAGGTGGACGGAGGACATTATTGTACCAACTCCAATTGTCTAGGGGTAATTTTGACCCTTTTCCAATTTTTATATGAGAAACATTACAATCTATTCTTTTGATAATAAACTGTAAAATATTACAAATATAACAACTCTAAAGAGCATTCAGAGCCACATCACCTTATAGGAAGAGTACTGCAACCTCTAGATTTCCAAACGGGAACAAACAACTATCCCTCTACTTATTTTTTTTTGGTTTCCTATCGGCATTGGAGCTCGACTATATTTTTCTTGTCGCGTAGGGCCCCATTCGTGGAGAATCGCTTCCTATCCATACCCAAAGTTCGAACCCAAAACCTCTGGTTAAGAGAAGAGGAGTCTCATCTACTGTACCACATCCTTTGGTAATATTTAGCTCAAAGTTATCGTGTACTTTATAAGCATAAAACAATCAAGATAATTCAAGGGCCAATCATAACAGATCGTAATAAATCAAAAGATCGAATAAAGGGAGCAAGAAGTAAGATTTTTGTATTAAGAAGAGATATATGGAGAGCTTTTTATTGATGATATTGATTTGGTATGCCTCTTCTTGGAGAGGTCCAGAACCTTACAATGATGTTCTCTTCCCCATCGTATGGGTTACAGTGTCTGTTATTTCTTCCTTAGAAGTAACGGAGAAGGATAATAAGCAACCCCCCTTTTAGGGTTCTTTCTCTTAGTATTTATAGCTGTGAACTTTGCGAGCTAGCACTGGGTGGCCGTGACCACATTGAGAGGGCGCATTCGTAATGGTGGATAGGCCATGGTCTCACTTGTCGGATTAGGTAACCATCAAGTACCATTATTAATAAATGGTTGTACCATTGATTAATTACAAGTAGGCTTAAGAATGGATTAGTTCCGCTACTTATCATGGAGTCGAGTTTTGACACATACAGTTAAACCCTCTACTCATTGAGGTCATGCCCGGGCTGAGCTCGATGAGTGAATTTTGTCGAAAGAAATTCAAGAAATTCAGAGATGGGGGTCGAATGCCGTTTTAGTCGAAATCGAAGGTGGCCGTAGCCGTTTTTACACTAAAGATGGTCATAGTCGTTTATACACTGGAGATGGCTGTAGCCTTAATATTATGGACGGCCTTAGCCGTTTACTTAATGGAGGTGGACATAGCCTTAATATTGTGGACGTCCTTACCCATTTACTAAATGGAGATAGGCCATAGCCATAATATTGTGGATGGCCTTTAACCTTGTAAGGTGCTAACATTATCTAGGCGTTACTGCGCTATCGTTCGGGGAAGGTTAGATTGTCCCTTTGGCGAAGGCACTTAGATTTTCGACTTGTTTTGTGTGGGGTCGAGCCCTTGTTTGTTTAAAAGTGTAATCGGCATCCTCGGCGATCGAGTTGTATACTGTGCGGTTGAAGGGAGTATAGGCACGCTTGACGCGCATTTTGGCAACATCCAAAACTTGAAGGCGTATAGAATGTCCTTTCGATAACTTTAGGTCGTTATTACCGTTTCGAAGGTGAAGCGTCAGTTGACGAGCGAAAAGCCATTTCATGGTGTCTGTCATAATGACGCACGTTTCCACAGAACTGAACCGTTTTACGATTGGTCAAGTAGCTAATGATGGCTATTGGAACTCATGAAAGCCACTTGTGTTGCCTATAAATAAGGAGTTGTGTTATTCATTTCTCGCACTTTCGTTATTTGTCTAAGTGAGATTTCTGAAGGATCTCCCTTTATTGTTAGTTCATCTTATTTCTTGTTCTTTGTTTAATACCATCTTTGCTTTTCTTTTGTTGAATATCATCATTTTATTTCCTATCAACAGTAATGGCAAGTAGTTCTCGCAACAACCTTACTCTGGCTACCCTCCCGGTTATTCTTCCAGTGGCTGAAGGGCAATCTACCATAGTGAGAGCCGCTGGATCGGCGAAGATCAATTGGGTTCCGTCAGTGAACGATATTATATCCCTGCCAGGAGGTCCGACGACTGACTTCACCGGTGACGCTGGAGAAGATCAGCTGGATGAGGCCCCATTGATTGGGAGGTGGGTATTTCCCAGTTATGGGAACAGCTTTGCTGATATTTCTGTTGCTAGACATGACGAGAGGGTCCACATCGACCGTAGAGGGTATTGCGTCTTCTACGCTTATCACTTCAAGTTGAGATTCAAGCTGTATCTTCCTATGTTGGTGGTTGACTTCTGCCGTCATTACAGGATGTGCCCAGGCCATCTTGTTTCTTCCCTATACAAGCTTCTTGCATTGTTTATTAAGTATGCGGAACTAGCCCGAAGGAAGGTTACGCTGCAGCACGTTCTAACTCTTTACGCCCCTCAGAGGGTCTGTGGAACTATGATTTGGGCGATCCCTCGTGAGACAGTGGGTTTGATTGCCGATTTAGATGATGTGGTTGACTCTCGCCCTTATGAGCATTTCTTCTACATCAGGACTGATGGGCTACTGAGTTCCCAGAGACTTGGAACCATGCATGTAAGTCTTCCACTTATTAGATTCAGCTTTTGGCCCCTCCTTATGCCCTGCTCTTATGAATATATATTTTTCTCATGTTTGTAGCTGAAATGCTGCCGCTGACTCCTCTACCCGGAGTTTGTGAATGGGTCGAGGCTGTGCTGCCTCATATAGCGGGGATTCGCATGTGGGCATTTTTTTGGTTAAGGCATGGTCGTAGGCCTGCTGCTGGTGAGAATCTGACTTTCTTTTGTCCCATTCTTGTTTTATTCCATTTTGCCTTTTCTTTCGATTGTGTTTCCAGTGATCAGGAAGAGAACACCGTGTGAGGGCTCCTCTGCTAGCTTTTCGCAGGTCGGGCGCGACTACTCGACTCATTGTAATGCCGGTGTCGCGTCTGTTTCTGAGAGTGACGTTGGTTGAATTGTATGAGGCTCATTCCCCGGCACGGACTACACCTCGAGCTGAATCCTCGAGGGTCGTGCGTCCTAGGGCTGAGTCGCCTCTGAACGAGGATGAAGAGAAAGAGGAGAGGTCGTTGGTTAGGTATAGGGTTACATTCACACTGGCTCCTCCGGCGGTGATAAGTTTAGATTCTCCACCATCGAAGGTGGAGGGGAATATGGTGGTGTCACCTGCCCTTGAGGGTGAACACACAGTAGGGGTTCCCCCGATTGGCTCCGGCCATGATGATACCGTCGCTTCCGCGACTAATTTGATAGTTCCAGTTGCTGAGAGGGGAGGTAGTTCCTCAGCAACTGTTTTTGTTGGAGAAATATGTGCCAATTAGTTGGGGGGGGGGGGGGGGCGAGAGCCTCAATTTCTCGGTCGTCGGAGGGAGGAAGGGGAGTCGTAGGAGAGGAGTATGAATTTGAGTCTGACTTGGATCCTAACGATGTTCGCATGTTCCAAAAAGACCTCACCAACTCGACGGTTCATGCAGAGGGGCGGTTTCGCTATGTTGAGATACCCATGGAGCAGACCTTGATCCTTCAAGAGGATAACTTGGTGCCGCTGTTCGGGGTGTTGTGCTCGGAGGCTGAGAACACATTGTTAAGGGGTATCGCGGACGTTGGATTGATGACCGAGGCAGCCGTGATGGGCTTTAGGGTACGTATGATGACCTTCTTCCGCTCTTTACTTGACTTAGTTTATATTCCACATTAATCGTTGTCTTTACTTTGCAAACTTATCTTTTGGAGGTGGAGCGCATCCGCCGAGCCAACGTCGGCTCAGGGATCTTTTTGTGGGTGTTGGAGAAGTACCACTACTATCGGGATCGATTCCGTGAGATGCGAGAGTGTTTGAGGAACGACCCCCGAAGCCAGGACGTGGTTGAGGAGATGGCGAGGCAAGAGCTTCAAATATGCAAACCCTTGGCCGGGTAAATACACTCGAGGGGCAGCTTCGTCAGAAAGAGGAGGAGATGGGGACCCAAAGGAGGGCTTCGACCTAGAGGGAGCGCCAAAGTCAGGGCGGCAGAGGCCTCTGAGATTTTGACCGGGCAGGTAGTTGCTTTGGAGGCCGAGGTCACTGCCTTGAGGCTGCAAGCAAGGGACGCCTTATCGAGGGTTGGGGCGTTGGAGAAGGCAAATCGTGTTCATGAAAGGGAACGGGAGTTGGAGAAGGCTGCTGCGGCCTTTCGATAGGCGGCGCTAGAGGACCGGATTGCCGTCTAGGAATGGGATGCCCAAACTGCAGCGGATCAGATAACGACCTTGGATGCCAAGAATCAGCGCTTGAGGGATCAGGCCGCCTCTTCCAGCCAGGTCTGTGAGCTTTGGACATTTGCTAAGGCTCAATGTGATGTGTACAAGAGCTTGTGGAGGCTGACATCGTCCCTAAGGCTACTTTTGAGGAAGCCCGTCAGAGAGCTCGTGAAGCCCGTATTGATTGTGTCTTTGACCCGGCGACGCCGTGGGTTGATGATGGCGTTGGAGACGCTGATGATGTTGATGGTGGCGCTAATGGCGCCGAGTAAGAAGGATTTTTATGCTCTTTTCTTTGTTTTTGTTGCCGTCTGGCCAACTCACTTTTTTTTTGTTTACTGTCCTTGGCCAGGTGTAAGCGGGGATGACCAATTGTAAATGTATGCCACTTTATTTTCCTTTGCCTACCTTGCATTTATTTTGTCCTTTTGTTTTTATCGAAGTTATATTTTGTACTCGTTCATGGGGGGTTTTGCCTAAGAGTTTCTCTAGCAGGCGTGTTAATCCCCCTATGTCTTTGGTCGTAATGAAGTCAATGGCCTTGTCCATGATGACTTTGACGGCCGTGGCCATCTAGGTGACTTCGACAGTCGTCGATTCGTTTGTTTGCCTTAGTCAAAAATTAGGTTGGCCGCTAGCCGTGATGGCCTTTGCCATGTATAAATGCTTCTTTCTTATCATTTTCTTTTACTTGGTGTGAGTGAGTTGTAGCCATTATTTAGCGATAGAGGCACTTAGCCTTAGTCCCAATTCGGGCATGGTCGAACTACTGGCCGTGATGGTAAGAACACAGCCTTGTATTCAACCGGGGTCGAACTTTACATGGCCCCGAATCTTAGTTCGAGTTAGACGTACTTACTTGAATGGCGAGGCATGCATCTTCGATCGTTAAGGAACGGACCTTGCTGCATTCAATTGGTGAAGGTGCTCGGCCTGAGTCCTGGCAAAGGCGCATGGCCTGAGTCTCAGTTCAACTTGTAGTTGAACTCGTAAATTTTAATGGTGAAGGCGCACGGCTTGAGTCCAAGTTCAACTTGTAGTTGAACTCGTAGTTTTCGATGGCGAAGGTGCATGGCCCGAGTCCCAGTTCAACTTGTAGTTGAACTTGCACATTTTGATGGCGAAGGCGCACGGCCTGAGTCCCAGTTCAAATTGTAGTTGAACTCTCAGTTTGTGATGGCAAAGGCGCATGGCCTGAGTCCTAGTTTCAACTTGTAGTTGACCTTGCAAATTTTGATAGCGAAGGCGCATAGCCTGACTCCTAGTTAAACTTGTAGTTGAACTTGCAAATTTTGATGGCGAAGGCGCATGACTTGAGTCCTAGTTCAACTTGTAGTAGAACTTGCAAATTTTGATGGAGAAGGCACATGGTCTGAGTCCCAGTTCAACTTGTAGTTAAACCTACTCTCGGAGGCGCATAGTCTGGCCCTCGTTATGTCGGTATTTGAGGGCTGAAGCTTGGTTTTGGGTCGAGATTTCGAGTGGCCCACGCGCTGACTTTTCAACGGAGATATGTTGGCTGGTCTGAGGTGACTCTCGGTTCGAGGTATCTTCAGGCCGATTTCTTGCTGGATCTATATCAGGGATGCGGGAGATGCCTTATAGAGATTCTCCCTCGGGTGGGGGGGGGGGGGACTGCTTCTTCTTCTTGCTTGCGTTATTCTTCTCCCCCCCCCTTTTTTTGAAAATGGAGAGATGAGGGGTTCAGACTCTTGTCGAAACTTTTAGGTTCCTTTTACCCAATGTGCTGCTTTGACTTGTTCGAGTTGGGTTGCTTTCCCCTTCGATGTTTTCTTTCCTTTTGGTCCAAGGATGAACTGTGCGATTCTGCAATGAAATCCCCACAGACGGCGCCAAATTATTTAGCTCAAAGTTATCATGTACTTTATAAGCATAAAACAATCAAGATAATTCCAGGGCCAATTATAGCAGATCATAATAAATCAAAGGACCGAATAAAGGGAACAAGAAGTAAGCTTTTTGTATTAAGAAGAGGTATATGAAGAACTTTTTATTGATGATATTGATTTGGTCTGCTCTCCTTGGAGAGGTTCAGAACCTTACAATAATATTCTCTTCCCCATCATATGGGTTACAATGTCTGTTATTTCTTTCTTAGAAGTAGCGGAGAAGGAGAAAAAACAGCCCCCCTTTTAGGGTTCTTTCTCTTCGTATTTATAGTTGTGATCTTTGCGAGCTAGCACTGGGTGGCAGTGACCACATTGAGAGGGCGCCTTCGTAATGGCGGATAGGTCGTGGCCTCACTAGTCGAATTGGGTAACCATCAGGTACCATTGTTAATAAATGGCCGTACCATTGATTAATCGTGAATAGGCTTAAGAATGGATTAGTTCAGTTAAATATCATGGAGTCGAGTTTTGACCCATACAGATAATAACTAGTAACTATCCTTCTAATTACATAGATTATGTATTCAATATAGACAATTCCTTGCCCTCTTTGAGCTTTTCACCCGCTCTATTCTTTCTTTAATTTCCTTTGTATCTGTACTCTTGCAAAATTTGTATTTAAACATGAACTCCAGAATATTTTTCAATTCCTAGCTTGATAAGTATAAACATAACAATTTATTTTTAGTACTTTTGATGTAATTTTTAAATATTTAACTTTGATTCCCAAAATAAGTGAAAACTAATAAAAGAATTGAGGTTGAAGAAGTGATTTTAAAATTAGGGACATCAATCAATATGTATTCCGCTGGAAAACTATTATTTTTTCTTCAATTTCATTACTAATATTAGGAGTGTACAAATCGAATCGAAAAATCGCACCAAATCGAAAAATCAAACCAAATCGATTAAAAAATCCGATTAGGTTTGGTTTAATTTTGTTTGGTATTGAGTAAAAAAACCCGAACCAAATCGACATATAAATATATAATTTTTATATTTACTTATAAGATTTTGTATAGAATTTTCTTTAAAAAATATCTAGAAATATTTGCGATTCTCTTGCAGGATATAATATTGAACAGTATATAAAGTGCTCCATATTTATTAACATTAAATAATGGATTGTACGATCATTTTCTCATCAAGTATTACTGAAATGTGTCAATCTCTTTGTTCTTCCATATTAATATATATCATATGTTAAGATCTATTAAAATATTATATCTTTTCAGATGTGAAGTGATTATTATTATTTAAGTATCATATTGATTTTTATGTTTAATTACTAAATTCGGTTAACTTTGAAAGTGTGCATCAACGAAATATTATTGTCAGGCGACTAAAAAAATAACTATTATGTGTTACTAAGAAAATTCTTTCATATGAATATTTTAATAAATAATATATTTGTCATTTTTAAAATATTTTTACCAAACATATATTTACTTATCAATTTAACAAAGTAAAATTAAAATAATATTTAAGTAACCAAAAATCCGAAAAACCCGAAAAGTCCCACAAAACCGAACCAATTCAAACCGATATAGTTGGTTTAGCTTAGTTTTGATAGAATCCGAACCAACCCAGTCCATGTACACTCCTAATTAATACTCCAAGGAGTGCATAATCACTAATTTTTTTTTTGTAACTAAATTATTTTATTAATCACCAAGTAATAATTACAAAACTATAGCTAAGATAACACAGATTGCTATTCATACTTAAACTCTCTTTACTCTCTTACCTAGAAATATAGGCTATACACAAAACTTTTGTTTCTAGGAGTGACCCTAACACTAACCATATAAGCTATTTTTTTTGCTATCTACAGCCATGTTCTGCTTTTTTTTCGCAAAAATTCTACTGTTCCTTTCTATCCATATATGGTAAGCTACTTATGCATATATCACTTTGAACACCTGTGCATGCTGAGTTTCCCCTTGGCTTCAGAAAGTGAACCATTGCAGAAACTGCTGCCAATTGCTGCTTCCCAGAAATTGCCTACCAATCTAATTGCACGTTTTACTCCATACTTGAGTAGTATATTCACATTGCTCAAATAGATGGTCTCTTGTTTCTGCTTCTTCCTGCATAAAACATATTGTGTATCAACAACTATCCTCCAGTTTTGCAGCCTGTCACTTGTCAGCAATCTCCCCTGTGCCATGAACCACATTATAAATCTTGTTTTTGGCCTTGCTGCATTTTGGAACATCAATGTCTTCTATTCCATTCTTCTGTAGTCTTCTAGCAATTGCAGGTATATTTGCCTGATCATGCTTTTCTTCTGATTTGGTAATATCTGCACAGCTTCCAGGACACTATGCAGTGTACGCCTTAATCAACTTCACTGTATAGCAGTTAGAATCTCATAGAACCCATATCCTCCCATTTAGTGCTGCATTATAATTGTTCACCATCTCCCATCCAGGTGCAATATGCTGGCTAATTTCTTTAGCCTTATTTTCCTTAACTTTAGTTTCAATAATCCCTGATAGCTTTATATTTTTTGTTTTTAAATAATTCTTTAGCTCCTTCCTCTTATACCATTTATTGATCCCCCTAACATTTCAAATGATCCACTTTATTTATTGAGTTTTGAAACCCCCACCTCTGTCATGAGACAGGCTAGGGTGTCCAGTTGTACTTGTTGTTCCTCTTGTTGTATTCCATCTACTTGGCAGTGGTGTTAGAGTGGAAAAGTTTTCAAGACTTACTCCAATGCTTTATTCTTTCATTTGTCCACTACCTCTGTGCCATATCTCCCATTGTCTCCAATTGATTGATCCTGTTTTGCTTGATGTATCAGTTCTGAAGCACACTGTTGGGGCTTCTTTTTATCCATTGTTGGTGGCTTTTCTATCATATGAGGATCCTCCTTATCAGCTGCTTCTGGCTATGCTTGTTCTGCATTCATATTTGCACCATTCCCTTTTGTCCTCCATTCATATGTCATTTTCTTTGGTTCTCTTCATCTTTTAGGTTGAATATATTCTTTAGGCCCTTGTTGAGTATGACAGATATGCCATATTTCTTGACATTTTTCACAATATACTGGCTTCCGTTCATATATTATCTCCTGCTGAAACCTTTCCCTCTAGGATCCATCACCATTATCTCAGTAGGCAAGGTTCTAGTGACATTTACTTCAATAAACATCCTTTCATACGAAATTCTTATTTGCTTAATAGTACACTCATCAGCAAATAGTAGCTTTCCAATAGCACCAGCAAATTTACTTAATGCTTCTTTCCCCAACAACTCATTGGCAATTTTGGAAACATAACCCATAAGGGAATATCAGTTAAAAATTCTTTGCTAATGTCAAAATCTGAGGTCCAAGGCTTGAGGATTATTGGCCTATTTCGAATGGTATGTGGACCAGCATAGAAAATTTTATGCATATCAGTTATATTTTGGAGTTTTATAACATAATAACTATCCTCATGGAGGAACACATCTGGTTCAGCAATATCAAGCCAGCGTTGAGCAATGTACCTTCCCATGGCAATATATCCTGAGTTTTCACCCACAATGTAGGCAATCATTGTTGCACACCATCTATCTTCTACTTCCTTCACATCTTCCATCTCCAGCTGAACCACAATTTTCCATCTACAATCTGAGGAGGCACGTATGTCAATGCCATTCCATGTGTAGCTACTTGATTTTGTTGAAATAGACTTGACCACATCTTTCCCTCTGGACGCCGATCTGTAGGGTTTATCTCATTGTCCACTGCCTTCACTTTATTGTTGCCCCCATTTGCTTCCTTACTTTGCTCATTGTCAGCTTCCTTGTTTAATTTTCCCTTCTTCTCCACCTCTGTTACTGTTTCATTAGAGCTCCCTTCAATTTCAGCATTTACCTTCCTCAAGCTTTGAGTAGGTTGACTCGAAGAGCTCATCACCAGTTTTCGACTAACTTCCGAGCTGTTTAACAGATCAATTTATCCTTTCCTTCTTCACCTACATCTTGCTGCTTCATAGTTTGCATGTCTCCAGCCTTCGACTTGTTGCTAGTTGAGCTTCTTATGTTTGAGATCGATGTTTTAGGAACTTTCCTTGGCCTTTCTCTCCCTCTTTCTCGTCCCCTAGCCATGGCACCACTCTCGGCGCACGTTTAGCTAATGTGGGCTGAGAGCATGGAGAAGACGAGCTTTTAATGAGTCAACTTCCACCTAGTAATTTTTCATAATCACTAATTATTACTTGTTCAAAATGAGATAAACGGGATTTAATCAAATATCTCTAGTAATTAGTGTATTAAATAATTATTCTAAATGAATTGTGCCAAACCCTTCAGGGTTTTATTAGTTAGGAATTAGAAGTTCTAATATAAAAAAATCAGCATAAGTTTACACAATACTTTGGTCGGGATTAAGGAGATTTAAACTCCACATTCAAATTAGCATTAGTTAATGCAACTTTTGGTTATTCCTCTTTATGTTTTCCCTCATGAGTAATACCCGAATAAGTTATGTGGGAATTTACGTCTTAATTTATGCCGGATAAATATAAAATAAGAATATATTTTAATAATATATTATCAAACTAACCCTTATAATCGTAAGAAGTTTTTTTTTCTTTTGAAAAGTTACTAACAAATATTTTAAGCTATACATTTTACATTAATATGTAATATATCAAATTAAACAATCAACAAGAAAGAATCTTCATATTGCTAATCTCTGTATCATAAATACTTACATCACAATTCTTATATTACAAAAACCCCATAACTATTATTTTTTGCATTACTAATTCATACATTACTTATTCCTTCACTAAATCAACCGATCTAAATGACATATAAAAAGGACCCCAATGAGTGTCATCTGACTTATAGTTAATTAACATAACCAAAAAAAAAAGTTAAAGAAAAGTAAGTGGTACAAGTTTGAGACGTTTTTATAGCTAGAAGTTGACGTGTGTGTATATATATATATATATATATATCAAGGACAGATGTAGAGGGAAATGCATATATGGATTCATTCAAATTCAATATTTGACTCGTTATGTATACATATATAATAAGTATAACTAATTAATTTTGTAACCAATAAAGTAAATGAATTATAGTAAAATTTTGTAACATGAACCCGTCAGATTTAAATCTGAATATGCCTCTACGCTAATACATATCAAAACTCGCATGAACAAGATTTGTCTCGGTTTCATATGCAGCAGAAATATGTTTCGATGAATAACATTTCTGATGTATGATTTTCTTATTAAATAAGGAAAAAATAAATTTTCCCATTTTTGAACGGAGTTATTTCCTTTACGGATTTCTTCAACAAAATTTAATATTACTATCCATCTTTAATAATCAAATTTTTATAAAGCACTATCTAATTTGCAATGCATTTTTAATTTTTAATGAAATATTATATTACACTCTAACCAAACACGAAAGTATATCTGAAGAAATATTTCGCGTACCACAAAAACATCCAGACGAATGAAGAAGTTATATTTTATGATAGTTCTAAAGACAAGTGCCAGCAGAAAGCATCTGCCAACTGCTAACAACCATGCAGCCCCCTTTACACTTTTTGTTAGACTAAAACAACAAAATAAAGATTCAAATCTCTAAAATAATAGTATTACTAGTACTTTAAGTTAATTTAAGTTTTGTATAACATCGCCAATGTTTTCGTTGGAATGAATAAAATCTAAATCTATTCACCTTTAAAATTATGGTAGGAAGCAATTTTTCCTCTAATAGGCCTTACGAGTTTAAATTAGTGCGGTCTTCAATACGATACTGAACAATCAGAATAAAAGTTTAGTACAAAAAAATTTATTTTATTTCAAAAAATTGGTCAATTTTTTTAGACAACAGAAAAACTTACTTCTCTCCCCGTTTTCTCTACTACCTTTTATTTATTTGATGATTAACAACTGTCGCCGCATAATTATTATCCCTCCCAATCCCACCTAAAAATTCTTGCATCTTCATCATTTAACACACACAGACATACACTACATTGTCTTTTATTTCTTTTTTTTTTTTTTAGTAAGAAGACAAAATGCAAAATCCAATAATTAAGCTGGTGCTAACCATTGGTTCCATCGAAATTCAACCTTATTATACTTTCTCACCTTAATTTAATCTTAATGATGAAATTTGCACGGATTAATCTAATGTTTATACAATACAGGGTCATAAAGAAGGGTAGAACCAAGAGGAGCATTTGAAAATTAGAGAAAAGATTATTTTTTTTACAAACAAACGGATCATTAGATCAAATCTGCTTGAACAAGATACACTAATCAAAAGAAAAATGAATCAATCATTTTAGTGCAAATTCTACACATTCTATAACTTGAACAAAACAATTCCAAGAATTTTTATCTCCAAAAATCATCTTACATTTAGCCGAATAACAAATCTGGACAAAATAAATATCAAAATAAGCCAATCAACGGAGAAAAAATCAAGTAACTACTAGTGTCAAAGTCATAATTATTACTATCTTAATTCAACGGGAGGATACTCCAAGGAAACAACAATTGAATAACCTATAATGATCAGTATTTTATAACACTAGTTTGACGTTAAAATCACTAAAAGGTGTAGTTATATAGTTGAGATCGCTCCACATTCAACTAGAATTTTATATTCAAGTCGTTAATGAAGAATTTATTGTTAAGGGAACACTTTACCAATAGGATTATTCGACACCAATGTAAACAAATAGAACCAGTAAATATTGAATATTAAATAATTAGGGCAGCAAAATAATCTATGGTAAAATCTTCTAAATAGAAAGGTAAGAATGGGGTTGGAAGGTACATATAACATAGGATTCTAAAATTAAGCGAGGAATGTGCCTTGAAAAGTATATGCAGTGCACGTTGGGCCAGAGACAACAATGTGTGGATCGCAATAAAGCCCCCACTGCAAAAATCATTTAACTCATGCATATTTTTAGACAACCCCCAAGTCCCAACCGTCCTTTGTTTTATTCCTAATTTTCCTTACCTCTAACTATTACTTTATTTGTCTTCATCTAAGTGTTTTCTTGTTGCCGAGTTTAGTAATATTCCACTAATTATAGCCTTCTTCTTTAAAGTAGTCGTTTTGGTTTTTAGAAAAATATTAAATTAAGTGGGCGTTTAAACATAAGAATCGTAAAATTTCAAAAAAAAAAAAAAAGTGAAAATTTTTAAGTGAAAATGGTATTTGAAAATTAGAGTTGTGTTTGAACATGAATATAATTTTGGGTTGCTTTTGAATTTTTGTAAATGATCTTGTGAAAATTTCAAAAAATAGTCTTTTGGAGTTTTCAAATATTCAAAAAATTACAAAATTTATCTTCAAGTGAAATAAAAAATTTTATGGCGAAACACTAATTTAAAAATATTTTTGAAGAAAAGTAAAAAAAAGTTTTATTCCAAACGGGCTCTAAGTGTAATCGAAAATGAACTCCATAAAGAATATGTTACATAAAAGACATTTTTATGGCTCGCTCTCAATATTTTGGTTAAGTACGAAAATATATATGTACTAGTATTATTTATGGTAATTGTACAACGAGTAATATACGTAAAATATAAGGATAATGTATCCTGGTACTTTTGTGCCACGACCCGAATTTCTCATCCTCGGGAGTCGTGACGGCACCTGCTAATAGGAGCTAGGTTAGCCAAATTATTTTACTTCTTTTAGCAAATCTCGACCATTTAATAAAAATAAAATATAGTATGATAAAGCGGAAGTCTTAAGTTTAAATAAACTGAAAACAAGTGCGGAAATTAAATTACAACTTTACCCAAGTCTGGAGTCACTAACTCACGAATATCTATAGAATGCTAAATATAGAATCTGAATAAAACACAATACTATTTTTTTTCGGTACAAGGATAACAAACGGAAATAAAGATAGGAGAGACTCAGGGACATGCGGACGTCAGCAAGGCTACCTCGGGATCTCTGGATTGAAGTTAGCTCCCAATGCTCCTACTGCTGCTCCGGTACTGTGATCTGTGCAAAAAGATGCATAGAGTGTAGAATCAGCACAACCGACCCGTCTACTAGTAAGTGCCTAGCCTAACCCCGACGAAGTAGTGACAAGGATAGACAAGATTACCAATCAAACATGTGCATATATATACACATACACACACACAATAAAATAATTGCGGAAGTAATAACTAAGACTGGGAGGGGAACATGCTTTTGGGGGTGACAGATAAAACATAACAGCAGGGATAAATAAGGAAACTACAACTGATTCCTTCTAGCATAGAATAAGTAGTCGGCGTGCCACATGATCTCATTTCATAATATGTAAGTGGTAGAATGCCACACGATCCAATTTCATAATATATAAGTGGTCGGCGTTCCACACGATCTCATTTCATAATATATAAGTGGACAACCACACGATCCCATTTCATGATATATAATGGTTTTCCGGCAAGGGAGAAAGTAACAATTCAACCATCCCGGCAAGAGAGAATACAAGTAAACAGTAATTTCTCGTCAAAGGAGCAACAACAATAGATTACACGTCCCGGCAAGAGAGATATGCAACATACGAGAACAACCCGGCAAGGGAGTAATTACATCTCTTTATCTTTTGTTCATTTCTTACTCCCTAATCATGTCATCGTTCGAGCCAACGCTCCAAGGAGTTTATTATTCATAATTCCTTTTCATACTCTTCACTTTAGATAGAAACCATCAAATAAAAAAGGAAGAGTCACTATGGAACTCCAAATAAGCACAAATAAGGACTCACGGTCATGCTAGACACCGGTGTATAGATACTCACCATGCCTATATACCGTACTCAACATTTAGCAATTAGCAAACAATACCCTAATCTTATTTCCTTAAGCAAATTATATCAAACACTTACCTCAACCTCCATGGTTATATCAATCCACAACGACCGATTTCCCTCTCGGATTCGGATCCAACTCAGTCAAATCTGTGAAATAATGAATTTATTATATCAATAATAGCCAACCAAATCAAACACAATGCCTAAATATAGATTTCCAACCTTTCTTCCAAAAATTCTAAAATTTACCCCGAGCCCGCTTGGTCAAAACCCGAGTATTGAACCAATTCCACGTCACCCATTCCCCCACGAGCTCGAATATAAAATTTATTTTCAAATTCGATCCCAAACGAGGTCTAAATCAAAGAAAATCAAAAAGCCCTAACTCTACCTATTTCCTTCAATTTCCACCATAATCCATGTGATTTAGCTTAGGAATTCACTAACTAATAAAGAAAAATGAAGGAAATAATGGAAAATTACTTACCCAAGTGGTCTTGAAGAATGGGGGCTTCCATGGATTCCTAGAGCTCGGGGAGAGAGAGTTCATGAGAAAATTGGATAAATTCCATATGTTTTAATTCTAAAAAACATAAATTATAACTGGGTGTTTTTGCTCTATGTGACTGCGAAGAAAGGGATGTGATCGCATAGGGGAAAGGGAAATTGACCATTGCGATCGCATAAGGGTTATTGCGAACGCATTGAAGAAACGGGGTGAAATTCCTAGGTTTGGTTTAAAGTTGTGCGATCGCGGAGGAAGGGTTCATTCGCACTGAAGAAGCTGGCCAAGCTATGCGATCGCGAGAGAGCGTGTGCGATTGCATCGAAAAAATGTGGGCACCTGGAAGACTACACTACGCGATTGCGAAGCAACCTATGCGATCACATAGAACTAAATACCAGAATACCATAACTGAAACTTATGCAATTTTTCTAAGTCCGGAAACATTCTGAAACACTTCCGAGCCCTTGGGGCTCCAAACCAAACACACACTAACTCAACAACCTCTTGCGAACTAACCGTACGATCAAATCGCCAAAATAACATCATAAACAAGGAATCAAACCTCAAAATTATCAATTTTTATCAAACTTTATAAACTTTTATTTTTAGATATTTAGGTATGAAACACGTCAAACGACATCTGATTTCGACCAAATTTCAAAGGAAGTGCATAAACCACATATAAGACATGTACCGGGCACCAAAATCAAAATACGGGCCCGATACCAACACCTTCTAATCCATTTTCATACAAATTTTCATATTAATTTAAGAAAAACAATTTCTCATAAAAATTTATTTCTCATGCTAGGGACCTCGGATTTCGATTCCGAGCATACGCCCGAGTACCTTATTTTTCTACGAATCCTTTGGGACCATCAAATCACGGGTCCGAATCTGTTTACCCAAAAAGTTGACCAAGGCCAACTTTAATCATATTAATATAAAATTTCATCAATTTGTTTTACACAAAATTCATACTTATACTTTTTAGCTATGCGCCCGGACTGTGCACGCAAATTGAGGTAACTAAAAGTGAGGTTTTCAAGGCATCGAAAGTGTAGAAAAGAGAGAAAACAGGCGATGACCCTTTGGGTCGTCACATTCTCCACCTCTAATACAACCGTTAATCCTAGAACAGACAAAAGAAAGAAGTACCTGAGTCGGGAAACTGATGATGATAACGGCTCCGCGTATCAGACTCGGACTCCCTGGTCGATGCCTCAGGAGGCTGACCTTTCCACTGAACACGCACTGAAGGAAAACTCTTCGACCTCAACTGTCGAACCTGATGGTCTAAAATAACTATCGGCTCCTCCTCATAAGACAGATCCTTGTCCAAATGGATAGTGCTGAAATCTAACACGTGGGCTGGATCCTTGTGATAACCTCCGAAGCATGGACACATGAAATACTGGATGTACGGCTGACAAGCTAGGTGGCAAGACAAGTCTATAAGTCACCTTTCCCACACGATCGAGAATCTCAAATGGGCTAATGAACCTAGGGCTAAGCTTGCCCTTCTTCCCAAATCGCATCACGCCTTTCATAGGCGACACATGGAGCAGTACCCGTTCACCAACCACGAAAGTCATATCTCGAACCGTGCGGTCTGCATAACTCTTCTACCTAGACTGAGCTGTACGAAGCCTATCTTGAATTATCTTGACCTTTTCCAAGGTCTCATAAACTAAATCTGTACCCAATAACCGAGCCTCTTCTGGCTCAAACCATCCAACTGGAGACCGACCTCGCCTAGCATACAACGCCTCATATGGAGCCATCTGAATGCTAGACTGGTAGCTGTTGTTGTAGGCAAACTCTGCTAAAAGGAAAAAACTGGTCCCATGAGCCTCCAAACTCAATGACACAGGCTTGGAGCATATCCTCCAATATCTGAATAGTCCGCTCGACCGTCCGTCTGTCTGAGGATGAAATGTTATGCTCAGCTCAAATCGAGTGCCCAACTCCTAGTGGACTGCTCTCTAGAAGCGAGAGGTACCCGGTCCGATATGATAGATACTGGCACCCCATGAAAGGCGAACTATCTCTCTGATATAGATCGTAGCTAACCTCTCAGATGAATAAGTGGCTGCAACAGGAACAAAATACACTAACTTGACTTCTTCTGAGTCATCGGAAGTCCAGTAACGAAATCCATGGTAACCCTCTCCCACTTCCACTCCTGAAGCTCAATCCTCTAAAATAATCCACCAGATCTATTATGCCTGTACTTAACATGCTGACAGTTCAAACATCGAGCCACATATGCAACTATATCCTTCTTCATTCTACGCTACCAATAGTGCTGCCTCAGATCCTGATACATCTTCGAATACCGAGAACTATGGGCCTCCGCTAATATCAACTCTCAAATACCATCAACATTGGGCACACAAATTCGCCACTACAATCTAAAAAGTAGCATCACCATCCAAGGTCACCTTCTTGGCACCTCCACGCTGCACCGCGTCTCTCAGAACACACAAATGGGGATCAACAAACTATCGATCACGGATAAGCTCCAATAATGAAGAATGAGCGATCGTACAAGTTAACACTTGGCTAGGCTTAGAAATATCCAACCTCACAAGAGTTGAAGTGGCAGCTATCGATTGTGGGTGCTTGGAGGAGCAGTGGGGACGTAAACACTATGTGGTCAGCAACAACAGACTGCATAAAGGTGTTTGTGACAGAGGTATTAGAGTCTCGACCGGTGTCTCTGGTGGGCCTAAAGGAGACTGGTGATGGAATAAGGTGGTCCAAGGTAAAGTGGAAGCGAAGAAGGTAGCATACATGAAGTTTGTGGGGAGCATAGGTGAGGAGGAGATGCGACATTCATGAAAAGATATAAGGTAGCTAGGAAGGAAGCTAAACTGTCAGTCACAGAGGCTAAGACTACGAATTACGATCGGATGTATGAGGAACTAGGGGAAAATGGCAAGAGAATAAGTTATTCTGGCTAGCTAAGTTGAGAGAGATGATGGCTCGGGATTTGGACCAAGTGAGATACATCAAGGACGAAGATGGTAGGATACTAATGGAAGATGCCTAGATTAAGAGGAGATGGCAGGTTTACTTCCATAAATTTCTGGACGAAAAAGGATATCGGGATATTGTGCTAGGAGAATTGGAACATTCCGAGAGTCACTGTGACTTCGAGCACTGCAGGAATATTGATGTTGAGGAGGTTTGGGGATATGTGTAAGATGAGTAGGGGTAGAGCTACAAGGCCAGACGAGATCCCGATGGAATTCTTGAAGTGCATAGGGAAAGCAGGCTTGGAGTGGTTGTCTGGGTAATTTAATATTTTTTTTTAAGGCGAAGAGGATGCCGGATGAGTGGAAGTGGAGTACGGTGGTTCCATTGTATAAGAACAAAGGTGATATCTAAAGTTGTAACAATTATAAATGTATTAAATTACTAAGTCACACGATAAAAGTATGGGAGAGTCATTGAAGCGAGGGTGAGGATGACAATGTCTGTATTCGATAACCAGTTTGGGTTCATGCCATGTCGTTCTACCATAAAATTTATACACCTTGTTAGGAGGTTGGTAGAACTGTACAGGGAGAGAAAAAAGGATCTGCACATGGTGTTTATTGACATAGAGAAAACGTATGACAAGGTTCCTAGAGAAGCTCTCTGGAGATGATTGGAGACTAAAGGTGTGTTGGTTCCCTATATTAGGGTGATTAGGGACATGTATGATAGGGCTAAGACTCGGTTTAGGATAGTAGGAACTGACTCAGAGCATTTTCTAATTGAAATGGGGTTACACCCGGCTTTGCGCTTAGTTGTTCTTATTCGCCTTGGTGATGGTTGCATTAATAAACCATATTCAAGGGGAGGTTCCATGGTGCATGCTATTTTCTGATGGCATAGTTCTGATTGATGAGCCGTATTAACAAGAGACTAGAATTTTGGAGACAGACTCTTGAGTCTAAAGGTTTCAAGCTGAGCAGAACGAAGATGGAATACTTGGAGTGTAAGTTCAGAATTAAGCCGGGGAAAGTTGGCGTAGATGTGATGCTTAAATAACAGGTTATCCCAATTAGAGGCAGCTTCAAGTACCTTGGTTCGGTTATCCACAAGGGAGGGGAGATCGATGAGGATATCACACACCGTATTGGGGTAGGATGGATGAAGTGGAGGTTAGCATCCGGAGTTTTGTGTGATAAGAGAGTGCCAACGATACTCAAAGGTAAGTTCTATAAAGTAGTGGTTAGACCGGCCATGATGTACGGGGCTGAGTGTTGGCCGGTTAAGAACTCACATATCCAAAAGATAAAAGTAGCAGAAACGAGAATGTTGAGGTAGATGTACGGTCACACTAGGATGGACAAGATTAGAAATGAGGATACTCGGGAGAAGGTGCACTGGCTCCCACTGATGACAAGATGTGGGAAGCGAGACTCAGATGGTTTTGACATGTACAGAGGAGAAGCCAGATGCTCCAGTAAGGAGGTGTGAGCGACTGGTTATGGAAGGCATGCGACGAGGTAGAGGGAGGACTAAGAAGTATTGGGGAGCAGTGATCAGGCAAGATATGGCGAGGCTTCAAATTTCCGAGGACATGACACTTGATAGAAAGTTATGGAGGTCGAGTATTACGGTTGTTGGCTAGGAGATAGCTGAGTCTTGCATTACATTATTCCGTTGTGAGCCTAGTCCGGTAGGGTTTTTGTCTGGGATAGCTAGGGGTATTGTCGTATCTTACTATTTTGCTTTTCGGTGCAGGACCTATTTACTAGCCATCATTTCTTTTTTGCATTTTTCCTTCTGCATTTTTTGTTTCTATTTTTTCATATGATATCTATGGTGAAACTAATATTCTCCCTTTTTTATTTTTCTTATTATCTTGAGCTGAGGGTCTTCCGGAAATAGCCTCTTTTCTCCTTCGGAGTAGGGGTAAAGTCTGCGTATATACTACCCTCCCCAAACCCCACTTGTAAAATTTCACTGCGTTGTTGTTGTTGTTGTTGTTGCATTAAATATTACTATGGTCAAAACTCATAACATTAAACAACATCCCAAAGTAATACATCATGAGTAAACTGTATAAAAAACTCTTTAAAAACCATAAGTTAATATAGTTCGACATACGCAACACGGGGTTTTAATGTATAGGGGAATATAGTTCATGGTGATTTTGGGGAGACCAGATAGTTTAAGTAGGTAACTAACAAAATGGTAAAAGTTTAGGTGAGTTTTAGACTGAGTTGAATAGCCACGTGTAGTGCTACATGGCACCTTTTATAAATAATTAGGAGAGTGTACTACACGGACCTCTAAGAATGCAATGAGAGATTTTTAATATGAAGGGCAATATAATTCGGAGGGAGGGGTGTTTGGGAACACTGAATAGTTTAAGTAGGAAACTGACAAAAACATAATAGTTTAGGGAGATTTTAGGGCATTAACTCTTTCAAAATATATTATTTTTATCATATTAACATGAAACAATATTTTTTGTACATTTAAATTTTAACATATTGAGTTTATTAATCTAATTTAACATTAAAGTTAGTCAAACCAACTCTCCAGAAGAAAAAATCGATAATCTGGGAAAACGTGAATAAAGTACAATTAAAACTCAATTAGGACATCAAAATAAATGAGCAAGTGAAAGCACAATCATACGCGCTCTAGAACCGCACTTGTCTTTGTCAACCTTAAAATAAATAAATAAATAAATTTAAAAAATTGTTGTGGTTAGCTGGTTTTGTACTTATTAGAATTCTTACATTATGAAATTTAAAAACCAATTAAAAAGCTTAAATGCGGAAATTAGAAGACTGGAATCCTTATAAAATTTAGATTTTTAGGTGTATTAGGAACAAAAATTTGGCAAACAGAGGGAAAAAAATACATAAAATTTGGGTTAATATTAATCCGCAATTTTCTATTAGAATTTTGACAAATGAAGGAAGATTAGGAAAAGAATAGGAGAGGAAATCACACAAATTAGAGAAGAGAAGGGCGTTGGAGAGAAAAAGAAAGGAACGGAACGGTGAAAGACCTCAAATGTTGAAGAAGGGGAATTTGAGAAATAAAAACGAAAGAGAGTATCCCCCAACACACTTGTCAAGAATAGGGGGTGCCTCACACAGCTATTGTTGGTTAGGCTGTTAGGATTATAAATCCGACTAAAACATAACAGCTTTTATATCGAATTATTTGGAATAACAACATAAGCGGAAGCGTACCTGAATTCATAAGTGGAAATCCTTAGTCCTTTTGAAGATTGTCCAAATGTTTGGCTTTGAAAGCTCCTTAATCCTTCTTGAAGAATATCTTGAAGTTTTCCCAAGAGGTATGACTTTCACAAGAATATCCAAGACAAATATGAGGAATGGTTTTCCACTTGATATGCAAGACAACAATGGCTCTCTCTCTCAATGGGTGGAAGAAGAAGAGAATGTCTTGTATTCTTATGGGAACCATAACTCCCCTCTTATAACATATGAGTTATGAAACTCAAAAGTCATAAGCATGTAACCATGGTTACATGTATGTAACCTTAGTTAGCCCATCATTAACTAAGTTTACCCTTTTGGGTATCTACACATTAGTCCTACACTTTATATGACAATATATTGGCCCCCTTAACAATGTCCATAAGACCACCAATTTAGGCCAAACCAAAAGATAGCACATAACATATAATTAATCCATATATTGTTCATATGTATGTAGATTAGAGTCCATATATCTAACAATCTCCCACTTGGACGAGATACTCATACATATGTACAAACCTTAGCATTATATGTTACATTATAACCTTATGAGCTCAGAATTGCTATCATAATAAAATTGTCATGAACAATCCGGTCCATCAATCATACCAACATAGGATCTAAGAGCTCTTAGTTACTCTTGCGTAACTAGAACCAACATAGATCACGTATATCAATATAACCAACGACATGGATCAAGTATAGGTGTGTAGCATGGAAATAACATAAAGTGTGGTCTGAAATAGAATGTCTATTTCCAACTGGTTCTCTTTATTGAGATCAATCATAAACCTTAAGAGTACATAAAACTTTAATACTGAATATCTGCAAATATAACCTTAAAACTGAATTACTGAATGTAATGGACAATACATAATTGTATAATACAAACTCCCACTAAAATTCATAATCCTTAACTGATTTGACACCCACGCAAGCAATATGCTCATGAAATACTTTTGGTGTCAATCCCTTATTTAGCGGATCCACAATTATGGAGTTTGTACTTATCTGCTCTATGCACAATTGTCCATTCTGTACTCTTTTTTTATTAACCCGAAATTTGACGTCCATATGTTTTGCTTTCGTCAAACTACTATTGTTGTTAGCATAAAGGACTGCTGATCTGTTGTCGCATAATAGCCTAAGTGGCTTTTTAATGCTGTCAACTATGCGTAGTCCACTAACAAAATTCCACAGCCATAATGCCTCATTGGATGCTTCACAACATGCCATGAATTCCGCTTCCATAGTGGAAGTGGCCGTAAGAGTTTGCTTGATGCTTCTCCAAGAGATAGCACCGCCAACAAGCATGTAATTATAGCCTGATGTAGACTTCAGACTATCCTGACATCCAGCAAAATCGGAGTCGGTATACCCGATGATCTCAAGCTGGTCCGATCTCCGATATATAAGCATGTAATCCTTTGTTCTCTATAAGTACCTCATGACCCTTTTTGCTGCTTTTCAATGGTCCATTCCCGGATTGCTTAGATATCTGCCCAGCATCCCAACAATGTATGCTATATCAGGTCGTGTACATACCTGAGCATACATCAGACTACCTACAGCCGAAGCATATGGTGTTTTCTCCGTTTCCGAAGTTTCAAAATTATTATTTGGGCACTGTTTGAGACTAAACTTGTCTCCCTTAGCAACAGGGGTGTTGCCTGGTTTACAATCCTGCATGCCAAATCTTTTACGAACCTTATCGATATAGCCCTTTTGTGACAGACCGAGAACACCTTTGGAGCGATTTCGTTGTATCTGAATTCCTAATACAAAAGAGGCATCACCAAGATCTTTCATTTCAAATTTCTTTGAAAGAAATTTCTTAGTTTCATACAATAATGCTATATCGTTACAGGCAAGCAGTATGTCATCGACATATAAAACCAGAAAAATATATTTAGTCCCACTGAACTTATGGTATATATAGTCATCAGCAATATTCTGTTCAAAACCAAAAGATGTAATGACTGCATGAAACTTATAATACCATTGACGGGAGGCCTGCTTGAGCCCATAGATTGATTTCTTTAATTTGCAAAACCCTTTTCTTTGATTCTTCCGAAACAAAGTTTTCAGGTTGCACCATATAAATTGATTCCTCAATGTCACCATTGAGAAATGCTGTCTTAACATCCATCTGATGAAGTTCAAGATCAAAATGTGCTACTAGTGCCATTATAGTCCTGAAAGAGTCTTTCGATGAAACTGGAGAGAAAGTCTCTTTATAATCAATGCCTTCCTTTTGAGTGTAGCCTTTTGCGACAAGACGAGCTTTATACTTAATGACATTTCCCCCTGAATCCCTCTTGGTTTTAAATATCCGTTTACAACCAATCGGTTTAATACCTTCGGGCAATGTAACAAGCTCCCAAATGCCGTTATCGCTCATAGACTTCATCTCATCGTTCATGGCATCAATCCACTTTCGAGAGTTAGAACCCTTAATGACTTGACGGAAGTTGATTGGATCATCTTCCTCAAGTTCAATATCACTTTCTTATTCTTGGATAAATACAACATAATCATCCGGAATTGCATTTCTCCTCTCTCTAGTGGATCTCCTTAATGGCACTTCAGTTTCTTGAGGTTGTTGAGTTTGATTTTCATTAGTAATATCAGGAACTTGATTGGGGAGATTTTCGAGATTGTCTTGAACTGGAGTTGTGTGATCTGTGTCAGGAATGAGAACACCTTGACCAAGATCAACAACTTGAGGGAAAGACACATGTTCTTCCTCAAAGACAAAATCTCTAACAACTTTATCTCCCCACCCCCCAAACTCAATATCCTCAAAAACCCTAGCATTACCCGTCTCAAAAATAGTTCTAAAAGTGGGATCATAAAACTTAACCCCCTAGATCTTTCAGAGTATCCAACAAAATAGCTACTAACCGTTTTAGCATCCAGTTTCTTTTCATTCGGCCTATAAGGCCTTGCCTCAGCTGGACAACCCAAAATGTGTAAGTGCTTAATACTGGGTTTATGCCCAGTCCAAAGTTCATATGGGGTTTTGATTGTAGCTTTAGTTGGAACTCTATTAAGAATATAAGCTGCGGTTTTTAATGCTTCTCCCCAGAGTGAGTCTGGCAAAGTAGTACGACAAATCATACTTCTTACCATATCCTTAAGGGTCCGATTTCGTCTCTCAGCTACACCATTCATAGTAGGACTGCCTGGCATAGTATACTGAGGGACGATCCCACACTCATCTAGGAATTTAGCAAATGGCCCTGGACGTTGTTCACCTGAACCATCATATCTACCATATATTCACCACCACGGCCAGATCTAATGGTTTTAATCCTTTTGCTTAGTTGATTTTCAACTTCGGCCTTATCTGATTTGAACATGTCTATGGATTGGGACTTTTCATGAATAAGATATAGGTACCCATAACGAGAGTAATCGTCTATGAATGTGATAAAGTATTATTGACCATTCCTACAAGGAGTAGGGAATAGCCCACAAATATCTGTATGTATCAATTCTAAGACATCCGAAGATCTCTTAGCACCTAATCTTGTCTTGTTTGTTTGTTTTCCCTTGATACACTCAACACAAATATCCGAATTTGAGGAATCAAGAGAATCAAGAATTCCATCTGACACGAGTTTCTGAATTCTTTGAATGGATATGTGACCCAAACGTTTGTGCCAGAGTGATATAGAATTCTCATTAGTTAATTTTCTTTTGGTACTACTTGAACTTGTATGCAAAGTTTCATTATGTGAGGTTATTATATCAACCAAATATAGGCTATCATATGTTGATAAAAGACCAGTACCGATAAGATTTGAATTTTGAAAGAGACTAACTTTATTGTCACCAAATGAAAATGTATAACCGGATATGTCCAATTTGGGAACAGAAATTAAATTCCGTCTAAAGACGGTACAACAAATGTCTCATTCAAATCTAAACAAAAACCAGTCTTAAACAACAGCCTAAATTTGCCAATAGCCTCAACTTGCACCTTTTTGCCGTCACCCACATAGATGTATCTTTCACCATCATTTGGTTTTCGGCAGTTCAGGCAACCATGCATAGATATACTTATGTGAGTAGTAGCAGCCGAATCTACCCACCAAGTATCCTTAGGTACCGAAATCAAATTAACTTCAGAACAAACAAGAGAAAGAGATGTATCTTTTTTCGCACGCCAAGCGTGGTACTTGGTACAATCTTTCTTCATGTGATTAGTCACCTTATAGAAAAAGCAACCTGATTCTGAAGTTTCAACCTTAGGTTCCTTATTTTGTTTTTTCTGGGGCCTTGCAACCGCAACTTCCTTACCTTTCCTCTTCTTAGTATCCTTACAAGAGGATGCCAAATGAGCACTTTCTCTCTTATCTTGCTTTATCCTTTCCTCCTCTTGCACACAATGTGAAATGAGCTCATTAAGAGTCCATTTCTCCTTCAGGCAGTTGTAACTGACCTTAAACTGATTAAAGTGTGCAGGAAGAGATATCAAAACTAAGTACACAAGCAGTTCCTCAGGTAAATCCAGCTTGAGTGACTTAAGTTTCGAAGCAAGATGAGACATTTCCAAATTGTACTCCCATATGTTTCCTTTGCCTTTATACCTCATGGAAACAAGTTTACTCAAAAGAGTACTTGTTTCCGCCTTTTCGTTTTGTGCAAAATGCTTTTCAAGGTTTTCAAGGAAAACTTTGGCATTACTTTCATCATTCATAGTGCCCCTGAATGATTCTGGAATTGCACGTTTCATAATCATTAGACTCATGCGATTTGAGCGTTCCCACTTCTCCATCTCCTTCTTTTCATCAGAAGAAGATGTATCCTCAAGAGAAGCAGGTTTCTCAATTCGAAGTGCAAGGTCTAGATCCATGCAACCGAGAACGATCATAATGTTCTCTTTCCATTCCTTAAAGTTTGTGCCGTTAAGCACAGGGATGCTGTTTATATTAGCAGATATCGAAGCAGCTGAAGAATTCACTGAAAATAGAACAAGGATAACTTAATACATGCTAACAATTACTTGAACTTTAACTTTAATTTACAGATTCAAAATAGGCAAACCCCATTACAAGATACCTAGCACAATATTGATTTAGTCTTTGGACAGAAAATCAACTTGTAAGTGGTACTCTTGGTGTAGTGATCAAATATTGACAATAAACTCCTGTCAAATATCAAGCCTTCCTTTGGGCCGACTTAATATTCACATGGAAAACCGAATAATTGTCACATATTTATCACCACAAGCATGTTCGAATTCCTGCCAAATAACAACCTTCCTTTGGGCCGGTGTTAAACGCAGGAAGACTAACATCCACAGTCATCTTATATTTCAAGATTAATCAATCTACACAAAAGAGGTTACTTTGGCAACATAATGCTTCAATTGACTAATTTAAAATATTAGATGCTAAATCATATAGTTCCTTAAGCCATATATTGAATCTTAACTGAAAATTTACATGTTTTGACACGTAACATCTGAATATTAATTGTTTTAGTCTTAATTGGATAATACCAAAATCTGAAGCATGATGGACTAAAAAACAATTAATATTAAAAACTGAATATTAATGTATAAAACATTAATAATTTAAAAACTGAATATTAATTGACATATTATTAATGTATAATTAAAAAAAACTTGAAAACTTAATATTTAAAACGTATCATTAATTATGAAAAATGTTTCTTACATAATGTCCTCATTAAATAGCCAGAAAACAAAACGTTTCTGCAATTTATGGCTAGATAATCGATTATCTGAGCCTGATAATCGATTATCTGGGCCTTCTGGAATCTCAAATTTTGCTGAAAAACTAGGATAATCGATTATATTTTTAGTATAATCGATTATCTTGGCTCTCTGGAATTTCCAATTTTGCTGAAAAACTCCAGATAATCGATTATTCTGGCTGAATAATCGATTATCCCGCAGTGTTGTTTAAAATTTTTTTCAATAATCGATTATTCAAAATGCATAGTCGATTATTTGCTGCTTCTTTTTTGTAAAATTTTGGTTAACTTTACAAGATAGTCGATTATCTGGAGAAGATAATCGATTATCTGGAGAAGATAATCGATTATCTTACCATTCTGTCCAACAACTTAATATGGTTTTCAACAAGAAATCATGCTGTTCATCAACCAAAAGCATGCAAATTTCAATGTTTCAATTTCATGTAGAGATAACAAGATATTGAAACACCAAAGTTCATCAACAACACATCATTCATGAAATCATGCTATATCATGGTACTAGAATTTCATAATCAAAATTCTATCTTAACTTAATCATAAACTTTATATAACATGACTTTCATGAACTTCCAAATAATCCAAATATGAAGGAGGCTCTGATACCAATTGTTAGGATTATAAATCCGACTAAAACATAATAGCCTTCATATCGAATTATTTGGAATAACAACATAAGCGGAAGCGTACCTGAATCCATAAGTGGAAATCCTTAGTCCTTTTGAAGATTGTCCAAATGTTTGGCTTTGAAAGCTCCTTAATCCTTCTTGAAGAATATCTTGAAGTTTTCCCAAGAGGTATGACTTTCACAAGAATATCCAAGACAAATATGAGGAATGGTTTTCCACTTGATATGCAAGACAACAATGGCTCTCTCTCTCAATGGGTGGAAGAAGAAGAGAACGTCTTGCATTCTTATGGGAACCATAACCCCCCTCTTGTAACATATGAGTTATGAAACTCAAAAGTCATAAGCATGTAACCATGGTTACATGTATGTAACCTTAGTTAGCCCATCATTAACTAAGGTTACCCTTTTGGGTATCTACACATTAGTCCTACACTTTATATGACAATATATTGGCCCCCTTAACAATGTCCATAAGACCACCAATTTAGGCCAAACCAAAAGATAGCACATAACATATAATTAATCCATATATTGTTCATATGTATGTAGATATAAGTCCATATATCTAACATAGGCCTCACTCAGAATAAAGTTTTTCAGGTTTCAACCATTCACACTTATGCTATATTATGCTTCAGAATGCCAGGTGGATTATGCAGAGAAATTATATTTTCATTTGATAGAGTATGTTGGGGACAACATATGAAAGTTGCATATAGAAAAAACACAAAGATTTGTGTTTCTAAATGCAAAAGTAGCCTTAAATTTCGTGATTTGAATATGGTGCCAAAGCAATATGAAGAATATTGGTTTTTTATGAGTATTGAAATTAAAGTCTTTCTCGTGGATATGGAAAGGTTTGATGCGGAGATGAGAACTTGTGCATATTAGAAGTTAATGTTAGAAATTAACTGTAAAATAAAGCAAACCAATATAATGAGCGGTTATGGACTTCGAGCTAGATCGCCCTCGAACCAACAAAGTATGATAATAAAAGGCATCAACTGATCAACAGAGCTTAAGAGAGAAAATATAATACATTGCTTTGTTATGCGAGAATCCGATCATCACAAAATGATTAGAACCCCATTTATATAGTGCAGAAATTATACTTATGATACAATTCTAAATACAGAAGGATATCTCATGATTAGCTAAATGTTCGGTCTTGACTCGATACGTGCTGAGATTTCTGCCACGATCCTTGCCCGATCACGGATATCTCGGCTTTCTGTCATTTGATTTAGCAGGCTTCCTTCGATCTCGATCGGTCTTTATCTCGCTTCGGTCTCGATCACGGCTGGTCTCAATCTTGATCGATCATCAGCTCATGAGCTTAGCAATTCATCTGTGTGCTATGGTTTGATGCAATGCAAGGTCAAGATTTGGTCTAACACCCCAATTTCGATTAGCCGTATAGAATTAGGTAAGCCCTATTCTGATCGTATACAGATACTCCCTTTATTTTATGAAGTGCAATGACAAGAAATGACTTGAGTCTTCGAAATTCCCTTGGTTTACCATGACATAAGCATCATGATGCAAGCGGTAGAGGTGGTCAAAACATCCCGTCGGTACAATTTCCTAGGTATTTAATGCTCGTCAATTGACGGTAGTCCATTACTAGTACTGAACCGTCATTGTGGAACTGATAAATAACATCCTTCTTTATTCTTTCAAACTTTACCTTCAATTTCCTTGATCCTAATCTTTGCAGTTCTTTGCCTTCTCTAAATCTTTGTGTTTTCCGTTACCTGAGTTTCTTTGCTTGTTTCTTCGCAAAATATCCAAGAGTTCCTCCTCTGTTTTGTTCTTCCCCATTTACAAAAATGGCTAAGACCTGAAAAACTGACCCACACAAGGAAATCGCTTCTTCATCAAGGCCTACTAGCACCGTAGCCACGGCGGATCCTCCCCTAGAGAACTTCGTTCCAACAAAATGCCCACTGCTGCCAATTTTAAGGTTGTCAACGCCGAGTCGATGCAAACCGCTGTCAATATACATATGTACAGTTACCAAAGATCTCCTCAAGAAGGTGAAAGAGGTGTGCAACTGGGTAGGCAAAAGATGTAGTAGTTCCTACCCCCGAGGAATCTATCATAACTCATGGGAGGGGTATCTAAGTGTCTATACTTACTGCTTCACAATAGGTACCTTAGACCCCATCATCATCGTCTTTTGAAAGAGGTAGGATGTCACTCTTGGCCAAATCCATCCATCATTCTGGAGGATCGTGATCCTCATCCAATTCCTTGTAAACAAGATTGAGAGACATCCTTTTACCCTCAATCACCTTATGCATATTTACAACCCCAGGATTTATCGTGGAGGCTTGATCAAGCTTTACCGCCGAGCCATAAAACCCTTGTTCTCGAGCATAGATGAGACCCGAGACCGAGGTTGGATCGGCAGATTTTTCTAAATAAATATTTTAGACCTAATCCCTGCCAAATACATGCCATTTCTTGAAAAATGAAACATGAATCAAGTGTATTGCTTCGCGTTAAATATTTAACTTTGTTGTTTTGCTTCTTATCTTCCTTCCTCATCTAAGCTTTTGTCTTGTAACTGTGACTGTTGTTCCAGAAGTGATCCCCAATCTTGAGTAATGGGTCAAGGTCCTAGTGTCATAGAGTTCATACTCCCAGCATGCTTGGATGCAAATATCGAAGGTCGAATAGGAGGCCCCTAACCATGGTAATCTTTTCTTCTTAGAATGGTTCCCATTCGGGATTTGTGTTGGACATACTCATATTTTTCCTTTTGTAGGCCTATGGAAAGATTTAGCAATGAGGCCCCCCTTTTCATAAAAAGAGGTGTTTTCCCCTTCACCTGCCCCAAAGCAGACCAAGGAGAAGAAGAGAAAAGGGGTTCCGAGCTCTCCAAGCTCTCCATGGCCAATAAAGAAAAAGCTTATGAGAAGGCCCTATAAACCCAAGGGGAACGTCATCCGCCTAACTGTGGAGTCAGTCAAACAATTGGATAAGGCTGAAGAGGAAAAACAAGAAGAAGACTTTGGGATGGTGACCCGTGTGCGAAATGGCACTGAAATTCAAAGAATTACTAGGCTGGCGGGTGCTGAAACAGCTTTGCCTAGTCTTGATGAAGCCCCTGAGTCAGAGAAAGTTGAAGACGCTTCATCTTGAGGTAAGAAGGCTACCAAGGAGGCGGTCGAGGCTAGTGCAAAAACCATGCTCGACACTTCCCATGATGAAAGCGGAGCCTCAAAAGATTTACTTGGAGCAATAGATATTGGAGATTCCCCCTCATTGCCTTCATTCTCTGATTCGACTAAGGATGCTCAAGGGATGGAGACTTGCCATGGTGAAGGGGTCCATGAAGTAGAAGACCCTTTCCATGGTTATTTTGTTGAAGTTGAAGATATCATCGGTCCGGATGACTTGGATGTACTGAGGAAGAGCTCAAGCAAGGTTTCCTTGACTTTCAAACTAACTAATCAATTCCCAGCCCCCAGTGTCAATCCCGAGCATAAGCAATCACTTATCATCTCATTTCTAGAGGATGCTCAGGCTCTTTCTGCCCCCGTAAGGGTGTCTAGCCATCTCCGATGATTGATTACTGAAGAGGACCGAGCCAAGATGGATGAAGTAAAAGTTGTTTGCTTGTTCAAAGAGGACGAGCATGATCTGAATCGGGTAAGTTTGAGGGCCATTCTATCATATTCTTTTTAAAACTTTGAGTTATGGATGGTACTAACACTTTCTTCCTTACTTATAGGCTTCAGTGTTACATCAGGAGGCCTTTATTTGGATCTGGGAGGAGCACAAGGCTGAGGTATACGGCCTTACTAAGAGATGTGATACCTAGAGGCTTCTCAGTGAGAAGCTTTAGGTAGATTTAGTGGCGGCTCGAGATGAACATGCTAAGATGGCCGAGCAGTTATTTCGAGCGATTCATGATAGTAAAGATGAGTTGGAAATAACAACTAAAAATCTGATTCTGCAGGTTCGATGGAGGCTAGAACAGATCAAGGGCCTTCAAAACCCAATAGATGAAGTACGAGCCGAGGCTGACAAGTTCAAAGGCTGCATGGAAATCTTAGCTTCAAAAAAGGAGTCGTCCAAGCAGAGTTGGAGTTGGCCGAATCTCACCTTTGGGCTGCAAGGGAGAATCCCTCGGTCCAAGTATAGAAGATCGAGAAGCTTCAGTCCCATTTAGCCAACTTGGTCAAAGAGCTCGAGGTGGCCAGATCTGAGGCAGTTGTGGACAATATTAAGGCTCAGTTTAATGTGACACAATACAAGGCCGATACTGAAGCCACCCTAGTGCAGGCCAAAAGCATGGTGGATCATGTGCTGTGGAAAGCTCGAAGGGAGGTCCTTGAGGGGGCCCAAGATCAAACATATATGTTGAAATCGAGATTCCCAGGGTAGAGGGCAGAAGAAATAATGGCTCTGAAGCTGGCTTTTCCTGAGGAAGGCTCCTAGAACTTGAGAGAATCTGCTGGTGGAGAAGATTCTAAGGGATAAGATACTTCTATCGATAAGGATTGTGCTGCTTAGGCTTTGTGCTTTTTGCTATTTTTTGCTTTTATTTTGAGGCGTTCCTTGTAAAGAACTATTAATTGGGACATATGGCCCTTACAAAAAGATTGTGATGAATATATGAAACCTTTTCCATTCCATGGCTTCTAATCTGTTGTCTTTTCGTTATTTCATATAAGGGTCAAAACACCTTAACATAAGATTATGAAGTTTTGTTCGAGGATCCAAGGTTTGGGATGGTGAGGACCGATAATAAGCCTTGTACTCGGCCGTTTTAAATTGATGCACCTTGAATGATTGTTGAGCTTATGTATCCCTTATGCTTAATGGTCGAGCGAGGATATGCTCGAGCTCAAAATAAGGTAGCCCTTAGGCTTTCTAGTCAAATGAGAATAATTTCTCGAACTCAAAGTGAAAGTAGCCCTTAAGATTTTGTAAAATATTTTATTTGGCCGATTTGGACTTTGTAAAATGATTGTTTAAATATATATATAAAAGGGTTTTTTTGCCCTTTTTGGTCTTCAAAATTTATCCCTTTGTTTTATCATTTGTGCACAAAGGTTGTAATGCCTTAGCATGAGATAATAAGATTGTGTTCGAGGGTGCGAACAGAACCTTAATTTTATTGCCTTTCTAAGTTAAGGCGTCATCGTGTTTCGATGTTATTGAAGTTTTTCCCCGAAAATATCTTAAGTTAATGATTTTTCCGAGGTTATCCATTAGAACCGGTTGTGAAATAATTTTTTCTTTGTCGAAGTCCTATTTTTTATACGAATTTTGGAAGTATTCGAACCATGTTAATTTGGTTGTAGCCTCTTTAGTTCTTGATTTTTCCCCTTGGGCTTATTTTCCCATTTTACTCCGAGGATGCCTGAAGTGTCAGTCATCGAGTGGGGTAGCGTGGCCTAAAAAAATTGAGGGTTGCGTAAAATGTCTTATTATCTCGAAGTTTTAATAATTTGATCTCATTTACTTTTTGGATGGCAGTCCCCGAGTGTCGGGGTAGTCATCTGAACTCTGGTTATGATTGTCCCTTGAGCTTGTTTATAAAATAGATCGAGAGTACGAAATTGTAAAGTAGAGAAATTTTTCTAATGCATGAGATATTTGGCAAGGAAAAATACTTCTCCTTATAGTTGATTATACATGCGTACATGATCTGTGCTAAGGCTCGAGTAAACTACACGAGTATAGTTTGTTTGACCATTTGGCCCTTGCAAATTTTCCCATCGAGATCCTGATGTCATGAAGTAATTTCTTTGCAATAAAGTTGACCTTCGAGGGTAATGCCCCCCCCCCTCAGTATTTGAGGTTGATTGTAAAGGAGCCTCAGATACTATTGAATTGTTCAAAGTTAGCACGAACAATGTGTGCCTCATTAAAAACCTCGTAGGAAAAACCGTTTCAGACAAAATCTGTTTAAGGAAAAAAGAGTGCGATGCGTACTTTGAGACCAAAAGACTTCGTGTCGAGGATTCCATTGTTGTTTCTGATCAAACACTTGCAAGAGTTAGTTTAAAATATAAAAGAAAATAGAAGGGGTCGTACCTTAGCAGTAGTACCATTTTAGGGTCGATACATTCGAAATTCTCGGTAATTGTTCATCGTGTATCGTGCCGAGTTTGTAGGATCTCTTTCTAATGGTTTTGAGAACCTGGTACGGTCTTTCATAGTTCGAACCTAGTTTTCCCTCATTCCGATTTCAGGTGTTGTGGGTGACTTTTCTTAGCAGCAAGTCCCCGATGTTAAAATGTCAAAAATTGGCACTTCGATTGTAGTACGTTTGGATGCGCTATTTTTGGGTGGCCAATCGGACAAGGGCGGATTCACATCTTTCGTACAACAATTATAGGCTCGTAATTATGGCCTCGTTATTTGAATCCTTGGTTGCATGTCAAAATTTGATGCTAGGTTCTCTGACTCCAACTGAGATTAGGGCTTCAGTTCCATAAAAAACGAGAACACTATTGCTCTGGTACTGGATTTCGGTATTGTACGGTATGCCATAGAATTTCGGGAAGTATCTCTTTCCACTTCCCTTTGGCGTCAGTAAATCTCTTCTTAAGGTTATGAATGATTGGTTTTGTTGGTTGATTCGATTTGTTCATTCCCGTTAGGATGATAAGGCGTCGATATGATTCTTTTAATCTTGTGATCCTCAAGAAATTCAGTCACTTTTCTTCCTATGAATTTCTTTCTATTTTCACATACGATCTCGAAGGGTATCCCAAATCAGCATATGTTGTGGTCCCAAATGAATTCTATGACTTTTTTTTCTCTAACTTTCTCGAAAGTCTGTGCTTCAACCCACTTAGAAAAATAATCAGTCATAAATAAAATAAACTAAGCTTTACGTGGGGCCGATAGAAGAGGAACGATGATGCTTATTCCCTATTTATTGAATGGCCATGGAGCTAAGACAGAATGGAGCTACTTTCCGTGCTGGTGAATCATTAGCACATACCTTTGGCATTGGTCGCATTTTTGGACGAACTTCTTTTCATCCTTCTTCATATCGGTCCAGTAGTACCCTGCTCTGATTACTTTGTGGAAAAACGATTTGGCACCGAAATGATTTCCATAAGTGCCTTTGTGAACTTCCTGTAGGATGTAGTCGGTATCTCCCGGTACCAAAACTATTGCCAACGGTCCATCAAACATCCTTCTAGACAATGTTCCACTTTTAGAAAAAGTGAACAGTGCTTCCTTTGTGCGCAGAGCTCTCGACTCCTTTGGATGATGTAAGTTTCCCACTTTTTAAGTATTCTATGTACTTGTTTCTCCAATCCCAGGCCAAACTCGTGGACTTTATTTTGGCGTGGCCTTCTTCGATCACAAATCTTATGAGTTGTATGACAATCCTCGAGTTTAATTCTTCATCTTCGACCGACGAACCTAGATTAGCAAGAGCGCCAGCCTCATTGTTCTATTCTCAAGGAACATATTGCAAGGTTCGTTCCTTAAATCAATGTAGAGTCGTCTATAGTTTGTCCAAGTACCTCTGCATTCGGTCGTCTCAAACTTCAAAAGTCCTGTTAGCTCGGTTTACCACGAGGAGGGAATCACACTTGGCCTTTATTACTTCCGCTCCCAAACATTTAGCTAGTTTAAGACCTACAATCATGGCCTTATATTTGGCCTCATATTTGGCCTCATTGTTAGTCAATTTTGTAGTTCTGATAGATTGTCTAACTATATTGCCCGTGGGACATTTTAGCATAATGGCTATTCCAGACCCATTCACGTTCGAAGCACTATCCGTAAAGAGGGTCTAGACTCCTGAAGATGTACCCGATTTCATCAGTAGTTATTTTTCAACCTCGGGTACGAGGGGCGATGCAAAAAGTAAGCCATGTAGTTTGCAAGATTTGAGCTTGATGGCACTTTAGGGTCAATACTTAATATCATACCCACTTATTTCGACGGCCCATTATGACCAATCGACTAGAAACTTAGGTTTGTGAAAACATTTATATGAGGATAGGTTGTTACAACACATATTGGATGGCATTGGAAATATGGTTTTAGTTTTCTAGAGGAGCATATTAAAGCAAGCACTAATTTTTTGAGTGCAGATAACTAGATTTGGCCTCACCTAATGTCCGAATGACATAATAGACAAGAAATTGCGTAACTTGCTCTTGTCGGACTAAGACTCCACTTACTGCTATCTCTGAGACTACCAAGTATAAGTAAAGTTGTTTGTCCAATTTTGGTGTATGAAGCTGCGCGGGCTCGATAAAGACCGCTTTAGTTCCTCCAAGGCCTGCTGGCATTTCGAGGTCCATGCAAAATTGTTCTTCTTCTTAAGCAGTGAGAAGAATCGATGAATCCTATCTAAGGATCTCGAAATAAATCGCCTTAGGGTGGATATACGCCCCTTTAGCCTCTGTACATCCTTTACATTATCCACGACCGTGATATTCTTGATAGCTTTAATTTTATTTGGGTTGATTTCTATTCTCCAATTAGACACCATGAAACCTAGAAACTTTCCTGATCCAACCCCAAACACGCACTTTTCTGTTTTGAGCTTCATATTGTACTTCTTTAATATATCGAAAGTTTCCTACAAATGCATTAAATTGTCTTTTAATCGAATAGGCTTAACTAGCATATCATCAATTTAAAACTTTCATAGATTTTCCTATTTGTTGTTCGAACATTCGATTTACTAGCCGTTGGTAGGTTGCACAAGCATTTTTAAGCTGAATGGCATCACATTATAATAGTAGGTGCCATACTTAGTGATAAATGAGGTATTTTCCTGGTCCTCCGGGTTCATCTGTATTTGGTTATACACGGAGTGGGCATCGAGAAAATGGAGAACCTCATGGATGGCCATGGTATCGATCATAAGATCGATGTTAGGCAAAGAAAAAGAAACCTTGGGGCATGCTTTATTCAGGTCTTTATAATCTACATACATCCTAAGTTTGTTTCTCTTTTTAGGGACTACCACTACATTCACTAACCATTTGGGATCTTATATTTCCCGGATGGATCCTATTTTGAGGATTTTTGTTACCACATCTTTGATGAAAGCGTGTATAACGTTGGGCTGAGCCCTCCTTTTTTGTTTCACTAGGCTGTACTCCGGATCCAAGATTAGTTTATGAGTAGTGATCTCCAGTGGGATCCCTGTTATATTGAGATGAGACCAGCCAAAACAATCCATATTAGCTTTAAGAAGTTTAATAAGTTTTTTTCCTGAGCTCGGGAGTTAAAATCGTGCTCAGGTATACCTTTCGATCGGGAAGATGCTTGATTAGTATTATTTGCTCCAGTTTTCAACCGTTGATTTTATGGCATTAGAATTATTAGAGATTATGAAGGATCGAGGTACCATAGAGTCATCATCCTCGTAAGTTACCTACTCCTCCGGTTGGGTCGAGGCTACTAACTGTTGTTGCTATTTGGCCTCCTCTTTTCCCTTTAAATATAATCCATTTGCAGACGAAAGTTCTGATGCTGGTATCACTTCATCAATTAAAAACATCTCCTTGGTGGCAGGTTGTTCCCTGTACACTTTTTGGACTCTCTCTGATGTCGAGAACTTCAAAACTTGGTGGTGGGTCATGGCTACTGCCCTCATGTTATGGATCCAAGGCCTTCCGAGTAGTGCATTGTACCTCATGTCACCCTCGATCAGATGGAACTTTGTTTCTTGGATGGTCCCAGCCACGTTTACTGGAAAAATAATTTCACCTTTGGTGGTTTCACTTGCCATGTTGAAGCCGTTAAGTACTCAGGTTGCGGGCACAATTTGATCTTGCAGGTCGAGCTGTTCTACGACCCTTGATCGATTAATTTTGGTCGAGATACCTGCATCAATCAAAACGGGTTTAACATGAATTTTATTCATAAGGACAGATATTACCAGTGCATCATTATGGGGTTGTTCGATCTATTTTGTATCCTCGTCATCGAAAGACAAGGTCCCTTCCGGTAAGTAGTCCCAAGTTCGATTCTCCCTTGTGATTGACACCTTGGTGCATTTGAATACTGTTCCTTGAGGAATATCGAACCCTCCAATGATCGCGTGGATCATATGTTGTAGATTCTTCTACTTGTTTTGCCTACTAAAATCTCTATTTTTGAAGTGGTTCTTCGCCCGATTGCTTAAGAACTCTTGAAGATCCCCCTCGTTGAATAATCGGGACACTTCCTCCCTTAGCTGCCTGCAATCTTCTATTTTATGACCATGGATGCCATGATACTTGCATATTTGGTTAGGGTTTCTCTGGGCCGGATCGATCTGCATAGGTCGAGCCCGTCTAGTATCCTTGATAAGTCTGATGGCTGATAAGATGAATGATGCATCTATGCTGAATTTATATTCTGATAATCGTGGAGCTTCTTTAGGCTCGACATCCCTGTCAAAACAACCATTGCTCATGAGTCCCCATGAACTTTGACCTAGATCATTTCTCCTCTCATTTCGTGCCAAGTTTTGTCCGGACCCGCTGCCGCGACGACCATTATTATACGGTTGATATCGATCTCTATTCAACCTTGGCTTTAGATCGATATCCCTCTTGATTTCGGACCTGGAAGGAGTCCCAGTGGATCATCCTCGACCATGATCTTTGATTGATATCGATTATGTACATCGACCCAAGTAACAGTTGGATACATGATCGAATTTTGCTTCAACTACTGTGAAGCTATTGAACTATGAATGTTGAGACCTTAAGTGAAAGCTTGAACAGCCCAATCATCGGTGACCGGTGGCAAATCTATTTTCTTCACTTGGAACCAATATACGAATTCCCTGAGCATCTCGTTATCTTTCTACCTTACCTTGAAAAGGTTTGATTTTCTTGTTACAACCTTAATGGCTCTGGCATGCGCCTTTACAAACGAATCTACAAGCATAGCAAATGAATCAATGGAATTATGCAGTAAATTATGATACCATATCATGGCGTCCTTCGATAGAGTCTCCCAAAATTTCTTCAGCAATACAGATTCAATTTTTTAATCTTCCAAATAATTTCCTTTGATGGAGCATGTATACAAGGTGACATGTTCATTTGGATCAATCGTCCTGTTATACTTAGGAATCTTGGGCATAGGACTTCTTGGGGATTGGTTTCGGAGCCGCACTTAGGCGGAAGGGTTTTTGCATAAACTTTTTAGAATCTAGTCAATTCAATATCGGTGGTGCCCTACGGATTTGGTCGACCCTAAAGTTATAATTTTCCACCATCTTATCATCTTCCTCGATCTTCTTTTCTCCTTTCTCGATTCACTTCGTCAACTTCTCAAGAATTTTTAGGATAGCGGGATTGATCTCTGATTCCTTCTCATTATATTTTCACAAAGTTGATTCGACCATCTACACAACTTCTTGGGGTGGCTCGAGTTTGACCCTACTCGGTGTGTGGTTCTGATTTTGGAGCTGAGCTATTGCTGCCTGCTGCGGCTGCAACATTTCGAAGATTACCCCCAGGCTAATCCCGCTATCTTCACCACTAGAGCTGTCAAAACGTGCTAGCCTATCCTAGCCCAGACCAAGACCTATGGGATTTTAATCTTGGTGGGCTAGGGCAGGCCAACCTTCTATCTATATGGGCCTTAAAATGGTTAGCCCAGTCTAGCCCTAAAAGGGATGCGAGCCAGGGCTCCCGGCCCTGTAAGTTTAATAGAAAAAAATATTTTTTCAATCTTTAGATATTTTTTCGTGACATAATCTCTTAATCATATGAATGACTTCTGTTTATTAAGAATGTAAATTTTTTTTGATATTTGACAAGGAATCTCTTAATTGAAATGTAAATTCTCTATATCTCTAGCTCTTCTTTTTTTAATGTACATGAATATTTTTTTAGTACTTTTCTTTCACTTTCCTTAGGTTCGGGAATTGATTCAATAAGTTTATATGTTGAGGTTATCTTAATTAAGGTTTAACATTATTTGTTTATTCATCATTAAAGTCCATTAATTTTTAAAACTCATGCAATTTGCTAGTGTTGTCAATTTTCTTTGGGTATTAAAACTTGACCTTTTTTTATACTGAAGAATAGTTTAATAATTAATAATATACTAAAGTAAATAAACTGATTATTGGCCACTTAAAGAAATATTTTCTTTTGAAAAAAAATTACTATTGGCCAATTAAAACTTTCCTATTTTGTTATTAATTAGGCAAAAGAAAAACTAATCTTGTCATATTGCATGCATATCAAAAATATAAATTCTACTTAATATGGAAGGGTAAATGAGCAATCTAAGGTTTGAAAATGGAGATTATTGTTAATATTTTTTTAGTTTTAGTTTTTTTTAAATATTTAAATTTGAATTTAATTAATTTTTGGTCCACGGGTAGGTCCAGGCCCAGCCTTCGCCAAACCTCAAGGGCTAGCGGGCTGACTTGGTTTGACCTTATAAGCCTCAATTTTAAATGGGCTAAAAAAATTCCAACTCAGCTCTACCTAAGTAGCGGACTGGGTTGGGCTAGCCACACGAGCCAAGCTCATATTAACGGCATTATTCACCGCCATGCACATCCTGAGTAGCTGATTGGGTACCCTTACGTATGTTGCTTTTAGGATCTACGACCACATTCCATTGATGGCTATATGTGAACTGACATCAATTAGGTCTGCAGCAGGAACTCCATCGAGGCCAGCAGGAGGTGCAACGTTTTCTAGTGCAATGTTCTCATTCTCGCTGTGGTGACTAAGATCATTGTCAATGTGTTGAGGTGCTAATTTAGAGTTTGACATCTTTTAATCATGTAATCAAAGAATCTTCAAACTACTGTAAAGTGTGTGTTACAAAAATTTATACCAGGAAATCACTATTATTCTCAGCCCCACGGTGGACGCCAAATTGTTTACTCTTAAAATTGGAAAACTATTAAACACATATGTGGTTTTAAGGATATGTGATTTTACTTGGTACAAACTAAGAAATATGAGAATTAATGATAGAAATTAACTGTAAAATAAAGCAAACCGATATAATGAGCGGTTATGGCCTTCAAGCTAGATCGCCCTCGAACCAACAGAGTATGCTAATAAAAGTTATGAACTTAACAACAGAGCTTAAGAGAGAAAATGTGATATATTGCTTTGTTATGCATGAATCTAATCATTACAAAATGGTTACAAACCCCTTAATATAGTAGAGAAATTCTACTTATGGCACAATTCTAAATGCAGATGGAAATCTCATGATTGGCTAAATGTCCAGTATTGACTTGATGTGTGTCGAGATTTTCGCCATGATCCATGTCCGATCATGGATATCTCAACTTTCTGTTATTCAGTTTAGCAGGCTTCCTTCGATCTTGCTCGGTGTCTATTTTGTTTCGGTATCGATCACGGTAGGTCTCGATCTTGATCGATCATTAACTCATCAGCTTAGCAATCTATCTTCGTTCCATTGTTTGATGCAATTTGAGGGTGAGCCTTGGTCTTCCACCTCGGTTTTGATTACCCATACAAAAGTAGAGAAGCACGATTCTGACCGTATACATTATGACTCTTTATAAGAACGAAATCTTGTAATCGATCTTTCCCAAAGAATTTTTGTTGAATTTATAGAAAATAAACATTAAAAATAAGTTAATGCGTTTATTGAGAAGGTTTTTGATGATTGCCTTGCCGGCTAAAGAGTGCTAATGACAAGGCTTAGACTACACGGTGTTACATGTAGGGTTTATGGGTTGAAAGAAGAAATAATTGAACATAACACCTTTTGCTGTTTAGAAAATGGGCTATGTGTTATGGCATAATATTCATAAAATTAATGATTTTTCTAATTGGTGGTATAATGTGGTTATGAATATTAAGCAATTCCTAGACTTACTAAATTTTTGAACTTACCTCTGCTTTTAATGTGGTTTATTTGGAGATCACGACACAATTAATCGTTTAATAGTGGTATGTCATGATGTATAGGATGCGATTCGGAGTTGAGAAGCAATTTTGGAGCTAAAATGGATAAATTAGAGATTTGAGACTAATTAGAGGCCCAAATTAAAGTGAGACCGTATTTGGCATTTAATGACCAAGTCACGATATCTAAAAATTAAAGAAAAATTGAGAAGCAAAGAAAATTGCACTAATGCTCTGTGTGGATCACTATGGCAGTGCACTATCATATCTCGAACAGATAAGTGTGCCTAGAAATTCTTTACAACATGAATCATAGCTCAAATAATCATATAACTAGAGAAAAATACAAATATAAAGAGGCATGAAAGAAACCACGTCTTATGGTAGTCTAAAGTCCATGTGGATCATTAATACCCGGTGTACACACATACATCCATCACCAAGGACGTGTGTCAGCCCTAAAACACCTCAAATATCATAGTTCATAGGAATAATTACCCTCAAACAAAATTTAGATATATTACTTACCTCAAAGCACGTGAATCGATACTCCAAAAGCCCTTCCCACACGAATTGGTCTCCGAATGACTCGAATCTAGCCAAAGTAACTTAATATCATCAATAAAATCCATAAAAACACCCCAACCCTTAAATCTAAGATTGTGATTTAAATATGCAAAGTCAACCCCGAGCCAGCACCACGGGAACCATCAGAATTTGAGCAAATATCCATTTCAATACGAGTCCAAATATATGTGTTTTACCCAAATCTAACCTCAAATCGATCCATAAATCACCAATTTTTTTTCGCGCCAAAACTATAGTAAAATATTCCCAAATTTCATCTTTAATTCACATAAACTAGATGTGATAATTCATGGGTAGTCCATAACTAAAATCAAAATTAAGTAAATTTCAATTACCTCTTCAATTGTTGTGAAAAGTCTTCCAAAAATCATATCCAACCGAGCTCCATAGCTCCAAATAATGATAAATGACCAAATCCTCGAAATGCTATAAGTTTCCGAATGATACAGCATTCGTAGTCCAAATTACCGCACTTGCAGCCTAAAACTCACATTTACGAGTTCCACATAAGTTCCGACCTCCTGCTTTTGCGGTCAACTCCCACGCACCTGCGCACCCCGCTTCTGCAGTCATCTCTCAGGCAACTACATACCCTCTTCTACGGTCCTCCATCGCAGGTTTGGCCACGCTTCTGCATTACCGCATCTATATCTATAAACTCTTGCTCCTCTAGCCCAATTCTGCTTTTGGGGCTCCTGGTCCGCATTTGTGGACTCGCACTTGCCCCATCCATTGCAGATGTGAAAGCATCAGACTCGCCAAAACTTCAACATTGCAACACAATCCAAAATAATCTGAAACCAACCCGAAATACACTGAAGGCCCCTGAGACTCTATCTAATCACACCAACTAATCGCAAAACATAACACGGACCTGCTCGAAGCCTCAAATAACATAAAATAATATCAAAACCACGAATTACACCTCGATTCAAATCTAAGGAACTAATGAACTTTCAACTTCCAAAACTCATGCTGAATCATATCAAATCAACTCGTAATAACCTCAAATTTTTTGCAAACTGGTCCTAAATAACACAACGTACCTATTTCATCTCCCAAAACTACAATACGAACCCATATCATCAAAATCAACTCCCGGTCAAACCTATGAACCTTCCAAACTTTCAACTTTCAAACTTTTTCTAAAGGGAACCAAATTAACCCATGGACCACCAAATCCAAATCCAAATCTTGACACACGAAAAGCCCAAAATCATCTAGTGGAACCATAAAAATATTATTTCGTGTTCGTCTACACGAAAGTCAAACTTCGGTCAACCCTTTCAACTTAAGCATTGAACCTTGAGACTAAGTGTGCCAATTAAATCCAAAAATCCCTGAAACCAAACAAAATACACATATATAAGGCATCAAGTAGGGGAAGCGAGGCTAAAATATATAGAACGACCGGCCAAATTATTACAACATAAGTAAAATCCATCTTGACAATCAAACCGTCAAATAATAACAGAGGCATAGGATAGCATGTTAGATGAAGCATGAAAATATGTAAATGCATGACATATATAAAGAATGCATGTGCATGATCAAGAATGCCATCCTTATACCATCACATGAATATCAACAGTGAAATGCCACCATTATACTCTACACAACATCATCAATAATGAAATCTCATCCTTATATTTCATACAATATAAACAGTGAAATGCCTCACTTATACTCCAAACAACATCAACCATAAAATACCACCTTTATACTCCACACTCCATCAATTGTGAAATGACACCCTTGTACTCCGCAGATCATAATCAGTCATAATAATCATCGTACCACAATTTGCGGGTATGCCATCAAGAGAGAAATATGATAGGGTGATCTTATGGGAATAGATTCATATCCATGTGCTGCACGGTATAAAGCCATGTGTATAACAATAGGCACACTACAAAGACCTTATGCCCTAACAATAACAGTATCTGCACACTTGTATGGCAAAGACCTCATGCCAAAGCAATAGACACACGACTAGACCTCGTTCCCTAACAATAACAATATCATAATATTCGTACGGCAAATATCGCGTTCCATCACCTTAGTTTATATCCAAAAATCATATGTAGAGATGTATTCATATAAATGGGAAAATAAACATGTATGATGCACATGAACTGAGAAATAACCATGCATGATTTTTTGCATATATACAATGGATGATTCATGTACGCCTATATATATGTATGACCACGAGCCCAACATGTAATATGTTATCCAAATAATCATTATGTTATATGTGAGGAAGACAATTCAAGTAGTCATACTTCAATTTAAAGTCATAACACAAGAATAACAAGTGCAGATGTGTGTTAATAGCACACGTGTGACTACATCTAAAGAAATAATAGCAACACTCTCTGAGAATAGTTCATCACAGTCAAAATAAGGTACCGTTAGCCTGACATTAGCTCTAGCATGATTTATTGTGCTCACATAGTTAATTAATTTAATAATATATAGAATTAAGTAACACACACAATCAAATAAGGTATGAAAATATCCATAAGAAATCTCCCCTCTCCAAGCTTAGGGTACAACATATGACAAATGAGCTCAAACTCCCAAAATACTTAACTTAAATCCAGCTGGAGATGTTGCATTTATGACCAGAGGTTTGCGATGCGACCTTCGCAAAAGAAACATTAGACTCGCAAATGCGAACCCCATTTAACCCAGCCAATGTCACAACTGCGACCAAACACTTCACAAATGTAAAGTTCCCAGTATCAGTCGCAAAAGCAACCCACACCATCACAAAATCAAACAAAATAGGAAGAACACATTCGCAAATGTGACTCACATGCTCACAAATAAGAGAACCTCATAGCTAAACCAGGTGGCAAATGCGATGGTCGCATTTGCGATCTCCTCATCGCAAATGCGAAGAACTAGAACCATTAATACAAAAACTATCCGATGTGATATGAAACCATGCAGAATCACACCTGAGGCGCTATCCATACATACCAAAAAGTCCAAATATATCATCTAAATTATCCAAAGACTCAAAATACTACAAATAATATCAAAACCAAGAATTAAAGATCAAATTATTCTCTTAACTTTCAAATGTTCAAATGTATGTCGAATGCGTCCGAATCACACTTAAATATACCGGATAATAACCAAACTTTGCACAAAAGTTTAAATCAACAACAAACTTATACAAGATCTCAAAACCATAATACGAGCCTGATAATACCAAAGTCAACTCTCGATCAAACCTATGAACTCTCCAATTCTTCAAATTACTAACTTTCAACAAATAGAGCCAAAACCTTCTAGGAACATCCAAATTTAGATCCTAACATACACCCAAGTCCAAAATTAGTGTACAAACATATTAGAATCATCAAATCACCAATCTGAGGTCGGTTACTCAAAAGTTAAACCTTGATCAACTCCTCCAACTCAAGACTTCCAAATTGAAAAATACTCTATCAAATTCTTTCTGAACCACCCAAAAATCAAAACCAACCATACAAGCATGTCATAATACACCATATGAAACCACTCGAAATCTCAAATTACAGAACAAATGATAAAAATCAAACAACTTCTCGGTTATAAGAGTAGAGGTGAACAATAAAGAGTTAATGATTAAATCAGGATTTGTTTCAACTCCTTCCTACATACCAATCAGAGGTCGACCTACCCTTTAGCTAGGAGGGTCACCGACCCCCATAATTTTGGAAACAAAGCATGTATTAATGTGTATATATTTGAAATAATATGTATATATTTTTATTGGCACTTTAAGATTCAAACTTAGGCAACTGCACTGGTTAATTGGGCACAACTTGATTTTTATTGTGATTCCTAGGTCCGGTTGCACCTCTAACATTTGCTCAAATTTTTATTCAATAATAGTGTTGATACCCAATTTTTCCTATATATTTTTCAATATGTAAAATACCTTCAATATATATATATATATATATATATATATATATATATATATATATATATATATAGATATAGACAGAGAGAGAGAGAGAGAGATTTATTTCTATAAAAACTCAATAATTATTTCCAAAATTATTATTTTGGTAATTTATTTATTGAACTTTTATATTTATGCAAAAATATAGATAAGGTAAGTTTTACATATTTTTACAAATTTATCTAGTAGTTTTAAGCTAAATTAAATATAATTATAATATTAGTCCTTTTAACATTCAATTGTATTTTATAGTCATAAAATTAAGTCCTATATTTTTAGATTGTTTATTATATGTTATAAATCATTTTAGCGCTTTTAATTTATTTACAAAAATTAATTTAATATTTTTATAATTTTAAAAAAGAAAATTAAATATTTAAATATTATCTCAATTACATTTCAATTATAGCCTAAATCTAACTCCAATTTAAACCTAATTTCCAAGCCCAATTCCATTTTAAACCCGACCCCTAACCCAATTTAAAGTACCCAACTTTGATTCCCCACCTAACCCATTTAATCCTAGTTGTTGATCATTTAGATCAACGGCCATCGTCCTTCATTTCCTTTTTTAACCTTAAATGACCCCTAAGCCTACCTCATTTTCACCAACCGCCGCCCTTAAATCCCTCTTCTCTCTCAACTCCCTATGAAACCTCTCATAAAACCTAGCCGCCGCCATCTAACTCCACCCTAATCTATCTCAACCCCTGCCTAATCCATTGCCTCTCATGGTCATTTGAGATATTTATCAGCCTCATGTGGCTCCTGGGTGTTTGTTTCTGTTGTTTTATGGCCAAACCTCGAGGGAATCTGGTCCAGTTCTTTCTTGACTTCAGTTCATGGCCCTTCTGCGGCATCCATGACCTTTCTCAGGCAATTCATAGCCTTTCAAGGTAGATCCTTGACTTTCCTAATTAGATCGAAAGCTTTCAAGGCCTTTCTCACCTTTTCTGGATTTTTTGAAACCCTAATCTTTAAGATCTTTTGATTTTTCTTTTAGATCTACCATAGATCTATGCTTGCTATGAATGTCTTAACTGTTTTCTCGAAAGTTCTTCAACTTTTCTTTCAAAACAACTCTTCATTACAGTTTTCCTTTAAGTTTTCAAAAGTTATCTTCTTCGATTTCAATGTTGTTTGTGATTTTACTATGTTTTGCTCATTTTGTTCTTCTATCTAAGTCAGCATGTTGAAAACCCTAATTCCTTTTTGGTCTCATTCGAGTTTTGAAACTATTTGAGTGTGCACTGATTCGATTAAGTTGTTTGTTCTTGTTTGACTTATCCGATTCCGAGTTTTACCATCTTTTAAACTCGATATTGTAGAACCCTAGATATTTTGGTCTGAAACTGCTTGTTTGAATGTATACTTGGCTCGATTAAAAGGTTCCTTACTTCAAACGCTCTTTTCTTTATGTGACTTATCTGATTCTAAGTTTTACTATCTTTTAACTCGACTATTGTTGAAACCCTAATTTCTTAAAAGGTTTTCCTCAGTTGATATTGTGGGGCCTTTCTTGTTTCTGATTATCTTTACCTACTGCTATGTTTTCTTCACTGTTGATTCTATGTGACTACCTACCATACTTGGCCACTTTGCTTCAAATATTTTTCTTACTACTGAATCCTAGCTTATTTCTGCTACTATTGTGTGTTGTTTCTTTTGCCAATATGCTTGGCCTTGCATGTATGACGCTTCTATTTACTCTATTTATATACTGAAGTGTAGAATCTTGTTTCTTCCTTGATTGATCTTGATATGGTGACTGATTGCAAAAGCTTTTCTTTTATGAACCCTAATTTTACTCGCATGTTTAAAATTAATTGATTCCTTTCCCTTTACTGTGATGTTTTATCTTGCTGAATCTTTCCCAAATAAGCATATTTATACTTAGACTTGATTTTTTACTTCATTCTTTTACTACCCCTTATATGACAATAATCAATATGTCCCCAAACTGATTTGCTTTCCTTAATTAAACCTGCTACTACCTGTTAAACAGTGATTCCTTAATTAAAGGAAATCACTTGGGTTTATTAATTCTGACTTGTAATTACTTTCATCTTTGTATTAGGACTTTACTTATTACCCCTCCTTCACTCGTTTTCAAAAGCTATAAATACCAACCCCCTTCTTTCAAACGCATGAACCATCTAAGTTCAGAGCACAAATTTCACTCAAAACTGTCTCCTTTCTCTATTACTATTTGTGCTACTGCTTTGTCTCGCCGGCTGAAAGCCAAGGCTAGGCTGTGAAGATTCGCTTACTTTTCCTTTTCGCACTTTGCTTCTTTACTGGTCTGTCCTATTTAATTTTCAAGCATCAACAATAATATGTTTTTGTACTTGTTCAACTTCTTTCATGCTTGTCTACTTCTGCTTATATTTCTGCAATCAAGTTACATTACTAGTATGTTGAAATGTGTTCCCTTCCTCTTTTAAATTAATGATCTCCTATGTGTATGAATCCCAAGCCCCACATTCCCAGTTTGTGTTTGTGTTCTCTGGCTGGTTTGTGGGCACGCCAGCATCATCTATTGCTATACATGTCCAAACCTGACCCATTCTGGGGTCATATGCTTCATGCAATGTATTCCCAAAACCCTTGACCCTTTTGTGCAACTACCGATTCTGTGTAGTTTGAGTTTTACTACTACTATTTTCAAATAACCCTTACCCTTACTATTTCCTAGTCCAGTCTTAAATAAATTTTTATGTTCTGTATTTCTACTGTGTTCATAGAACATAGGTTCTACCCCTCTTGTGTGAGCCCTGCCTTGGGACACCCTTGAGCTCCCTCTAAACTTGGACGCATAAGGGTTGGCCCTTCCATACTTCACCCATCTCTATATGGTTATGCAAACCTGGGTGTAAGCACTGCTCGGGATCCCTTGAGACCCACATGGAACTTTGACACACCCAGGTATGAAAAAGGCTTTGAACATCTTTAGCATTTGAGGTGGTTTATTCCATAACTCAGATAGGAAGTCAGAATCAGGCTTTCTATGGTTGTAATTTTTTTATTTTTCCAATTTAATTCAGTATTTTGGTCTGTAATAATTTATAACAAATATTGAGGGCTGGATAGTGAAAAGAGATGGGTAATTATGCATGTTTTAGCTATTAAATGGATAGAAAACATACATATAAGATCTGTCCCGTTAATTCAAATTTTGCATGCTTTACTTTCATGTAGATAGAGAACATGCCTATAGGATTTGTTTAATAAATTCTGTATTTTTTGCTTGCACACTTAGACACCATGCTCATCGGATATTAATGGCTATAATCAAACATCATGTCTACAAGGTTAAAATCAGCTTTTAAATTAAATGTCATGTCTATAAGATTAAAATCGATATTTTTCATAAAAATTATGCCTATATGAATTTCAAGTAAATCCTGCCTGCTTCATTTCACGTTCAACTAGATATCATGCATGTAGGGATTAAAATCAGCAATAATAGAGATCATGTTTATAGGATATGAGACCAATTTAGTTAAAAATTCAGTTTGACTCGTACTGTTCTGGTTCAGTTTAAGCAACCTATTTCTTTTATTAATACGGTTCAGAAAATATGCCTATAGGATCTAAATAGCTCATTTAAAGCTATTACTGCTTTGCTACATTCTTAATTAGTAATAGATATTATGCTTATAAGACATCACGAATACACACTTAGGGAAGCTTTAGGTAATAGTGATAAAACTAAATCCGCCTTTGTTAATTAGCAACTGCTACAACTAGCAGCAGGCCTGATTCGGAGTTCTTATCTGAGTTATGTAATAAATTGGTCTGCTTCAATAATTAAAACACCCCGCTTTAGTACTTTAAATTCTGACCCTAAATATGTTTAGGTCATGCTATTTATGTGCTTTATTTGAGGAGGTATATATGAGCCTCTTAGTTGTTTATATGTTTCCCCTAATATGCCGTCCTACGTGTTTTGTATGTCGCCTTAGTCTTTTTACCTTTAAAAACCAAGAGTCAGCCTAAAATCCTCCCTCTTATAGGAATAGTAGTCCTAAATCTCTCCGGGACTGATAAGAATGGGACGGGTAATAGCATGCAATAAAGTTCGAGACCAATCCGCACTTTAATACCGTAACGGGGTAGGAATGGTAGGTATGGATATGATGACCGGTGCGCTAATACCACGTGTTTTCCCTCTAGCGAGGAGTGTCATACTGGGTATCGCATTGATGGAATTCATATTGTAAATGAACCTAGGACCCCTCCCTCCCTTTCTTACATTCTCAAATATTTGTAAAATGTAACTCATTTTTCAAAATTCGCCTTTAATAATTGTTCTCTCAAACCCTTATGTGTTTAAACCTAAATCCCCTACTATTTGAGCCTATACTTTTCTACTTTCTAACTGTACAAAATTCATAAAATTGTCTGGCCGAGAACCACACTAGTGGATCCTGAGGAGTGCCTAACATCTTCCCCTTAGAATAATTTCAAGCCCTTACCCTATTTCTGGTTATCAAGCAAGCTCATAAATAAACACTATAGGTGTCCTAATGTATCTTAAATCATTAGGTGGCGACTCTTCAAATGCAAACCAAATTCCCAAAAAGAATGAGTTGTCCTATACTCAAAATGTCATAAACACGATTTTCCGATGCGAAGAGGGAAAAAGAGGGCTCGACAAGTAGTGCCCTACTTTCAAATTCCGAGTTCACCTCTAATCCCAATCACTTATTTATATGTAATCCAATTTCACCAAAGGATTTTTCCTCTTTCACTTCTTAGACTACAGCCATTCTGACCAAGCGCAGCCTGCTATATGACCCTTACCCATGAAGGTATACTTGGAGAACAACAGATAAAACATTGTATTCTGTCTTAGATAACAGATTTTCCTCCTCCAGGGACTCAGGATTATACCTTCATATTTGGTTGAGTGAATGAATACAATGCCATAACTGATACTATTAATTCATACACATTATCAAGGTAACTAAAGTAATTTGAGGAACTATATATGTTACACCACGCCACCTCAATTTGCACCTTAAATTAGATTATATGATACAAGGTGATAAAAAAAGTAGTACCTCTGTAACCAAGCTAGAGGTTTAAATACAGGAAAAATGAACATACACTACGCATCTTCATCTTCTTCTTCTTCACTTTGTTGACCAAAATTGCTGACTATCTGAGGCACATAGTCGTTCTCCTGCAACGCATCTTCTTCGTCAGATTGTTGATTAAAGTTGCTTAATATCTGAGGCATATAGTCGTTCTCGGGCAACGGTCTAGTCGCATAATCGCTCTCCGGCAAACGTCTGCTCGGACCTTCCTCTGGCAATGGCAATGTCACCTCACCTTGGTCAATAGCTGCCCCTGCCCCCAATAAGGGCTCAAATATTATTGCTGCTGAATCTTCAAAAATTACTCTATCTTCCACTAGTATAAACTTTTGGGCAACAACATATAATATTCCCAAGAAAGCAAAACCTACAAATACCAATGAAATAGTCCACACTGTAGAACTAAGTTGATTATTATTTCCATCATCAGAAGGAGAAGGACTAGGAGCAACTTTCAACTCTGCAACAATGCCAAAATGGCCTTGTTTTCCAGTTGAACAACCATTTCCATTTGTCACATTGCCAAATTCGACTGAATTATTCGAGTGAAAATGAACACACTTTATCAAAGACCCCTCTGGTGCAGGCTGCACATTACTAAACTTAATATTAATAGGAAATTCCAAAGCATGAACCTGCAATTCTGGTTTATTTTTGGCACACATATCCATTGCATCATAAGCTAAAATACCCAAAACAGGTGTTAGATAAGTGTAACCATGCAAAGGATAATAAAATGAGGACCAATTACCAAGATTTTGGTAAACCAGAACAATTCTTGTTACATGAGGCTCCTCAGTAATCCCAGTTGGAATAATAAATTCATTAAAGTAACCATAACCTCTCCATTTCAAGCTATCTCTTCTAAGCATCAAAGCTGAAATTCTAATCCCAGCCAAATTGGAAGGAACAGATGCATTGTAAGCAGTACCAGTTTTGGTTTTTGGCCATGATAATGCCTTGAAAGCATATTCTTGAAGTAAAGAATCAATTGAGCTTTTTGCTGGCGACCCTAAAATACTAATTGATTCAGATCCAATGACAACAACAACAACACCAAGAAGAAGAAGGCAGATAATTATGTATAGATAACCAACTGAATGCATCATATTTTGCCTAAATTTTGTTTGAATTATGGAAACTAGAGAAAAGGGACTAAAAGAGATTAAAATTGGAATGAGATTTCAGAAGGTGGAATACAATTGTGATGAGCTGGAGAAAGAATAAGTAGGGAACGACTAATTAAGGCAACAACTGTTCAAAATTAAGTCAGCTCTTAATCATGCTACGGTGTTGGATTCAAAATTATTTGTTTATTCTATCAAGTTGCTGTTTCGTTACCAAATGCTCCATCTGTTCAAATTTCTAGCACTATAAAAAGCAAAATACAAATAAGAATTATGTTATTTAATTTCATGTAATTTTCATGTCAGTTGTTTTATCTAAGGTCAGCTCGGAATAGTGATATCATGTGGTCCCTTATTCATTTATTTTTTATTTTTTTATTACTGCTCTTACTATTATTTATTTCGGTCTTGCCTTTTGTTTTAAGAAACAGACAATTCTCCACTCTAATATGTTTAGAAAAATGTTTTCCTGCAGTTGACTGATAAGTGATAATTATTTCCTTATAGAAAAATATTTATCGTCTTTTCTAATGTTTGGCCTCACATGTTCGCCCTCGACCTACCCCTATGAGGCCAGCAGGCTAACATGGATTAGGCTGGACAACTTTATTTTAAATAGAGCACATCTAGACTCGAAGACATTGGTCAAAACTATCAAGGATATATATGTGCACCATTAAATATCCCTTGGAAATCCCAATAAAAATAGTTCACATGTTTGGCCAAACTGAAAGACCAAAAGTATTTTTTTCTTTCAAGAAATTACTTTTTTTTAAAAGTTTGAATTATTTGGTCAATAAAGAAAAGTACTTTTTGTCAAAAGTAGAAGCAGTTTTTCTGCTTTTGGGAAGAAGCAAAAAATTCTAACTTCTTCCAAGAAGCAGAAGCAGAAGTAAAAAAACTAATTTATTCATGACAAAACTATCATCACCGAAAATTTATATTTTCATAACTATCCCTTACTAATTTAAGTTTTTTCTTTTCATTTTTATTTCTAGTTTTTATCATTCTATTAAAATTAAAGATATCATATATATGAATTATATTGTAACTTTTCAAAAGTTTTATTGACCTTTTTTTTTCTTTGTGTAATGTTTCGTAACTTTCCAAATTATTTTCTTCTTTTTTCACTTTAAATTAAGTTATATGCATCTTCTTTGGATTATCAATTCTCTTCCTACAATAATTATTTATAATTTTATTATATTATATGCATTTAGTTCCCGAATCTTTAAAACAATTATCAAATTTGATTTGTGAAAATGATCTAAAAATAGGTAATAAATCTTCAACTGCATTGCATAAGCTATCTATATATTAAAAGAAGAAGAAAATGTATCCATATTTAGTCAAGTGGCAGCATCACAATAAGCCACTTGGCATTTTAGGACAAAGTTAGTAAGGTTAGACAATAATTAGTTTCTTTTTAAATTTAGTTTTTTAAAAATATAATTATACATTATGTGTTGTTAATAATTAGTTACTCGTTTTGAATTAGAATTAAAACATACTTAACTATTTTTTAAAGATTTTTTTATATATGTAAATATTATTTTTATTTTACGTACAATGCTATATTTCAAGTTTGACACTCAAAATCATCTAGTTACAACTACCATTGCTGTACACAATTTCATCCGAAAACCCCGATAAAGAATACAACTGTTATGCTAATGAAGACATTACTGCGGAGATTGACGAATGAGATCAGGCTTCTGATATTCCTTTAGAAATGCGAGGCAAATCTTCTACTATTATGAAATCGTTGTGTAATAGAAGTAGAGATGAAATTGTTGAGAAGTATTATCATGTGTGAGTGACTTTACTTATTATTTTATGATGGATTTCAATGCATAATATTTATGGATAGACTTCTAATTTATACTGAATAATATTATTTCAATTATTTAAATAAAAATAAATAATTATACTAGGTAATATCATATACTTTGGTGTGTGTGCGTGTGTGTGTATATATATATATATATATATATATATATATATATATATATATATATATATATATATATATATATATATATATATATATATATATATATATATATATATATATATATATATATATATATATATATATATATATATATATATATATATATATATATATATATATATATATATATTATATTTTATATATATATAATTGATTTAAATTTTTAATATGTTTTTTTACTTTATATTTTATATTTTAATAAGATAAAATTTTAAAAAATTGAAAGTCTCCTACGATAAATATATAATTATATTTTTATATTTAAAAGAATTATACGACCTTGGTACTTTCCTTTTTGGTAACTTGACACTCAAAAGCACTTTTTGAAATGGTTTTCAAACACAAATTATTTACCAAATGTTGCAATAAGTACTTCTTAATTGAATTGGCCAAACACAAACATTTCTTTTCAAAAGTACTTTTAAAAAAAGTACAAAAAAAATACTTTTTAAAATAAGCAGATTTTGGCAGCTTGGCCAAACGGGCTCTTGGCGTTGGGATAAAAAAATAACAAGTCATCATGTAAAAACAAACGTTGGCGACGATTAACCAGATAACAAAAAGAAAAATACTAAATAAGACATATAATTTATTATAATTTGCCCAATCGTCCTACATATGATTTATTACTAAGATAAACAAAACGAAAATTCTTGAGAGAACAATATTCCTCTAAACAAAACTCTCTTAAGAATTATATTATATCGTGTATGAACGAGTGATGCTCAGTTTATATACATCCATAATCTTCTTTTTTCCCCAAGAAAGTGATCTGTCAAACATGGAATAGATATATTTTCTTCTTTTATAAAAAGTAAAATCAATTATGATAAGGTATTTTCCTTCCTTCAAGGACATAAAAATTCAAATATATGAAAAGTAAAATCAAGGCAAACCCTAACAATTCCCCTATTTGGGTGGAACTATCTTGACAATACTTGATCAGCTTTTTTCATATAATCTTCATCACTCTTGTTTGTTATTGCTAAAAATACATAGGGTTTGAAAATAAGAGTCATATGCGTTAAAAGTGAGCACGGGTTTGTTAGGTCCCTGAATTAAAAGTGAGCGGGATTAAAAATATTGGAGCCCTGCATTACAAGTGAGTAGGCTTAAAAGTGGACCCTACGTTGAAAGTGATTAGGTTCAAAAATAGATCCCTTGCTTTAAAACTAAGCAGGGGTTAACGGTTGGAGCTCATGCATTAAAATTAAAAAAGGGTTAGAAGTTTGAGCTCAAGCATTAAAGTAATTAAAAACAGTTTTTATTTTGTAAAGATACAGTAGTAGGAATGGTAAAAATATGTCTTCACATGTAGTACCTCGGCCTCATTCTATCAACAATCTCTCTAGTCTGTCGGGCTCTCAAGAATCATAATAATTAGTTCAAACAATGAAGATATAATGTATCAATTAAGGACAAAGGAGACTAAGATATAATATACAATAAAGTTATGACTGAGTACAAAATAATAATTTAGCAATTAACTCACCATATAACACGTCATCTGTTGGTCCCTACAGTACCAACACGTAGCCTAAGCATGATTTCTAATATGACTGTAACTCAATTTCTTTAACACATGATGAAAATACAGATAACGATGAGATTAATCAACTTTGTTGTTCCATGAAATCGACCAAGTCACAATTCTTGCGGTACACGCCAACTCGTCCATCACCTAGTATGTGTGCCACCTCAAAATCAACCACATAACACGTAATTTGGGGTTTCATACCCTCCGAACAAAGTTTAGAAGTGTTACTTACCTTAAACTGTGCAAATCCCTACTCCGATAAGCCGTTACATCATGCAATGGGCTCCAAATACCTCGTGTCTAGCCACAAATGATTTGCTATAACCAGCACGAGCTAAAGGAATCAACTCCATAAGAAAATACTAAGTTCTTAATCAAAAATCAAAAGGTCATCTTTACGAGTCATTGATTTTAAACCCTGTTAATAAACTTGTAAACATATGATGATTTGATTAATTCTAAAAGTTTGCCTAATATCATGAATATTCATATTTCTATAGGCATGATATCTATATGCAAGATTGCAGAAAGTTTAAACATTGACTCCTACAAGCATGATTGCTATGTGATATGAAAAGTAAAGATCCTAAAAACATAATTTCTACCCTTGAATGCAGGAAAGTAAAGACCCTCACCCTTTTCACTATATTCCCCAAGTTTATACAAGTTATTACAGACCTAAAAATAGAGAAAAATACATCACAGGCTAACAATTGCATCCAAGCAGCCTAAGTAGACTTAATGTCTAATAATATGCGATTGAACCACTTCCAGGATCCAGATTTTCAAAGCCTTCTCTTTATCTAGGGTGTTAGAAGATTCAAGGAATTCCAAGAATTCCAGGCATTGCTTACACCCAAGATACCAATTTAGAATTACAAACAGTGTAGTGAAAAAGCGAGCTCTCAGGCATCCAAGTTCAAAGGGAGCTCAGAGGTCCCAAGACAAAGCTTGCAAGAGAGGGGAAGAACTTAATTGCTAAGAATGAGTGTATGTGAAAGGGATTGGGGGAAACCATGGTATATTGGTGGTCATACCCAGCCATAAGGTAGGATGGCACAACCCTGACCAACCTACTTGGTCAAACAAATAAGAGCAGACATGTTGAAGGTCAGACTATGGTCTGGACAGTGATTAAGAAACTGTCAGACCAAGGTCTTAGGCTCAAAGCACACATAAGGGAAAAGGTGAATAGGATTTAATATAGTTTAGGACTCAAAGAGTCCAGTTCATATGCATGAATAACAACATCAAATATTGTCATGCTTTCTAAACCATAGCTCACATATAAAAGGGTTGAAGGAGAGGGAGTTCAGGAAAGAGCAAACTTACAAAGAAAGCGGTAGAATAAACATTCAAAGAACTGAAGCATAATCATAAAAAGATTGAAAGGGTAAACACTTATGAAAGGTGGCAGTATTAAACTAAAGAGACACACCAAATGCAAAGGGTAAACATAAAGAGAAGCAGAACACTTGTAGCCACAGGTAAACAGAGAAAACTACATCTGGACTTCAGCAGAAGGCTCGAAAGAGCTTTGCAGAAAACTTAGAAGTATTTAAGAAAGAAAAGTAGTGAGTTAATGTGTTCGTTAGAACTTGTCTGTGAAAGAGAAGAGGGGGAGAGGTATTTATAGTTAAAAAAATAAGTAAAAAGTAGGGGAAAATCATAGTAATTATAGAACTATATATCAATTAAAATTCATCAGCGTAGACACTTCCTTTAATTAAGAAGTTTAAAACCAAATGACAATGGACAACATGAAATCAAGGAAAGAAATCAAGTGAACGTCTTGTGTAAAGTGGGAAAATAGGGATACATATATGAGGTCCAATTATGGAAAGAATCTTTGAAACACACGGTCAGCCCAAATAAGGCAAGAGAACAGTAAATCAATTAGCACATAGTAAATCAGGGACTCAAGGATTTAAAAATCAATAATGAACCTAGCCAGAAATAGGGGAGTCAAAATGCTAAAGAAAGTTTTCAAATCAGTCAAGCAAAAAAAAAAATCAATCAATCTTACACAAGGAAGCTTGAAATTAGTCTAAGATTGAAATTTATTCTGAAGAGACAACCATCGTATATAAAGTGTGCACACCATTAGGCATGTGAGGTTAAATCATGACAAAGAGAAACAACAGTGATAGTAAAACAAGATAGTCATACAACGAGAAAAAGAGAATCAAAAACTTTCTAAAAGTGTGAAGAAAACTACCCTTTTGGGGAGTATATTTTATTTCAAAGATTGCAAGAAAATCGAAATCTCATAAGGAACAACAATTAAAACAAGAAGGACTTTCAATCTCGTCGAGCAACTTCAAACAGACGAAGCAGTTTTCAGAAGCTCGAATAGGTCCAAAGAATTAGGGCTTTGAAATCAGACACATTTAGAGATGATAACCAAGAAGATCACATAGCAAATAACCTCATGACTTGACTGATCCCCAAATTATAGGGCTTTTGCCATCAATCAGTGCAGAGGCGAAAGACAAGTAATCAAGCAAACATTATCATGAAAGCATTTAGGAACCTTACATGAAACTAAGATTCTTGACATGCTAATTCTAAAAAGACATAGAGAGACATAGTATAAAAAAGGAAACACAGTAAAATTATAACATAATAAACACGGTAGGAGAACCCCATAAAAACATGATAGAACACATTAAGAAATCAGGAAAGTTTTGAAATAACTTAACGAAAAACTTAAATCGAAAACGATAAAGGTTTTGAAAATAGGGTTTTGAAGAAAATCTCGAAAAATTGCTCAGAAGCTTAAAGAGAACATAAATCGACAACAGATCTAAAAGAATCAGAAGAACCTCGAAGGATTAGGTTTTCTGAAGAAACCCAAAATAGCGAGAAAGGCTTGGAAAATCGCGATCTAAGCAGGAGATGTCAAGTCTAACATGGAACAGCCAAGGCTGACCGGAGCAAGGCCGGAGACAAGCCAAAGAACTCGAATCGAACAGGGTCTGGGCCAAGCCTCTTCAAGGTCTGGTCCAGGAACTAAGATAGATGAGCATCTAAAAGCCTTAGGAGGTAGGTAAGGCCGTTGATGGCTTTGGAGGCCATAGATTTAGGCGACTTTAGGTGGTAACTGGAGGGAGGCGGCTAGGGTTTTGAAAGAGCTCGAGAGACGAGAGAGTTTGAAGGTGGAGGTTTGGAAAATGAGATAGAGTTAGGGGGTTGTGGGAATTAATTAAGGTAAGGGGGAATCTGGGCCGTTTATCAAAATGATCAACGGCTCATATTAAAAGGAACACGAGCCAGTTTGGTTAATTGGGCAATGGGTCAGGTTAATTAAGTAATTGGGCTGGGAGGATTGGGCCTAATTTGGGGCTAAAATGGGGTGCAAAACTGGCTATAGTTGAAATAAAATTGGGCCAAACCAAAAATAGCCACTTTCCCTGTTAATTTTATAAAAGTAGTAATAACAATTTTAAAAGCAAATTACAAGTACTGACTAAATAACTATTATATAAATATTAGTTTAAAAATACTCGAGTTAATTTTATAAGTATAAAACGTTATAAATTATAAGATAGGCCGTAATTGCAATTGTATGCAATTTTAATTTAAACTGACAAATGAATTTGCAAAAAATGTGTAAAAATTACCTTAATTATATTTTGGTGTAAATAGGAAGATAAAATAAGTTATTCGCTACAAAATGATAATTTTGGGAATAATTTGGGATTTTTGTGGTATAAAATAGGCGATAAACTAGTTTTAAAAATTATTAAAATACCAAAACTCATGGGTGTGCTTATATATGCACTTATATGCCATTTTTGGTAGTATTTTGGGTAACAAATACATAGGAAAAAGTTGGTCATCAACAAAGTGCACTACAATGTTTAACACTGCCAATGATAAGCTCAAACTATTTTCGGATGTAAGATTTTTATTGGATAATGAGTAGAATTTAGTTAATTAAGGAAAACTAAAAATAAAACTAGAAATAATCAAGAATAGAGTTGAATTCAATGGTAAAATTGTCACGACCGAAACTTGGTCATGATGGCGCCCAACCATAATGCTTGGCAAGCTTGAGCAACAATCGCTCTCAATTCGACAATAAATCTCAAAACTGACAATTTAAGAAAAAATGTAATAGTTTTAGAATAATAATTCGATATTTATAATAAAATAATACAGAGAGATACGAAATCTGAATAAACACTCCCATAAGATTTGGGGTCACGAGTCTAGAGCCTCTAAAACAAACTGGATAGCAATATCTGAACAAAAATACTCAAGTCTGAAAATGTATATATAAATAGAACTGAAATAGGAAGAGTAGTCAGGTCCTGCGAACTTCAAGCAGCTACCTCAACAACTCTGATAAGCTCTGGAGGCAACAACTGCCCAGCTAAGCCTCTGATGCACCTGAATCTGCACACAAGGTGCAGGGAGTAGGGGTGAGTACTACCGAATCAGTGAGTAATAAGCATATAAAATGTCTAAATATAAGAAATCCACGAAATTCCACAAAGTAAAGCTAAAACTAACAATCCGACGCCTTAACTACGAACCAACAACAAAGAAATATCAAGTATATCAGTCAAGTATAATGCAAGAATGCAATGCAATGCACAATGTCTCGCTGCGGTGTGCAGCACAATCCATTTAACGTCGACGGCGCTCACTGGTGGTGTGTCAGACTCCAGAGGGACTCTTACAGGCCAAGCGCAATATCATCATATTACTACTTCGGCGTGCAGCCCGATCCATACTCAGTCCACAGTATGCATATGAGTCACATAACAGATTCAATTTATTTTTCCAGTTTCCAATTATTAAAAAGAATATTATTTAATTATTTAATTTCAAGAAAAGTGACTTAGCATTTCATAATAGTGTTTAAACACAGGACCGAGATCAATGATTATACAAATCATGCTATCACAATGATATTTATCCTAGATGGATACTACAGATCGGCACAAGGCCCCAAACTTGGCACTATGCCCAGATATATTCAATACAATGTGCGTATCAGTCGCCAATATATTATAGTTATCACTCGGGATGGACGAAGTCACAATCCCCAATCATATACGATCCCGCACCTTCCGTGGGGTGCGAGTCATGCCATAACATAGCGTCACAATGTGATAAACTGGGGTTTCAAACCCTCTGGCTATTATCTATACAAACTACTCACCCCTAGCCGACCGTAGATTGGTCCAAAATGCGTTTTCCTCTTGTATCGACCTCCTATCGCGTCAAATCTAGTCAAAATCACAACGAATACATATGGGTTAAAGAAACATTAACCAATCAAAAATACTCGAAAAGTACTAAAATTCACGAAGTTGGTAAAACTCGAGCCCCGGGCCCACTTCTCGAAAAATTCTAAAAATCACTTCAATGGATTCCTCGTCTTACCACGAGTCCGTACATATAAAGTTTGTCGAAACCAGAGCTCAAATGCCCCTTCAAATTCCATTTTTACATCACAAATTCTCAAGCCCTAACTTAACCTATTTTGGTGGTTTTTCACTGATTTCTACGACAATTTGCCATAAACTCGAATAATTAGGCTAAGAAACTTACCTCCAATTGATTCTAGGTCAATTCCCTCGAAAATCGTTGCCGAAAGCTCGTGTGAGGGTTAAGAATAGTGGAAAAATGAAAACGTTCACGGATATTTAAATTATAAAACCCTTCTGTCCCCCCAGATATTCCTCTATGCGATTGCATCATCTCCATTGCGATCGCTTAAAACACATTTAACCTCCCCCAAATTAACTCTATGCGAATGCACTACAGCCCCGCGTTCGCATAGACCAAAGTCCAGACCCCCTGAATTCCTTCTATGCAATCGCATACCTCTTACGTGATCGCATAGAGCTAAGGCTTCACCCCTCTTAGGCCTTCTATGTGATCGCGACACACTATGCGATCGCATAGAGCAAGGTTTCTGCTGCATTTTCTTATTCCAAATTTCCCGTTACCCATCTAAAACCACCCCGAGGCCCTCGTGACCTCAACAAAAATCACAGATACATCCTATCACTTCATTCAAACTTGTTCATAGCATAAAAACATTATCATAAACATCAAAATCATCAAACTAGCACGAATGCAAGCCTAAGTCAAACTAAAACTTCCGAAACTTGCATTTGATAAAAAACCCAACCTAAACACCTCATAATAACCTAAAACTTTGAACACATATCCAAAAAAACCTAACGGAGCTGCTGCAACTATCAGAACTCCATTCCGAACCCCGGATCAAAATCTCACCTATCAACCGGAATTCGCCAAAATTCAAACTTAGCCAATTCAAGCCTAATTCTATACCGGACCTCCAAATTCAATTCCAACTGCGCTCCTAAGTCATAAATCATCACCGAAACTACTCGAATAATCAGAAATCCATTCTGAGCCCTCTAACTTATAAGTCAACATTTGGTTGACTTTTCCATACGAGCCTTCTCATAACGAGACTAATTGTCTCATTTCTAATCGAACCCTATCCGAACTACTTCAAAATCTCCAAACACATATAATGAAACATATAAAAAGCATCAAAAAGGGAACACGGGGCGGTAACTCAAGTGACGGGTCGGGTCGTTACATCCTCCCCAACTTAAAAAACCGCTCGTCCTCGAGCGGGTCAAGAAACACACCTGGAGGATACAAGTGAGGATATTTGTTGCGCATCTCCTGCTCGGTCTCCCAAGTGGCCTCCTCCACGAGCCGACCTCTCCACTACACCTCTAGCGAAGCTATGTTCTTTGATCTCAACTTTCAAACCAGACGACCCAAAATAGCCACCGGCTCCACATCATAGGTCAAGTCTTCCTCGAACTGAATCGTGCTGAAGTCCAATACATGAGACGGGTCCCCAACATACTTCCGGAGCATGTAAACATGAAACTTCGGATGAACTACCGACAAGCTAGGTGGTAAAGCGAGCATATAGGCCACCTCCCAATCCTCCTAATATCTCAAAATGCCCAATGAACCGTGGACTCAGCTTCCCTTTCTTTCCAAACCTCATAACGCCTTCCATAGGCGAAACCTTCAACAAAATCTTCTCGCCCATCGCATAAGATATATCTCAGACCTTCCGGTCTGCATAAATCTTCTTACGCGACTGAGCTGTACAAAGTCTCTCATGTGCCACTTTCACCTTTTCTAAGGCATTTTGAACTAACTCTGCCCCCAACAATCTAGCCTCGCTGAGCTCAAACCAACCAACCGGAGATCTACATCATCTCCCATATAAGGCCTTATACGGCGCCATATGAATGCTGGATTGATTGCTGTTGTTATAAGCAAACTCTGCAAGTTGCAAGAACTTAGCCCAAGAACCTCCAAATTGATAACACCGGCATGCAACATGTCCTCAAATATCTGGATAGTGCGCTCGGAATGTCCGTCCGTCAGATTATGAAATGCCATGCTCAAGTGTACCTGTGTGCCCAACTCCTGATGAAACGTCCTCCAGAACTGGGAAGTAAATTGAGTACTCCTATTTGATACAATGGAAACCGGGACCCCATGCAACCATGCGATCTCCCGGATAAAGATCTCTGCTACCGTCTTTGCAGAATAGGTAGTACATATCGGAATGAAGTGGACGGACTTGGTCAGTCTATCCACAGTCACCCAAATCGAATCAAACTTCTTCGAGGTACGAGGAAGACCACTCACGAAATCCATTGTAATGTTCTGCCATTTCCACTCCGGAATATCAATCGGCTGGAACACGGCGCCGGGTCTCTGGTGCTCATATTTGACATGCTGACAGTTGAGATACCGAGCCACATAATTCACAATATTCTTTTTCATCCTCCTCCTCCAGTAATACTGTCTCAAATCCTGGTACATCTTCGCGGCACCCGGATGAATGAAGTACCACGAGCTGTGGGCCTCCTCTAATATGAACTCCCGAAGACCATCCACATTGAGCACACAAATCCGGCCCTACATCCGCAATACACCATCATCTCCAATGGTCACATCCCTGGAATCATCACGCTTCACCTTGTTCTTCAGGACAAGCAAATGCGGGTCAATATACTGGCGCTCTCTGATGGGGTCATACAAAGAAGATCGGGAAACCACACACGCCAACACCCGATGGGCTCAAAAATGTCTAACCTCGCTATCTGATTGGCCAAGGCCTGAACATCAACTTCAAGGGGCCTCTCCCCAGTTGGAATTTACGCAAACTACCCATACTAGTAGTATTCCGGCTCAAAGCATCGTCCACTACATTGGCCATTTCGGGATGATACAAAATGGTAAAATCGTAGTCTTTGAGTAACGCAAGTCATCTCTGTTGTCTCAGATGTAGATCCTTCTGCTTAAACAAGTTCTGAAGACTGTGATGATCCTTATATACCTTACAAGATACACCATATAGATAATACATCTAAATCTTCAAGGCATGAACAATTGCAGCCAACTCTAAGTCATGGACATGGTACTTCTTCTCATGGGGATTTAGCTGACGAGAAGCATAAGCAATAACTCTACCCATCCTGCATCAATACACAATCGATCTTAACTCTCGAAGCATCACAATACATCGTGTAAGAACCTGAAGCTGATGGAAATACTAGTACCGGAGTTGTGGTCAAAGCTGACTTGAGCTTCTGGAAACTCTCCTCAAATTCATCCGACCACACAAATGGAGCATTCTTCTGCGTCAACTTCGTCAAAGGTGCAGCAATTGATGAAAAACCTTGAACGAACCTGCGGTAATAACCCTCCAAGCCGAGGAAACTCCGGATCTCAATAGCTGAAGATGGTCTGGGCCAACTCTGCACCGCCTCAATCTTCTTTGGGTCAACCTGAATACCATTGCTGGACACCACGTGTCCCAGAAAAGCTACAGTACTAAGCCAGAACTCACACTTGGAGACCTTTGCATAAGGCTTCTCCTCTCTCAATCTCTGCAATACCACCCTCAGGTTATGTGCGTGCTCCTCTTGGCTATGCGAGTACACCAGAATATCATTGATAAACACGATCATGAAAGAACCCAGATACGGCCAAAATACACTGTTCATCAAGTGCATGAACACGGTTGGGTCACTAACAGTCCGAATGACATCACTAGAAACACGTAGTGCACATATCTCATCCTGAAAGTCGTCTTCATAATGTCTGTATCCCTAATCTTCAGCTAGTGATAGCCTGATCGAAGGTCAATCTTAGAGAATACCCTTGCTCCATGGAGCTGATCAAGCAAATCATCAATACGGGGTAGTGGGTACTTGTTCTTCATTGTCACCTTATTCAGCTGCCTGTAATCAATTCATATTCTCATTGTGCCATCCTTCTTCTTTACAAATAACACCGGTGCACCCTAAGGTGACACACTAGGGCAAATGCACCCCTTATCTAGGAGTTTCTGAAGCTGTTTATTCAACTCCTTTAGCTCCGCTGGTGCGATTCACGCCCTAACATAGCAGCACAATGTGATAAACCGGGGTTTCAAACCCTCAGGCCATCATCTATACAAACTACTCACCTCTAGTCGGCCATAGACTGGTCCGAAATGCCTTTTCCTCTTGCATAGACCTCCTCGCGTGTCTAATCTAGTCAAAATAACAATGAATACATAAATATGGGTTAAAGAAACATAACCCAATCAAAAATATTCGAAAAAACTAAAATTCACGAAGTTGGTAAAACTCGAGCCTCGGGCCCCGTTCTCAAAAATTTCAAAAATCACTTCAACAGATTCCTCGTCTCTCCATGGTCCGTACATATAAAATTTGTCGAAAACGGAGCTCAAATGCCCCTTCAAATTCCATTTTTACATCACAATTTCTCAAGTCCTAACTTAACCCATTTTGGTGGCTTTTCACTTATTTCTACGACAATTTTGCCATAATCTCGAATAATTAGGCTAAGAAGCTTACCTCCAATTGATTCTTGGTCAGTTTCCTCAAAAATCCTTGCCCAAGGCTCGTGTGGGGGTAAACAATGGTTGAAAAATGAAGAAGTTTGCGGATATCTTAATTATAAAACTTTTCTGTCCGCCCAAGTATTCCTCTATGCGATCGCATCATCTCCATTGCGATCGCATAAAACACATTTAACTCCCCCAGATTAACTCTATGCGAACGCACTACAGCCCCGCGTTCGCATAGACCAAAGTCCAGATCCCCTGAATTCCTTCTATGCAATTGCAGACCTCTTACGCGATCGCATAGAGCAAAGGCTTCACCCCTCTCAGTATCAAATCCCGAAGACAATCCATATTGGGCTCGCAAATCCGGCCCTGCATCCGCAAAACACCAAAATCTCCAATGGTCACATCTCTAGCATCATCATGCTGGACCCTGTCCTTCAGAGAAAATGCAGGTCATCATACTGGCGCTCTCTGATTCGGTCATACAAAGACGATCAGGAAACCATACAAGCCAACACTCGACTGGGCTCAGTAATGTCTAACCTCACCATCTGATTGGCCAAGGCTTGAATATCAACTACAAGGGGCCTCTCCCCAACTGGAATGTACGCCAAACTACCCACACTAATAGTCTTCCGGCTCAAAGCATTGGCCACTACATTGGCCTTCCCGGGATGATACGAAATGGTCATATCATATTCTTTGAGTAAGTCACGTCATCTCCGTTGTCTCAGATTGAGATCCTTCTGCTTAAACAAGTGCTGAAGACTACGATGGTCGGTATATACCTCACAAAATACACCATGTAGATGATGCCTCCAAATCTTCAAGGCATGAATAACTGTAACCAACTCAAAGTCATGGACAGGGCAGTTCTTCTCATGGGCCTTTAGCTGACGAGAAGCATAAGCAATAACTCTACCCTCCTGCATCAATACACAACCGATCTCAATTCTCAAAGCATCACAATACACCGTGTAAGAACCTGAAGCTAATGGAAATACTAGTACCGGAGATGTGGTAACGACTTGAGCTTCTGGAAACTCTCCTCACATTCATCCGACCACAAAAATAGAGCATTCTACTGTGTCAACGTCGTCAAAGGTGAAGCAATAGATGAAAAGCCCTAAATGAACATGCGGTAATAACCCGCCAAGGAAACTCCGAATCTCAGTAGATGAGGACGGTCTGGGCCAACTCTGCACCGCCTTAATCTTCTTAGGGCAACCTGAATACCATCGTTGGACACCACGTGTCCTAGAAAAGACACAGTACTAAGCAAAAATTCACACTTGGAGAACATTGCATAAAGCTTCTCCTCTCTCAATCTCTGCAATACCACTCTCAGGTGATGCGCGTGCTCCCCTGGCTAAGCGAGTACACCAAAATATCATCAATAAATGCAATCACAAAAGAATCCTGATACGGCCGGAATACATTGTTCATCAAGTGCATGAACGCACCTGGGGCATTAGTCAGTCCGAAAGACATCACAAGAAACTGGTAGTGCCCATATCTCGTCCTGAAAGCCGTATTCATAATATATGAATACCTAATCTTCAGCTGGTGATAGCCTGATCAGAGGCCAGTCTTAGAGAATACCCTTGCTCCCTGGAGCTGATCAAACAAATCCTCAATACGGGGTGTGGGTACTTGTCTTCGCTGTCACCTTATTCAGCTTCCTGTAATCAATGCACATTCTCATTGTGCCATCTTTCTCCTTTACAAATAACACTGGTGCACCCCAAGGTGACACACTATTTCGAATGAACCCCTTATATAGGAGTTCCTGAAGCTGTTCTTTCAACTCCTTTAGCTCCGTTGGTGAGAGTCACGCCCTATCATAGCATCACAATGTGATAAACCGGGATTACAAACCCTCATGCCATCATCTATACAAACTACACACCTCTAGCCGGCCGAAGACTAGTATGAAATGCCTTTTCCTCTTGTATCGACCTCCTCACGCTTCGAATCTAGTCAAAATCACAACAAATACATAAATTTGGGTTAAAGAAATATAACCCAATAAAAAATACTCGAAAAGTACTAAAATTCACGAAGTTGGTAAAACCCGAGCCTCGGGCCCACTTCTCGAAAAATACCAAAAGGATTCCTCATCTCACCACGAGTCTGTACATGTAAAGTTTTTCAAAAAATGGAGCTCAAATGCCCTTCAAATTCTATTTTTACGTCACAATTTCTGAAGCCCTAACTTAACCCATTGTGGTAGTTTGTCACTGATTTCTACTATAATTTTGTCATAAACTCGAATAGTTAGACTAAGAAACTTACCTCCAATTGATTCTAAATCAATTCCCTCGAAAATCGTTGCCCAAAGCTCGTGTGGGGGTTATAAATTGTGGAATAATGAAGAAGTTCGCGGATATTTTAACTATAAAACCCTTCTGTCCGCCTAGGTATTCCTCTATGTGATCGCATCATCTCCATTGCGATCGCATAAAACACATTTAACCTCCCGCAGATTAACTATATGCGAACGTACTACAGCCCCGCGTTCGCATAGACTAAAGTCCAGACCCCCTGAATTCCTTCTATGGGATTGCATACCTCTTACCGATCGCATAGAGCAAAGGCTTCACCCTCTCAGACACACTATGCGATCATATAGAGCAAGGTTTCTGCTGCCTTTTTCTACTGCATTTTCTTATTCCAAATTTCGCATTAGCAATCCGAAACCACCCCGAGGCCCTTGGGACCTCAAGCAAAAGCACAGATACGTCTTATTACTTCATTCAAACTTGTTCGTAGCACAAAAACACTATCATAAACATCAAATTCATCAAATTAGCACGGATTCAAGCCTAAGTAAAACTAAAACTTCCAAAACTTGCATTTTATAAAAAACCCAACCTAAACACCTCCAAATGACATTAAACTTTGTACGCATATCCAAAATCACCAAACGGAGCTGCTGAAAGTGTCAGAACTCCATTCCAACCCCCGGATCAAAATCTCAGCTATCAACCGGAATTCGCCAAAATTCAATCTTAGCCAATTCAAGCCTAATTCTACAGCGGACCTCCAAATTCAATTCCGATTGTGCTCCTAATACATAAATTATCACCCGATACTACTCGCATCATCAGTAATCCGTTCCATCCCTCTAGCTCATAAGTCAACATTCAGTTGACTTTTCCAAACTAGCCTCCTCATAAAGAGACTAATTTACTCATTTCAAACCAAACCATATCCGAATTACTTCAAATTCTCCAAACACATATAATGAAACATATAAAAGCATAAAACGGAAATATAGGGCAGCAACTCACATGACTATGGGTCGGGTCATTACAAAAATTGTTTAGGGTTATTGATTTTCCCAATTGTCGGATTAATTACTGACACGTTTGCTATAATCTCATCATAACACTCTATAAGGAATATGAGTTCTGGGCTACCGCAATTATCTATCGATCAATTATGATAATTTACTAGAAGCATTCTCTCGAACTACTCTAGTTAACAATTATGCAACTAAGAATTATCCCACCAAAATTTCGTTATCTCTAACCCAACTTTTAATTTCAATAAATTAATCTCTTAACTTAGACGAAAGTGGTATTGTTCAACAACAATCCAACCAAGTATTCTTTATCAAGCAGCACAAGATAGCTAGACCCCTTTTATTTAATCACAAGACAACATGTAGTTGAGCAATCATAGAGTAAAATGCTCAATTATATCAAAACAGAGTCAAGATTGCATCCAACACTTAGTTCCATCTACTCTGGATGAGGGGTTTAGCTACTTATATTGATAGATAACAATTCACTATATAAAGTCATAATCAATAATGGAATTAAAAAGAAGAAGATGAACACTCTAAGGAAATTCTCTATCTTTCTCCATGTTCCTGGCTTCAACATCTCTCTACAACGTCTCTCCTTCTTTTCTGGGAGAATTAGGCTAAATATAGGTTTAGGTTAGTCGCCTTGAAAAGTACATAATTGACCCTGGGTTATTGGCTTTCACCAGTCCAATCTGCGGCCGCGCACTTGGAGGGGACGTTTTCACTTGTTTTTCTTTCTCTTTTTCGACCATGCTAACCTCAAATTGTCCTTCCAAGATCCAAATTGACTCCAAAATACTCCTCAGCTTCCTCATAGCTTGGAGTGGCTCCTGCAAAATATAAAACTCTTAATTAAAGCATTTTGTTATCTTTTAACATTCAAACATTGACAAAGTGTGGCCAATTTAGAGTGTAAATAGTATCTAAATTACATAATAGTCTACTTTCAACACCCCACACTTAAACTATTGCTCGTCTTCGAGCAATCAAATCACACTCTACAGAGGCCTAACTTCCTTGATCAACTTCCTTAACTTGTCACACGAAGAATATTCCACATATGATTGAGTGCACTAGTGTAACATCCACACCTCAAGAGTTGACTCCAATGAACCACGCAATATTCTTAATCGACTTACTTACTCTAACTCAGAGGTCCATACTTACCTCTCCTTCATGAATCAAGTGCTTGCTCACAACAAAAGCGAATCATTCCACAATCAATAAAATACACACACACTGAGGAACTTCAATATGAAAAAAATTCACTCACCCTCACAATTGACATTCATATGCCACGAAAGATGCACCATAGTATTTCCTGTAGTGTACTACTCTACTAATCGTGTTCATTCATTCTAGGATCAAGTAGGACTTTATTTGGTTATAATGTAGGCTGTGGGATGGGTATGATACATTTAGATATAAGAGTGACTACACCTCCCTAAGCACTTTAATACATATATCTTAACATTCAAATACAAAAATACCACATATTCCAATCTCCATTCTTCCTTGCATATGAAAACAAAATGGCCAAAACATCTAAAATTGTTCCGCAAAGGAAATCGCTCAGGTTCGGGCTAAGGAGCGCACCAAGTGTCAGTCTCAGAGGGAGACCTTTGAATAAATCTATATTCGGGGCTTTGTTCTTTCGACCGAGATCGATGGACCCCGAATGACTATTTGAACTGAAGTTTGCGTAGTTTTTAGGCTTAAAAATCGAGTGAGAATTTGCTTGAACTCAAAGTAATGTTATCCCTTAGGATTTATAGATAGTCCCCGAGTGAGAGTTTGCTTGAACTCAGGTTAAGACAGCCCTTCGGCTCTTATGATAGAGTGAGAATTTGCTCGACCTCAAATTGAATTTATCCCTTAGGCTTTATAGATAGTTTTCGAGTGAGAGTTTGCTCGAACTCGGGTTAAGATAGCCCATGGGCTTTTATGATCGAATGAGGACTTGCTTGAACTCGAAGTGAAGTTAGCCCTTAGGATTAATAATCGAGTGAAAATTTGCTCGAACTCGAAGTAAATTTAGCCCTTAGGCTTTATGGATAGTACACGAGTGAGAGTTTGCTCAAACTCGGGTTAAGATAGCCCTTGGAGTTTTATGATCGAGTGAGGACTTACTCAAACTCGAAATGAAGATAGCCCTTAGGCTTATAGATAGTTCCCGAATAAGAGTTTACTTGAAGTCGGGTTAAGATAGCCCTTGGGCTTTTATGATCGAGTGAAAACTTACTCAAACTCGAAGTGAAGTTAGCCATTAGGCTTTACAGTTGAGTGACGAGTTACTCGAACTCAAAGTAAAGTTAGCCCTTAGGCTTTATAGATAGTCCGCGAGTGAGAGTTTGCTCGACCACGGGTTAAGATAGCCCTTGGGCTTTTATGATCGAGTGAGGACTTGCTCGAACTAGAAGTGAAGTTAGCCCTTAGGCCTCATAGTCGAGTGAGGATTTGCTCGAACTCGAAGTAAAGTTAGCCTTTAGGCTTTATAGATAGTCCGCGAGTGAGAGTTTGCTCGAACTAGGGTTAAGATAGCCCTAGGGATTTGTATTTGTTATGGATTTCGGACTTCTCCGATTCGTGTAGCCTTTAGTTTGGAACTTGCCCTTTGGGCTTATTTTCCATTTCACTTCGAGCTTTCCCGAAGTGTCAGTCCCCGAGTGGGATCATGTCCTGTAAAATTGATGGTTGCCTTTAAGGTCTTATGGTCTCGAAATTTTAGTAGATCGATTTCATTTTTTTTTAATACGGAACTCCTCAAGAATAGGGTTAGTTGTTTGAACTTCCATTAAGGTCGACCCGTAAGCCTGTTTACAAAATAGATCAAGAGTACTAAATAGGAAATTTTCTAAAGGAAGGAGATATCGGTAACGAAAAATACTTCTCTCTATTATATATGCGCATGTTTGATTTTAGGGCTCGAGTAACCTCTATGATCACGGTTCATATGACCATTTTACCCTTACAACATTTTCCTATTGAGACCTCGCTATCACGAAGGTACTTCCTTGCAACAAAGTAGATATTCGAGGGTAATGCCCGCAGTACTCGAGGCTTATTATAGGGAACCTTGGATACTGTTAAATTGCTCTAGGTTAGCACGAACAATGGTTGCCTCGTTAAAAACCTCGCCGGAAAAAACCCATTTGCGACAAAAATTGATCTATGGAATAAAGAGTATAACGCGTACTTTAAGATCCAAAGCTTCGTGCCATTGATAGCCTTCAAGTGTTAGTCGAAGAAATAGAAAGGATTGGAATGGGGTCGTCCCTTTATTTGGATTTTTGGATATTTAATGTGATCTTCGTCGAAATCAACTCCCCAATGAATTTTGACATCGATCATTTGTCCTCTTATTTTGTGTGAAGCTTTGCCCAGACCTGATGCCTCTATGGTCTCCGTTGTACGGTTGATATCGATCTTTATTCGACCTCAGTTCTCGATCGATGTCCCTTTTGATCCTATCCATGGGCCTGGTAGGATAAATGGACCCAGAGTCCCCAGTTGATCATCCTCGACCCTAATCTTCGATTGATACCGATTATGTATTTTGGCCCAAGTAATAGTCGGCCACTCATTTAAACTTTTCTTCAACTGTTGTGATGTTATGGAACTCCGAGTGTTAAGACCTTTAGTGAAAGCTTGAACAAGCCAGTTATCAATGACCGGAGGAAAATCTATTCTCTCCGCTTGTAACAGAGATACGAATTCCCTAAGCATCTCGTTATCTTTCTGCTTTACCTTAAACATGTTCGATTTCCGTGTTGTAATTTTAATGGCTCCAGCGTGTGCCTTTAAAAATGAATCTTCAAGCATAGCAAACGAATCAATAGAATTAGAGAGTAAGTTATGATACCATGTTAAGGCACCCTTCAATAGAGTCTCCCCAAATTTCTTCAGCGGTACAAATTCAATTTCTTCATCTTCAAAGTCGTTTCCTTCGATGGCACACGTATATGAGGTGATGGTTCATTCGGATTAGTCGTCCCGTTATGCTTGGGAATCTCGGGCATACGGAACTTCTTGGGAATTGGCTTTGGAGCCGCACTAGGGGGAAGGGTCATTACATGAACTTTTAAGAATCTAGTCCTTCTAATATCGGTGATGCCCCAAGTATTTGGTCAATCCGGGAATTGTATGTTTCTACCTTTTTATCTTTTGCCTCGATTTTATTTTCTCCTAATTCAATCCATTTAGCGAGCTTCTCGAGTACTTTCATAATAGCAGGGTCAATCCTTGAATCATTGGCATTCGATATATTCGGTATAGGTTTGGCCCATCAAATAATTTCTGGTTCAGGCTCTGGTTCGATCCCACTTGGCGCTCGATGTTGATTCTGTAATTCCACAATAGCAGCTTGCTAAGCCAGTAGCATTTCAAATATCAATTAGACGCTAACTCCACTATCTTCTCCGCCCTACGTACCTTGACCGCCTGATCGAACTTCCCTGTGTACGCTACCTTCAAGATCAACGCCCAGATTTGCATTTAGGGCGATATACAAACTGACATCGACAAGGTCTGCGATAGGTTTTCCTTCGTCACCCACTTGAGGCACTTAGATCCCTGGGGCGACTACATTATTGTTTTCTCCATGAAATCCAAGGTCGATGTTTGTGTTATTGAGTGTTTCTTGAGAGTTTGACATGTTGATTCCTGAAATCAAAGAAACTAACAAGCATAAGAGCAGTGTATGTTATGAGGATTAATACTAGAAAATCACTATTACACATAGCCCCACAGTGGTTTCCAAACTGTTTATCTAAAAAATCAAGTAACAATTAAACGTGTAATGTGGGTTTAAAGATACGTGATTTCACCTAATAACAATTGATTAACTCAAAGATAAGTGTTGGGGATTAACTAGAATGTGAAACAAAATAATTCTTGGATAATGCCTTCGAGCTGATGAACCCTCGAGTGTAGTGAAGTAAGAATAGTTAAAGAGCAGTAAGTTGATGAGCAGAAGAAAGAAATATTATATTGCCTTGATATTCGTGAATGTGAGGGCCTTATATGATGTTTAGAGTCTTTTTTATATAGTAGAGGAATCCTATTTATAGTATAATTCTATATACAGAAGTAAATCCCATAATGGGCTAAATAACCGGTCCGATCGGGGATATCTCGGCTTTCTATTATCCGACTTGGTAAGCTTCCTTCAATATTGTTTGATCTCTTTCTTGTTTCGGTTTAGATCTTGATCGGCCGTTGATCGACGAGATTACCAATCCATATTTGTACCATGGTCCGATATAACTGAGGTCGAACCTTGATCTACCACCCCGATTTCGTTGAGTCATACAAAATTAAAAAAGCCCGATTTTAAGTGTATACACTCTTTTTGATAAATTTTCAAGTAGTTAACTTCATTTATTAAGAAAATAAGGAGGAAAAAATTTAATAAAGTAAAATGAAGGCTAATGAGTGAGAAAATGCAGCAAAATTAATACTCCAAAATCATAAAGTCTACTAGTTTTTGTTCCAAGACCTAGTGGCACAAGTATATGAGAAACTAGTAGAATATATAAATCCGAACTACTCTATTAACTAAAGTAGACATAAACTAAATGCAAAAGAGAGGCTTTAGGTGCTGCAGAACAGCACAGGAAGCAGCTCACAACTACGCCTCGGGGTATCGGTGGTACGCGCCGGTCTGACTGCCTATGCACCTTCCTTAGATCTTGCATTATTAGTGCAGAAGTATAGCGTGAGTACATAAAAAATATGTACCTAGTAAGTATCGAGTCTAACCTCGAAGAAGCAGTAACGAGGGGTCAACTTCGACACTTATTATGGGCCAATAATAAAATATAAAAATTCTAATAGGTCATGGGTACATGAATAACAACAATAAAAATAACAATAACATAATAACTACTTCAACAATTTCACGCTATTAAATAAATTATAACCTCGTAAGTCATATAAGTAAATCAAGTGTATTCGGGCTCCAATCACTATCACGCACGATTTACGCCAAGGTCGTATGGTTCGATCAAAAATAATGTATACACTGCAGAGGGTTGAGCGGCACGAACCATAAATGCATTTATTCTACTACCGAGATGTTCGACCCGCTCCACAAGAAGAGAGGATAGGATACTCTATGGACATCTTATTTGAGAGTTATACAAGGCTAATACATAAAGAAGCACAATTTTTATAAACAGTCAAGTAACCCGTTAAAGCTCATGCAAGTGAAATTCGATCTTTTACAATTCCTTTATCAAGCTCCAATATAATTTAGATATTTTAATTAACAAGTAGGGTACAAACATTACAAGCATTTCATAATTTGGGTACTAAGCTACCCGACATAAGCATAATTAGTAACTATGTACGGACTCTTACCACCTCTTGTATATATAACCCACACAATTAAAAACAAATAGTAATTCAAATCACTTATAAGGTAGAATTACGCATTCTCATTTCCTCTGTTTTTAGCTTCTAGATTCTTCTAACGTCATGGATACTTCTCGTTCCCTACAATTTTATTCTACATTAATGAACCACTATATTCTTATTACTCTGCCTAGATCAGATGAATTATATTATTTGTAAATCACTAAGGGATCGTTTGGTAGAAGGTATTAGAAAAAATAATGTAGGTATTAATTTTGTGTATTATTAATATTTTGTTGGTATATTTTTTCAACATGTGTATAACTAATTCTTGTATTAGTTGTACATCATCCTTGGTATTATCCTATGTATACGTAATGCATAGAAAACTATGATATTAGTAATACTAAGGCTTATAATGCACACATTAGCTTGATTAAAGATAAAATTGTCCTTAAAGTCCCTTAACGGCAAAGACTATGGAGGATATTTTTGTAAACATCTGTTTTTCTTAAAAATTATGCAATGCATTATAATTTTTAATACACCACACCAAACAATAGATAAGAAATAATATCCGCATAAATAATACTTGCATTACTAAAACCTGCATTATTAATACACCTTGTTATGCACTATTTTTATACACCCTACCAAACTGACCCTAAGAACATTTAGTGAAAGTTTAATCAGTTGAGCAACATGTGCTGATGCGCCCATTTAATTAGAGTACGTGAATTGAGTTAGTCTTCTCCAAACTCCCACTCTGCAAAGACTTTTTATTTCCCCCCGAGGGCAAATAGGGTATAGGGGAATCTAAGAGTCGCATTCACACATTTTTGAAAGAAAAACTATCACCTTGGGCTATCAAGCAGAATTTCACATTATTGATTAAGGAATCAATCATGTCACATGGGAATAGTACAATAGATACTGCTGCAAGACATTTTCGAATTGTTTGCAACTGCAAAAGCCCACTAGATACTGCTGTAATGCACAGTGATTGGTCAAACACTGAAAATTTCTACTCCACTATATATCATCGTATTATACATTCAAATGATTCACTTCATCTGAATATTTGTGACTATGACTTAATTTATTTGCTGCGATAATTAGTTTGGTGTTGTCACATAAGTATTTAAGTAAATTGATATGGAGTTGTAAAATATTTGAGAAATGACTATTATAAATGATTCATATATGTTCCTATACAATTCGAACTAGGTCTAATTTACCCTCACATATATTCCATGTAGTTTTATGAGTCTTTCGTTAGTGATAGAGGGCATATACGAGCCCATTTGTTGACGGCAAGGACAAAATAGAGATCAACTTTTAACGAAGGGCTAGCATGTCATATTTCATATAGTAAAGGGACAATTTAGTGTAATACTCATTAAAAGAAAGAGGGTAATAACGTAACTTACCAAAATAATAATAATTAAATTACATGATTTAAATAGGGCAAAGTCCTATATTAATCTAAAATAAACAAAGCAAAGGAGAAAAAAGGCCGAAGTCCCTTTCTCTGGCAAATAGAATATGCTAAGACGAAGCAAAAGTTGAACGGAACAAGGAAAAAAACGAAGAAGGAAAGAAGGGTAGAAGAAGAAAGAAGCTCGAACCAAATTTTGAGAAATCTTAAATATGCATTGGTTTTTATGAGTAACACTTGAATTTCTCATCTGGGTTAATTTCTTTTAATAATTCTTTTTATCTCAGTTCATATATTTGAAGGATTTCACTAGATATAAAAAATTAAATACCAATAAGAATTATTCTGGGCAAATTAAGAGTCAAATGAGGGTTGGGTATTCTAAAATAGCAATGAATTAGCCTAAATAAGAAAATTAACACGAGATCGAGATTATGTAATTATAGATTCATTGGAGGAATTTGTACGAATTGCTCGAGGTGAAGCATTTGGTATTTCGGCACAAGTACTGTGAGTAGTAATCTTACCGCAATTTGTGTTTTCGTAACTTGCATGATTTACACATAATTTTTTTAATATGAATATGTTATCGATTATTTTGAGTTGCATGTGGGACAAGTCTTTTACTGGATATGAAATCGAAATAGTTATTTGAGATGAGTATCGTGATTTTAAATATTTTCGTTGTCACTAGATTTGTTTTACTGTTACTTGAATTTACTGTTATCGAAAGGAAACTATATGATTTGATAAGAATTGAAATGCCTTATATTGATTAAAAATAGTTTCTACGAGTATATACGGATTACAGGGACAAGTATGAATGGGAGTAGACATTGAAGGAACCGGTAGCTAACGGCGGGTTCGTTAGACCTGGTGCACCTTGCATTTACCGATTACAGAGTACCGGTATAGCCCTCGCTAGTGGGAAGGTAGAACTAGCTTACCGTTACCAATTTTTCTCGAGCAAGGACTACCGTTATATTTGACTTCTTGCGAAGAAGTATACTGTTATACCGATTACATGATCTGTTCATTGAACCCTCCCAAAATTTGAATATTGATATTATACAGCAGTTACCGAGCTTATTCCTGAATTATTAATTGTATTATACTACCAGAAAAAGCATCATGAGGTTGAAAATTATTTATTATTTCTGAAAGGGCATTTTTATGATATTTTCTATTTGCGATGCTAGCATGTTTCTAACTTATCCCCAAATAAAAATGGTTGTGATTAAGTGTTATTACTCACTGATCTAGTGACTCACTCCCCGCTAATTTGTTTTACAGAGATATCATTTAAGGCAAGCGAGGATTTTGTTAATTAGAACGCACGGGTTGAGAACTCTTGGTGAGCCTCACACTTGTTCGCGTGGGCAGAGATTTTATCAATTGTTATGATTTTTTTAAAATTATTAGAGTCGCTCCATAGTCATTCTTTTGGTGTCATGAGTATTACTTTGCTATTAGTCTTATGTCGAGCATCGTCCTTTATTATGAAAGTTGGAGGCAGATTAGTATTTCTGTTTGTTAGTATATTGATAAGTAATGGTGGAGACTTATTTTGGCTAATTGATAAGTTGTCAATTGCCAGTTGAATTGTTATTAGGTTGTTTGGTTGGTGATTTGAGACAGAAAACTTTTGGGATGGTCCAAAAACAGGGAAAACTTTGTCCGATTTTCTGTAAAATTACAGATGAGGCTTACTTTGGAGCACTTGCTCCTATACGTCGATCACAATTCTAAATTGGATCGTGAAAAAGTTGGCATCAGAGCTTAGGATTTAAGTCCCGAGTCATGGAGCAATGTTTAGTAGTGTTTCATAGGTATGTAGGCGCCCATACTTGTGATCTCGAGGCTACTGAACATTTAGGAATGCTTTCCCTTCTTTCATTATTTGATCGTGTGTTGAGATAACTTGAGATTGACTTTAAAATATTTCTTTCGTAGATGGCTAGGACACACACACCCTTATCTGCTAGATGTGGTGCCACCCGGGGTGGCAGTCAATTTGGGGTTCATCAAAACTAGAATACAGACTGCTCCTCAACCTCACGTTGGGAACATGGGTCAAACCCAAATAGTTATGCTAGATCAAGTGCAAGAGCAGGGAGTTCAGAAAGCTCCCTCACTAGTGCCAACTGTTGTACCTATTGTTGCCTTACCTCCACATGAAGTGGCAAGGTTATTAAATGTGTTTGAGGTATTGTTGCCTACTCAGGGAGGAAGTTCAGCTCCTCAGGCTACTTTACAAACACAAGCACCAGTACAGACTCAGACTCTCGGAAATAAGGAAGTATCCCTACAAGAGCTTCTGAAATTAAAATTACCAAAATTCGCATGTTCCGATAAATCAGCAGATCCTCAAGGTTTCTTGGATGGGACACTCAAGGAATGGAGCTCTTGGATGTTCTAGTGAGAGAGCCGTGGAGCTCGTACCATACAAACTAGAGGATATGTTCAACATATAGTATGAAAACGGTATTGCTAGGAGTGCCAGCAGGAGCAGCACCACTAACTTGGTATGAGTTCACTAAGTTGTTCAAGAATCATTTTCTTCTAGACAGTCTGATGCAACAATATGTTAGAGTCTTTGAGAGATTGGTTCAGACACCATATATGGATGTGTCAACATATAACACTGAGTTTTTTAAGTTGGCTATATATGCTCCTCACTTAGTGCATACCGATGAAACTCGAGTTCAGAGGTTTGCTGATGGATTGGTTGGTCGTCTATACACTACAGTAGCTCCACAGATGAAGACTTTAACCTACTCTGATATAGTTGACCTTGCTAGAAAGATTGAAAACAAGGGACGTGAGGAGAGTACAGCTAGTCATTACATAAGAAGGTCAAGACAGGAGGGGGTTTCAGTGGTGGATTTAGTGAAAATAGAATAGCGGGAAATTTGGGACAACAACAACAACAGGGTTATCAGACAGAGACACACATATCTTCATAGTCCACCTACAGACCACCTTACAGACAGGGTAATAGGGGACCATCATCTTCTGGACATCCTAATTCTAGAAGATATATGCCATTGCTCCTGTCTGCCAGACTTGTGGTAGATCACATTTTGGCAAATGTCGTATTCTAACTGGAGAGTGCTTTCGGTGTGGCCAATTGGGACATCATTTGAGGGATTTCCCTCAGCCTCCAATAAATTTTAACCAGGCTTCTAGTTAGTCAACTGCACCGACTCAGACTACTCGTAATACATCAGGTGCTACAGGTACATGAAATAGAGGTCGAGGTGATGGACACTGTGCTAATGTAAATAAAGGACAAGGCAATTGGTTGAGGTCAGGCAAGAGTTTTTGCATTAACTAGACAGGATGTTCAGGCCTCGAATGCTATGGTTACATGTATTCTTTCTGTTTGCTCATTTTATGCACTTACGTTGATTGTTCCGGGATCTACTCACTCCTATGTGTTCTCATTCTTTACTTTGAGATTTAGTAGACAGCCCGAGCTATTGAATGATCCTTTTGTAGTTGCTACTCCTATTGGAGAGTCTCTATTTGCTGAATATGTATACCGAGCTTGTCAGATTCGAGTTGAGGGTAGAGATACTCTAGCTGACCTTATTGTACTTGATATGATTGACTTTGACATGCTGATGGGAATGGATTGGTTATCTTCTTGCTATGCTATATTCGATTGTTATGCAAAGATAGGTAAGTTTGAGATACCAAATGAACCTAGTTTTATTCTAAGAGGGAGTCAGGTTCCAAAGATTTGCAAAGTTGTATCTTTTACGAAAGCTCAACGACTTCTGAAGAAAGATTGCTTGGGTCTCTTAGCTATTGTAAATGACACAAGAAAGGAAACAGTAAATATAGAAAATGTACCAGTAGTGAGAGAATTTTCTGTTGTATTTCCTGAGGATTTACCAGGATTTCCTCTAGTATGAGAAATAGACTTTGGTATTGAATTGCTACCTGACACGCAGCCCATATCGATACCCCCATATTGAATGGCACCAGCGGAGTTGAGGGATCAAAAGCAAAAGTTACAAGATGTTTGATAGGGGCTTTATTAGACCTAGTGTATCACCATGGGGTGCACCAGTATTGTTCGTAAAGAAGAAAGACGGATCCCTGAGAATGTGCACTAACTACAGCCAGTTGAGCAAGATAAAAATACGTAATAAATATCCTTTGCATCGTATAAATGACATTTTTGATCAGTTACAGGGAGCGACCCACTTTTCAAAGATTGACCTCCGTTCCGGTTATTATCAACTTAGAATCAAAGATGAATGTATTTCTAAGACTGCTTTCAGGACTCGATACACGCACTATGAGTTTCTTATGATGCCATATGGACCGACTAATGCTCCAGCGGCATTCATGGATTTAATGAATAGGGTGTTCAAGCTGTTTCTGGATAGATTTGTAATAGTATTTATCGACGATATCTTGATATATTCTCGTAGCCAGGGAGAACACGAGAATCATCTCAGTATTGTATTGCAGACATTGCGAGAACATCGGCTTTATGCTAAGTTCCCAAAGTGTGAATTTTGGCTAGAACCGGTAGCATTTTTAGGGCATGTTGTATCCAAAGATGGAATTATGGTAGATCCTAAGAAGATTAAAGCTGCGTGCAGAAATGGCCTAGACTACTTCTCTTACAGAGATTCAGAGTTTTTTAAGCTTAGCAAGCTATTAAACGCATTTTATGCAGGACTTCTCCAGAATAGCAGTGCCGCTGAAGAAGCTAACATGGAAAAATGCAAAGTTTTAGTGGACGGAGGAATGTGAGCAGAGCTTTCAAAAACTCAAAACATATTTGACAACTGCACCGATATTAGCATTACCATCAGGTTTCAGAGGATTAACTGTATTCTATGATGCTTCGATGGTGGGATTAAGATGTGTTCTTATGAAAAATGGTCGTGTTATTACTTATGCTTCGAGACAAGTGAAAAAGAACAACCAGGACTATCCCACACATATTTGGAGATGGCTGCAGTGGTATTTGCTCTAAAAATTTTGAGACATTATCTATATGGAAAAATTTGTGAGATTTATACTGACTATAAAAGTCTGAAATATATCTTTCAGCAGAGAGATTTGAATCTTCGGCAGCATCGGTGGATGGAACTACTCAAATACTATGATTGTTCTATTTTATATCATCCTGGAAAAGCTAATGTGATGGCTGATGCATTGGGTAAAAAATCTATAGGGAGTCTGGCACACATAGCTCATGCAAAGAGACTTTTGGCCAAAGATATTCAGAGACTAGAAGATACATGTATCCGATTTTGTGTCGGAAATTCAGAGGCATCGTTGGCTTGTGCTCAGGCTAAGTCTTCATTAGTTGAGAGCATTAAGGCCACTCAATATGAGGATGAACGATTATGAAAATATCTGGATGAGGCCTTAGCTGGTAAAAGCAAGGATATGACTGTTGAAAGTGATGGTGTTCTTTGAATGGGTGGCAGACTATGTGTAGCAGACGTAGATGGGATAAGACATGTTATTCATAAAGAAGCTCACAACACTAAATACATTTTACATCCTTGATCCACAAAAATGTACCATGACCTGAAGTAATTTTATTGGTGGGAAGGTATGAAGAAAGATGATGCTAACTTTGTTTCTAGTTGTTTGACTTGTCAGCAGGTCAAGGCTAAGCATCAGCGACCCGCAGGAATACTACAACAAATTGAGATTCTAGAGTGGTGGGAAAGAATTACAATGGATTTTATCACCGGAATACCACGAACCCTTAGAGGTTATGACTCGGTATGGGTGATTGTAGATCGACCACGAAATCAACACACTTTTTGCCAGTGAAGACTACATATAGTGGAGTCAGGTATGCACAGATATTTATGAACGAAATTGTCTGACTTCACGGAGTTTCAGTATCCATCATCTCTGATAGAGGATCACAATTCACTTCAATCTTTTGGAAATCTTTTCAAGAAGCATTAGGTACACGAGTAGATCTTAGTACTGCATATCATCCACAGACAGACGGGCAGTCTGAACGTGCTATATAGATCTTGGAGGATATGTTGAGAGCTTATATTCTTGAGTTTGGAGGTAGTTGGGACACTTATTTACCGTTAGCTGAATTTGCTTACAATAATAGCTTCCAGTCCAGTATTCAAATGGCACCGTAAGAAGCATTATATGGTAGAAGATGTCGTTCTCCTATCGGATGATCTGAAGCTGGTGAGACTAACTTATTGGGACTTGACATAGTACAATAAGATATGGACAAAGTCCAGTTGATCCGACAAAGATTGGTTGCAGCTCAAAGCAGACCAAAGTCTTATGCTGATAAGAAAAGAAGAGATTATAATTGGAGACAAATGTTCCTACGAGTCTCCCCTATGAAAGGTGTAATGCGGTTTGGGAAAAGAGGCAAGTTGAGCCTAGGTTTGTAGGACCGTATGAGATACTAGACCGAGTGGAAGCGGTGGCTTATTGTTTGGCACTTCCTCCTGAGTTGTCATTCATTCGCCTAGTGTTTCATGTCTCAATGCAAAGAAAATGTATATTAGACTTATCTCAGGTGATTGAAGCACTGACTATGCAACTCGATGAGATGTTTTCCTATGAGGAGGAGCCGGTGGCTAATGTTGATAGGCAAGTAAGAAAGTTACGGTCAAAATAATTTGTGCTCGTTAAAGTCTTATGGATAAATCATACAGTTGAACAAGCTACCTGGGAAATAGAAGACACTATGTGAGTCAAGTACCCCCATTTGTTTCAGTCTATAGGCACGTACTTGAATTAAATTCGGAGAACGAATTTCATAAGGTGGGGAGAATGTAATAATTATTAAAAGAAAGAGGGTAATTACATAATTTACCAAAAAAATAATGATAATTAAATACAAGATTTAAATAGGGCAAAGTCTTACATCAATCTAACAGAAACAAAGCTAAGGAGAAAAAGGCCGAAGCCCCATTTCACTGGCAAATAGAATCTGCTAAGACGAAGCAGAAGCTGAACGAAACAAGAAAACAAATGGAGAACGAAAGAAGGGGAGAAGAAGAAAGAGGCTACGACCAAATCTTGAGAAATCTTAAATACGCATTGATTTTTACGGGTAATACTCAAATTTCTCATATGGGCTATTTTCTTCTGGTAATTATTTGTATCTCAGTTCATATATTTGAAGAGTTTCACAAGGTATAGCTAATTAATTACCAATAAGAATTATTCTGGGCAAATTAAGAGTCAAACATGAAACCTAGAGGGTTGGGTATTCTAAAATACCTATGAATTAGCCTATTTAAGAAAATTAACATGAGATCGATATTATGTAATTATAGATTGATTGGAGGAATCTGTACGAATTGCTCGAGGTGAAGCATTTGGTATTTTGGCACGAGTACTGTGGTAGTAATCTTACCACAATTTGTATTTTCATAACTTGCATGATTTACACATGATTATTTTAATATGAATATGTTACCGATTATTTTGAGTTGTGTGTGGGACACATCTTTTACTTGATATAAAACCGAAATAGTTATTTGAGATGAGTATCGTGATTTTAAATATTTTTTTGTCACTAGATCTGCTTTTCTGTCACTGGAATTTACTGTTATCGAAAGGAAACTATATGATTTGATAATAACTTAAATGCCCTATATTATTTATAAATAGTTTCTACGAGTATTACAGAGACAAGTATAAATGGGAGTAAACATTGAAGGATCCCGTAACCAACAGGGGGTTCGTTAAAGCTGGTGCACCTTGCATTTACCGATTACAGAGTACAGTTATAGCATTCGCTATAGAGAAGGTAGAACTAGCTTACCATCACCGATTTCCCTCGAGCAGGGATATCCGTTATATTTGACTTCTTGCGAAAAAGTCCACATTTATACCGATTACATGATCCGTTCATTAAAACCTCCCAAAATTTGAATATTGATATTATACAGCGGTTACCGAGCTTATTCCCAAATTATTAATTGTATTATAATACAAGAAAAGCATGATGAGGTTAAAAATTATTTATTGTTTCTGAAAAGGAATTTTTATGTTATTTTCTGTTTGAGATACTAGCATGTTTCTAACTTGTCCCCAAATAAAAACGGCTGTGGTTAAGTGTTATTGCTCATTGAGCTAGCGATTTATTCCCTGCTAATTTATTTTATAGAGACACAGTTGACGCATGCGAGAATTTTGTTAATTAGAGTGCACATGTTGAGAACTCTTGGCGAGCCTCGCACTTGTTCACGTGTGCGGAAATTTTATCAATTGTTATTGGTTTTCTTTAAATTCTTAGAGTCACTTCATAGTATTCTTTTAGTGTCATGAGTATTGTTTTGCTATTAGTCTTATGTTGAGTATTGTCCTTTATTATGAAAGTTGGAGGCAGATTAGTATTTCTGTTTGTTAGTTTGTTGATTAGTAATGGTGGAGACTTGTTTGGGCTAATTTTGTAAGTTGTCAATTGCCAGTTGAGTTGTTATTAGATTGTTTGGTCGCCGATTTGAGACAAAAATTTTGGGATGGTCCAAAAATAGGGAAAACTCTGTCCAATTTTTTATAAAATTACCGATGAGACTTACTTGGGAACACTTGCTCCTAAGCGTCAGTCACAATCCTATTGGATCGTGACATTTAGGCCCTTTTCTATATATACTAAATATTTAAATATTCAAAGTGGAAACATCCTAAGTTGATTAACAAATTTACCCATCAAAGCTGAATTATAGTTTTACCTTTCAATCTAATGCAACTCTTATATAAAATGTTTGTACAAGAATGTAAACTTATGTTCTAATAAATACTCCCTCAGTTACATATTGTTTGAAGTATTTTTCTTTTTAGTCTGTTTCAAAATAAATAACACATTTTTAAATTTGGAAATAATTCAACTTTAAACTCTTCATTTTACCCTTTTTGCCCCTTAGTGAGAAGCTTTTATAGCCACACAAATAGTATTGCCTCACAAATCTTTTACCCCTTAATCTTTTAAGACCACGCGTTTTAAAAATCTTATCCTTTTTGTTAAATTCCATGCCGAGCCAAACTACCTCAAACAATATGAAACGGATGGAGTAACAAATATCAAGAGTTTTCCGTCATTAGGAATATGAATACAGACGGTTATCTTATTTATTAATGTTGAAAAACTCAATGGACATTTGTTTTGTCTTCCTAACCTCAAGATGAATTTAAATGATAAAAGGCCATGCAAAGTACTCATTGAACGCTTGAAAAGTACCAGAGAAAACAATTCCCATGAAAATGTTGACACACTCTTTTGGATCTTCCATCATCAAAAATCTTCTGTCTTATAAGCTTGAGATGTCCTTTTATTTATCTTTTTTATTTTTTTAACATAAAGGTTATTATCTTCTTGCTTGTACTTTTTCTAAGTTCTATAGATATTTTTTTTTCCATATATGTGCATATCTTCAGTGATTGCCATAATATTTTCTTGAGTTAAAGGTTGTATATATAATTATGTTGAATGAACTTTATAATATTAAGGCTAGTAGTACAAGAGGTAGGAGTATTTTTTCATTGATTCTTTGGTCTAAGAATGTTTTCTCACTCATTATGTAAACGTTGCTTATAAAAATAATATAAGAAAATTTCTAAAGACATTATTATTTCATTTCAAACTTGCCCTTTCAAATAATTTCCTCAAAGAAGTAAAAAGGTCAGGAAAGGATTGAGATATTATTGCGAACAATATAGCCATGGGCTTTTTCTTTATTTAGTTAACTCAATAGGATCTTCATTTATTATTTTTAAAGATTTGCATTTCTTCTATAATTCTTATTTTCTGACTAGTAGCATTTTTAAATAATACTTTATTAATCTATTATTATTAATATGGGACACACGTGTACGCATGCGCAAAAACTAGTATAACAATTAAAATGGAAACAGAGGGAGTCACAATTTTTTTTCCTTCAGAAACTTTCACAGCGTCATGTTGGTTGAACAAGTATAATAAATAGTTAAATATGCATTCATGTTTTATTAAAAGAATACAAATCTAAATTAACTCATAATTTGATGGACTAGAAAATAGAGTAAATAACTTGTTACTCCCTCCGTTCTAATTTATGTGAATATGCTTGATTGGGCACGAAACTTTAAGAAAAAAATGAAGACTTTTGGAATTTGTAGTCCTAAACAAGTCTAAATGAGGCCCAGCGTATTTGTGTGGTTATAAAAGTTTCTCATTAAAGGTGTAATTATAAGTTTAAGCTAAATTATTACCAAATTTAAAAAGGATTCATTCTTTTTAGAACGGACCAAAAAGAAAATAAAGAAAGTATTATACATTAAATTACGTTGAATAATGTAAAAGTATCCTTGCAATGTAAGCTACAAAATGGTGTTTTGAGGATTGAGATGGAATAGTAAAAACTAAAAGTGTTTCATCGTTAATTAAAGGTTTTGGATACCCCCAATCCTATTGGGAAACCAAACACCAAAACCAAAAAAAGGAGTACTAGAAGGCATGATTCTACGACATGTGTAAAGGTTTGTGTATAATCTAAAGCACGTAGTCGTTCTCTAGCAATGGTCTACTTGGAGCTTCCAATGGCAATGTCACCTCAGTGTTCCCTAACAAGGGCTCAACAATTTCTGCTGAATCATACAACCTCTGTCTTTTTTCTAATAATCCAAATTTTTTTCCAATAACAAACAATATTCCGAACAGAGCAAAAACTAGAAATAATACCAATGAAATAATCCATATTTCAGATTTGTTCTTTTGATGATCATTATTATCATCATGAGGAGTAGGAGGAAGACTTGGAGCCATTCCATCAGCAGCAGGAGAAGGACTTGGAGCAACAGACACCTCAACAACTATAGCAAAATGGCCTTGAATTCTAGTCTCACAAATATTTCCATCTGTAACATCCCCAAATTCGACCAAATTATTTGAGTAAAAATAAACACATTTGGGCATAGATCCCTCTGGTGCAGGCTGCACATAAGGAAACTTGATCGTAATAGGATCATCCATTGCTAAAATATCCAATTCCGGTAAATTTGTGGCATACAAATCAGAAGCATCATAAGCAAGGATTCCCAAAACTGGTGCTAGATAAGTGTAACCAGGCAAAGAATAATAATATGAGGACCAATAATCACCAATGTTTTGGTAAACCAGAACAAGATCCTCTACATAAGGCTCCTCAATAACCAAAGTTGGGATAAAAAATTCATTATAGTAACCATAACCTCTCCATTTTAAGCTGTCTCTTTTAAGCATTAAAGCAGAAATTCTAATACCACTCAAATTGGAAGGAACAGATCCATTATAAGGAGTACCTGTTTTAGTTTCTGGCAATCTCAATGCCTTGAAAGCATATTCTTGAAGTAAAGAATCAAGTGAGCTTTTTGCTGACGAGTCTGACTCAGATCCAATCACAACAACAATAAGAAACCACAGAATTATGTATTTATAACCAACTGAATGCATCTTTCTGAATGGTTGGTTGATTTTAGGAAAAATAGAAAAAAAGGGACTAAAAGAGATGGAAACTGGAAGAGGATTTTAGATGAGAAAGAATAAGTGGGTAACGACTAAATGACTAATTAAGGCAACAGCTGTTCATAAGTCAGCTCTTAATCTTTCTACGGTGTGTGGATTCCGTAATTTGTTTATTACTACTTACTACTTACTACTCTGTGTGAACCTATTTTCTTTTTTGTCTGTTCTAAAAAGAATAAATTCTTTCTAAATTTGATAATAATTTGGGTTAAAGTTATAGCTCTACCCTTAATGAGAAGCCTTTTTAACCACATAAATACTCTGGGCCCCATTTAAATTTGTTTAGGACCACAAATTCCAAAAATTTTCATTATTTTCTTAAGCTCCATGCCCAGTCAAACAAGTTCACATAAATTGAAACGGAAAGAGTATTAGATTGTTGTTTGGTTACCAAATGTGCCATCTGTGCGCATTTTCCAGTAAAATTTATTTAAATCACGTGCAAATAGTCTTTAATTTAAATTAAAAAATTATCGATTATTATTAGATATTAATTGTGCAGCTGAACATGAAATCATTGCTCAAATCTAAATAAAATGTTTGCATTTTTTTATATTTGTAGCGACTCAATCCCTTGTTTTAGTATTTTGTATTTTTTTCAATATTAAAGAATATTACATGTTATGTTCTGTCTTGTTTGAGCATAATAGATCATATGTTTTAACAAAATTCTGATTACCGTTTTATAATCTTAAATTCTTACTTTCACATTGCGATCTGTTTATATATATATATATATATATATATATATATATATATGCTTATAGTTATTGTATTATTCAATACTTGATATTATTATACTATCATTGATCTTTCATTAGCTTACCAATTGACTTTTAGTAATCATTGGTAAATATAAATTTTTTATTCTTAAAATTTAATATATTTTACGTTTTATCCTCAATCTTGAAACTATCACAACATTTAAATCTATACATAACTTTTTTATATTATTTAATTTATTTACTTTAAATTAGTTCAAATATAAATATCCTTATACTATCTCTATTGGTCTCTTTATACATTATTTTTGTCAAGATCCAAAATTCAACTTCATATTGTGATAACGCCTAACCGTACTTGCTAATCAAGTCAACTCATAATCACAAACAATCGAACTACGTGTAGTCATTTCGGTTGTACTTAATGCTCTTAATTGCTCTAGGAATATTTAATTAGATAATCTTGTTAGTTTTTGAGAGAAACTAACATAGTATTATTATTCGAGGCTAATTAACATAAGCTTCTTATTTATATCGTAAAATATATTGGATCATTACTTGAGAGTGATTTCTCTTATATCTATTCTTATGGCCATTGATAATTTTACTTGTTTTGTTATTTATATATTCACATTAGTTTAATTTTTCTCGAAATCCTTATCAGTGTTTGACTTAATATAAAAAGTGATAATTGTCATATTTGTCCAAGAGCCTCATTATTTTTTATAGATTCGATCCCGACTAATAATTAGGTTAATTATATTGCACACGACAGTGTACACTTACTCTTAGGAATGTATTGAACGTTATCAATATTCTCATTCCTCAATTTGCTTTTTCTATATAGCAGTAAAATAGAAGTAGCCACAAAAAGCGAGAGTCTTACCACATTCCTAATCTCGGTATCTCTTTGATATTGTACATTTTGATTAATTTTTGGTACATTATTTTTAAAAAGTTAAGTAAGATTTGCATTGTATTAGAATGTCTCTATTTGGAAGTACAATATAGATATAACTTCTGTCCTTACTAGGGTCGCAGTGAGCATGGGATGTTGTGCATGATTCAAAAGGTCAATTTGTACCTACAGCTTCTTGGATTTTCGAGGTTGTGTCAATGCTAGACATACTGAAATTATGGGTTTACTTTTTGATCTCGCCTGGTTGAATTAACATTTTGATGGCTCGGGTTTAATGAAATGCGATGCCCATGAAATTGTACTTTCTTGTAACTCCTCAAATAAAGATTTTACATAGCTTGGAGTGCTTTTAGAAGGCTAATAAATGTAATTGCTCAATGCTTAGCAAGAGAGCTTAGAAATTATGCTAGTCTTTTACGCTCAAAATCGGACAACAATTAAATTTGTAAGTGGTTTTAAGATATGCGAATTAACTTGATACAAAGCGATAAATTAAGTTGCAATTAAAATAAATAACGATAAAGTAAATTCAAACCATACGAATTGAACAGTTACAGTCTTGGGAGGTTAGCAACCCTCGAACCGGATGCACTTCGATCAGTATCAAGACACAATTGAATAAGAGCTTAAAGAGAAAAATAATGTATTGCTTTAGAATGCGTGCTATAATATGCTTAATAAATTATCAGACCCCCTTTATATAATAGAGGAGTCCTATTTTAGGTACAATTCTATAAAAGGAAAAAACCTCCTGATTTGCTGATTGTCGGTTCTTCATTGATAAGTTTCGAGATTCCCGTTGTAATATCCGACCAGTCACGGATATTTCGATCTTCTGCAGGCCATGCTAACAATGTTGCTTCGAGCTTGCTCGGGGATAGGATCGATTCTGGGATCACGACCTCGATATTCCCGAAGGTGAGCATTCTGACCATGGATTCTAATCTAGTGAGACTTGGGGTCGATCTTCAGTCTTTTATTGCCATGTTCTGAGCCTGACCTACTATGCCGAAAGCGAGCTCGATTTCGACCATATATAGATAGTCCCCTCATTTTCGGAGAGTAGACGACGAGAAATGACATGAGCTTCCGATTCTTACTTTGATCTCCCGCAACAGAAAACGACAAAGTAAATGAAATGTCTCGTCAGTCAAGTCTTAATGTCATTAATGAAATGCTTGTCAGTTGCCGTTCAACCACTCCTGGATGCGAACCGCCTTTGAAAAATTATAAATACCCACTCCTTTGTTCATTAAAACGTTATATCCAAGCCTTCTGTCTTCGTACCATAGAGATCTTAATATTCTCTAGCACCTATATCCAAGTTATTTGAGATTTTTTACAAAAACTTATGTTCATCATCATTCCAGACCATCAAGCGTACTCTTTCAACTTCTTTTTTTTCCTCATTTTCCTCCATTTTCAAAGAAATAGCGAAGACTTTAGAACCCATTTTCCAAAAAGAAACTCGTTCTGCCTCGCGAACGGCTGCCGAGGAGACCATTTTTCGTATTGCTGTCGAGGAACCAGTACATGAACCTTCATTAAAATTGTTCATCCTTGGAGGATGTTCGGTCATTGCCGATTTCAAGGTTTAAAAACCTTCCCCCCTTACAAGGCCGATGTGAGGAAGTCTCGAAATATATATACTCGATCACTGAAGAGGTCCTCTCTACGGTAAAAAGGATTACAATTAGGTTGACAAGTACGTGGTGTTTCTCAGACCCAATAAAGACATCACCACCCACGTCGAGGGATACTTACTGTTTACACTTATCCCTTTATTCTAAGCCCATTGGATCCGATCATCATCGATTTCTGCAAAGGATACGAGGTATGCCTCGGTCAAATTCACACTTTATTCTGGAGGATCGTGATCCTTCTTCAATTCTTCGTGATAAAGATGGATGGATGGTTGTTCAGCGTCGACCACCTCATACGTCTATACAGTCCCTAACTCTTTCGGGGGACTGATCAAGCTTGCACGTCGCGCTAGCAATGCCCCGTTATTGAGTATTGATGAGGATCTGGATCGAGGCTGCTAGGCCATTTTATGTGAGTGAGGACCTCGAACTTGATCCCAACTGAGCACATGTCGTTCCCCGAGAAATTAAATATATCACGTAAGTAAAAGTTCGTATTCAAAATTTTATTTTACTCTTTTCCCTTCTTTCTTATCGGTGCTTTACGATGGTGAAACTATTGATGGGCTCCCGGATGCAGTCCCTCGACTCAAGGAGTGGGTCAAGTGCATCGTGTTGCAAAGGTCATATTCTGAACGCTCATGGAGCAAGCTTTTGAAGGGCCGGTGGTAGGCCCGTTTTCATTGTGAGATTCTTTTCCCGAGTGAGTAATATGTGGGTTGCTTTAGTGTTGTTATGTTCTCACTTGTTTCATTTTCTTTTGCAGGTTTATCCAAGGACGTCACACTGAGGCCTCCTTCATATATATATATATATATATATTATGTTGCTTTCATAAAATAATACCAAAAAAGATCAACATCAGTTAGTTGCACCGTACATTAATGATGTAAGCTAGTTACAATATTGTGATCATAAACAATTAGGGACCAGTTTTCCTTCATTATTGAGCATATTTCTTGTAGTGGAAGCTCTTGCGCAATAAATAACTTTTTTGCCATTTAGAACTGTTACGCCTAGAATCAAAGTAAAACTTACATTATAACTAGATTAAAATAGAGCCTATATTATAGTAGTTGGAATAGTTGATCATTACTATGTTAGTGTCATCTTGGTTCACTTGTGGATGGCAAAATAAGGCAGAACTAGAAGAATAATAGAAGGAAAAACTATACTTGGATGTATTTAAAATTTTGTATCTTGTGAACATGGTTAATTTAATGCTCAAAACATTGACCTTATCATAACATTATGAGGCTCAGCCTATATTTTCTTGAAGTTCTAATACGAGCAACCAATACCCATTTTTGGTTAAATTTCAGATCTGGGTTGCTTGACATTCTCCGATGTCCGATGATTTTACAAGCAACCAAAACCCCCACTTTTGTACAAATTTCTCCTCAACACAATAACGATCACCCAATTAAACCCAATAATCTCACTTTTATCACTCACACAAGAAAGATCACTATTCAAAATAACCAATAAGCTGCAAAATGGCACTAAAAGATTTTTCCACAACAGTGTTAGGTCAAAGTTTTACTAAACACCAAAAGTGCAAAATGTAATATTATCAAAAATCTCAACTTCAAGCTTTATAGAGTATCTTGCTGTTACAGGAACTATGTAACTTTTCAGACATGATTTCTTAATGAAAATTATGCTTTTTGTGTTGTAAATATTTATTTTATAATCATTATGTAAACAACTACTTTTGACTTAGATTCATTCTACATTTTCAATAAACAAAAATGTATAAAAAGGAAAATGTAAAAGGTCAATTAGTAAGAGAGATTTCTACATATAGAAAAAAATAAAAGAGATAAAAATTGAAGAACCCTTTTGCAATTTTTGATTCAAATTGAAGAAATTGAAGGATCCGACTTTTGACTGTCCAAATATAGAGTTCTAAATTGAAGAAAACAAATAAAGAAACAACAAATTGAAGAACCCTTTTGCGATTTTTGATTCAAAGGGGGAAAAAATCAAAGAAGAAAAAACTGAAACATATCAAAGAGAAAAAAGGTTGAACTTACTCTTGTTTAGCGGATAATCCAATAGCATAATTTGTGTAAAGTACTTTGGAAGTTTAGCGGCCTCCAAAATTTAGTGGACTCCAAAGAAGAAATTGAATAGAGTTCTGAATGCCGAAGTTTAGCGGCCGCCTTGCTTGCTCTTTGCAACCTTTCTTAGAGTTTTTGACCTTCTGAATTAAGACGGAATTCATCGGCGTCTCTTAGGGATTCTTAATTTTGAAGGAGTTCGGCAGTCTCTTAGGGATATTAGGCTGAAAGTATTTGAGAGATTTTAGGGTGAAAAACAATTTGGAGGGATAGCGTGAAACTTTGAAGCTTAATTTCCTTTTTGTTTTCTTACTTTTAGTTTTCATCAGTTCCCGCTTCTATCCCGCTAAAATCCAATACTAGAGATCAGATATTAATTTTTGTGTAGACCAGAACAAGTCTGGTCGTGACTTTAAGAGATAAAATTGTATATTAAAGACCAAAAATAATTCTCATCCATATAAGTACACTTTTAGGGACCATAATTAAAACTCGTCGCTAAATGTTGGTCCCTAGTAAGGCTTTTTCTTGTATTGTAAGTTAAAAAAATAGGTAGTTAGTTATATACGCAGTAGGTATTTAGTTATAATACTGTACAAATTTTATTTCTTACTGTTCATCTAATGGAATCAGTTTGGAGCTTCTCTTCTCTTCGTTCTAATTACTTTTGTACATGCTCTCATCTGACTCCATAACTGAGCTCTTGAACATGGTATAAGATCTATGAGCTAGCTCAACAAGCAGTAGACGATTGTTAATTAAGTAGAATTTATTGAGTCAATTTCTCAGGTAAGAGCAAAAGTTCCAAAATTAGGACTTTTCTTTATGTGGCTGGAACTCAGCGAACATTTCTGTTCTTTTAGAGAAATTACAAGTACAATCTAGTACTCTATTGTGATGTACTGAATCGATAAGGAAGTGTTTCTGATGGATTTGCTTCGCAACGATGCCAATTAATGCAGAAGTATCATTTTCTCAAATACCAAGTACACCAGCTGCTCAATCGCACAACACTCAAAATATGGAGCTTGTTCATCACAATTATCCGTTATATATTCATCCTTCATACACTAAAGGTTCTGTTTTCATCTGATTTCAACTTCAAGGTTCTGAAAATTACTCAATTTGGAGTAGATATATGAAAATTGTTATTCACAGTAAAAAAAATTAGGATTTGTTTTGGGAATCTGTAGAAAGGAGATGTATGATGTTAGTCTACATGAGTTGTCGGATAAGTGTAATGAAATTGTGTTAGCATGGATAATGAACACAGCTTTTCCAAGTCTGATTAGCATATTGATATATGCTTCTAATGCATATAAGGTGTCGGAAGACTTAAGAGAGAGGTTTTACAAAGTAAATGCATCTAGAGCCTACTATTTGCATCAGAAAATTTCCACACTTGTTCATGGAGTGTCTTCAGCATTTGTATATTTTCCGAGACTATGTGAAATGTGGAATGAATATTAAACTCTAGATCCTCCACCCTCTTGTGGATACCCTTAGTCCAGCTAACATACTGAACATTACCAAGTGCAAAAACTGTACCAATTTCTTTCTGGTTTAAATGAGTCATAAGAGAATGCTAAGAATCAAGTTCTAATGATTAGACCACCGCCAAACATAAACCAAGCTTGTGCTATGATTGTTAATGTTAATAGCCAAAGGAAAACAGGTGGAGGGAATGCACTAGTGTTGGAACTGAGATTGGAGAACCTGTTGCACTCTTAAGCAACAGAGGAGCAAGTGGAGGTGGTTACAGGCCTAGAAACAACTATGGGAAGGCTCCCTTTTCCTGTGAATACTGCAAATTTAAGGGTGAGATAAAGGATAAATGCTATAAGCTACATGGTTATACAGCTGATTTAGAGAATAACAAGAAAGGATGAGGACCTAACAATTATGCCAACAATGTGATCAATACTAGTTCAACACCTTTAGCACCTGATATGCAGCATAATCTGTCTCAATCCAGTTCTCAACCTGATGAGAAATCCTCATCGACACATTTATCATCACCTGCTCAATTCTTCACTCCAGAACATACTCTCAAATTTTGTAAATGCTAAATCAAGGAAATGAAGTTGAATCTGTAGCCAACACAGCTAAAGTAGGACATGCAGGTATTACCACAACCTTTATGTCCAATCTAGTTGATAATAACTGGATAGTTGAAATAAAGGCTACTAATAACATGGTACACAACTTGGGGTTGCTAAGTAAATTCAAGGAGTTGACAAGTTTGGAAATAAACAGAGTGCACCTACCTACTGGAGAACAAGTAACCATTAAGAAAACTAGTGATTCACATTTTTTTTGAGAAAGAACTCTTCATAATGATCTATATATTCCAGACTTCAAGTATAATTTGTTATCAGTCTCTAAGATCAATAAAGAGTTAAAATATCTAGTAGCATTCTTTCCTGATTTCTGCTTGTTCCATGAACTCTTCAATAGGAAGGTGATAGGGATTGCTAAGGAGGATCAAGGATTCTACATACTGAAAGATAGTTCACAAGGATGATTCAATTCTAATTTTTCCAGTAAATATAGCCTGCTTGCTTCATATGTAAATAGTTCATGTGTAAATAACATCTTTGGTTCCAGTATTAAGAATAAAACTGAGGATGAGCATACATCTTGTGATAGCATATCTTTGTGGAATACGAGGATTTGACATCCACCTCTAAAGGTCTTGAGAAACATTAGTACTTTGAAAAACTTACATGTGAAATATCACAATTGTACTATATGCCCTATTTCCAAGCAAACAAGATTGCCCTTTTCCTTAAGTAATACTCCCTCTATTCCAATTTATATGAACTTATTTGACTATATGTAGTTTAAAAAAAATGAAAACTCTTAGAATTTGCGATCTTAAACAAGTCAAAAAGGGCCCCAGAGTATTTGTGTGATTATAAAATCTTCTTATTAAGGGTAGTGTAAGTTTAAGCTAAATTATTTTTAAATTTAGAAAAGGGTCATTATTTTTTCAATGTACCAAAAAAAAAATAGGTTCATATAAACTGACACAGAGTGAGTAGCAGTTCTGCTTCTGCATTTGATCTTATTCATGCTGATGTTTGGGGTGCCTGTAGAGTTCCTACACTTGATGATAGGAGATACTTCATGACTCTGGTAGAAGACCACTCTAGATATACTTGGATCAGACTCTATTGTTATTATAAGAGATTTCCTTGTATTGATCAAGACTCATTTTAATTGTGTTGTTAAGTGTCTTAGAATAGACAATGGATCTGATTTCCTTAATGAGTAGGTAAGTTAGTTACTTAAGGTACATTAAGTGATTCATCAAAGCTCTTGCATCTACACACCTCTACGGGATGGGTTTGATGGAAAGATGACATACATATATCTTAGATATGGCTAGAGCCTTGAGGTTCCACGCATTCATTCCCTTCCAGTTTTGGGAAGAATGTGTAACAACTGTAGTGTATCTTCTGAATAGGCTATCTACCACTCTTCTAAGTGGTCAATCTCCATTTGAGAGACTATTTCAGAAAGCTCCTTCCTTGCATCTTCTAAAAGTATTCAGAACTTTATAAATGCCACTAATGTAAAGAAAACTGACAAATTCTGTCCTAGAGCAATTCCATCTTTACATTTGGGGTATTCTGTCACTCAAAAAGGCTATCATTTATATGACCTCAGTAGTGAAGAATTATTTGTTAGCAAAGGTGCAGTCTTCAAGGAAGATAGCTTTCCATTCTAAGACATGAAGTCTAAGGTCACACCTCTATTTCCTATTCTAGAACTTTAAGTGTATGATCCTATATCCTCTTCCACTGCTAAGGAAACTCCCTGTTCTCCTACTTCTCTTGTTGTGTCTTTTCCACCATATTCTTCTGTTTCTTCTCCTAGTTCCTTATTATCCCCTCAACCAGTAGTTTATCCAGTTGTGGAGATACACAAAAGATCTTCTAGGCCCTCTAAACTACATATGTGGATGCAGGATTATGTAGTGCAGTCTAAGCCGCCCTCATGTTCTTATCTTATCTCCTCCTATGTCCATTGTAATAACTTGTCCCTTACCCATCAAGCTTCTTTGGATGCTTACTCAGTAGTACTTGAGCCTTCATCCTATGCAGAAGCATGCAAAGACCCCCTCTGGGTTGAGGATATGAATGCTGAAACAACAACACTTGAAGAGAATCAGACTTGGACCATAGTTGACTTGCCTTAGGAAAAAACTCCTATTGGATGCAAATGAGTGTTCAATGTAAAATACAAATCAAATGGAGAGGTGAAAAGATACAAAGACAGGCTTCTAACTAAAGGCTATAGCCAATAAGTGGGACTGGAATATATTGAGAAATTCTCTCACATGGCCAAAATAGTTACAGAAAGGCCTGTAGTATCTCTAGCAGCAACTTCTCATCGATACATTTTTCAGATGGATGTACATAATGCATTCCTCCAAAGGGACCTTTTTAAAGAGGTTTTTATGGAAGTTCCAGATTCATTTTCTAACCATAGGGAGTATCAGAAGGTGTGTAGGCTCAACTAGTCCTGGTATGGGTTCAAACAATCTACAAAAAAATTGGAACTTGAAATTAACAAAAGCTCTACTGGATATGGTGTTCAAACAGTCTCATTATGACTATTCTCTCTTCACATAACAAAAGGATCATACATGGTAGTCATACATGTCTATGCGGACGCAAGTGAGGAACTATTTACAGGTCAGGTTCAATATGAAAGACCTTAAGGAGCTAAACTACATCTTGGGCATTGAATTCTCAAGATCAGAAAAGGGAATTCAAATATGCCAAAGAAAGTATGCACTTGAACTAGTTTCTGAACTTTGCCTGTCTGGTGAAAAGCCAGTGATTACTCTACTAGAGTTCAATCACAAGCCAACCTCTATGGAATTTGATAAGATTGTCACTGATGGTAGTGACACTGACAGTGAACTTGAAGGCAAAGGGAGATATGAGAGAATAGCAGGTAGACTATTGTAGTTGACCATGACTAGGCCTGATGTAGCCTTTGTGGTTCAAGTACTTAGTTAGTTAATGCATGCTCGTAAACAATCTTACATCAGTGTTTCCATGAGAGTCATATGATATATAAAGGGAACACCAGGTCTAGTTCTATTCATGCCAATAGGTATGGAGTTAACTGCTTACTGTGATTCAGATTCTGGTGCTTGTATGGAATCAGAAGATAGGTAACTGGTTATGTGATCAATTTTGGAGAAGCCTTGATATCCTGAAAACTAAAGAAGCAAGGAACATTCTCAAAAAGCTCATCTGAAGCAGAATTCAGAAGCATGGCCATAGTAGCTGAAATTACATGGCTAACATGGCTGTTTAGAGAGCTTTGCATTGAGGTTGAGGCTCCAATACAACTTTTCTGTTATAGCAAAGCTTCTATTCAAATTTCAGCTCATCCCATCTTTCACGAGAGGATGAAAAACATTAACAAAGACTGTCATTTTGGGAGGGAGAAAATTTAGGAAGGTATGGTTGAAACACGGCATATTGGAACCAAAGAACAACTTGAAGATGTGGTGACAAAGAGCCTGTATAGTCCACAACATGATTACTTAGTGAGAAAGCTGGGAATAAGGAACCTATTTTCATCGGTGAGCTTGTGGGGGAGTGTAGAGAATGTAGGTGTGGGTGTACAACTGTCAGTAAGATGTATTTAAGTTAAGAGAAGTCAATGGTTAGTTGTATAAGTAGGAGTTAGTTAGCATAAATTCATTTCTTACTGATCATCTAAGGGAATCAGTTTGGAGCTTCTCTTCTCTTCTCTCTAATTACTTCTGCTTACTCAGTAGTATTTGAGCCTTTATGCTATGTAGAAGCATGCAAAGACCCCCTATGGGTTGAGGCTATGAATGCTAAAATAGTAGCACTTGAAGAGAATCTGACTTGGACCATAATTGACTTTCCTCAGGACAAAACTTCCATTGGATGAAAATATTATGTTCAATGTAAAATATAAATCAAATGGAGAGATATACAAAGACAACCTTGTGACTAAAGGCTATAGCCAATAAGAGGGACTGGACTATATTTGAGACATTCTCTCCTGTGGCCAAAATAGTTACAGTAAGTCCTGTGGTATCTTTAGCAACAACTTCTCACTGGTACATTTTTCAGATGGATGTACATAATGCATTCCTCCAAGGGGACCTTTCTGAAGAGGTTTTTATGCAAGTTCAAGATGGCTTTTCAAGCCAAGGGGAGTATCAGAATGTGTGCAGGCTCAACAAGTCCTAGTATAGGTTTAAACAAAATCCTAGACAGTGGAACTTGAAGTTAAAAGAAGCTCTACTGGATATGGGGTTCAAACAGTCTCATTATGACTATTCTCTCTTCACACAACAAAAGGGATCATACCTGGTAGTCATACTTGCCTATGTGGATGATCTCCTAGTAACATGAACTAACTTGAAGCTGATTGAGCAAGTGAGGAAGGATTTATAGGTGAGGTTCAAAATGAAAGACATTGGCGAGCTAAATTACTTCTTGGGCGTTGAATTCTCTAGATCAGAAAAGGGAATTCAAATGTGCCAAAGAAAGTATGCTCTTGAACTAGTTTCTGATTTTGGTCTGTCAGGCGGAAAGTCAATGACTACTCCACTAGAGTTCAATCACAAGCCAACCTCTATGGAATTTTATAAGATTGTCACCGATGGTAGTGACAATGACAATGAACTTGGAGGCAAAGGGAGATATCATAGAATAGTAGGTAGACTATTGTACTTGAATATGATTAGGCTTGATATGGCCTTTGTGGTTCAAGTACTTAGTCAGTTCATGCATTCTCCTAAACAGTCTCACATGAGTGCTACCATGAGAGTCATTAAATATATAAAGGGAATGCTAGGTCTAGGTCTATTCATGCCAGTAGGAAGAAATATGAAGTTAACTGCTTACTGCGATTTAGATTGGGGTGCTTGTACGGAATTCGAAGATCAGTAACTGGTTATGTAATCAATTTTGGAGAAGCCTTGATATCTTGGAAATTAAAGAAACCAGGAAGAGTCTCAAAAAGCTCAGTTGAAGCAGAATTCAGAAGCATGGCCATAGTAGCTGAAACTACGTGGCTAATAAGGCTGTTCAGAGAGCTTAGCATTGAGGTTGAGGCTCCAATACAACGTTTTTGTAATAACAAAGTTTCTATTCACATTGCAACTCATCCTACCTTTCATGAGAGGACAAAACACATTGACATAGACTGTCATTTTGGGAGTGAGAAAATTCAGGAAGGTCTAGTTGAAACGCGACATATTGGAACCAAAGAACAACTTGCAGATGTGCTGACAAAGAGCCCTTGTAGTCCACAACATGATTATTTAGTAAGCAAGCTGGGAATGAAGAACCTATTTTCATCCATCAGCTTGAGGGGAGTGTAGAGAACTCTAGTTATGGGTGTACATCTGTCAATAAGCTGTAGTTAAGTTAAGAAACGTCTATGGCTAGTTGTATATGTAGCGGTTAGTTAGTTATAAATTCATTTCTTATTGGTCATCTAATGGAATCAGTTTGTAGCTTCTCTTCTCTTCTATCTTATTACTTCACTGTATGCTCTCGTTTGACTCCAAAGTTGAGCTCTTCAACAGTTTCAATGCTTCGTCATTTTCATCTTTCTTCGAATAAAATTTATTTATTTTCGATGAATGGAATATTATTATGACAAAGACCCTTATAAAGGTATAATTATCAACTATCACTGAGGAAGCTCCAGCAGAGAGAAAATTCGTGATACTGTTGAAACATCATATATGATTGGTTTTTAATTTTTAATTATCTATTTTTAAGTTTTTGTTTCTTTTTCTCCTCTCTTGCGAGGATGTTATTTGTTTTCCTCACTATGTCATAGTCATTGAAGGTGATTAAGAGAGGACCACGAAACAAGAGGATTAGGTAGTTGCATAAGATTGGGGATGCAACTCAATATCCTTTTTCAGGACATGATAGTGCACAATTGAAAAGCTACGTCAAAAAAACAATTTGCAATTGATGATAATTTTCATAAGAAAAAAAGGCGATGGCTCACAGATGAAGACAAACATCAAAAAATGATTTTAACTGTACTGTTATAGGTGGAAAGGAAGTGTTGACTCTTAAAAAGCTTATTGGATTGATACATTGCTTACTACAAAAGTGGCATTGCAACTGCTGACATCTGACTTTGTCCATAACATTATGTGATAAGTTATGGTACTTTGAGTTTTAATGATTTTCTAAACAGTCCTGAGGAACCAGTTGTGATCAGCTCATTAGGTTTAGTTTTCATGGGGAATATGGCTGATTCGTAGGGGAACAATGTGGGGATCTGGTTCTCAAGGGAACATAAATTCTAAGTTTGTCGTCATCAAAAAGGGGGAAATTGATAGGTTACAAGTACCTTGGGCATAAGTACTTTACTTTATGTTATGATGATCTAACAAACTTACCATCAGAACCAGATACGAAACCTGTTACACATCTACAAGACCTTGAGATCACAAAGTTCCAGGTTTGGATCCAGCGTGTGGATATACCTCAACTCTTCAGATAGGAAGGAGCAGCTGAGGAAAGAGGTCCCTAACATTTCCCGAGGTAGACTGTATGAAGTCAACTCTCTAGCAGGAAAGTTACTGCGTGCACACACTACTGCACAGGAACAACACATCAGTCAACTTTATATGAAAGGCTTTTTGCCTACCTTGCTTACATCATTGTAAGTTATATCACACACGTATAAATACCATCAAGGAAGGTAAAAAAACTTACCTCATGGGAGAACCAGATAAAGGACTTGAAGCATGCCTGGTACGATCATTCAAGTTAATCAACTCAAGATAAGCTGGGCAGTGTGCCTTTAGACTCACAAGAACCAGATTAGGGACTTGATCCCTTGGTCTTCCCTTGAAAGAAATATAAGTCAACAGTATATCTGAAAAGCAACTACAGAAAATGACTGCCTGGAACAGTGCAGCAGACAGTGCAGCAGTCACTTCCCATTAAGAAGAGGCATGTTCTAACCAAGATTTGACATCACCATTGGGATGTCTTTTTGCAATAAAAATCGGGTGCAAGGCAAAGGCATCCATCCCCCAAGACTAGCAAAATCAAAACAAAAATATTCTATCAAGTGCAAGAACAACCTCTCTCAAGAACATAGCTGCTTCAACCTCAAGGACCGGATCCAATATTGAAGATATCTTAATTCCTTAGGTTTTTTGAGTCTTTGTTATTTGTTCTTCATTGTAACTCCTATCTTGCTTTTTAGAAGCTGTTTTTAGGAAACTCAAAATTCGTAAACTCTCCAGTTTATGTTGTGACTAGGTTTAGTCTTAAGTTAAAGTGTTTGTAATTAGTGAGCTATAAAGTGGCTTGTAATAGTGTTATTACAAGTTAGAGTGATTGAAGTCTTTGTAATAGAGTTACAAAGTGGATTGTGGTGAGAGTATCACAAGTTAGTCAAAGTCTTTGTAACTAGAGAGTCACAAAGTGTCTTGTGCTGAGAATACAACAAGTTAGTTGAATTGAATCCTTTGTAGTAGAGTAATTACAAAGTGGCTTGTAATAATGGCTTACAAGCTAGTGAAGTTGAAAGCCTACAAGTGTAGGTCGTGATTTTTGTCCCCTTAAGTTGGGATGTTTTCATGTAAAAATATTCTGTGTTTTTTACTTACTGCTAAGCTACTGCGAGAACAATTAGAGAACAAGATTCCCTATGCTGGTTGGTTTTACAATCTGTTGTTTATAATGGGAACTTATAGAGAATCTGGTTCTCTATATAGTGGTAATTTATCATTGTCTCATTTATATACTAGTTCAGTAGTTAGCACTGTGGGAACTTACATAGGACCAAATCGCTATATAGTTTGGTTCATTAGTGCTTTCAGTGGAAACTCATAGAGAACCCGGTTCTCTATACAGTCAGGTAGACACTTAGTTTCTAACGATTGGTATCAGAGAAGGTTCTTTCTAAAAGTTTAGTACTTAGAAAGAATCTACATGGCTGCTCCACCGAACATCAAGGAAAGTCAATAAACCAATAGCCCAAAAAGACTTCAGAAGATGAGTTGTAAAAAAGGTGGGAATCCAAAGAAAGGAAGTTCCAGCAGGAATTTCAAAGGAAATGATTGTTGTCATATGTATGGAAACCCTGGACACTTCATTAAAGACTGCCCATGTTTGAAACAATAGCATCAGAAACACAACCTTGAACAATTTGCAAAAAGGATCCTGGTTCCTAACAAACAATTCAGCAAAAAAAGCGCAGCTCACAATGTTCTGAAGCAAGCTCTTACTGCATGGGGAGACTCCTCAAATGAATTAGAAAAGGAACCAGATGCAGAAACCAGCTCCATGATGACACTACAAAATGAAGCAAAGGAATTTGATTCATTGTTTGCATTGAGGGCTCAGTCCGATAAGGATGAATAGTATGACAATGATGAGGTAACTTTTAGGGATGTTTGGAGAAATTTAAAGTCCTACTCTTCGAAAAAATTAATGTCATTAACAAATGTTATAATTGATACATATTATAGTTTTGTTAATGATAAAGATGCCCTAATCATAGAGCTAGGAGATGCAGAACTGTCGAGAGATAATTTGATGGTAGTGGTTGATACTTGAAGAAAACCATAGAGAACCTTAGCTAAGAAAAGAATACTCTAGCAGAGAAAATTTCAGCTACTAAGCAAGAAACAAATGATGTGGTAGTTTTTATTGTATTTTTAAGGAAACAAGTCGAAGAAGTAACTAGAGAACACAACTTCTTGAAAAAACAAATAAAAAAATGGATGGACAACACTAAGGGAGAGGAAGTGGCTAGAAAGGCTCAACTTGAGCTTGAGAGTGAGCTGAAGAAAGTTAAAACAAGTCTTGTTGCTGAGCTTAAAAAAGAATAGACAACTTACGGAGGATTTAAAAAGGGCTAAAAAGGATCTTGATATGTCAATAAAGTGGACCAGTCCTCCGATTTAATAGCGTCTATGTAGAAGAGTAATGATGGAAATAGGCAAGGCATCGGGTTCCAAAAGTCTAAAGCCTACTATAATCCGCATAGGAAGTATGTAACTGTGGCTGATAATAGGTTGTGCACTCACTGTGGTCAAACCGATCATTACAAGGGCTCTTGTAAAGTTAATAATCAGTCTTTTCATAAAAACAAAGTATTTATTGAAAAAAGGCATACTGATGAGGAACCTGGTTCCTTGAAAAGAAAATATGTGCTGCTTGCATGGGCAAAAAGAAGTTTGATCCGCCCGTTCTATCATTACAAGGGACCCAAGATGGCTTGGGTTCCTAAGTCTAATCATTGATTTAAGTGAGCAGGGAACAATGAAAAGGAGAAGTCAATAATGGCACATGTATAACGACTACTCGAAGCTCATAACTTGAAGAACAAATGATTTCCTTTCTCTAAAGGCCCTTCAAGTACGGAGTGTATCCTTTGAAAATGGCAAGAAGGGATACATTCTAGGAGTTTGAAGGATTGGGAACAGTATGATTCCATTGAACAGTAAATTACCTGGTTCTGTAAGAGATTCTGCTAGGTATTTCCTAAATTTGTGACAAGGGGATTTTGGCTGTCTGAGTATTGTAAATAATAATGCTGAGCTATGGAATAGAAGGCTCGGTCATACAAGTTTCATGCTGCTGAAAAAATTAGTCAAGAAGGACCTGGTTCATGGTCTACTTATGCTTCAAGGATCATAGGCTGTGTGATTCATGTGTAAAAGACATGCAAGTCATATCCTCTTTCAAGCCCAAAAAGGTAGTTAGTATCTCAAGGCCACGTGATCTCCTCCATATGGATCTTTATGGACCTATGAAGATGCCAAGTAGAGGAGGAAAGAGGTGCATATTCTCATCAATATGGATGATTACTCCAGATTTACATAGACCTTGTTCCTCAAAATCGAAGATGAGATGCCAACCGACATAGAGGAACCTGGTCCCTCAATGACAATATCTGAAGTAGAAAATAGTGTTGTGGATGTTGTACATGGAACTCCAGCTACTGAGAAATTCAAACCAGATCAAAGACAAGAAACTCACTTGCCTTCTCACCCTTTCTCTCTCAAATAGATCCTAAGAATATCAAGGAAGCATTGGAAGATGCTGACTGGATTACAGCTATGCAAGAAGAACTCCATCTAACTTGAGATGAACTGTATGTGGAACCTGGTTCCAAGACCTACTGATAGAACTGTTATGGAAGCCAGGATCCCTATGCTTTGTGTGAAATATCTATGTTGATAGAATCATCTTTGAAGTGACAGTTGACTCCCAATGTGAAGAATGTGCATAACTCATGGAAAGTGAGTTAAAAATGAGTACGATGGGGGAACAGAATTTCTTCTTAGATGTACAAGTAAAGCAAGAAGCTGCTGAAAAGATTTGACATGGAGACAGCAAAAGCATTGACACTCCCATCACCACAGCTACTTGTCTAGACTGGATGAACCTGGTTCCCCTATAAATTGACCATGTATAGAGCTATCATATGGTCACTTCTAAAGTAGATCATATACTGTTTTTACTGTGGGTCTTTATGGCAAGTTTCAATCCAATCCAAAGGAATCTCAGCTGAAAGCTGCCAAGAGAATCCTAAGATATATCAAAGGGATGTAGGACCTGGTTCTCAATTATCCCTCGCTTGATAACCTTGACTTTGTTGGATATTTTGATGCTGATTATGTTGAATATCTAATGGATAGAAACAACACAAATGGACCGACATTTTTCTGAGGTCATGCTTAATCTAATGGGATACAAAGAGACAAACTGTGTGGCTCTTCCTACTACTGAAACTGAATACGTGGCTGCTCCTTCTTATTATGCTCAACTAGTATAGATCAAGCAACATATTGAAGACTTTGGTGCATTTGTAGCTTGAAACCAGTACAACACATGTGGACAAAGTGCATTGACGTGCACATCACTTTTGAGGGATAATGTTGAAAAGGTTTGGATTTATGTGAACTTCTGGAAGACGAAGGATAAGGCAGCAAACATCTTCATCAAGGCGCCGAGTAGGGAAAATTTTGAAAGAAGACTTTTGGAGTTGGGGTTGATCAAACTCAACGAAAGACTTGGTCCCTTGATGATTGGCTATGTTTAAAAGGAAAGGTATAATGCTAAAAAATGTTTTTCAGTGACATCTAACTCAAATCTATATTGTTACAAGTATACACATATGTCAGTTTGAGGACAAAAATATGTAAGAGTGACTTTGCACTTCTAGGGATCTTTTCTCAAAATTTTCCAACGCCGTCAAGGAATCTAGTTCCTGTAACTCAGGTTAGTAGTCTCTTCAATACTTCTATGCCTTTTTAATTTGCTGAAGTTTCATGTCATTAATATGTTTCTACCTTTCTGCTGCCTCTCCTTCTAACTTTTTAACTCAAAAATGTTAAACCTTTTCCAAAACTGACCCGTTGCCCAAAAAAGGCACTTCTCTATCTTACATCCTAATAAAATCGATTCTTCTCTTCAAAATCAAAATCAACCTTGTCTCAAAATAATCCTTCTTTTCAAATATACCATAAGTGAATCCAATTCTCTCACTTTCCAGAAACCTAACTCCATCAGAATCAAAACCCCAAGAAGTCATTGGTAGATTTTGATGGAAGTTTAACTGAAAGGGAACAGGGTAGATCTAACATTCTAGAGCGTTAGACTAAAGTTGTAGTTGGATTTGTGGAAGTCTTGATGGATGGAGAAATAGGTAAATATGTGGACTGAATAAGGGACCTGATACCTCAAGTCCTCATTAAGTCAATTTTAATGATGGTCTTTTTCTCTTTGAGTTTTGTGTTTAAACGAAATTCCGATCTAACAAAGATGATTGAGAAAAGTAGGCTGATTGGTTATGAAGTGGTGTGACCTGCTGATGTGGTGAATTTGGAAGAGCGAATGAAGTGGAAAAACTCTCCATTTGTGAGAAAAAATTAAAATATAAAAAAAATGGAGAAAAGAAAGTTTGTTGAGAAAGATGCAGCAGATGATAAGGGTAAACAGATTTAGAAGAAGAAGAGGGAGACATGGTTGCTCAGGGATAGAAAGGGTAGTGTAAGCGAGGAACCTGGTTCCTTACAAAAGCAAAAGGTTGAGCCTTTATTTTTGGAGGGAGAAGACGTTGAAGTCTCAAACGGTTCTGTAAGGTAGAGTGTTGACTTTGATATTTCTGAAAAATGGAGGAACTTCTCGACATTGTTGAGTTCCAAAAATTGGAATTACCTCTTTGTTTCTACGAGTCCCAATATTTTTGAAGAAGAAGTAAAAACTTCTATGTTTTATGTGATACTATGATGCTATATGTGCATGGGGATGAGTATGCTCTTGATGAGACGAAGCTTGGGGAGATTCTTGGTGATCTGGTTGATGGATCAACATAATCAGATAGGTTGAGAACCTGGTCCTCGAGGACCCTTGGAAGAATAGAATGCTACTTTGAAGGGTGAGAATGAAAGATTTAGGAAACATGTGGAGGAACTAAGAGAGAAGATGATCTTTGATCAAAGGAGAACAATTGAACGAATGGAAAAACTCATCAAGTCCTTAATCCCTTACTTTTCCCTCCTGCCCAGTGATCCATATCTTTCACTCCTTCCAAATTAGATTGAATTCTTATCTTCTTTTGATCCCTATATTTGATGACATTGGTACTTTAGCTGTTAAATTGTCATATTTGTATTGTTCAAACTACTGTGCTTTTATTATAATTACTCCACTATGGGAAATCACACTATCTTGTGCACTAACATTCACTTGTTGTTCTTGCTATTGTTTATGTTGTGTTGCCCAAGTTGCCCAAGTTAATGTTGCTGAACTTATTTTTGGTGGTACTTCTTCTATTATTATTTTTGATGATGCCAAAAGGGGAAGTTATGTTATATAGGTGTCAACATGGGGGAGGAACAAAGTCAAATTTATATGTTATATTGTGCATGAAAGATGGATCCGCGCAGGGGGGGAACGTTGATGATGGCTCTGCTTCGCAGGATGAATGTGCTGATAATACGTTGATTATAGGTACGATCCACAAGGAAACATGTGAGAAATCTGGTTCTCAAGAGGAATAATAATTTTGGGTTTGTCATCATCAAAAAGGGGGAAATTGATCTAAGTTACTCTATGTCATGTTTTGATAATGACAAACGTTCTCAACGTACTAGGTACATACCATATTTGATCAGTGCAGATAAGGAACCTGATTCTCAAGGGGAAAAATTCTAGGTTTGTCATTCATAAAAAGGGGGAAATTGATAAGTTATAGTACTTTGAGTTTTGGTAATTTGCCAAACAGTTTTGAGGAACTAGCTGTGATCAGCTCCTTAGGTTCGGTTCTCATAGAGAATATGGCTGATTCGTATGGGGAACAATGTGGAGATCTGGTTCTCAAAGGGAACATTAATTCTAAGTTTGTCATCATTAAAAGTGGGAAATTGGTAGGTTACAAGTACCTAGGGCATAAGTAATTTTCTTTATGTTTTGATGATCTAACAAACTTACCATCCAGAACTAGATACGGAACTGCTACACATCTACAAGATCTTGAGATCACAAAGTTTCAGGTTGAGAGCCAGCATGGGATATAACTCAACTCTTTAGAGAGGAAGGAACAACTGAGGAAACAAGTCCCTATCCGTTCGTAAGGAGATTGTATGAAGTAAACTCTCCAGCAGGAAAGTTACTGTCTGTACACACTAATGCACAGGAATAGTGCAACAATCAACTTTCTATGGAAGGATTTTTTCCTACCTTGCATATACAATTGTAAGTGATGTCACACATGTATAAATATCATCAAGAAAGGTAAAACAACTTACCTTATGATAGAACCAGATAAAGGACCTAAAGCATGCTTGGTACAATCACTCTAGTTAATCGACTCAAGATAATTTGGCAGTGTGCCTTTAGACTCACAAGAACCAGATTAGGGGCATGATCCCTTGGTGTTCCCCTGACAGAAGTATAAGTCAACAGTACAGTTAGAAAGCAACTGCAGAAAGTGACTGCCTGCAACGGTGCATCAGACAGTGCAACAGTCACTTCCCATTGAGAAGAGGCATGTACTAACCAAGATTTGACATCACCATTGGAATTTTGATTTGCAATAAATATCCGGTGCAAGACAAAGACATCCCTCCCCCAAGACATGCAAAATAAAAAATGAAAATATTCTCTCAAGTGCAATAACAACCTCTCTCAAGAACAAAGCTGCTTTAACCTCAAGGAGCGGATCCAAGACTGAAGATATCTCATGTCATTAGATTTGTTGAGTCTTTGTTATATTTTCTTCATTGTAACTCCTATCTTGCTTTTTAGAAGTTGTTTTTAGGAAACCCAAAATCCGTAAACTCTCCAGTTTATATTGTGACTACGTTTAGTCATAAGTTAAAGTCTTTGTAACTAGAGAGCTATAAAGTGGCTTGTAATAGTTTTATTACAAGTTAGATTTATTGAAGTCTTTGTAATAGAGTTATTACAAAGTGGCTTGTAATGAGAGTATCACAAGTTAGTCAAAGTCTTTGTAACTAGAGAGTCACAAAGTGGCTTGTGGTGAGAGTACCACAAGTGAGTTGAGTTGAATCCTTTGTAATAGAGTAATTACAAAGTGGCTTGTAATAGGGGTTTATAAGTTAGTGAAGTTGAAATCGTACAAGTGGGGGCCGTGTTTTTCCCCTTGAGTTGGGATTATTTCATGTAAAAATCTTCTGTGTACTTTTCTTATTGCCGAGCTACTGCGAGAACAAATAGAGAACCTGATTTCCTATACTGGTTGGTTGTACAGTCTGTTGCTTACATTGGGAACTTATAGAGAATATGGTTCTCTATATAGTGGGAATTTATCCTGTGTCCAATTTATATTCAAGTTCAGTAGTTAGCACTATGGGTACTGATATAAGACCATATCACTATACAATTTGGTTCATTAGTACTTCCAGTGAAAACTTGTAGAGAACTCGGTTCTCTACATAATCTGGTGGGCGCTTAGTTTCTAACATTATGTTTTCAGATAGGGAGAGAGTAAAATTTTTTTTTTGGGAAAAAAATTGAACTTAACTAATCTTCAAAGGGAATGATAAGTTGATGTTGAGCCAGATATAGCTTATATGTATGCAAGTTTGTCCTCCTTTTTTTGGTGGTGCCACAATTCCTTAAGGTTTCAATCATATAAATATAATGCATATCTGCATGATTTTTGTCTCATTAATTTACAAGTTGCAGACAACTTTTGCCCAAGATAATGCAAAAAAGGCTAGCCAAATGTTTAGAATATTGGTGAATGCTTTGTCAATAGATTATCAGATTAATGGAAAGGGATCAAAAGAGGGTGATATTGTTTGAAAGTTAGATAGGTTAATTTGAAATCGTACCATTAAATAGCGAGTGACTTTTTTGATAAAATGTTGATATTTGGTTTTAAATTCAAAGCCCTCGATAGATAAGATATGGACTCATTGAAAGCTGTAAGAATCATTTAGTTCTGGAGTAAATAAGTATTATTCCCCACAATATTACGTCGATATTACATCCCGCGGTATTATAGTACGATTATGTTATGTCATGCAGTATTATATTACGATGATGTTACGTCTTTCAGTGCTATATTACTATGATGTTAGGCTTCACAATATTAAATTTCGATGATATTGCACCTTATAGTATTGTACGTTGAATTTGTCGTTAGGTAATTAACATCAGTCCAAGGTAATGATTATTTGCAGATTATAAGGATTATGATATTTCAAACAAGTGATAAGTAGAATCGCGAAGGTGAAAGGGAGGGAAGTCAAAGAAAATAAATTTTTGTCCAAGTTTGGCATGTTTGGATAAAATTCAGGTCGAGCGTATGATATTTATGGATTAGTACCATACAAAGTATCACATGGCCATGATAGTATGTTAAAAATGGGTAGTATTTTAAGTAAATTTGAGATAATTCTTAATTATGTGGGTAATTGATTAATTATTGATTACTGAAAGATTAACAAATTAATCAATTGATTAGTGAATAATTAATTCAAATATTTAGATAAGTGTTATATCTCAAAATGTGGCAGCTCTTTAAAGAGAATTAAAATGACTCTTGAACTAGGATTGAGAGGTGTCACACTTAGGCCTCATTTGTGTTTTTTTAAGAATAAGATGTCTGAATCTGAATACATATCTGAATATCAAGATGTGCATTAAGACTAAGACATCATAATTGAATACACATCTGAATATATTAAGATGTGTATTAAGATATGAATAGAAATATTTAAGACTGTTTGATTTTTAACATCCGAATGTTAAAAATTTATTTTTATTTGAAAATTAATAAATATAAATCAATAAAATAACTAATCTAATATTCTATTAATAGAATATATATATTTTTTAAAATATGATAATTGTTGGTGGTGATGTCTAACGGGTGAATGCCGACTAGAGTCGGTGGATGGTGCTAGTTTTTGTTTGATGATGGTGGCTCATGCTAGTAGCTAGTAGTGATTGATAGTGGTGGAGATTATGATTGATGATGGATGTGGTGGTTGGTGATAGTTTATAATGGCGGACGGTGGTAGTAGTTGTGACTAAGGAAGGTTGTGGGTGGGCAGTGGTAGGTTATAATGATTGCAGTGCTGGCTGTGGTTGTTGATGGTAATGGGATAGTCAGTTGTGGTAGTTATGGTGGATGAGTGTTGATTGTCGGTGAGAATGATGGTGGTCGAGGTGTCGCGGATAGTGGGTGGCGATGGTCGATAATGGTGGCAACTATGATTGAGGATGATGGTGGCATGGTGGAGGTGGTGGGGTGGTAGTGGTGTCATGGTGGTAGTTGATAATGGTAAGCGGTGGTGGGAGTTAATAATGAATATGTGATAACATGTTTATGAAATTAAGTCTTTGTTATAGATCTTAATCATATAGAACTATTCAGATCCATTAAGTGGTTGTTAAGTAAAAATAATAAATACACTTAAAGACTAAGATCTGAATAATTAAGATTCAAATTTTAAAAACAAACGCATAATGTCTGAGATATGAATGACTATAATTCAGACCTCCATTACGCGCAAATAAATGAGTCCTTATGTTATTATATGGCTTAATTATTAGTTATATGGGGCCTACCAATAGGTTTGGATAATATTTTGAATCTCTTGAGAAAGGGTTCAAGCAAAAGTAACGCTTTGATAAGTGTTTCAGCCCATTTCCTTACATAGTAATATTATTTTCCATTTCTTAAGAAAGAGCTTCCACCAAGACTTCCTAATGCAAAATGTTACTGCCAATCCTTTAAGGAAACGTTTCAGCCAATATTATCTTTGCATAACAACTTTGTTGCTTCGAGTTTTTTATATGAATTATTCTGTGTTTTATCGCAATTGACGTGTGCTAGAGGATTGTCAACATAATTGACTCATATATGTTAAGGCTATTTCTTCTTTCTTTTTGGCATGATCTATGCGACATGAACGAAAATAAAAAATACACAACTTTCGTAGATAACTCTATTCATAGAAGTAATAGAGGTGCCTATGCCCTTGAACTCCCATATGTGTTATTATTCTATCACCTATTCATGGATCATAGAAAATATTTAAGTTGATAAAGTTTATTTCATGATATCAATCAGAGGTATAATGGTGTTATGGCGTTCTCAAAGATTTTATTGTCGTACTTGTCATGCATTGCATACATTTACACATGTACATCGACCCATGACCAGACGACGTTATATACGCATACAAATGTATATATTATTTGTATATGGGATATGGGAAAAGTTTGTGACGTTATATACGCACCCCGCCTAATTAGCTGATATATATTAATGATTTGTCCCACAGTGGCCGAGACGATATGATTGGATGCCCTCAGAGGCTTGATGATGTTATGAACGCATGTACCTGTGCAGGACATGAAATTTCGCATGTGCATGACACTATAATTATTTCATGATTTACAGAGTTATCCAGACTTACAGGTTGAGTCATTTACTCTATATTTCTTCCATGTCTGTTATGTACTTATTTATGTGCCTTACTTACTCGGTACATTAATCGTACTAACATCTATTTTGCCCGAGGACGCTACTTTCATGCCCGCAGGTCCTGATAGACAGGTCGATAACCCTCCTAGTAGGCTATTAGTTCAGTGGAAGATGTTGGAGCGCTCCATTTACTTCGAAGTTACATGTTTGGTTAGTATGATTTAGACGTGTATTATTTTATATGGTGGGACTCTGTCATGACCTTTATGAAAATGTATTCTTAGAGTCTTTTAGACAAATTTTATGTATATAAATGATTGTATGGCCTTGTCGGCATATGTTCAGTGTACGAGTGGTTATTTTGGTCTTATAGACCCGTATGTCTTATGTATAAGTTATTATCACATGTTGTATTCTATTTATCTTACGGAAGCCTTCCGGTTCAGTTATCTATGATAGTATGACATGAAAAAAATATGTTATGTTGGTACTCGGTTGAGTAAGGTACCGAGTGTCGATCTCGCTCTAGGTTCAAGGCATGACAAAAGTGGTATCAGAGCAGTTCTGTCCTAGGGAGTCTACAAGCCGTGTCTAGTAGAGTCTTGTTTTTGGATGTGTCGTGCACCACACTTATAAGCAGGAGGCTACATGGCATTTAGGACTACCACTCTTTCTTCTGACTATGGATTGTATGATAGAGCTCACTTAGAAAAATTCAAATTCCGAATTTCTATTTTATTCATAATAAGATGATGCCTATGTTCAGAAAGATGATCGATAATAGATATAGCTGTGGAAGTGTTAAATTAAAGGAATTTGATTTTGCATCTTGCTTATGATGAGTGAGTGCGAGGTCTTCAGCAGATTATGCATGTATTAAAAGGTGCATGGTTCTTGATAAGGAGCTTATAGGAAATAATACTTATCCACTCTTGCGGTAAAAAGAAATAATAGAATCGGAAGTTGGACACAAGTTTCAGCAAGTAAAAGAAGTAAGGTGAATAAGGGTACAAGGTACCCAGTTATTAAAGATTATCATTATTTTCCATTCAGGAAGGGCGATATAAACATTTCAAATTACCTTCAACAGTAATAGATGTACATACAATCGGCCACATCTATCTCAGTCATGCCCTATGTGTGCTAACATATATGGTTTAAGAGAAGGACATGATAGTAGGATCTGACTGGGGTTAGAGTGACCTAAAATGAGGAATGGATGGTTTCCGTTAGTTTACATTTTCAGAGAATATTACAAAGGTGATAATAGATCTCCTTGTGAGACACCCAGGTGGTGTACTCTAAAATATTACAATTAGATGAGAATACTAGCGTGATCAAAAAATTTCAAAGATAGGCACTGAAAGCTTGGAAAGGATAAATATTACCTTAGTGTGACTCTTGTCCCTAGTAGAGCAAGGGGGTTGAGCAACCTGAAGAGCCGATAAATGAAAAAAGGAGAGCAAAAAGCGAAAGAATATCTTGTTGAAAGTTTAAGAATAAAGCGATAAACATAAATGTTAGCGGGAAATAAGAAGAGATCTAATGAAGCATTAAGAGTCAGCTACGATGCCTTGATGACAATGGTAGGTTAAAAAGATGACAGTATTACAGATCTGTAGTCAAACAAAGAAAGAGATGGGATGTGATGGGCCTTAAGACAACAAGAGAGTATAGGCCATACAGTCACATCCTCATTTCGAGAAATAAGTTCGCGACTCTAACGTGATTAACAGAAGGAAAAGTTAGACCCAGAGTAATAGAAACCAGTATGGATTGGTGAACAAGATAAACTAAACACGAATTAGGAATTGAGTGATTTGATTATAGTCGACATCATGACAATTTCAGATTTTATTCCGGCGAAAGTAGAATGGACAACAAAAGAAGATTTATGAGAAATTCAGAGAATGGTCATTCAGGAAGACGCTTCTCTAAAGCAAGCAATGTGAGCAAAGTTAAGCTTAAGGGAGTGTATGTAAAAGTTACATTAAGTCACCCTCGCGAATAAGGAATTTTGTTATCCTTGGTACAAAAGGAGTATCGCAAGGCGAGTAAGGGTCATCAATGATGTGAAAAGACGCCAGATATGAAAAGGTAAAACATTGATACGTAGATCATCATAGCACTAAATCTTAATACTCCCTTAAAGGATGGGGTGATATGGAGTGATGTGGCATTAGCACAGAATTAAGTTATTCTAATAACTATGGAATGGTAAAGGAAGAGTAAGATAAAAATGAGAAAGGAATGACATTGCACTTATCTGAATCCTACAGATATGCTATGATTCCAGAACGTTATGTAAGCACGAAGTGAGAAAAAGGAAGTAACAGTTCATGTCCGGAAGGTTATTGATAAATAAGGAGCCAATGCAAGAGGTAAGTTAGACAAAGGAAATAACCCAAGAGAGATTACGCAGGATATGAATATGAGAATGGGTCGATGAGTAGTTAGTAGTTGATTCAGAAAGAGCCTAGTCATGGCTAGACAAGAAGTTATAAACAAATCAACAGATCATTCAAGATAACCACAACATGGAGAATTTAGCCTCACGTAAGTAAAGTTGAGATATATTCAAATAGGAGTCGGGGTAATTAAAGGCACCGTATGAATGATACGAGGATAAAAGAAAGTACCACTGGGAAGGCAGTCAAAATATCAGTACAGAAGCAACTCCACAAGCACAAGGGCGCAGAGTAGGAAAATACAGATGATTATAGGCAAGGAAGGACATAAAAAAGATTCGTAATTAGCTCACATCTTTATGAGAGTCAAGGTTTCTCTTTAAGTAGTACAACGAAAGACTAGCTGAGAAAATAAGGAAGAACAGTTCAACCTTATCACAATGACCTAAAGGGGAAATGGTAGTGTAACAATAGTCTCACAACAACATTGTAAGCACTCAAATGGAAAGTGGCACCTACCGTGGTTAATGAACGAGAAGTAAAATTAAGAGTAATATTCTAGATCATATAATTTGTACGAAAATTCTGGTATGCGTGGGAACTACAATTCAGATATATAGAACCTAGAAATACATATACCTCTGTCCTAGTAGACTAACCACAGATTGATTAGCTATGGTCTTGCCACCAGCACATGTATGGATTTACAACACTACTTGGAAATTTCAAATGCATCAACAAGGATTTAGAAAAACAGTTATAATCAGCAACTTCTACGGGTGTTATAAAAGATACCAGAGTATAATTAGGACTCTTTACTAAAGGTGCTTAACAATCACATGTTATCAACCCTACCTCATTTGTAATTGATGGAAGAACCACATATTCATAAGAACACTACATATTTCGTTGAAACAGGTAGACTATTATAATAGAGCTTCAAATGGTGGATGTGATTTATATCTATGTGAGAGGGAGGTTATGAATGAGAGATAGAAGAATATGAGGTGATATTTTAAAGTAAGTAAGGTAAAGGTAAACAACATATGAAATACTCAACTATAGAAGAATGAGGGTGATCCATACTTCAAGTAAAAGACTAGAAGCGTTGGGATTCAGTATCCAGGGATGATAGTAGTGTCATCAGTATCATACCTTCCATCCTATGGTTTCTAAGTATCGAAAGGTCTAATTAGAGAGTAAAAGAAGAGTTAGAGACGATGTGATGCGTCGCTTGAAGTTCCAGAAAAGCCTAAGAAAATTACTCGCAAGCTAAAGTATGATAGAACAACAAGATTTTAGAAAGATAAGAGTAAGGATAAGAATAAGGCAATGGAGAAGGTAACGAAAATAGATAATTCCTCGGGATTAAGCTCGTGAAAACAAAGGAGCTGATGGTTCCTCTAAGTTATAGAAAGCTCAATATAGACTAAATGAAGTCAAAGGAGTCTAAGATTAGTAGCACTTAGAAGAGATGGAATGCTACCCTGGCAGTGGAATAAGGGCCTAATTATGATAGATAAAAGATGACGTTTAGGCCTTCGATTGAGTAATGACTTGAAGAGGATTTCATGAATTGTAAGGGGCTAAAATACCCATATAAGGTGAGTCACATTGGGATTCTATGAAGTATGATTATGGAAGTATAATATCACCCTTAGGTGGATCAATCTAATTACTCCGGATGTCCCCGATGAGACGTGATCCCTAGCGCTGATATTACATAAGAGATCAAGCACCAGTGGTAGATCATGGATCAAACTTAAGGTGAATCAAAAATAGATAGAAAAAAGTTCAACATTATGAGATGATATTAGACCATCATCTTAAGGATAAGCAAGAAGAGTAACCTGAAGTTGGTTACATACCTCAGTAACGATAAATAAAAGCTAGAATTATGGTATTATATAACCTACGTAGATGCAATAAAGTCAAACGAATAGATAACTAGATCTATAAAATAAGATATGTCATATTCGCAAGTTCAAAAAACTACCAAACAAAAAATTCAGTACACCTATAGATGCCATGAGAGGCATCCTATTATGCCTTATATATTCTTACAAAGTAAGGCCTAGAGATTGGCTAAAAGCTTGAGGAAAAAGGAGAGAAGAGTGCATGGGCACACTTACAAGGTCAGTATCGTAGAGATTTCATAATAGAAGGTTGCAACGGTTACGAGATTCGAAGGAATTCGATCACAAGTCATGGCGTGGGAAAGAGGCCTAAAGAGGGGAATGCCCTAGCCTTTGGATTTATTCAAAGAACAACCGCCGAAATGGCAGGAGAGTATTAAGGTATTCACAAAAGCTATAAGTTATGAAAATAATAAGAGCATTAGTCAACAGTTGAGGATGAATATTCCAAAGGGGGAGATGATGTTACACCCTGGAATATTACGTCGATACTACGTCACACAGTATTATATTATGATGATGTTATGTCTCGTAGTGTTATATTACGATGATATTACATCTTGCAGTATTATATTACAATGATGTTACACTTCACAGTATTAAATTACGACGAAGTTGCACCCTATAGTATTGTACGTTTAATTTATTGTAAAGTAATTAACATCAGTCCAAGGAAAAGAATATTTGGAGATTATAAGGATTATGCTATTTCAATCAAGAGATGAGTAAATTCGTGAAGGTGAGAGGGGAGCAAAGTCAAAGAAAATGAATTTTCATCCAAGTTTGGCATGTTGGGATAAAACACAGGCCGAGCGTAAGATATTTACGGATTAGTACCATACAAGGTACCACATGGCCATTATAGTATGTTAAAAGTGGGTAGTATTTGTCACACCTGCTTTTTTCGCCCCGCGAGCGGTAAAGGAGTTTCTTGAATTAAAGGACAATCGAACGGGATTTGCTATTTGTTTCAGAGTTTCCACTTGAGAGATTTAGGGTGTCCCAAGTCACCAGTTTAAATCCCGAATCAAGAAAAGGAATTCACTCTAAATTACAGACTGCGTACCATATATCCAGATAAGGAATTCTGTTAGCCAGGGAGAAGGTGTTAGGCATTCTCGAGTTACGTGGTTCTAGCACGGTCACTAAACTGTTATGTAGGCTTATTTATCTGATTTTAACAATTATTCACTTAGTGCAAATTGTGACTTTTTACCGCTTTTATTATTATTGTCATCATTTTTAACAAAAAATTGCAACATTATGAAAACATATCTCGGACCACATCACAACCAGTATACACGTGGTCGTCAACACATTTAGACTCCATTGAGATTTGTATTTGAGTTGCATAAATGGACACCCGTAATTAGGGATTTAATTTTACTAAAGACGCGGCGCCCTAAGCAACTAGCGTAATGTTATTTTGGGTAGAGCCGTGAAATTGGCTAAACGGCCTGTTACAGAAGCTAAGTAATATTGTACAACATGCAAGTATAGAGGGTCCCACAATTTTGTTTTTTATTTGGTGGGGCTCATTTCTTTCCTTATTTTTAAAAGACTTGCGACGTCGTGGAAATGTATCTCGAACTACGTCACAGCCAGTGTACACGCAATTTGTTGACACACTTCGACTTTGTCGAGTCTTGGATTTGAGTCGCATAAATGCACACCCGAATTTAGGAATGTAAAATTAATTAAGGCGCGTCCTAAAGAGACTAACGTATTTGTTGTTATGGAAAAGGCCGTGAAATTCATTAAGTGGCCAATTTTGAAATCTATTCGCTTATTATGCCTTTTTAATTGAGGGTCCTGCGATTTGTAGTTTATTTTGGCGAGGGACGCCTTATTTTATTTGAAAGGATATGCTAAAGCGACTAATGTTTCTATTTGTTTGTCTCTAAAATGAAAAGAAAATCCTACTTTATTTACATGCCGGAATTATTATAGCTACGTTTATGCATAACTTGTTATCGCTGAAAATGGTCATGAACATGGGCTGATCAGTTTTGGGACCAGGCCTAGCGTCTATGGTACAAAATTAGGGTCTGGGCCATCATGTTCTGATTTTTCAGGGCCTAGCTACAGTGTACAACACATATTCAAACTAAAAAAAATAGAAATATGAAACTGCCATCTAATTACATATTTTCTTGCAAGTTTAGATAATCAATTTGTTTACTGAAATAATTTAAACTATCTAGTAATTATAGCCTAATGCCTAGCATATATGTGAAACAGACTACTTAAACTAGCAACCTAAAATAGTCGGAATATCATTTACTACAAGCATATATAGATAATTTTCCAACTAAAGGCCATATATAGATGTTCAGTTTCATTACGACTATCTACATGGTTTTTAGTATAGAAAGTGAACTATTCTATATACAACTAACTGCTCAATATAATACTAAAAAATAAATTCAAAACAACTTGATTCTTCATTTCATGTTCATGCCTCAATTCTCAGCTTACAAGAAGTACCAGTTGTGTACTTGATATGGGAAAAGCAAAGAAGAAGAGGAAGATCAATAGAAGCAGCAGTGGCACACCCATCAACACAGCAAAAATCCTAGGGATGATTAAAACCAAGTAGGAAAGCCCAGGATCTCAATGCAATAGTGCTCAAAACTCAACAGAAAACCAAGCAACTGATCCAACAGCCAAGCAGGAAACCAAACTCAATGAAACAGTATTCAGCTAGGAGCTTCCAAGAAAAGTTCATAGTACACTGATTTTGTAGCTTAGGTTCTACGGACAGAAACTGACCTTCTAAATTTTATAGGACCGGCCTTAACACTCAAAATTTCTAAGAATAAAACTGAATTTTTCCAATCTAAAGACCAGCCTGTATTTGTTTTTAAAAAACTCCCAAAACTGAATTCTAAGTGTAAGAAACTAGCATGTATTTCTCTTTCAAGTAGTGAAAATCTCCTAATACTGAACTTCTAATGTTAAAATTCAGTTTTCTAAGCTCTCACTTCTAATCTCCAAATTCAATCTATATTTTTTCACTCTCAGTCCTCTCTAATTGATTAAAAAAAGCCCCTCTATTATGTCCAAACTCTGTTCTATTTATTACCCAAGTCATACCTGCCCCATTTTGAAAAACTTAACCACCCGACCCCCAAAATAACAAAAGTCTGCCTACCCTTTCTGGAAAACTTACTCAAAGGTATTTTTCCCTTAATTTCCTCCTTAATTGAAGTCATATATTAAGGCTTGACTAATAGGCCATTAAATTAGTCAATTCTGCCTACTTTTCATTCCCGAAATACCCCTAAAACCCGTATTGTTATTACTGCCCTAATCCCTAACAATCTGTATTTAAACCTCTCTGCTTTACAACTACACTGATTATTATTTATCAAATCACTACACAGATACAACCAATCCTAAAGTCAAATTCACACAAATAATTCAAGCAGAAAACGGAGTTCAACCAACAGGTTCATTTCAATCACATGAATCAGAACAAGCAAGGAGCAAAAAATGGCGAACATACTGTAGAACAACAATGGCCTATTATCCTACTTCTCCAATTTTCGTTCCGATTAATCGACGAAAACTACTCAATTCATTTGTATAGCTTATAACACATACTTAAATGAACAGAAGAAAAACTTTGACCAAATAAAAGGTCTTGAAGAAGAAGAAGAAGTGATGAACAATACAAGGTTACAGAAAAAACTTTTAAAGAAATAACAATAAAAGAAAATAGATCAAAGGAATGAAATAACTTGAAAGAAAAATCTAAAAACTGAACGATCCCATGTTGATCTCGGATTTGAACTCTTGGAGGTTGGAAAGACTGTTGTGAACGGGGAACGGACTGTTTGTGAGTCTGTTTGCTCGTTCACAAACGAGTTGGAACTCGACGGACAGCAGGGTCGTTTGGTTGAGCCGGAACTCGGACAGTAGCAAGGTCAGCTTCCATGGGGTGTGACGATGAACATTGACGATGCAGAAGTTGGTCGTTTATGGATAGGGGCTGAACGACGGGTGACTGGACAGCTTTTTGCTCGATGGTGGTGAGGAGCTGGTCGACGACATTGTGCAGATAGTCGTGGCTGCCATGTTCGATGAAGCAGCAGCAGAAACGGGGATGAGGGTGGTTGTCCATGGCCGTTGTGTTCGAAGGAGAAGAAGCAACGACCATGGCTTTTTGGACGAGTTGGTCGCGACACTGGTAAGGAAGACAGGTTGAGCTCGTTTGTTGGGTGTTAATGGCGGACGAAGAAGAACGGAGCAGCAACAATGGCTGCGGGTGTAGGAAGGAGATGAGGAAGAAGATGGCTACTAGGGTTTTGGTCTTCCAAAAATGAAGAGGGAGATGTAACAAAAATGAAAAACGACTGATGAGTTAAGTGTAAAGTTTGGGTGATTTGGGTTGTGGACTAGGTAGGGTATGGTTCACAGGGTGTGATCCTAATAGCTAGGTATTGTTTTGGGTTGGATAGAAGTGTTTTGGACCTAATTTTAATTTCGAAAATTGGCCCAATCCGAGTTTGTTCTTCTTATTTTTTGTTCTCTTTTCTTTTTGTTAATAAAACTAAAGGTTAAATTATGTTATAAACTAAATTAACTCAAAAAATACTAATTAACTCTTAACAACAATTATAATACACAATTAAACTCCAACTAAAATAAAATTGCACAATTTCAACATTAAATGCTAAAATGCAAAAGATGCCTATTTTTGTAATTTTCATTTTTGTGAACAAACTTAATTACCCCTAATTGTAAACTTGAATCCTAAATGCAAAATGCGATATATTTTTGTTTTTTATTAATTTAACAAATAATCATGCACAAACAAATGCAAATAATACGTGAAAATAACGCAAAATTCACAACAATTGCAAACACTAAAAAATTGTTTTATTTAAAAATTTTGGGAGTAATTTATATATAAGGCGAAAATCACGTGCTCACAGCTGCCCCTCTTTGTTCGAAAACACAAAGAATTTTCGTGCAAAGATAAATTGAGCGGGTACGAGTTATTTTTGTGCATTGGAGTACTCCGTGTGAAGTATTTTTTGAAAAAGATTTAACCGAACCTTTGCTTCAAAGGTGTCCTACATATCCCTGGCTAAAAGGGAATCAGGCTAATTTAGTTCGGGAAGTTTGGTAGCTGGGACTACCATGGGACTGCAATTTTGCTGTTACTACTACTGTATGTTGTTACCACTGCTTTACTTATCTCCTTATTACACCGTATCAAAAGGAAAACAAGACGCTAGGCTAGCCTTTGTATTACAAGATCTTATCTATCTTCAACTTGTTCTTATTGCCTTACTTTCCTGTCGGCTTGTTGTTTCTTCCGCCGCTTCTTTCTTCCGAAAACTTGGGGATGACATTGGCCCTTTGCTTTTCTGAACATCAGTTTTCACTGTCTTGTTTGGTCCGATGGGGATGTGGCTTCCCCCATTAAGCTTTCTGGCGGTTCCTTTGGGGATACAGCTTTTCTTCATCAGATTTGTTATACTGGGAACAACTAAGGTTCAAAGCCCTCTTCTTTCGAGCTTTGTCTTATCTTTAATTTGACTCATGCACTTGAATTTGTGTTGGGGACCTCTTGTTGTAACCTTCTACTTTCCAGTGGGTTACTGGTTTCAAGATTTGACATGTAAAGACTGAAAGATATTCCTCTTTTTATACAAGTGGACGCCTATTTATCTAAAGAAATGAAAAATATTCATCTAGTTATACATATGGGCGCCTATTTATCTAAAGCACGAAAAGTATTCCTCTAGATATACAAGTGGGCGCCTATTTATCTAATGACATGAATATAATTCCTCTTATTATACAGGTGGGCGCCTAATTATCTAAAACATGAAAAGTATTCCTCTTGTTATACAGGTGGGCGCCTAATTATCTAAAACATGAAAAGTACTCCTCTTGTTATACAGGTGGGCGCCTAATTATCAAAAGACATGAAGATTATTCCTCTAGTTATACAGGTGGGCGCATATTTATCTAAGACATGAAAAATATTCTTTAGTTATATAGGTGGGCGCCTATTTGTCTAAGACATGAAAAGTATTCCTCTTGTTGTACAGGTGGGAGCCTATTTATATACATAAATAAAATGTATTCCTCTTGTTATACAGGTGGGAGCCTATTTATCTAAAGATATGAAAAATATTCCTCTAGTTATATAGGTGGGCGCCTATATGCTAAGACATGAAATGTATTCCCTTTTTATACATGTGGGTGCCTAAATTCAATGACATGAAACGTATTCCCTTGTTATACAGGTGGGCGCCAAAATTCTAAGACATGAAATGTATTTCCTTTTTATACACGTGGACGCCTAAATGGTAAGACATGAAATGTATTCCCTTGTTATACAAATGTGCGCCTAAATGGTAAGACATGAAATGTATTCCCTTGTTATATAGGTGTGCGCCTAAATGCTAAGACACGAAATGTATTCCTTTGTTATACAGGTGGGCGCCTAATTATCTAAAGACATGGAAAATATTCCTCTAGTTATACAGGTGGGCGCCTATTTATCTAAAGACGAAAAGTATTCCTCTTGTTATACAGGTGAGCGCCTATATGCTAAGATATGAAATGTATTCCCTTGTTATAAAGGTGGGCGCCTAAATGCTAAGACATGAAATGTATTCCCTTGTTATACAGGTGGACGCCTAATTATCTAAAGAATGACAAATATTCCTCATATTATACAGGTGGGCGCCTAATTGGCTAAGACATGAAAAGTATTTGAATTTGTTTCCTCGTTCTTACGAGAAAAGTTTTGACAACGGTAGAAAATTTTCTGCCCCAGTTTTTGTGACCTTCTTTGTGGCATGTCTTCATGCAATCATCAACCTTTATTTCATTGTAAAAATCAAGAAAATATTGTTAGTTTAAAACATGGTAAGTGGTCGTGCCACTCCTACTGGGGAATGGTTTTTTATCCCTTTTCATTGCTCTGCGCTCCCAAGTCTGGTTGAGGATAACTTTACTTGCTAGGGATGGTGTTTCTGCTGTGAATGGTTTTTCCATTTATCCCTTCCCCGCTCTTTCTGTTTCAAAACACTTTGGGGAGGCCTTTTTCAACTCCAAAACTACTTCCTTCAAAAGTTTTATTTTCACTCAATACTGCAAGGGACAAAATGTTATCATCTGGGGATAACATTATTGAGGATAAGACTGATGGGGTTATTTTGGTGCGGATGAATTCTCCTTTTCTCCTTCCCCATTTTTTGTGTTGCCCGACCAACCAGGAACTTGGTGAGTGACCCATCGGAGTTCTGTGGGGGATCCTCTTGGAGCTTGGTCCATAAGTTCCTCAACCGCTGCTTTCCATCTTTTTCTCCATATTTCCCTTAACTTTCTAGGCCAGTTTGTCATTTGGTCTTGCAATAAACGCCTTTTTGTCTTATTGCTTTATCTTTGGCCTGTCATTTTAACATTTCGCTTTGTACCATTTTGGCAACTGGTAATAAACTCTAAAAAATCCTTCTCAAAACAATTTTCTGGAAAAAGTCTTTCAGACAAAGAAATGAAAAGATAGAAAAAGAGAAAATCTTTCTGAACAAATGCTGGGAGGAAAAGAAAAAGAAAAAACTTATCTGGACGGTATGACTGGTCCCAACGATCATGCCGTTCATTCCGGATTAATCGACCCAGTATATTTGCATCAATCAATCTTTCTGATAGCCTCATTTTCCGGGGATAAACAGACGCCCAATTTTGCCATATGCGGATCCTTTCCGCCAATCTCATCTTGTCGCCTCATAGTGCCCTTCGAGGGGTTTTCACTAATAAGACTCTCTCCTTTATCTCACCTCCCGTCGCCTTATGGTTCCTGTGAAGGTTTTCACCAAAAGACTCTCTCATTTTGTTTCTCTCAGCATATGTCGCCTTATGGTGCATGTGAAGGTTTTCACCGATAAGACTCTCTCATTTTATTTTTTCAGCTGGGTATCAGAGTGTTACTGATAAGATTCTCTCTATTGAGCATTATTTTGACTGTCAATTTCTTTAGCTTATGACCCTCGTACGGTCGGGGATTAGTGCATTACCCTTTGCTTTCATCTGCCTGACTTGGCACCTCTCTGATAATGATCGGGTGGTCTTTTGGGAAATAGGATGTGGGTTTTGTGTGGGTAAAGAGAGGAAAAGTTTATCATGAAATTCAAATTAACTCGATGGGTAAGAGATTACAACTCTTATCACATTGCAACTGAGTCGTGAGGCGCCTACGTATTCTCTTTGAGGAATCAGGTCGAACGTAGTTCACTTATTCCTTTGTTTTTCTTGCGATTTTCTTTTTTCATTTTTTCGTGATTGTTTTCTTCTTTTCTTTTCCATTAACAATTCCAAGAGAGGGGGTATGAAAGAATAGGTAAGGCTCAAAAAGGGGGAAAGGAAAGGTTAAAAGTGTTTGGATAGGAGAAAGAATTGCCTCCGTCATTTCATTATCCAATAAGTACCAAGTACAAACAAACGAACAAATAACTATTATAATCAAAGAAATTACACATAATATATCTTGATTGCATCATAATTGATAGCCATGTCGACGCATCTTCCTTCGACATCTGTCAGAGATAAAGCGTCATTGGATAACACTCTGGTCACAATATAAGGCCCTTGCCAATTTGGGGGGAACTTGCCTTTTACTTCGACCTAATGTGGGAGGGTCCGTTTCAATACTTGCTGCCTACTTCATAATTTCTGGGGCATACCTTCTTATTGTAGGCTCTTGCAATTCTCTTATGATACAATTGGCCGTGACATATTACTGCCAATCTCTTTTCATCTATTAAACTCAACTGCTCCAGTCGAGCTTTGGCCCATTCATCATCATCAATCCCAGATTCAGCAGCAATCCTGAAGGATGGAATTTCGACCTCTGCTTGTATTACTACTTCAGTTTCTTATACCAACAAATAAGGAGTTGCACCAATTGAAGTACGAACAGTAGTGCGATAACCCAACAATGCAAAGGGTAGTTTTTCGTGACACTTTCTGGATCCTTCCACGATCTTCCTCAAAATCTTCTTTATGTTTTTGTTGGCTGCCTCAACTACACCGTTCGCCTTAGGACGATACGGGGTGGAATTACGGTGTGTAATCTTGAACTGTTGACATACTTCTTTCATCAAACTGTTGTTAAGATTAGCACCATTGTCTGTGATGATTACCTTTGGGATCCCAAATCTACAGATGATATGGGAATGGACGAAATCCACCACTGCCTTCTTGGTCACTGATTTGAACGTCTTGGCCTCTACCCATTTGGTGAAATAATCAATTGTTACTAGAATGAACCTATGACTGTTGGAAGCTGCCGGTTCAATAGGTCCAGTGACATCCATGCCCCATGCAACAAACTGCCAAGGTGCTGACATTGTATGCAATTATGTTGGCAGAGAATGAATCAGATCTCCGTGTACCTGACACTAATGACATTTTTTCACGAAGCTGATACAACCACGCTCCATAGTGAGCAAATAATATCTTGCTTAAAGAATCTTCTTCGCTAATACACATCCACTCATGTGTGGACCACAAACTCGGCATGGACCTCTGTCATTACTGTCGTGGCTTGACCAGCATCTATACATCTCAGCAAACCCAAATCTAGGGTTATTTTATACAACACTCCTCCACTTAGGAAAAATCCATTTGCCAATCGCCGAATGGCTCTCTTTTGATCTCCGGTTGCTTGTTCCAGGTATATCCCTATTCAGAGGTATTCCTTGACATCATAAAAACATGACGCGCCGTCTAGTTCTTCCTTTATCATGCTACAATAAGCGTGATGCTCACGAACCTGAATATGCAACGGGTCGACATGAACCTTATCTGGCTGGTGCAACATCAATGCTAAGGCGTCCAATGCATCAGCAACCTCATTGTGAACTCTTGGGATGTGTCTGAACTCCACTGACCAAAACTGCTTGCTTAGATCGTGCAAACACTGTTGATATGGTATAATCTTTAAGTCCCGTGTTTCCTATTCACCCCGAATTTAATGTACCAGGAGGTCCGAGTCCTCCAAGACCAAGAAGTCCAGGACATCCATGTCTGCAGCTAATCGTAACCCCAAAATGCATGCCTCATATTCAACTATATTGTTTGTACAATAGAAACGCAGTTGCGCTGTAACTAGTGGTGTCCTGTTTCTGAAATAAGTGCCGCTCCTATTCCAACTCCCTATGAATTTTCGGCTCCATCAAAGAAAAGCTTCAATCCTGGTTCCTCAGTCGATTCTACCTCATCTATATGCATTACTTATTCATCGGGGAACTACGTTCTCAATGGCTCATATTCTTCATCAACATTATTCTCAGCTAAGTGATCAACCAACACTTGAGCCTTCATGGCCGTCCTCGTCACACAGACGATGTCAAATTCTATGAGTAATATCTGCCACTTTGCTAACCTCCCTGTGGGCATAGTCTTCTAGAAGATATACTTCAATGGATCCAAGCGTGAAATGAGATAAGTTGTATATTATGACAGATAGTGTTTCAATTTTTGTGCCACCCAAGTTAGGGCGAAACATGTCTTCTCAAGTTGAGTGTACTTAACTTCATATACTTTTGATTTCTTGCTGAGGTAATAAATGGCTTGCTCCTTCCTCCCTGTACTGTTGTGTTGCCCTAGTATGCAACCAAACGAATTCTCCAGTACCATCAAATAGAGAATCAATGGTCTTCCCGGTTCAGGTGGAACCAACACGGGTGGATTTGACAGATTCCCCTTCATTTGGTCAAATGCTTCCTGACATTCCGCTGTCCACTCTATTGCAGCATCTTTCATCAGCAGAGTTGAGCGATGAACCTGTTGATATAATTTAATCTTCCCAACAGAGTCATTACCTCGTTTTGTTCTTCGAAGGTGGCAAATCCTGGATGGATTTGATCTTTGATAGGTCCAACTCAATACCTCATCTATTGACGATGAATCCTAGCAGCTTTCCTGATGGAACCCAAAAAGCACATTTGGCCGGGTTGAGCTTAATATCATACCTTCGAAGTCCTTGGAAGAACCTCCTTAGGTATGATACATGGTCTTCTTGACGCCCGGATTTTATTATTACACCATCCACATACACTTTAATCTCTTTGTGTATCATGTCATGAAACACCGTAGTCATTGCTCTCATGTGTGTTGCCCCAGCATTCTTCAAGCCGAATGGCATTACCCGGTAGCAGTAAGTTCCCCATGGCGTATTGAAAGCTGTCTTTTCTGCATCTTCTTCATCCATCAAGATCTGATGATACCCAGCATAGCAATCCACAAATGATCCGATCTCACGCCCGGCTCAATTGTCGATCAAAATATGGATGTTGGGAAATGGAACGTTATCCTTAGGACTCACCTTGTTCAGATTGCGGTAATCGACACATACCCTGATCTTCCCATCTTTCTTCGGCACTGGTACCACATGGGCCAACCCGTCAGGATATCGAGACACGAATAACCTTTGCCTGCAACTACTTGGTCACTTCCTCTTTGATCTTCACACTCATATCTGTCTTGAACTTCCTCCATTTTCTCTTGACGGGAAGGAATGCCGGGTCAGTGGGCAATTTGTGAACCACTAGATTGGTGCTTAATCACGGCATGTCATCATACGACCATGCAAAAACATCTTTGAATTCAACAAGTGTTTTGATTAGTTCTTCCTTGATGCCTGGATCAATGTGGATGCTTATTTTGGTTTCCCTAACATCGTCGGTATCCCCTAAATTAACAGCTTCAGTGTTTTTCAAATTGGGCTTAGGTTTCTCTTCGAACTGGCTTAACTCTCTATTTATCTCTTCAAAGGCTTCATCTTCATCATATTCTGATTCATCATCATAACCGTCCTCTTGTGCAATTAATTGGAATTCATATTGATTATTTAGACTCGGTTGAAGATCCGTTGTGCATGCCATGTCATTAGAACCAGTAAAAAGAGAACTGTTCAGAAAGAGAAAAGAATAAAACAAAATGAAACAAGATAAGAAGAGAAAATTTTCATTTTATTAAAAATGCGGGATAACATGGTTCACACTTTTCAAAATAAAATGAGATTTGGATTACACCCTGGAATAATCCAGAAAACATGAAAGAAAAATCAAAGCCTACTACGAGGACTCCCCCCGGGTAGGAAGAGGAGTAGCCATCCAATTGTTGATATTGGCCATAGGCCCCATAAACTTTATGTCTGCTCTGCTGGAACCCTCTCCAGCTTCTATCACATTGATATTAGTGTACAACCTTTCGAAGCTCTGATTCAAATCCCCGTCCATCCCAATCAATGGTCCGAGAATTTTCGGGATTGATGACCTCTTGGCACTTACTTTAACAAAGGATCTGGAAAGGCGTAGAACTAGCTTGGGAAGAACCCAAGTTCTTTTCTTCATCTTCTTAGCTCGCTTTACATCTGCCGCAATAGGTTTGAACCCCAGTCCAAAGGTCTCTAAATTCTTGGCCAAGGAGACAGGTTGAACAATCCCCTGATGCTCGGACCCCAGACCTTTTCCTAGCATGCATCCATTACCCAGCATCTCTGAAACCATCATGACGGTTGCGGGAGGTATCTTGGGGAGCGGGAGGTCTTTTCTCCCTCAGAAATTTTATTCACTGAAACCCCGTAATAAACATGGTACACCTATGTCCCTTTGTGGTCAACAGTTTCTATGAATGACACAATATCATCACTCACAATGCTTGTACCGTCATCCCCGTGCACCACTATCTCCTGTCTGTCCCATTCAAATTTCACCATTTTGTGTAATGTAGAAGGTACTGCTTTGGCAGCATGGATCCAAGGTCGCCCAAGTAGAAGATTGTACGATACTGCCACGTCAACTACTTTGAGAATTCCATGGTGAATTCCACTGGCCCAATGGTCAATTCCAGTATGATATCGCCTAACGTGTCGGTACCACATCCATCGAAGCCTCGGACAAAACTATTGTTCTTGTGAATCCGATGATGATAAATTTTCAACCTGTTTAGAGTAGGCAAAGTACAGATGTTGGCACTTGACCCATTATCAACCAATACTCGGGTGACCACCAAGTCTTCATATTTCAGGGTCAAATACAAAGCTTTGTTGTGTTCTGTACCCTCTGTTGGAAACTCATCATCAGAAAATGTCACCCGGTTTACTTCGAAGATCTTGTGCACTATCCTCTCCAAGTTATTTACAAAGATTTTATCCGTAACATGAGCCTTGTTCAGGATTTTCATCAGTGCCTGGCAATGATCGCTAGAATGAATCAACAAGGACAACAATGAAATTTGTGCTGGAGTCTTTCTTAACTACTCCACAACAGAGTAGTCTTGGGTCTTCATTTTCTTTAGGAACTGCTCAACTTCTTCTTTCGTCACCGACTTCTTTGCCACCGCTGGATTAGACCTTCTTAACTCGATGGGAGCAAAGAATTTTCCCTAACGAGTTAACCCCTGAGCCTCACATATCTCTTCTTCCACTTGCTTGCCTTTGTACATTACCATCGCCTTCTCATACTTCCAAGGCACGGCCTTGCTGTTAATCATTGGCAGTTGGACTACAGGCTTGATGATGATCGATTCCCGGCAGACTCCTTTTACAACAAATACGGGTGCAGATGATAATCCCGATACTACCACTTTGGCTGCTTCTGGTTTCTTTGGAGTAATGGCTGGATTCTTCCTCAATATTTCCACAGGTTTGACCTCTAACTTCTCCACCTGTACCCCTGCTTCCTTATCGATCCGTTTTTCTTTTGGGGGTGGCCCGGATCATTATCATTGTTTGTGATGGTTTCTTTATCTCCCCTCCTTCATGCACAAACTCAATCTTGTGAGCTTCGTGGTGTGCTGGCAATGGATTCTGGTTGATGTTAGGAGCCTCCGGCATTTGCACCTCGATCGTATTGGCACCAATGAGATCTTGTATTACCCGCTTCAACCTCCAACACTCTTCAGTATCATTCCCTAGCATTCCTGAGCAATACTCGCAGCTTATCGATTGGTCCACATTTTAGGGATGGGGATTTGGCAACCTAGGCTCGACAGGACTTAACAAACCTAACTGCTTATACGTCAATACCACAAAAGAGACGGGGGGGGGGGGAGTGATTTGTGTGGTACCAAGTTTTTTGCTTAAACTGCTTATGAAGGACCTGATTCTTCTATATGTTCCAACTACTACTGTTGCGAAATAATAAATATAGTAAATAAAGAGCACAAAGATTTTACGTGGAAAATATCTAGCTCAAAAGGTGAAAAACTACGACCTACCACTCGGTAGGATTTTCTCAAACTTTCACTAAAATCATTGAGCCAAAACAGTATTTACAAATACTGTTTGTAAACCTAAGGATTAACTGTAATCCCATTGTAGCAACCAGCCTCTAACTGATGCGACAACTTCAAGTTAACTCTAACTTGAATACTCAAAGTACCTATTATAATTGCTTCAATGAAAGCTGAAAGGTACAAATAAAAACACCTACTACAATTGAACTAGAAAAAGACACATAAAACTCTTTATGGAGCTGGTTTTTCAATCTAGATCATGTAGCTGTAGGTTTGCACACTTGAATCACACATGAACTTCTTGCAAAAAAGCCTTGCTATTTTGCTCTCGATTCACATTTAACTTCTGCATTATTGTGCAACACAAGTAATGTGAGAACAACCTGCAATTTATAGAGTTAGTAGATGAAGAAATAATTATAGCTCTGATGCAACTCTTCCTTGGTGGAAGAGTTCTAGTTGATTTTAACTTCTAACTCCTTCCTTATAATAGATAGTGTTCTCTTTGATTAAGGACTCGTTCTCCTTATTAATTATGCAACCTTTTCGATCAGAAGATATTAAATACACTAAGTTAAGCGATTCTCCTTCACGTGCAACCGATATGCTCGAATCTGCCCATTTTTGTGCACCTGAGTGATGGATATGGTTCATCCTGAGTTCCTTTGTAAGTCTTCAAAACTTACCTTTACTTGAGCAAACAAATTTCCGCTTTTTTATGATGACAAACTATGTACTTTAACTGATCAGAGAACCTGTAGAACTTAGCTCAATCATCAACACTTTAACATAGAAATTTTAACTTATCATCAAGGACAAGGTACATTAGGTTATAAAAATCATCATTTTCAATGTGTAAAAATCACTTGTTAAAAGCACAATATTTTTTCCCTTTTGGCATCATCGAAAAGTTGCATATAAATGTAAAATAACCAGATTTTCAAACTTACTCATGGCCACTGGGGCTACTTTAAATGATATCATGAATTAATCATCACAGATCAGCTAAAAATTTTAACCATCAAAGAAATATGAATAAATAGTTAGAGCAAAAACAGTGAATTTCATTGATGATTGATAAGATTCTACCACAAAGCATAAGAAGAAATAAAAATACTGAAAACATGAGCAAAAGAAACAAAACGTCCCGAACTGGGTCACTGGTTGATCTACACTAGGCTATAAAGCTTAAGACTGGGAAGAACTAGGTGCTTGGTTTTTGACATGGAGGAATATCAGCACACCTTGAATAATGCCATCATTTTTCTCTTGCCAGATCAGTATTAGGATCATCTCTCTTAGTCTCCATCTCAACTAACCTCTTCTTCAGCCTTTCAATCTCAGCATCCTTAGCCTCACTTTCTTGCACCAAGGCACTGACCTTGCTATTCACTAGTACCTTTTTGGATGAACTAGGTTGTTTAGGAGTGACATTGACTTTATAATTGAAAGAAAGCAGATATTAACCCAAAAATGATCCATGATTGTACTAACCTCCCACCTTTTCTTAGGTAGATTGAAATATGAAACAAAGTTGTGAGTTTTGGTGCCATTGATAATTCTATAAAGAAGCTGGATTATAGCTTTTAGTCACTTTCTTCAGCAGGTCTGCAAGGGTTTCCTCTACTGATGAACCATGTTCATCTCCCCAAATAACCATTGCACATGTGTCTTTGGTTAAACTCACAGGAGTGGGTGAAGAATCAGCCACTCTAGCCCCCTTTCCCCTCACAGTACTCCTAGCAGCCTTGTTTTTTTTTTCATTTTTACCACAAGCTTCTCCAGATTTTATAGTTTCAACACCTGCTATAGATCCTACAAATCTATTCTCCAAATTTGCAGCAACTTTCGAAATTGTCTCATGAGAAATTTTAGAATAAGAAAATACCTGTTCAATTTCGGAAGAACCACTTTATCCCCCCCCCCCAAGTAGCAGATAAAAAAGAATCTAGGTAGTTTAATATGGTCAAGAGTACCGAACGTAACTGGTTCACTTGTAAAGGATAAGTTCAAATGAACTTTGGTATTTGGTAGGACTCTCCTCATGATCCAAATATAGTTATTCCAAATTATGCAGAGTGTAAAAATATATTGTGTTATCTTGATGAACTAGGTTCTTCACTGATAATTCTCTTGTGTAAGTCTAAATTTGCCAAAATAGATAAAATATCATTATAAATTAATGAGTCATTTTAACACATAGCACAAGCGTATACTATGGAAAGAATGAGATTGAGCAAGATTTAATCTAACTATACATAATATACAGACTTTTTAACCAATTTGTTTTTTCATTTTTTTTCATTTTTTTGTTTAACCTTGAACTGGTGCTTTTAGGTGATCTTAATAATCCCTAATTCCAGTCTGTTCCTCTCAAAGTGGTCTCTACTTAAGCATTTTGTGAAGATGTCAACAATTTGCTTGTCAGTAGCACAAAACTCCACAGTAATAAAGCCTTTCTCATAGTTGTCCCTCAAAAAATGGCGTCTAACATCTATGTGCTTAGTTCTCTTATGATGAGCTAGATTCTTAGTCATACTAATAGCAATAGTGTTGTCATAAAAATAGGGATGCAACTGACTTCAATACCAAAATTCATCAACTGTTGCTTGATCGAGAACAATTGAGCACAATCATGAAGCAATAAAACATACTTAGCTTCAGTAGTACATAAGGCCACTAAATTTTTCTTTTTAACATCCCATGACACAAGACATGAACCAAGGAAGTTTTCCATACCTGATCTGGTCTTCCTATCCACTAGGAAACCTGCATAATTAGCTTTAACATATCCCACTAGGTTAAAATTAGTAACTTTTTGATATTAAAGGCAAAGGTCAGTGGTGCCTTTCAATTATCTCAAGGGCTCCTTTTGATTTGCTTGAAATTGAGCACAAAGATCTACACAATATACAATGTCAGGTCTGCCAGTAGTGAGATATAAAATAGAACTAATCATTCCCCTATGCAACTTCTGATCAACAGATGAACCAGGTTCATTTATATCCAATTTCGTGGATGTTGCAATAGGAGTGTCAATTTCTTTGGATGTTCCTTCCTGGTTTTTTTACTGAGGAATAGGTTCATGGACAGGTTCCCTCGAGGTTTGAGGATTAGTTATTTTCTAGTCAGTTCCCCATGTCATGCTGCCCCGGGTGGAAGAACTTGTTCCATCACTTGTTCCTTCTTCTGGTGCAGCTTCATCTTGGGATGCGACTTTATTTAAACCTTTTACCAGCCCAATAGCTTCATCTTCATGTTCCTATCTCTCAGAAAGAATGTTAGTTTCATCAAAACTACATGTATACTTTCTTCTACACATATAGTTCTTTTGTTGCACACTTCATATGCTTTTCTATGTGAAGAATATCCCAAGAATACTCTCTCATCACTTCTGGAATCAAACTTTACATAGGGAATCTTTGCCATTATTGTGCACAAAGTACTTACATCTAACAACCCTACGATGGGATATAATTAGTTTCACCCTTTAAATGACTCATAGGTGTTGATACCCAATTTTTCCTTACGTATTTTTGTACCCAAAATACTTTCAAAATAGCTTGTGAATGCACATATAAGCATCCACAAGGGTTTGATATTTTTCTATGATTTTTCAAGCATTTTTAAAATTTATTTACAGCTCATTTTGTACTATAAAATTCAATATTTGGTAGCAAACCTTGCTATTTAAGTAAATAAATTATTTCATTCTCTTCTTTACATAAAAATAAAATTTATATAATTTTTACAGGATTTTACAAAGCCATTAAGTAGTTTGAAACTAAAATTGCATTAAATTGCAATTTTAGCATATTTTCTCAATTTAATAAGTATTTCAAGTGTAAAATCGTTCCTGATATTTTTAATCAGTTCCCAAACCTATTTCAGTGCCTATGTCATTTTATTGAACTTTATTGAAATCGTCTGCTATTTTTATAAAATTATATTTGGAAAAAATTGGCTATTTAAACTATAGCCAGATTTTATTTAAAATATAGCCCAATTACACCCCTATTTCAGCCCAAATTTTTAACCCAATTCAATGACCCACACCCTTTTATTTACCGGACCCGACTCAGATTTAATCTGAGTTGTTGATCAAATACGATCAACGGCCCAGATCTCATTGCCATAATTAAATCAAACAACACCCCAAACCCTCATTTTTACGGACCAGTATCCCTCTCTCTCTAACAATTGCTCTCCCTTCTCTCTAGAACCTTCTGGTTCTTTACTTCTTCTCCGATGAGCTCGACGCCTCTCGGACCATAGCCCTCCCTCACTTCTCTCGATCTTCAGTCGCCATGGAACCCTCATTATCGTTGCTCACCTTTGAAGTTTTGAAACCTCAGAGGCTTTCGCCATGGAAGGCAGTCACTGAAACCTTTTCCTGGGCCCATTTCCGGCTTTTCCCTGATGGGTTTTTGCTCGATGATGCTTGAATATTGATGTTATACGAGTTTCACGGCTAGGTTCTTTGTTTTCCCTAATTTGTGTACAAACCCTAATTTTTCTACTCAAACCTCTTTAATCTCTGCTCTTTTTAAATGATTCTCAGTATGATTTCGTCTTCTACTCTATTTTTTACTTAGTATCTCCGTTTATTTCAAACTTCAGAGGGTCACTACTATTTCAAATTTTGGGGTTTCATACCCCCTCCTTCAAAATCGTTTCTTCTGCTTTTTCTGAGTACTATATGCTGGATCGTGTTTTTTTGGTTTACTTGCTTGTTTTACTTGTTTGTTTGGTGTCTTTGTTAACCCGGGTCCATGCTTTAATCTTTCTTGCTAGGGTTGCTGACCCTCTTTTATCATTATGCTCCTGTTTATTTTGGATATTATATGATTACTCGCATATTATGTGCTTGATACCTTTGTTTTCTGAGTTCCATGTCTTAAATCTCTTCTAATGTTCCAACTCCCCACTGTTTTATGCAACTTCTTGCTTAGGGTTCTTAGTTTGAGATTGTTGTGCTTAAAAATATTCGAATGCCTTTCTTTACTGAATATTCTGTTAATTCCAAGCATCTTTTTGAATCTCTAATTTGTAGGTGTTCTTACACTTATTTCAAATTGTTTCCTTATTTGTGAGTTTCTTTCTATGTTTGGGGACTAATTCCCTATTATTTTGGTTTTTTTCCGTGATTCTTGGGCTGGCTGTTTGTAGTTGATTTATATGGTTTACCATATTTGTGCACTCAAGTATATTTTTGGTTATTGGGCCTATGTTTTCCTTTTTTGAAATATTGTGTATCTAGCCTTTGTTATGTACAGCATGCTTGTTGCTTTCGTTATGGTATAATCAGTCATTCAACCGACCTTTTCCTTATTTGATACCCTGTACTCTTATTCGAATTTTGAGTCCCTAATTTATTTGAGTTAGGACCTATGATTGATTTCATTTGGTATTATTTCTATAATTATACACTCCCTACCCTATTCTCTATTATTTTCAAAACTATAAGTACTACTCTTCTCTTCTCACTTGAGACAGACACGAATACAATCCCTCGAAACTTTTCCTTTAGAAATATTCAGTGCTTTCTATCTATACTGTTTTCTATACAAACTTTCTCATTCTCTTATTGAAACAATAAATTTGCTGAAAGCCAAGATTGAATATCTTGGTTTGTTTACTTCTACACTACTGGTTTTTTGATTGTTTGTTACTTGGGTCTTTTGCTGCTGCTACTCTCATCCTATTGCTGCACACTGCTCTTCTCTCTACTGCTTACACTCTCTGCTCATTTGGTTCCTCTGTGCACTATTATTATTGTTTCCTATTGTTTGCAACTAGTATGTCACTCCTTTAAGATATAGTTTCCACAAAAACATATTGCTATTAATTTTACGTTTCATAATGTTTCTTGTGTGCTTTTACATATGGTTTTGTTGCTCTTTCTGTCGCTAGAATGTCATTCACTAATCCATTTGGTTTAGCTTAGTATGCTCCTTTACCCCCTCCCTGTCTAAATGAATGTTTCCCTTTCCCTTGTGCATTACTACAATGTGTCCATGTCTGCTGGACTACTTGGTTAACCTAAAATCTCTGCTTAAAATAAGTGTATAAGAGTAAGAACTGAACTCTCGTTTTACAACCATGTCTAGTTACTTATTTGCTTATTTGTTCTACCAATGTGTTGCATGTGTAATTAGTTTTTTTGCTTATTTGTTCCCTTCCCCTTGTCCTTGGTCGTGTGATGATCTGTTGGTTTCAAAACTGGTCAGTCTAAATGTTTTCAGAAGAATTTTTGCAACTCTTCCAACTGTTTTCTTAAACTCTTTCAACTTCTCTTAAACTACTTTCTCAAACTGTTTCTCAACTCTTTTTCTTAAACTGACTCTCAATTGTTTTAATGTCCTGTCCCAACTTCACTACTCTTAGAACCCTATGTTCTGCCCCCTTGGTGTTAGCATTGACATTGGAGCCTTGAGCACTCATGGAACTTTGATGCCCAAGGTAGGCTTCCGATGTTTGAGACTGTCTAATTGGGACATCTTTGGGTGCCTGGTATTGGCCAGGGGTTAAAACAAACCCATAGGGAACTTTGCCGTACCCAAGACTTGGTGATGGCTGTGAAACTCGAAAGGAATGAGGTTGGAGATGTTTGGGCCTGGCTGAGGCTCTCTATAGAGTAACTTCTTATTTTTCTTTTCTCACTATTGTAATTCTAATTATCTGTCTGTAATAATTTGTAGAACAATGAGGATTATAGTAAAATGTGGGGGTTATGCATGTTTAATTAAGGGAAATGGGTAGAAAACATGTTATAGGATTTTACTTACCTATTTGCGCAATAGAAATCATGCTTTAGGACATGCATCTTGACATATAGAAATCTTGCTCTTTAGGCCTCTTGCTTTCAGTTTGTTATAACTCTAATTAATCAATAATCAACGGGTCATCACCATTACATTTAGATACCATACTTATAGGAATTTCTGTGCATTAAATATCATGCAATTAAGGATTTTATTTGCAACTGTTTAAACACTTTGCTAATTTGGATAAAACTGGTTAACAAGTCCTCGTTAAAACTGGAAAATATTGTATGCTCACCATCTTTATATAATGCCTAGGCAAGCCTTAGGCCGGATAAAACGGGTTAATCACCTGCAAGTCGTGTTCAAATTAATCCACCTCGGTCTGAATTCGTTTGTCTGTGAAGCTCTCTCTATTTTTTACAAACTCCTGCCATATTTTAACTATCTGTGCAAAGGGTTTCTACTAAATTTTCCTTGTCCAAATTTGGACCACTATTTCAACTATCTGAGTACTAATTTTCCAAAGCTCCAAAAGCCTGTATTTTACTGTTTTATACTTTTGCAATCTCAAAAAATGTTTTCACGCTTGTTCTTTTGCTCCGCCTGTCCAAATTGTTTCACCATGCTTTCCACAAATGTTTCTAAATGACTTCGGCAGGTTTGTAAAACTTATACTACCTCTTTTCAATTATGAACATCCATTTTCTTTTACGTACCTTTCTGCAAACTTTTTAACTTCTGTTTCAATTTATACTCCAGCTTTTAACTCTCTTTTCCTTAGACCTTACATGTGTTTGAGACATGGTAGTAATGTGTTCGCTTATGGAAGGATATTTGAACCTTCTTATATGCCTTCACATGATTCCGTTACGCGTAGTCCTACTTGTTTTTGTATGTCGCTTAGTGTTTTAACCTTTAAACCTTGGGGTTCAAGCCTAGTTCCTACCTTATATGAATAGTGATCCTAAATGCCCTCTAGGATCTATAGAATGGGACGGGTAATAGCACGCGATAAGTATTCGTGACCGATCCACACACTTATATAACCTCTAAGGGGTGGGAAGGGTAGAATATGGATATGATGACGATGCGATAATATCATGAAGCGACCCCTCTTTGGGAATATGAGCTAGATATTGCATCGAATGATCCATATTATAGTCAAACCTAGGACCCTTCTTTCTCTTACGTGCTTATTTAAATGTATTCCTGATGCTTTTCAAATTGATCCTCTCCCCTATTTCAAACTTATGTCATTTTCTTTAAAGGTCTCAAATTATGTGAATACGTGCACTTCATTTCTCTGCTTGCTTCATCTTCTTTATAAAGTCACAATTAGCACGGCTGGGAACCACATTTGTGGATCTTGAGGGGTGCCTAACAACTTCCCCTCAAGATAATCTCAAGCCCTTACCCAACTCTGGTTTTCTTCTAAAAAATACGCTCTTATTAAAATGTCCTAATGCACTATAATCATTAACTGGCGATTCTTCCAATTCCATAACCCAATTCCCAAACGGGAAATAGAGTTGTTTTGCCCATAATGTCGTGAAACCCGATTTTGCTTCTTTTAGTGGAAAAAGGGGGCGTCGACAGCATGGCGACTCTGTTGGGGATTTATTTTTGGCTTTTACCACTACATATTTTGTGACTTTACCGCATTCTTTATTTATTGCTTCAATTACTTTTCTTTTACCATTTTCACAATTACTAACTTCTTTCTTCATGTCTTTCTTTTTCTTTGACTATTTTACAGCTTTATTGTATTAACCTCATTTCAACTCTGTCTTTAATTTTGAGCATTTATTGTAATCATTATTGTATGAACGTGAAAATACATGTACTTATTTCCTTTTTGTAATTGCATCCTTCAACATCATTTTCCACCCGTGCCAAACAAATCCTACAACAATGCTTATAATGAGTGGTTGCGCCCTTGCAACATTTACAAGCCCCCTATTTTTGGCAAAGGCATATTTGCGGTAAAACCAGTTGATCAACAGTGTAGTCGACGGTTCCGCGCCTTTCCCTTTTGAGTTTTCCGCTCAAGGGTACCTTGTCTAGCACTTCAAAAGTAGAAACCTTACTCCATTTAATTACTCATGCATCATGATCAAACTTAGCCGAGTCAGTTATGCCGTCCGCATAATGATTCATTAAGATAGCCTAAACCAAAGTCCACCGGGTTTCTTCGAAACCCAAACGGACATTCATGTTGTGTGCATCGATTTGGAGAACTAAATGCCTTTTCTAATTATTGATTTAAATGGTCGAGTCCGGTGGGATAAAGGGCCTAACTCTATGTTTTGCAGGAAATGAGGCACGAGGTACCCAGGTTCGGTATGATTTGTAGGAAACATTCATCCAAAGTTGCTAAGATTGTGGGATGATTTGCATGGTAGTGATCGGGTTGTTGTCCGCAAACACTTAGGAAATCTTCCTTCACTTCTGGAAGTTAGGGCAGATAACAAGATCGTGGTAGTTGCTACTATGTTTTGGGATAGTGAATGGTCCGTCTTCCGCTTTGGGGATATTGAAATAACGCCGCTGTTTGAGGAAATTGGGGGTTTAGCCGGAATTCCTTGGAATAGCCCGAGGTTGCTCATGCCAGAAAACCGCAAAGGTATAGGGTTCTTGAAAATGATGGGACTCAAAAAGAATCCGAATCTGGCCAGCTTGAAGGACTCCTACATATCCTTCGACTTCATGTATGAAAGGTTCGGACAGAGCAAATCATATCTCAATCACATGGACGAGTTCGCCTCACCTCTTTAGGGCACATACATAGGAGGGTTTTTGTGATCATGTTATGTTTTTTGGGAATGATAATTTTCCCGACGAAGAAGGCTAGGATCCATACAAGACTAGCCATGGCAACCAAAGCCGTAATGGAGGCTATCGACGGGTAGACGTTCAGCATAGAAACTATGATCCTCACAGAACTGTACCGAGCTTTAGAGAAATGTCAGCAAGGGGCACCACACTTCGAAAGGTGCAATCTACTACTACAACTCTGGCTCATTGAACATCTTCAAAAGGGAGACTATAGGCGGGAGATCATACGCCGGGATTGGGATGATCGCATTGCTTTCCATCATCCAAAGCGGATGCACTTCATGCTGGATATGTTTGCTCACCCGGAAGACGCTAGTGGATTGGTGGAACTATTAAGAAATATGAGAGAAAAACATGTACAATGGATGTACGAGTGGTTTCCAACTGGAGAGTTTATCATTCAGTCTAGGGATGCGCCATTCCTTCTACTCATAGGCTTGAGAGGAACTTACCCTTATGTCCCTGTGCGAGTCATGAGGCAAGCCGGAAGGAAGCAGATTATACCAAGACTGGAAAAGATGAGTCATTACAGAGCTGATTTCCAAGATAACGATAGCCCACACAGGTGCCGAGTTCATCATATATGGCACTCGAAAAGCATTCTAGAAAAGGAATTTATGGAACCAGATAGGTATCAGGCGGGGCATGCGCCACTTTATCAGGTATGGTTAGAAGATGATCATATTGGCTTGGGAAAGATAGGTTTCGTCCATGGTCACAGGGTTATTGATGAGGAGGCAGCAGTAAAGGTCAAGTACAATCAGCTACGTAAGCGGATGCGAGAGTGCGAGAGTGAACATCGTGAGATACTAGAGGCTCAAGAGAAGGTAATCAATGAATAGAACGAAATGGTTGTCCGCGCAAGCAACCATTTAGGGTACTTGGAAAAGGGTATAGTGGAGCTGGAAGGCAAGTTTCTGAAAAGGATCAAAGACTGTCAGGAAGCTGAAGGTAATGAAGGTGGGCGTATGGCTTAGGCTTATTTGTTGCTGGGACTATGCGAGCTAATGAAGCTATATGAGGGAGTCAAAGATACCGAATCTGGGGAAGGTCCTTATGAGGCCAAGTAGTTAGGATTTTACCGCTTTCTCGATGTAATAAGGCCCCTTGGCCATTAGTGACAATTTTTTCTTTATTTCAGTTTTTTTGACTCATTCTATTTTCTATCATAAAATGAGGCATTTGGTACTACGAGTTCTCCAAATCATTATTTTTCTCTAGGCCTACCTCGGGCATAACAAGGCGGCCAAATAGGAAACAATTCATTTCTTGCAACAATGTGTTTACATACCGCAATGTTTTCTTCCTCAGAATCCGCACTAACTTTTTACCTTTTTTGTTTTCTTTTTGTTTTTATCCCCCTCCCCAAAGGTTAGTTCCTGCATTCTGGCACCATAAGCATATTCAACAAGATCTAAGGGTCCTCCTCCTCCTCCGAGTCCTCCCAGAAATAGGAATAAAGGAAAAATGGCAAATAATGAAGCAAGAAATGAAATTGAAGGAAATTCTCAGGGTACCCCAATCACCAAGGAAACTACTGCCCAGTTGGAGCAAACTTTGTTAAGGTTTCGAGAGGATATAGACCAAGTCCGGAGTTTGGCAAGTCTATCCATCTTCCTTGCTGCTGCGGATGTCAACAATCAAGTCCCTGCACCTCCGCAGAAGACCTTAACCCAAGTTCGCAACAATGCTCCGCCGCTCATCCCTGAGCCTCACGATGCTCCAAATCACCAGGATACCCCTATCTTTGTGGATATTGTGCCCTACTATACATAGCACATACCAGATGCATCAGAATCAGATTCACTCCTTTAGAACTTGGCTGCAGAACTCAAGAAACTCAATAACAGGGTCTAAGGTGTGGAAGGTGATAGGGGTGTAGGGAGTCTGAGTTATGAAGACCTTTGTGTTCAACTTGATGTCGAACTCCCGGAGGGGTACAAACCTCCTAAGTTCGAGATGTTTGATGGTACGAGTGATCCCAGGGTTCACCTCATAATGTATTGTGACAAATTAGTGGGAATTGGTAAGGACGAGAAGATCCGCATGAAACTATTTATGAGGAGTTTGAGAGGGGACGCTTTATGTTAGTACATCAGCCAAGATGCAAAGAAGTAGATGAGTTGGGTAATCATGGCACCAAATTTCATGGACCGTTTTAGGTTCAACACTGAGAATGCGCCAGACGTGTTCTACATTCAGAATTTGAAGAAGAAGCCTACTAAAACCTTTCACGAGTATGCTACTCGTTGGAGGGCGAAAGCTGCCAAAGTCAGGCTGGCTTTGGAAGAAGAACAAATGAATAGATTCTTCTTTCGTGCCCAGGACCCATAGTATTACGAGAGATTGATATTGATAGAGGGGAAGAAGTTAACTGATATCATCAAACTGGGAGAAAGGAATGAAGAGGGAATCAAAAATGGTATGGTTACCAATCTTGAGGCACTGCAAGCCACCAACAAAGCCTTGAAATCTGGTGGTTCATCAAAGAAAAAGGATGTAAACTACGTAACGGCTGCGCAAAGAAACCATTCTCCCAAGAAATACCAACCTTAACTTCCAACTTCACTCACGTACCAACCCTCCCTAAATTACCAAGCACCTTCGCCTACTTACCAAAATCCACCGCCTATCTACCAGTCATCTCCACCACAAACATACCAACCCACCTCGCCACGATATTCCCAACCCGCATCCCTATACCAAGCTTACACACCCCAACCTCCTGACTATCTATCACCACCTACCAGTGAAAACTTACCGCGACCAAGACCAAATTTTGGCCGCAAACCACCCATACAATACACTGCTATTGCTGAACCCATTGACCAACTCTATGAGAAGATCAAAGCCACCGGTTATGTTACACCCATCCCAGCCATAATCCTAGAGAACCCTTCCCAATGGATTAACCCAAACAAAACATGCGCATACCATTCAGGGATAAAAGGCCATACCATTGACGAGTGCCGCTCGTTAAAGAACAAACTACAGACCTTAATTGACAACAAGGTCATCGTAGCTAAGGAGCCTGTTCCTAATATTCGTAACAACCCACATGCCAGACCATAAAGGTGGGAGCATCCACATAATTGAAGTAGAAGACAATTGGGACACCGAAGGGTCAATTGGTTTGATATCTGAAGGGGATGAGCCCAAGAAACTGGTGTTTACCCTTAATCCTATTATTGTACAAGTCTAGCCATCTGAGGAAAGCATAGTGAATATAGTTGTGCCATTTGAGTTCGAGACGCTTCCTGCAAAGGTACCAATGCCGATTGAGGTGTAATTTGGGACTCCAAAGGCGCCTGCATCGATTGAAGTTACTATGTTGCCTCCAAAGGTGCCCATTTCGGTCGCCATGTCAGACGTAATCCCATTTCAGTCCAGAAACATACTCTGGGACTAACCAGTCGAGGCGAGATGGAAAGGAAAAGCACGCGCGGGTGAAGCGATTGCTGCGCAAGGTATGACTAGAACAGGCAGGGTGTAAATACCAGAGCACCTAGCTGAGCCTAGAAAGTATGCCCCTAGACGTCCTATGGAAACCAGACCTGAAGATCTCTGGAGAAAGATACAGGCTAAGGAGTATTAAGTGGTTGAATAGCTATACAAAACTCCGGCACAGATTTCCATCTTGGCATTGCTGCAGAGTTCCAAGGCGCATAAAAAAGCCTTGATGAAGATATTGAGCAAGGCTTATGTCCCGAGCAACATAACCTGAGGAGAGATGGCAAACATGATAGGGCAGATATTGGAAAGTCACAAAATCACTTTTCATGAAAATGAATTAGCGCCTGAAGGGCTCAGTCATAACAAAGCACTGCACATCACCGTGCAATATGAGGAGTATTTCATCACCAGAATCCTAGTTGACAGAGGTTCTAGTCTCAACATTTGTCCACTGATCACCCTCAAGAAGTTGGGCAAAGGGTTGCACAAGATAAAAGATAGGGCTATTAATGTTAAAGCTTTGATGGTTCTCAGAGGTCCACTCTCGGGGAGATTAGCCTGTTTTTGCAAATGGAACTCGCTTGTTTTGATGTTGAGTTCCAAGTCATCAACATATCGACCTCATACAACTTATTGCTGGGACAACCCTTGATCTATGCCGCTGGGGCTGTGGCATCAACATTAAATCAGGCAGTGAAGTTTTAATAGAACCATCAGGAAGTGATCATCCATGGCGACTGTAGCAACCCCATATACAGTCACCAGACTATTCCAATGATCGGAGGCAGAAGAAGAATCGGCGGGGAGACATATCATCATATCGAGCGGGTCAACGTAATGGATATGGAAAAATGGTGGAGTAACAAGGTTGAAATCATTCTTAATTCGAGTGGGTATGAACCGGGGAAAGGACTTGGTAAGAATCTTCAAGGTATCACCAAACCTGTCCAGTTGATGGAACATGGTACTACCTTCAGGCTGGGGTATGAGTATACTTGGCAAGAATTCAGAAACTGGTCACCACCATGACGCGGCCCATATTATACATTGGAACACCCCCTACCTCAGTTGGAGCATACAATTCAGCCAGTCGACACTCTCTATAGTTCAGAGGAAGATGAGGCTCTTGCAGCGATGAAGATCCTGTTTCTGGAGGATGACATGGATTGTTTTGTGATCGTCGAAGAGGAAGGGGAGGAAGGCCCTTCCATTCAGGCTTTGAACCGAGAGGAGAACCTCATCAACTGGTCAATTAGGACCACCATTGCCCGGAACCCTCGGGGTAGCAAGGCTGAACAAGTATCATGCATTTTATTTCTAGTTGTTTTCTTTACTCTCCGCATTTGTCTTTACTTTTCGAAAAGAGCCCTGATGTTTTGAACATTTATGAATTCAATCAAAAGCATTTTCAGTTTTATCAAATGTCTTGCTATTCATTACTTTTTCTCTGCTATTTACTTTATTTTTCACACAGCATTACCATTACGTGTCTTGATGATGAACCAACAATTGTAACTTGCAACGAGGCTATACAACAAATGGACATAGACTCATAAGAAGATGATATACCAGAAGAGGTTGTCATAGAGGCTGAAAATTTTGAGAACATGCCTAAGTCCAACTTGGATGAAATCGAAGTCTTCAATTTAGGAGATACAAAGAATGTCAAAGAAACGCGCATCAGTGTGCACTTATCACAGACAGAGAAAGACAAATATGTAGAGTTCTTGAAGGAATATGAGGATATTTTTGCATGGTCTTATGACGATATGACCAGTCTCAGCATGTCTATCGTCGCTCACAAACTACCTACAAATCCTGCATGTCCCCCGTTAAAACAAAAGCTCAGAAAATTCAAGCCAGATATGAGTCTAAAAATCAAAGAGGAGGTTACCAAGCACGTCAAAGCCAGAGTTCTTCAAGTGGTAGAATACCCAACTTGGTTACCTAACATTGTGCCAGTGCCGAAGAAGGATGGGAAAGTTAGAGTCTGTGTCGACTACCGGGATCTCAACCGGGCAAGTCCCAAAGACGATTTCCCTTTGCCAAATGTACACATTCTGATCGACAACTACGCCAAGCATGAGTTGCAGTCATTCATCGATTGCTTTGCGGGGTATCATCAGATATGGATGGATGAAAGAGGTGCAGAGAAAATGGCATTCACGCCTTGGGGGATGTATTGCTACAGAATGATGCCGTTTGGGTTGAAGAAAGCGGGGGCTACTTATATGAGGGCCGTGACTACCATCTTTCATGACATGATACAAAAGAAGATCGAGGTTTACGTGGACGATGTCATCATTAAATCCAAGAAGGCTGCAGATCACATGGAGGACCTTTGAAAGTTCTTCAACAGAATAAGGAGGTATAACTTGATATTGAATCCCTCCAAATGTGAATTTGCGGTCCCTGCGGGAAAGTTTTTGGGTTTCATCGTAAGTCGCCGAGGAATAGAGCTGGATCCATCAAAGGTCAAATCTATTCAGGAGTTGCCACCACGGAAAAGCAAGAAAGAGGTAATGATTTTCTTGGGGAGACTTAACTATATCAGCCAGTTCATTGCTAAGTCTACCGTCATTTGCGAACCTATCTTCAAGATGCTGAAGAAGGATGTCGCCACCAAGTGGACCGAGGAATGTCAAACGGCTTTCGACAAAATCAAGGAATATTTGTCTACGCCTCCAGTCCTGGTACCACCTGAGCCTGGGAGGCCTTTATTGCTCTATCTCGCAGTGTTGGATGGAGCATTTGGTTGTGTCTTGGGACAACACAATGAAACAGGGAGGAAGGAGCAAGCTATTTACTACCACAACAAGAAACTTACCCCGTACGAGGCTCGGTATTCCTTACTAGAACGCACGTGCTCTGCTCTAACTTGGATAGCTCATAAGTTGAGGCACTAGTTTTGTGCTTACACCACCTACATTACATCAAGAATGGATCCACTAAAATACATCTTTCACAAGCCTAGGCCCACTGGCAAGCTCCAGTGGAAAATTTTGTTGAGTGAATTCGACATTGTCTACGTCACCCAAGGGGCAGTTAAAGGACACGCTTTGGCAGATTATCTCGTAGAAAACCCTCTAGAAGGGGAGTATGAACCATTGAAGACATATTTTCCCGATAGTGAAATAGCTCTCATAGGAGAAGATATAGACGAATCCTATGACGGTTGGAGGATGTTTTTCGACGGAGCCGTGAATTTCAAAGGAGTTGGTATTGGAGTAGCCTTGGTATCAGAAACCGGTTAGCATTATCCGGTATCCGCCAAGCTCTGGTTCCTTTGCACCCATAACATGGAAGAGTATGAAGCTTGCATCTTAGGGCTTAAACTGGCCATTGACATGAACATTCAGGAGCTACTGGTGATTGGGGATTCAGAACTACTCATACACCAGGTCCGAGAAGAGTGGGCAACCAAGAATTCCAAGATACTCCCTTATTTTCATCACATACAGGAATTGAGAAAGAGGTTCAGAAAAACAGAATTCCAACGTGTTCCAAGAACACAAAATGAATTTGCTGACGCCCTAGCCACTTTATCATCCAAGATTCAGAATCCAGACACAAATTTCATCGACCCTATCCAGGCCAGAATTAAGGATCAGCCGGCTTATTGTGCATATGTTGAGTAAGAAGCCGACGGAAAACCCTGGTTCCACGACATCAGAAGGTACCTAACAACATGAGAATATCCAGAGCTTGCTAATGCTACCGAGAAGCGCACGCTTCGAAGGCTGTCCAAAATTTTCTTTCACAATGGAGGAATCCTATACATGAGGACTCCTAATTTAGGACTATTAAGGTGTGTCAATGCGACGGAAGCAACCAAATTATTGGAGGAAGTGCACTCAGGGACTTGTGGGCCGCACATGAACGGTTTTGTTTTAGATAAGAAGATACTCAGAGCAGGATACTTTTGGATGACAATGGAAACGGATTACATTCAGTATGTCCGAAGGTGTCAACGCTGTCAGATACATGCGGATATGATAAAGGTACCCCCAAACGAGCTCACCGAAACAAGATCATCATGGCCGTTTGTCGCCTGGGGAATGGATGTTATTGGACCAATCGAGCCTGCCGCATCAAACGAACATAGGTTCATTCTAGTGCTGATTGATTACTTCACTAAATGGGTTGAAGCAGCTTCGTACAAAGCAGTAACCAAAAAAGTCGTGGCAGACTTTATCCGAGATCGGGTTGTATGTCGGTTCGGTGTTCCAGAGTCAATCATCACTGATAATGGTTCTAATCTAAACAACTATTTGATGAAAACGATGTGTGAAACTTTCAAGATCAGGCACATAAACACTACAACTTATAGGCCTCATATGAATGGAACCGTGGAGGCAGCAAACAAGAACATCAAGAAAATACTAAGGAAAATGATCGAAAAGCATAAGCAGTGGCGTGAGAAGTTGTCATTCTCTCTATTAGGTTATCGTACTACAGTTCGCACATCCACTGGGGCAACTTCCTACATGCTAGTTTATGGTACAGAGGCAATGATTCCCATTGAGGTAGAGATCTCATCCTTGGGAATCATACAATAAGTTGATCTAGATGATGCAGAATGGATCAAGGTTCGATACGAACAGCAAGCCCTTATATATGAGAAAAGAATGAACGCCATCTGCCACGGTCAATTATATCATAACAGGATGTCTAGAGCCTTCAACAAGAGAGTTCGACCGAGAAAGTTTACACCAGAACAGGTGGTGTTGAAGAAGATATTTCCGCATCAAGACGAGGCCAAAGGGAAGTTCTCTCCCAACTGGCAGGGTCCGTACATGGTTCACTGGGTACTAACTAGAGGAGCCTTTATTCTTGGAGAAATGGATGGAGAAATCTGGGCAAACCAATAAACTCAGATGCAATGAAGAGATACTACATTTAATCAGTATATTTTCTTTATGATGTAATTTGAACTACGTCTGACCTGATTCCCGTTTAAGAGGGGATACGTAGGCAGCCCTATGGGTTTGTTCACATCATTAATAAAATTCCATTTTCCCTCGCATTTGTAACTGAGGCAGAATTTTGAGGAGGACCCTCAAAATTCCAAAGTCTTTTTCCCAACTTTCGTATCAGCATCAACCCAGTAAACTGGGGTAGAATTCTAGGATCGATCCGCTTTCAATCATTCAGCGCCTCAGTCAACAACACAGCCCGGTAAATTGGGGCAGAATTTTGAGGAGAACCCTCGAAATTCTAGAGCAAGAGAGGTTGTCGTGCCTTGTACAGTTGTGGTTCATCATAAAACAAAAACTATCTTTTGCTTTACTTATGTACATACATTTGCATCATATTTTCCAAATTTTGCATAAAATCATTTGGATCGCTATTGTTCAGCAACGCTGCCCAAGGGGTACAGAACGCCACGAGTCGAAGGATGCGAACTGACCTTCCCCTTACAGAACTCATGATTTTTCTTTGGATACAGGAACCTAGGGTGCGAATAGGCAATGCAGGAGTCTTACAAAACAAAGCCACTACCAGCGTGACAAAGGCTTACCATCTACATTCAATGCTACCCCAGCAGTCATCAATATCGCAATCATCTACCAGCTAAGACAATCACCATCATCCTCTCCAATAAATTTTCTGCACTCCTACATAGCGCTATTTTTCTGCCTTTCGAGGTTAAGCTCTACCTCCATCTTGCATAAGGCTCTTTTCTGCCTTTCGAGGTTAAGCTCTACCTCCATCATTGCATAAGGCTATTCTCTGCCTTTCGAGACTAAGCTCTGTCTCCATCTTGCATTGCATAAGGCTATTCTCTGCCTTTCTACGTTAAGCTCTACCTCCATCCTTGCATAAGGCTATTCTATGACTTTCGAGGTTAAGCTCTACCTCCATCCTTGCATAAGGCTATTCTCTACCTTTCAAGGTCAAGCTTTACCTCCATCTTTCATAAGGCTCTTCTCTGCCTTTGGAGGTTAAGCTCTACCTCTATCTTGCATAAGGCTATTCTCTACCTATCGAGGTTAAGCTCTACCTCCATCCTTGCATAAGGCTATTCTCTGCCTTCCGAGGCTGAGTTCTACCTCCATCCTTGCATAAGGTTACTCTCTGCCTTTCGAGGCTAAGCTCTGCCTCCATCAATTCTTAGGGCTATTTCTCTGCCTTTCGAGACTAAGATCTGTCTCCATCTTGCATTCTTGCATAAGGCTATCGTCTTCCTTTCGAGATTAAGCTCTGTCTCCTCTATTTTTGCATCTTTGGCTGAAATATCGCCGCTCTACATTTAAATTTGCTCTTTGGCTGAAATAACTCCATCCTTGCATTCTTTCGGCTGAAATATTGCCACCTTCTCATGGGCTGAAATATCACCAAATTTATTCAAAGGCGTCATAGTTCGGAGGCACCATCCGCATGGCTCGAGAACACCATTTCATGGCCTACGAATCTTTACTTTCATGCTCTTCATAGCCCGGACGTTATAGTTTTAGGACGCCATCCTAATAGTGCGAAGACAACATTCATGGTCCAATGGGAACTTGGATCATGTTTAAATTATGCAAAATATCCGCACATCGTTCATTTGCAGGTACACCGGCAGGCATAGCTGTCTATGCAGGAGCACTCCCGCTCCAGTTCTCTGCGGCTCATCTGATCCTCGAACCCTTGCATAATCTCAATCCCCGTTGCGTCCGCCCTTTCAAATTTTCGTTGGCATATTCCGCCAATGGCTCCTGAACTACATACGGCCTGATTCCTGTAAGACCAGGGATATGTAGGTAGCTCAGAAGCCATAGCACGGTCAAAAATCTCATACAATTGTCACTTCCGGTCAAAATTGGCCATCTTATCTTTACCCGACAACTCTTTCATCCTCCTCGGGCAAAGAGGGGCAGCTGTTGATACCCAATTTTTCCCTACTTATTTTGTACCCAAAATACTTTCAAAATAGCTTTTGAATGCATATATAAGCATCCAAAAAGGGTTTGATATTTTTCTATGATTTTTCAAGCATTTTTAAAATTGATTTACAACTCATTTTGTACTATAAAATTCAGTATTTGGTTTTAAACCTTGCTATTTTAGTAAATAAATTATTTTATTCTCTCATTTACATAAAAATATAATTTATGAAATTTTTACAGGATTTTACAAAGCCATAAGTACTTTGAAACTAAAATTGCATTAAATTGCAATTTTAGCCTATTTTCTCAATTTCATAATTATTTCAAGTGTAAAATTGTTCTTGATATTTTTAATCAATTCCCAAACCTATTTTAGTGGCTCACTAATTTTATTGAATTTTTTTAACATCTTATGCTATTTTTATAAAATTATATTCGGGGAAAATTGGCTATTTAAACTATAGCCAGATTTTATTTAAAATATAGCCCAATTACACCCCTATTTCAGCCCAAAATTTTAACCCAATTCAATGACCCACACCCTTTAATTTACCCGACCCGCCTCAAATTTAATTTGAGCCGTTGATCAAATAAAATCAACAGCCCAAGTCTCATTGCCATAATTAAATCAAACGACACCCCTAAACCCTCATTTTCACGGACCAGTCTCCCTCTCCCTCAAACGGTTGCTCTCCCTTCTCTCTACAACCTTCTAGTTCCTTATTTCTTCTTCGATGAGCTCGACGCCTCTCCGACCATACCCCTCCATCACTTCTCTCGATCTTCAGTCGGCATGGAACCCTCATCACCGTTGCTCACCTATGAAGTTTTGAAACCTCAGAGGCTTCTACCATGGAAGGCGGTCACTAAAGCCTTTGCCTAGGTCCGTTTTCGGCCTTTCCCCGGTGGGTTTTTGCTCGATGATGCTTGAATATTGATGTTATACGAGTTTCACGGCCAGGTTATTTGTTTTCCCTAATTTGTGTACAAACCCTAATTTTTCTACTCAACCTCTCTAAACTCTGCTCTTTTAAAACGATTCTCAGTATGATTTCATCTTCTACTCTACTTTTTACTTAGTATTTCCGTTTATTTCAAACTTCAGAGGGTCACTACTATTTCAAATTTTAGGGTTTCTTACCCCCTTCTTCAAAATCGTTTCTTCTGCTCTTTCGGAGTACTATATGCTCGATCGTGTTTATTTGTTTTACTTGCTTGTTTTATTGTTTGTTTGGTGTCTTTGTTAACCAAGGTCCATGCTTTAATCTTTCTTTCTAGGGTTGCTGACCTTTTTTATCATTATGCTCATGTTTCTTTTGGATATTATATGATTAATCTCATATTATGTGCTTGAAACCTTTGTTTTCTGAGTTTCATGTCTTAAATCTCTTCTAGGGTTTCAACTCCCACTGTTTTATGCTACTTCTTGCTTAGGGTTCTTAGTTTGTAATTGTTGTGCTTAAATAATTCGAATGCCTTTCTTTACTGAATATTCTGTTAATTCCGAGCATCTTTTTAAATCTCTAATTTCTAGGTGTTCTTACACTGACTTCAAATTGTTTCCTTATTTATGAGTTGCTTTCTATGTTTGGGGACTAATTCCCTCTAATTTTGGTTTTTTCCCATGATTCTTGGGCTGACTATTCGTTGTTGATTTATATTGTTTACCATTTTTGTGCACTCAAGTATATTTTTTGTTATTCAGCCTATGTTTTCCTTTTTTGAAATATTGTGTATCGCGCCTTTTTTATGTACAACATGCCTATTGCTTTCGTTATGGTATAATCAGTCATTCAACAGGCTTTTGTCTTATTTGATTGCCTGTACTCTTATTCGAATTTTGAGTCCCTAATTTATTTGAATTAGGACCTATGATTGATTTAATTTGGTATTGTTTCTATAATTATACACTCCCTACCCTATTCTCTACTATTTTTAAACTATAAGTACTACTCTTCTCTTCTCACTTGAGACAGACACGAATAAAATCCCTCAAAATGTTTCCTTCAGAAATATTCATGCTTTCTCTCTATGCTGTTTTCTATACAAACTCTCTCATTCTCTTATTGAAAAAATAAATCGGTTGAAAGCCAAGACTGCATATCTTGGTTTGATTACTTCTGCACTACTGGTTTTTTAATTGTTTGTTACTTGGGTCTTTTGCTGCTGCTACTCTCATCCTGCTATTGCACACTGTTATTTTCTCTACCGCTTACACTCTCTGCTCATTTGGTTCCTCTGTGCACTATTATTATTGTTTCCTATTGTTTGCAACTAGTGTCACTCCTTTATGAAATAGTTTCCACAACAAAATGTTGCTATTAATTTTACATTTCATAATGTTTCTTGTGTGCTTTTACTTATGATTTTGTTGCTCTTTCTGTCACTAGCATGTCATTCACTAATCTATTTGGTTTAGCTTAGAATGCTCCTTTACCCCCTCCCTATCTAAATGAATGTTTCCCTTTCACTTGTGCATTACTACCATGTGTCCATGTCTTCTTGACTACTTGGTTAACCTAAAGTCTCTGCTTAAAGATAAGTGTATTAGAGTAAGAACTGAACTCTCGTTTTACAACCATGTCTAGTTACTTTCTACCAATGTGTTTCCTGTGTAATTAGTTTCTTTTGATTATTTGTTCCCTTCCCCTTTTCCTTGGTCGTGTGATGCTCTATTGGTTTCAAAACTGGTTAGTCTAAATGTTTTCAGAAGAATTTTTGCAACTCTTCCAACTATTTTCTTAAACTATCTCAACCTCTCTTAAACTACTTTCTCAAACTGTTTCTCAACTCTTTTTCTTAAACTGACTCTCAATTGTTTTATAGTCCTGTCCCAACTTCACTACTCTTAGAACCCTAGGTTCTGCCCCCTTGGTCTAAGCAATGCCATGGGAGCCTTGAGCACTCACGGAACTATGATGCCCAAGGCTGGCTTCTAATGTTTTAGACTGTCCAATTGGGACATCTTTGGGTGCCTGGTATTGGCCAGGGGTTCAAACGAACCCTTAGGGAACTTTGCCGCACTCAAGCCTTGGTGATGGCTGTGACACTCGAAAGGAATGAGGTTGGAGATGTTTAGGCCTGGTAGAGGGCTCTCTATAGAGTAACTTCTTATTTTTCTTTTCTCAATATTGTATTTCTAATTATCTGGCTGTAATAATTTGTAAGAACAGTGGGGATTATAGTTATATATAGGGGTTTATGCATGTTTAATTTAGGGAAATGGGTAGAAAAAATGTTATAGGATTTTACTTACCTATTTGCGCAATAGAAATCATGCTTTAGGACATGCATCTTCACTTAGAGAAATCTTGTTCTTTAGGCCTCTTGCTTTCAGTTTGTTATAACTCTAATTAATCAATAATCAACGGGTCATCACCATTACATTTAGATACCATGCTTATAGGACTTTCTGTGCATTAGATATCATGTCATTAAGGATTTTATTTGCAACTGATTAAACACTTTGCTAATTTGGATAAAACTGGATAACAGCTCCTCGTTAAAATTGGAAAATAATGTATGCTCACCATCTTTAAATAACGCCTAGCCAATCCTTAGGCCGGATAAAATGGTTTATACACCTGCAAGTCGTGTTCAAATTAATCCACCTCGGTCTGAATCCGTTTGTCTATGAAGCTCTCTCTATTTTTTACAAACTCCTGCCATATTTTTACCATCTGTTCAAATGGTTTCTACTGAATTTTTCTTGTCCAGATTTGGACCACTATTTCAACTATCTGAGTACTATATTTTCCAAAGCTCGAAAAACCTGTATGTTACTGTTTTATACTTCTGCAATCTCAAAAAATGTTTTCACGCTTGTTCTTTTGCTCCGCCTGTCCAAACTATTTTACCAGGCTTTCCACAAATGTTTCTAAATGACTTCGACAGGTTTCTAAAACTTATACTACCTCTTTTCAGTTCTAAACATTCTTTTTCTTTTACGTACTTTTCTGCAAACTTATTAACTTCTGTTTTAATTTATACTCCAGCTTTTAACTCTCTTTTCCTTAGATCTTACATGTGATTGAGACGTGCTAGTAATGTGTTCGCTTATGGAGGGATATTTGAGCCTTCTTATATGCCTTTACATGATTCCATTACGCGTAGTCCTACTTGTATTTGTATGTCGCTTAGTGTTTAGACCTAGGGGTACAAGCCTAGTTTCTACCATATATGAATAGTGATCCTAAATGCCCTCTTGGATCTATAGAATGGGACGGGTATTAGCACGCGATAAGTATTCGTGACCGATCCACACGCTTAAATATACTCTAATGGGTGGGAAGGGTAGAATATGAAGATTATGACGATGCGATAATATCATGAAGCGACCCCTCTTTGGGAATATGAGCTAGATATTACATCGAATGATCCATATTATAATCAAACCTAGGACCCTTCTTTCTCTTACGTGCTTATTTAAATGTTTTCCTGATGCTTTTCAAATTGATCCTCTCCCCTATTTCAAACTTATGTCCTTTTCTTTAAAGCTCTCAAATCATGTGAATACGTGCACTTCATTTGTCTGCTTGCTTTATCTTCTTTATTAAGTCACAATTAGAATGGTCGGGGACCACATTTATGGATCTTGAGGGGTGCCTAGCACCTTCCCCTCGAGATAATCTCAAGCCCTTACCCAACTCTGATTTTCTTCTAAAAAATACTATCTTCTTAAAGCGTCCTAATGCACTATAATCATTTGGTGGCGACTCTTCCAATTCCATAACCCAATTCCCAAATGAGAAATAGAGTTATTTTTCCCATATTGTCGTGAAACCCGATTTCGCTTCTTTTAGTGGAAAAAGGGTGGCATCAACAATAAGGAATCTTCTTCACAAGATGTCTAGTCAAGTAACTATTTATGATGTAGCATGCAAGAATTCAACAAACTTAGTATTTTCACATTCAGTTTCATGATCAGACCTAATTGATGCAAGTTGATTACCTAGTTGTTTCTGAATTTTTCATTTTTTATTTTTTATTTTTTAATACAAGAAGCAAACATGCCAAATACTTTAACTTTAAATGTTAAAAATAATGTCCAAGTAAACCTAGAGTAATCATCAACAAACACCTCATATATATTTTACCACCTCAGCTTATTGCACCACAGAGATCCACATGGACTAGTTCCATCGTTCTGGTGGTGCTTAGCATTTTCTTGCTTTTGAGGGAGGATCTTTCCCCTTGCACAAGCCTCACAAATTTTATTTTCCTTGAACTTAATGTTAGGTAGTCCTATCACCAAATGCGTGGAGATTAGGTTGTTGAGTTGACTTAAACAGGCATGTCCAAGTCTCTTATGCTAAAGGAGGGGATCATTGTCCAACACACTTAAGCAAGAGAGTGCATTTTGTGAAAGAGTAGACAAATCTACAATGTATATATTGTTTACTCTTTTTCCCTATAAAACAATCTTGTTAGTGGTAAGATTAATAACAAAATATTTTGTAGAGGTGAATGCTACCAAGTTACCTCTATCACACCATTCTGACTGCCTTATTAGGCGATATTGTAGGCCATCTATCAGGTAGACATTCTCAATAGAGTAAGAATCAGCCTTTCCTACCTTCCAAACCCCAATGATCTCATATTTCTTCCCATTTCCAAAGGAGACATCACCTCCTTGGAGGTGCTCAAGTGAAAGGAACTGGTTCTTACTTCATGTCATATGCTTTGAGAAGCCACTATCCATGTACCATATTTGGTCGCTCCCCTTCACTTGGACACGCAAAAAGAAATTAGGGGTTAGTCTTAGGAACCCAAACTAGTTTGGGTCCTTTTATATAGGCAAAAGGGTGAATCAGATTCTTGTTAGCCCAACCTGGCAGCCTATTTTTCCCTTGAACAAATTCTTTATTCTTTTTACTAGCGTTTTTTTTTGCAATACATTCAAATTTATAGTGATCAGTTTTGCAAATTATGTTTTCAGGAAGTGTGAGGTACTTGCTTTTGGGATCCCACATAGGTACAAGGGTCCCATAGCCAAGCCCTCTCTTATTTCTATTATGGTTTTCATGTAGCAATGAAAGTTCATCGGAGTATCTATTCCATTTACAGGTTCTGTCTAGCTCGTGCTTAACCTTTTTTATATCCTCCTTAAGGACTCTTATCTGCTCATCTCTTTTGTATAACTCATCTTTCATTTTTCCCTTATTTTCTTCTAATGTGAGTTGTGTATGATCAACTTTCTTTTTACCAGTGCTTAATTTAAATTTTAGATTTTCACATCTACGCTCTAGGATAGTGGTGTCAAGTTCACGAATCTGGTTCTTCAACTCAGCATTTTCGCTATCACTTTCACTAGCCCTAAATTCTAGATTTTTGCGCTTGGCTTTTAGAATCACACACTGCTTAAATAGCTATTTCTTTTCATTATTTAGATCCTCGGATTCATCAATGAAATCCAGAAGTAACTCAGATAACCTTTCTTTAGACAAAAAATTAATCTTGTCTTTGAGATGAATTATACTTACCTCAGATTCCTCATCGGATTCTCCAATTGCCATAAGTGCTTGTTCATCTCCATAATCACCCTCTGAGTCCTCATCTAAGATTTCTCCCCAAGCAACAACCATAGTCTTTGTTGATCGTTTGTTCTTATTGGGTTGAACATGTTCCTTGTTATTATTCTTCCGTTCAGCTTTTTCCTTCTTCCATTCCATTTCCTATTGAGGGAAGTTTCTAATGTGGTGAATCATTTTTCCCACACTTGTAACACCCTTCATTGGTTTTTTTCAGGAACCCTTGGTTTGTTGTAGCTTCCACTTCTTAAAGGACCATTTCCTCTCATTTACTTCTTGAATTCCTTTGTGACCATAGTCATTTAATCCTCCTCTAGATCAACACCTTTAGTGATTCTGAATGCCGTTCTTCTTTCCTTCTTGGGTTCATCTATCTTCGTGGATTGCCTTTTAAGTTCGTAGTCTGTGAGATTTCCAATTAGCTCGTCCAACTTAAGAGTGGCAATGTTCTTTGATTCCTGAATGGCAGTGATTTTGCTTTCCCAAGTGACTAGCAGAACCCTTGTCAAAATTTTCTCAATGTTGTCCTCTTCAAGAAAAACCCTTCCAAGAGACTTAAGTTCATTTGTCAGTATGGTGAACCATGTATACATCTCCTCGATGGTTTCCCCTTCCTCCATGGTGAAATTCTCATATTAAGAATATAGCAATGTTCCTCTTCATCTCTTTACTTGAAGAGTTCCTTCATGAAACACTTATAAAGTGTCCCATATTTCCTTGGCAGTAGTAAAACTTTGAATTCTATTGTACTAGTCTGGACCAAGTGTACACACAAGCCATTTTTTGGCCTTAGCATTCTTTTCCCATTTTCTCAAGTCCTCAGAATTGCAGTCAACTCATGTTTTTGGCACATATACTCCTTCAGCATTCTTATTCATGGTAGCAAGAGGACCATCAGTGACGATGTCCCAGAGCTCATAGTCTTCTCCGATGATGTGATATCTTATTCTATTTTTCCACCAAGAGTAGTAGTCGCCATTAAAGAGTGGAGGCCTATCAGTGGATTGTCCTTCCTAGTTTTCAGATGGTGCGCTCATCTTGATATATTCCTAAGGTGTTAGCCTCTTCAAGGATAACATGCTCTGATACCAATTGATGCTTTATACATAAATACCACACCAGAGGGGGAGGGGCGCGATTTGTGTGGTACCCAATTTTTTTGCTTAAATTGCTTATGAAGTACTTGGTTATTCTATGCGTTCCAACTACTATTGTTGTGGAATACTAAATATAGAAAATAAAGAACACAGAGATTTTACATGAAAAACACCAGCTCAAAAGGTAAAAAAACCACGACCTACTACTCAGTAGGATTTTCCCAAACTTTCACTAAAATCACTAAGCCAATACAGTATTTACAAAAACTCTTTGTAAACCTAAGGATTAACTCTAATACCATTGTAGCAACCAACCTCTAACTGTTGCGACAACTTAAAGTTAACTCTAACATGAATACTCAAAGTACCTATTAAAATTGCTTCTAAGAAAGCTGAAAGGTACAAATAAAAATACCTACTACAATTGAACTAGAAATAAAAAAAGACACATAAAACTCTTTATGGAGCAGGTTCTTCAATCTGGTTCATGTAGCTTTAGGTTTGCACATTTGAATCATACACGAACTGCTTGCAAAAAGCCTTTCAATTTGGCTCTCAATTCACCTTTAAATTCTGCATTATTGTGCAACACAAGTAATGTGAGAACATCCTGCAATTTATAGCATTAGTAGATAAAGAAATACCTAGAGCTCTGATGCAACTCTTCCTTGGCGGAAGAGTTCTAGTTGATTTCAACTTCTAACTCCTTTCTTATCTGATAGTGTTCTCTTTGATTAAGGACTCCTTCTCCTTATCAATTATGCAACCTTTTTGATCAGGAGATATTAAATAAACCAAGTTAAGCTTATCTCCTTCACGCGTAATCCAAATGCTCGAATTTGCCCCTTTTTATGAACCTAAGTGATGGACCTGGTTCATCCTGAGTTCCTTTGTCAGTCTTCAAAACATACCTTTACTTGAGCCAAAAAATTTTCCCCTTTTGATGATGACAAACTATGTGCTTTTACTGATAAGAGAATTTGTAGAACTCAGCTCAATCATCAACACTTTAACTTAGAAATTTTAACTATTTATCAAAATCCAGGTACATTAGGTTACAAACATCACCATTCAAAGTCTAAACATCCCTTGTTTAAAGCTCAACCTTTTCCCCCTTTGGCATCATCGAAAAGTTGCATAAAAAATATGAAATAACCAAATTTTAAAACTTACTCATGGCCACTGGTGTACTTCAAATTCAATCATGAATTAATCATCATAGATTAAGCTAAGAATATTAACCATCAAAGAAATATGAACAAACAGTTAGAGTAAAAACAGTGAATTTCATTGATGATTGATAAGATTATACCACAAAGCATAAGAAGAAATAAAAATACTTAAAACATGAGCAAAAGAAACAAAACGTCCCGAACTGGGTCACTGGTTGATCTACACTAGGCTTTATGGATTAAGGCTGGGAAGAACTAGGTGCTTGGTTTTTTACTGAGGAGTTTTAGCACACGTTGAAGAATGCCATCATCCTTATCGTTTTCTCTTACCAGATCAGTTTTGAGAGCATCTCTCTTAGTCTCCATCTCAACCAACCTCTTCTTCAGCCTTTCAATTTCAACATCCTTAGCCTCACTTTCTTGCACCAAGGCATGGACCTTGCTGTTCACTGGTACATTTTTGGATGAACTAGGTTCTTTAGGAGTCACATTGACTTCATAATCGTAAGCAAGAAGAGTATTAACCCAAAATGATCCATGATTGTACTAACCTCCCACATTTTCTTAGGTACATTGAAATATGTAAACACAATTGTGAGTCTTGGTGCCATTGTAATTCTGTCAGGAAGATAGATTATAGCTTTTAGTTACTTTGTTCAGTAGGTGTGCAAGGGTTTTCTCTACTGATGAACCTAGTTCATCTCCCAAAACAACCATTGTACCTGTTTCTTTGGTTAAACTCACATGAGCGGGTGAAGAATCAGCCACTCTTTCCCCCTTTCCCCTCACAGTACTCCTAGCACCCTTGCTCTATTTTTCTTTTTCATTTTTACCACCAACTTCTCCAGATTCTATAGTTTCAACACCTGCTACAGATCCTACAAATATATTCTCCAAATTTTCAGCAACTTTAGAAATTGTCTCATAAGAAGTTTTAGAATCAGAAAATACATGTTCCGTTTCGTAAGAAATGCTATACTCCCCCTGAGTATCAAACCTAAAAGAATCCAGGTAGTTTAATATTGTCAGGAGTCTTGAACGTAACTTATTCACTTGTAACGGATATGTTCAAATGAAATTTGGTATTTGGTAGGACTCTCCTCATGATCCAAATATAGTTATTCCATATTATGTAGAGTGTAGAAAATATACAGTGTTATTTTGATGAACTAGGTTCTTCACTGATAATTCTCTTGTGTAAGTCTAAATTTTCCAATATAGATAAATATCATTAGAGCTTAATGAGTCATTTTAACACATGGCACAAGGGTATACTATGGAAAGTATGAGACTGAGCAATATTTAATCTAACCGTACACAATTTACAGACTTTCTAACCACACACACACAGATATATATATATATATATATATATATATATATATATATATATATTTATTATTTTTAATTTTCTTTTCATTTAACCTTGAACTGGTAATTTTAGGGATCTTAATCATCCCTAATATCAACATGTTTCTCTCAAAGTGATCACTACTAAAGCCTTTTGTGAAGATGTCAGCAATTTGCTTGTCAGTAGCATAAATCTCCACAATGATCAAGCCTTTCTCATAGTTGTCCCTCAAAAAATGGGTCCAACATCTATGTGCTTAGTTCTCTTATGATGAGCCGGATTCTTAGTCATACTAATAGCAATAATGTTATCATAAAAATAGGGATGCAACTGACTTCAATACCAAAATCCATCAATTGTTGTTTGATCCACAACAATTGAGCACAATCATGAAGCATCAACAACATACTCAGCTGCAGCAGTAGATAAGGACACTGAATTTTACTTTCTAATATCCCATGACACAAGACATGAACCAAGGAAGTGCTCCATACATGATGTGGTCTTCCTATCCACAAGGAAACATGCATATTTAGCTTCTGCATATCCCATTTGGTTAACATTGCTAACTTTTGGATACCAAAAGCAAAGATCAGTGGTTCCTTTCAAGTACCTCAATATTCTCTTTACATTAGTCAAGTGGGACTCGTTTGGATTTTCCTAAAATCGAGCACAAAAACCTACACTACACACAGTGTCAGGTCTGCCAGTAGTGAGATATAAAAGAGAACCAATCATTCCCCTATACAACTTCTGATCAACAGATGAACCAGGTTCATCTATATCCAATTTCGTGGATGTTGCAATAGGAGTGTCAATTTCATTGGAAGTTCCTTCCTGGTTTTGTTACCAAGGAATAGGTTCATGGACAGGTTCCTTCGAGGTTTGAGGATTAGTTATTCTCTAGTCAGTTCCCCCTGTCATGCTGCCTTGGATGGAAGAACATGTTCCATCACTTGTTCCTTCTTCTGGTGCAGCTTCATCTTGGGATGCGACTTCATTTAAACCTTTTACAGCCCAATAGCTTCATCTTCATGTTCCTGTCTCTCAGAAAGAATGTTAGTTTTATCAAAACTACGTGTATATTTTCTTATACATACATAGTTCTTTTATCGTACACTTCATATGCTTTTCTATGTGAAGAATATCCTATGGATACTCCCTCATCACTTCTGGAATCAAACTTTACATAGGGTCTTTGCTATTATTGTGCAAAAAGTACTTATATCTAAATGCCCTATGATGGGATATATTTAGTTTCTCCCTTTAAATGACTTATAAGGAATCTTCTTAAGAAGATGTCTAGTCATGCAACTATTTATGATGTAGCATGGAAGAATTCAGCAAACTTGGGATTTTCAAATTCAGTTCCATGATCAGACCTAATTGATCAAGTTGATTATCTAGTTGTTTCTGGTTTTTTTATTTTTTATTTTTTATTTTTTATTTTTTAATACAGGAAGTAAACATATCAAATGCTTCAACTTTAGATATTAAAAATAATGTCCAATTAAACCTAAAGTAATCTTCAACAAGCACCATCACATATCTTTTACCACCTCTGCTTAATGTTTTCATTGGGCAACATAGATCCACATGGACCAGTTCCATCGTTCTGGTGGTGCTTACCAGTTTATTGCTTTTGACAAAGGATCTTACCAGCTTCCCCTTGCACAAGCCTCACAAATTTTATTTTCCTTGAACTTAATGTTAGGCAGTCCTATCACCAAATCCTTGGAGACTAGTTTGTTGAGTTGACTTAAACTGGCATGTCCAAGTCTCTTGTGCAGGGGATCATTGTCCAACACACTTAAGCAAGTGAGTGCATTTTCCGAAAGTGTGGACAAATCTACAATGTGCATATTGTTTACTCTTTATCCTTGTAAAACTATCTTGTTAGTGGTAAGATTAATCACAAAATATTTTGTAGAGGTGAATGCTACCAAGTTACCTCTATCACCCCATTGTGGTTGTTTTATTCGGTAGTATTTTTGGCTTTCCAAAGGAGACATCACATCCTTTGAAGTCCTCAAGTGAAATGAAGTGGTTCTTACTTCCTTTCATATGCTTTAAGCAGCCACTATCCATGTACTATATTTGGCTGCTCCCTTTCACTTGGGCCCGCAAAAGGAAATCAGGGGTTAGTTTGAGGAACCCAAACTAGTATAGGTCCCTTTCTATAGGCAAAAGGGTGAATCGGATTCTTTTTAGCCCAATATCGCAGCCTATTTTCCCTTGAACAAATTTTTTATTCTTTTGACTAGCATTTTCTTTTGTAATACATTCATATTTATAACGACCCATTTTAGCACAGTGTGTGCAAATTATGTTTTCAAGAAGTGTGAGGTACTCGCTTATGGGATCCCACTTAGGTGAAGCGGTCCTGTAGCCAAGCCCTCACTTATTGCTACTATGGTTTTCATGTAGCCATAAAAGTGCATCAGATTATCTATTCCATTTACAGGTTCTATCTAGCTCATGCTTAACCTTTTTAGATCCTCCTTAAGGACTCTTATATGCTCATCTCTTTTGTACAACTCATCTTCATTTTTCCTATATTTTATTCTAAAGTGAGTTGTGTGTGATCAACTTTCTTTTTACCAATTCCTAATTTCAATTTTAGATTTTCAGATCTAAGCTCTAGGATAGTGGTGTCAAGTTCATGAACCAGGTTCTTCAACTCAGCATTTTTACTATCACTTTCACTAGACCTAAATTCAAGTTTTTTGCACTTGGATTTTAAAATCACACACTGCTTAGACAGCTGTTTCTTTTCATTATTTAGATTCTCAGATTAATCAATGAAATCTACGAGTAACTCAGATAAACTTTCTTTAGATAATAATTTATTCTTTTCTTTGAGACGAATTATACTTATCTCAGATTCCTCATCGGATTCTCCAATTAGAATAAGTGCTTGTTCATCTCCATATTCACCCTCTGAGTCCTCATCTAAGATTTCTCCCCAGGTACCAACCATAGTCTTTGTTGATCCTTTGTGCTTCTTGGGTTGAACCTATTACTTCTTCTTGTTCCTTCGTTCAGCTCTTTCCTTCTCCCAATCAATTTCCCATTGAGGGTAGTTTCTAATGTGGTGATCAGTCTTCCCACACTTGTAACACCCCTCATTGGTTTTTCTCGGAACCCTTTGTTTGCTGAAACTTCAACTTCTTGAAGGACCATTTCCTCTCATTAAGTACTTCTTGAATTCCTTTGTGATCATGGTTATTTCATCCTCCTCTAGATCAGCACCTTCAGTTATTCTGAATGTCATGTTCCTTTCCTTCTTAGGTGCATCCATCTTCATGGTTTTCCTTCTAAGTTCATTGGCTGTGAGATTTCCAATTAGCTCGTCCAACTTAAGAGTGGCAATGTACTTTTTTTCCTGAATGGCATTGATTTTTCTTTCCCAAGTGACTATTAGAACCCTTGTCAAAATTTTCTCAACTTTTTCCTCTTCAAGAATAATCCTTCCAATAGACTTAAGTTCATTTGTCAGTATGGTGAACCTTGTATACATCTCTTGGATGGTTTCCCCTTCCTCCATGGTGAAATTCTCAGATTGAGAATATAGCAATGTTCCTCTTGATCTCTTTACTTGAGGAGTTCCTTCATAGACACTTATATAGTGTCTCATATTTCCTTGGCAGTGGTAAAACTTTGAATTCTACTGTACTCGTCTGAACCAAGTCTTGCACAAGCCAATTTTTGGCCTTAGCATTCTTTTTCCATTTTCTCAAGTCCTCAGCATTGAAGTCAACTCTTGTTTTTGGCACATATACTCCTTCAGCATTCTTCTTCATGGTCGCTAGAGGACCATCAGTGACAATGTCCCAGAGGTCATATCCTTCTCGATGATGTAATCTCTCATTCTATTTTTCCACCAAGAGTAGTAGTGGCCATTGAAGAGTGGAGGCCTATCAGTGGATTGCCCTTCCTAGTTTCCAGGTGGTGCGCTCATCTAGATCTGTTCCTAAGGTGTTAGCCTCTTCAAGGATAACCTGCTATTATACTAATTGATGATTTATACATCATTACCACACAAAGGGGTGGTGATTTGTATGGTACCCAACATTTTGTTTAAACTGCTTATGAAGGACCTGGTTCTTCTACGTATTCCAACTACTACTGTCGCAGAATAATAAATACATAAAATAAAGAACTCATAGATTATATGTGGAAAACACCTAGCTCAAAAGGTGAAAAAATAACAACCTACTACTTAGTAGGATTTTTCCAAACTTCTACTAAATCACTGCGCCGAAATAGCATTTACAAAAACTCTTTGTAAATCTAAGGATTAGCTCTAATCCTGTTGTTGCAACCATCCCCTAACCGTCGTGACAACTTGAATTTTTAACTCTAATTTGAATACTCAAAGAACCTATTATAATTGCCTATATGAAAGATGAAATGTACAAATAAAAACACCTACTACAATTGAACTTGAAATAATAAAAGACACATAAAACTCTTTATGGAGCAGGTTTTTCAATCTGGTTCATGCAGCTTCAGGTTTGCACAGTTGAATCACACACGAATTGCTTGCAAAAAACTTTGCTATTTTGCTCTCAATTCACGTTAAATTCTGCACTTTTGTGCAACACACATAATGTGAGAATATACTTGAATTTATAGAGTTAGTAGATGAAGAAATTACTAGAGCTCTGATGCAGTTATTCCTTGGTGGAAGAGTTCTTGTTGATTTCAACTTCTAACTCTTTACTTATCTTGGATAGTGTTCTCTTTAGTTAAGGACTCCTTCTCCTTATAAATTATGCAACCTTGGAGATATTAAATACACCAAGTTAAGATTATCTCCTTCACGTGCAACCCACATTCTCTAATCTACCCATTTTTATGCACCTGAGTGATAGACATGGTTCATCCTGAGTTCATTTGTCAGTCGTCAAAACTTACCTTTACTTGAACTAACAAGAGTACATTGGGTCGGTTGTACTCGTACTATTCTTTGTTTTTCTTATACAGATTTTGGTACTGGACCCAGCCGTCCGTGAGCGTTTCAGCTCGTATTAGCATTTGGAGACTCGACATAGCTCTGCTGGCGTTCGTAGACCTTGAATTTACCGTCCACTTCCCCCTATTTACTATTTTTTTATTTGAGATGGCTGTACTTATTTCAAACCCTATTTGTAGAAACTCTAGAAGCTTGTGTACTTGTAACGCCATATCCGAGTTGTACTTGATATCATTGGATTTTTTATTTTATTCCGCATTCTGTATTGGTATTATTTAAGTTTAACTGATTTTACTTATTTGAATTGGTTAAAATTGTCTTAAAGATCCTCTAACATTGGCTTGCCTATCAAGTGAAATGTTAGGTACCATCACGGTCCTGAAGATTTAAATTTTGGATCATTATAAGTTGGTATCAGAGCAACAGATTGTCTGGTCTCACAAGTTATGAGCAGGCTTAGTATAGATTGGAGGATCGGTATGGACATTTCTGTACTTATGTTCCAGAGGCCATGACGTTTAGGAACATATTTCACTCTGTTCTTCTTTGCCGTGTGATTTTATTCTATCATTGCTGATTGAAACCTTCCATTCTGGTCCTCCCGTAGATGGCGAGAACATGTACTGCATCTTCAGCCGGACAGTAGTCAGAGCCCACAGTGTCAGCTGCTACGAGGGGTAAAGTTCAAAATTGATGTCGCATCAGAGGTCGAGGCAGCGGTAGAGCTCAGCCTAGAGCTAAAGCAGAAGCACCAACAGTAGAGCCTCAGATGGATTTCAATGAGCAGGTTCTAGCTTAGATTGTGCCTATCTGACCGGCTCAGGTCCTGGAGGGGTTCATCACCACCTAAGTTCTTCAGGAAACTCTAGTCAGTTCGGTGGGCCTTATGTTGAGTGTGGCCCAAGCCGGTACATTTCCTATGGCATCAACCATCTCTCAGGCTGGGGGAGGAGCACAGACTCCCGCCACTCACACTCCATAGCAGATGTCTCCAATAGTATTAGACTTCAGAAACCCCACTAGTTGGGGTAAATCAACCGATTATTGAAGAGTGATGCACCCCCCATTTCTTCTAAGGTCATATAGACATTGAACAAGTTCACAAAGCTCTTCCCATTCCACTTCAGTGGTGCACCTTCTGAGGACCCACAGGATTATCTTGACTGTTGCCATGAGCTGTTGTGGAACATAGGTATAGTTGAGACTAGTAGGGTCGATTTTATGTGTTTTAGATGGAGAATTCTGCCAAGAGGTGGTGGAAGGACTTTGTATCGACCATACAAGTTGGGTCGCTTGCTCTTACTTGGGACCAGCTCTCTCAGCTATTTCTAGAGAAGTTCCTCCCTATCACACTAAGAAAGGACTCCTGTATGCGGTTTGAGCATCTCCAGCACGGTTGTACGATAGCTACTCAATATGATACCCATTTTGTGGATATAGCCAGTCATGTTATTCTTCTGCTTCCTACCGAGAGAGAGAGAGAGAGAGAGAGAGAGAGAGAGAGATAGAGAGAGAGAGAGAGGGTGAGGAGGTTTATTAGTGAACTCACTCGTCCTATTAGGCTATAGAGGGCCAAGGAGACCGGGGGTAAGATTTCCTTTAAGAAGGCTGCTAATGTCGCCAGGCGGATTGAGATGGTTCTTGCACAGAACAGAGGCCAGGGATCCAATAAGAGGCCTCATTATTCTGGTAGGTTTAATGGTGCCTCGTATGGAGGGAGGGGTACTTTTGGTAGAGACAATCCTCCCAGGACGTTTCATTTAGTGCTCCAAAAATCCCACAGTGCTTCAGGTGGTCGCAGACCTCATACGTCTCATTCTGACCAACTAACCTACAGTGCACCACAAGCTCATATTAGTGTACCTCTGCTCTAGAGCTTTCAGGGTGGTTACTCAGTTTGACAGGGTCAGTTTTAAGGTCATTAGTCATAACAGCCAAGGTCTTGTTATACTTGTGGTGATCCGAGGCCGTCGGATACCAGGCAGCTCACAGCATCAGGGGTCTCGTGCCATGGTCCCACCACCGGGTGCTTCACCGCCTGCTCATCAAGCTAGAGGTAGGGATCAGACATCTAGAGGTGGAGGTCAGACTATTAAAGGTAGAGGTGTGACCGTTAGAGGTGGAGGCCAGCTAGCTAGGGCTTGTCTTAGAGATGTAGTTCAGAGAGGTGGGGCCCAGTCCCGATATTATGCCTTCCCAGCTAAGTCATCTGATGTTGTAATTGCAGGTGTTATTCCAATTTTCTATATAGATGTTTTAGTTCTATTTGATCTGGGCTCTACTTATTCCTACATGTCATCCTATTTTGCTTCATATCTGGTTATGCTTCGTGATTCTTTGATTGCTCTTGTGTATGTGTCCACACCTATGGGATATTCTATTTTTGTAGATTGTGTGTATTGGTCATGTGTGGTTAC